>JAOXYA010000019.1:40102278-40118941 GCA_028565675.1 Sorex palustris | reverse complement strand
CCGTTGTTCATCGATTTGCTCGAGCGGGCACCAGTAACATCTCACAACAAATTGTGAGACTTGTTGTTACTGTTTTGGCATATTGAATACATCACGTCATGGGGAGCTTATCAGGCTTTGCTGTACGGGCGAGATACTCTCAGTAGCTTGCCGGGCTCTCCATATATATGTATATACATGTGTATATATATGGTCTGGAGCCATAGCACAGCAGGTAGGGCATTTGCCTTGCACACAGCCAACATGGCTCACGTGAGTTCAATTCCTCTGCTCCTCTCGGAGAGCCCAGCAAGCTACCGAGAGTATCGAGCCCGCATGGCAAAGCCTGGCAAGCTACCTGTGACATATTCGATATGTCAAACACAGTAACAACCAAGTCTCACAATGGAGATGTTACTGGGCCCGCTCGAGCAAATCGATGAACAACGGGAGGACAGTGACCGTGTGTATATATATAAGTGTGTGTGTGTATATAGATAGATAGATAGATAGATAGATAGCACTGCACTGTAGCACTGTCCTCCCGTTGTTCATCAATTTGCTCGAGCGGGCCCAGTAACGTCTCCATTGTGCGACTTGTTGTTACTGTGTTTGGCATATCGAATACACCACGAGGAGTTTGCCAGGCTCTGCTGTTGTATATATATATGTATATATTTGGTTGTATATATTTGGTTTTTTGGATCACACCTGGCAATGCTCAGGGGACCATATAGGATCCCAGGGATCAAACCCAAATCAGCTGTGTGCAAGGCGATTGCCCTACCCACTGTACTATGGCTCCGGCCCCCAGGAGTCACTTCTAAGTGGAGTGACTGACTGCAGGGGCCCTTGCCAGAAGCCCCACGGACCCGACCTGCTGAGAGTGTTCAGGGGAGCATCCGTGTACCGGCCGCAGGTACTTTTTCATGGAGAGGAGGTTCTGGGGAGCAGAGAAAGGCTGCCCAGGAAGCAGCGGGACTTCCTGCCAGCCAGGGGTCACTGTTCGTGCCAGACTGGGTGGTTTCATGCCTTGGAGCAGCCAGGACCTGGGAAGGGCTGCACTGTTCCGTGACAGGCCAGCATGAGTGCTGGCAGCGACCCAGCAGGAAGGTTTCGGGCCCAGGCCCTGCCAGAGGTGCCCTGACGGCCCAGCCTTCCCTGGGGGTGGGGGTGCTGACTAGGAAGCGTTTCTCTTGCTTGACAAAGGGGAATTGAGCAGCCTGGTTTCGGGAAGTGCAGAGAGCAAGGCAAACAGGCCAGCAGGGTAGCAGGTCGAGGGGCACCGCGATAAGAGGCTCTGGGTGGCCACGGGCCGTGTGGGTTTGGTTCTTTTTCCGCCGCTAGCAGGCGAGAACGATCACAAAGGGGTTCCAGAACACAGAAGAACCCACAGTTGTTTGACTCTACAGTGTGCTGAGGCTTAAAAATCATATTTACCCAATTAATTATGCCAGCCTTAGGCTAACATTGACACGCATTTCCTGACTGGGCGGGTGGGTGGCGCCACACCATCAGTCTGCCCAGCCCAAGGGAGCAGGATTTGGAGAACTTGAAGCAAATCCTGGAGACCTGGTGCCCAGGACTTACCAATCTGGGTTTTCTGCCCCTTTTAGGAGCTGAAGCCACAAGACATGTCCCGACCAAGACACCCCGTGGCAGCAGAGGCTTAGCATGGGCTGAGTGCTGGACCCGCACACAGGAGGGCAGAAATGGGCTCCTGGCGGGGGCTCAGGCAGTCAGGCGCAGCCCGGAGAGGCCTGGGCATTTGGAGCAGGGCCGGGACAAGGCCCTGCTGGCGTGCGTGAAGCGGGGAGCCCTGCCCGCCATGGCCCAGAGGCTTTGGGGGAGCCGCGTGCTGCAGCATCGGAAGGCCCAGCTCCTGCTGGTCAACCTGCTGACCTTTGGCCTGGAGGTGTGCCTGGCCGCCGGCATCACCTACGTGCCCCCGCTGCTGCTGGAAGTCGGGGTCGAGGAGAAGTTCATGACCATGGTGCTGGGTAAGTAGCCTGTCCCTCTCTCTGCTCCCCACAGATCCGGCCTGTGTGCAGTGCCCGGGGCGGGGCGAGGGCAGAGACCCTGGGAGGGAGGGGAGAAGGCAGGAACAAAACCCGCTCACTCTGTCCTGACCCTGCTCAGGGCTGGGTCCCCAGGCGACACTGGGCCACCTTCTTGTCCCCTTTGTCCAGCCCTTGTCATTGACATTCCTGCTCTCTTGGCCACCGCCTTCAAGGTGCCTGACGTCACAGAGAGGGTCACGGAGGGGCCTGGGGTGGCGGGTAACACCTGGGCCCTAGCTGCAGGTGAATCGACCTGCTGCAGAGGACAGAGGTCATTCCACCAGGTCCCCGTTGAGACAGGAGGACTGGCCCCGGGGCCAGACAGCCTGTTGGAGCCCGAGCCATACCTGCCTGAGCTCTGTGCTTGTGTCCAATACCACAAAGCAGCTGCTCCATGCTTCTTCCCCACTTTCTTTTTTGGCTTTGGGGCCGCACCCATTGGTGCTCAGCAGTTAGTCTCGGCAGTGCTCAAGGGACCGTGAGGTACTAGAGATTTGAACCCAGGCCTCCTGCATGCAAAGCTTGTGCTCAGCCAGTTGAGCCCCTCTGAGAGGGGGCTGAGCCATCTCAGGGCGGCCTGGAGTTCCGCCGGCATCAGTATGAGCCGAGCTCCTGAGCACTCTGGTCTCTGCTCCTCTTCCGGGAGAAGGCACCTGCTCCTGCCCCGCCCTGCACCCCGGCTCCTGGCTCAGACGGCTCGTCCTTCTTACAGGTATTGGTCCAGTGCTGGGCCTGGTCTCAGTCCCGCTCCTGGGCTCGGCCAGTGACCGCTGGTGTGGGCGTTACGGACGCCGGAGGCCCTTCATCTGGGCCCTGTCGCTGGGGGTGCTGCTGAGCCTCTTCCTCATCCCGCGGGCTGGCCGGCTGGCAGGGCTGCTGTGCGCGGACCCCAGACCCCTGGAGCTGGCGCTGCTCATCCTGGGCGTGGGGCTGCTGGACTTCTGCGGCCAGGTGTGCTTCACCCCCCTGGAGGCCCTGCTCTCCGACCTCTTCCGGGACCCAGACCACTGTCGCCAGGCCTTCTCCGTCTACGCCTTCATGATCAGCCTGGGGGGCTGCCTGGGCTACCTGCTGCCGGCCATCGACTGGGACAGCAGCGTGCTGGCCCCCTACCTGGGCACGCAGGAGGACTGCCTCTTCGGCCTGCTCGCTCTCATCTTCCTCACCTGTATGGCAGCCACGCTGTTTGTGACCGAGGAGGCCGTCCTGGGCCCAGCGGAGCCCGCGGAGGGGCTGGCGGGGCCCTCCTGGCTGCTCCACTGCTGCCCGTGCCGTGCCCGCCTGGCCGTGCGGAACCTGGGCGCCCTGTTCCCCCGGCTGCACCAGCTCTGCTGCCGCGTGCCCCGCACCCTGCGCCGGCTCTTTGTGGCCGAGCTGTGCAGCTGGACAGCCTTCATGACCTTCACACTCTTCTACACGGACTTTGTGGGCGAGGGGCTGTACCAGGGTGTGCCCAGGGCCGAGCCAGGCACCGATGCCCGGAGGCACTACGATGAAGGTAAGAGGCGGGTGGCAGGGAGCTGGGCCCGGGAGAGGGTGGGCAGTGGGTGTGACGGCCCCTTGGAGGAGGTGACCCCCAGCGGCGCATGAGCTGGCCACAGAATTTTTGGGCCCCGGCTTCTCATCAGGCGAAGGGGCCCGTCTCTGACGGGCAGGGCAGCCTCATGTCAGTCTTTGCCCCAATTTGGCAGGACTGAGCTGACTAGAGCCCAGAGTGGCCCTTCAGCAAAGGCAGCAGCCGCGAGACCCAGTGCCTTTGCCACCCTGCCATGGTTAGGGGGTCTCGGGAAGAGATGTCTTTGCACCTGCTCTCCCTTATCCCCTGCCAGCCCCTGGCGCCTCATCCTCTCCCCTTGACCACATTCCCAAGGTCAGCAGCTCACCTCCCCTTGCTAGGAAGCTAGGAATGGTTGTGTGTGTGTGTGTGTGTGTGTGTGTGTGTGTGTGTGTGTGTGTTGGGGGCGGTGCTACGAGCAGCTCTCTGTGGCCCCTAGTTCTGACTCCCCCCATCCATTGTGTCCCCCTCTCCAGGGGTCCGGATGGGCAGCCTGGGACTCTTCCTGCAGTGCTCCATCTCCTTGCTCTTCTCTCTGGTCATGGATCGGCTGGTGCAGCGGTTCGGCACCCGCGCCATCTACCTGGCCAGCGTGGTGGCGTTCCCCGTGGCCGCCGGTGCCACCTGCCTGTCCCGCAGCATGGCGGTGGTGACCGCCTCAGCCGCCCTCACTGGTTTCACCTTCTCCGCCCTGCAGATCCTACCCTACACCCTGGCTTCCCTGTACCACCGGGAGAAGCAGGTACCCCGGGGCTGCTGAGTGGATGGGGGGATTGGGGGCCAGTCTGGTGGGAGAGGAAGCCCAGCTTAGCCCCAGGGTGCAGAGGTGGGGTGCACATGAGATTCTGGGCTCCACTTGGGGGGGGGCGTGGTGAGGACACGGAGCAGATGCTGCAGGAAGTGAGGAGAGCACCCTCTCTGGCAGCGCCGGGCAGGGCACATGCGCAGCTCCACTCCACCGCCAGGGGCTTTGCAGGTGTCCCCTCATTGTGGGCCGGAGGAACTGCGTCTCTCAGGATGCTCCAGCGCGCCTGCTCGCACAGGCAGGCCTGGCTTTTGACTTCAGCTCCCCTTCATGCCTTACTTTTTGCCCTCTGCCCCCACCCCAACCCAGTGGCACAGCGAACCCCCCCCCCCAATACTGCAGGCTTGAGTACTGGGTATTTGGGATGGGGGCGGGGCCTCCTTCCATTCAGCCCATCACTGACTAGCGCCAAGTGCTGGGGGATCCTTTCTCGCTGAGTTGGTCCCCTGGTCAGGAGTCCGAGGGGCTCAGGGACTGTTCCCATGCCCCCTGCACCCCAGGGTCACCCTGCTGCTCTCCAGAAGTGGCTGGCGGTCCTTGACACCTGGGGTGGGCCACAGCCTTGCTTGCAGACACACACTGAGATCATTGTCTCCCCTTTCACCGGGGGAGGCTCCCAGCTCCCCACTGCCAGGCCTACTGCTCCCACATCGCAGTGGTCCAGGGAGGGTGGCCTGTCTGCTGGGGAAGGCCTGGCCAGGCCATTGCGGCATGATGTGGGGACCTTGAACAGTGGGGAGCGGAGCTCTTTCTCCTGGCCCCCAAACTGGGACCACAGCACTCACTGTCACTCAGCACCGGCACCAGCCTGGGCCGGTGGAGCTATTTCTGCACTGGGGCTGGAAGGAGGGTCAGGAAAGGGTGCACCAGAGCTTCCACCATTGGGTTTTGTGCTTCCTCTTAAGCATTTCTCTTCTCTCGCTGCTCTAGGCGAGGCTGGAGACCACGACCTCTGTTCCCCTCCTGAGCAGGGGCCCCAGCAGGCCACAGACGCAGTTTTTTTTTCTCACCTTGGGCTTGTTGCCTGGTTTCCTCCAGCTCCTGGACGGAGGCAGCCTCTGGCCTCTTGGCTGGAGGACCCCAAACCCGGGCTACACCTGTCCTTGTTGCCCCCTTTCACCCTCTCCCAGGTGTTCCTGCCCAAGTACCGAGGTGATGCTGGAGGTGGCGCCAGTGAGGACAGCCTGCTGACCAGCTTCTCCCCGGGCCCCAAGGCCGGGTCTCCCTTCCCCAACGGACACTCGGGGGCCAGCCTTCCACCCACCCCAGCACTCTGCGGAGCCTCTGCCTGTGACATCTCCGCGCGGGGGGTGGTGGGCGAGCAGCCCGAGGCCAGGGTCGTTCCAGGCCGGGGCATCTGCCTGGACCTGGCCATCCTGGACAGCGCCTTCCTACTGTCGCAGGTGGCCCCGTCCCTCTTCATGGGTTCCATCGTCCAGCTCAGCCAGTCTGTCACGGCTTACATGGTGTCGGCCGCAGGCCTGGGGCTGGTCGCCATTTACTTTGCGACACAGGTGGTATTTGACAAGAGCGACTTGGCCAAATACTCGGTGTAGAGTGATCTCTCTGCCCAGAGAAGGGCCTGCCTCCCCGGGTCCCGGCCCCCCAATTCCAGCCTCTGAGAGCCCGTCAGGGTCTGTTGCTGCCAAAGTGGTGTGGCCCTCTGCTGCCACCGTGTGGCGGAGACGGGCACAGCTGCACAGGCCAGGGTGAAGGGCAGGGCCCCTGGGGCCCCTCCTGCGAACTTCAGTCTGCACTTCTCGACAGGGAGGCCAGAGGGCTGGACAGTTGACTAGCGCCGTGCACTGGAATGCAAGACTCGGTTGGGGACTTACCCAGGCTCAGGGGTACCAGCTTAGTGTCTTGATAGGACAGACCAGGGAAGGAACTTGGGAGCTGAGTGAACTCAGCCACCACATCCCCCAGAGTCCCCGTCTTCCGCAGTTTCCCCAATGTTGCTCTTGCTTGGGAGTTTCTGCTGTGAAACTTTCCTATAGGATTTGAGATTATGGAGGTTCGTGGAAAGAGTCCCTGGTCCTGCAGAGCTGCTGCCCCCACCCTCCTCTGCCCCCCAACCCTGCAGTACTACCCTCTCCATCCCAACCCTGCCTCCTCTTTGCTGGGCCCGGTGTTGCCAACCAATGGGTGGCCTTTAATCTTTTATTATTATTATTACTATTATTATTTGGGGGGGCGGGGTGTCACACCGGCAATACTCAGAGGTAACTCCTGGCCCTGCACTCAGGAATTACTCCTGGTGATGCTCCAGGGACCATGTGGGATGCCGGGGATCAAATCCGGGTCGGCCAAGTGCAAAGCAAGCGCCCTACCCACTGTACCATTGCTCCAGCCCCAGGCCTTTAATCATTTAACTTATTTAAGTCACGGGGAACTGACTCCCAGCTCTGCCATGTGGGTGCCTACCAGTTGGGTGAGGTTAGATTTCCCCGTTGCCCGTGTCCCAGAAAGATCTGGTTAGTGGGTAGAGCATTGCCAGAATCCTTCCCAGCCTCAAGCTGCCGAACCAGGAGCTTAGAAGCTCTGCGCCCCCCACCCCCAAGTGATCCCCAAATCTCATTGCTCCAGGCTATGGGGCTCCCCACCTCCCTCTCCCTGGGACGGCTGATGAGCTGCTTCCCGCCTTCCCCCACAAGCTCCCCTGCCTTGGGTCTGTTGAGGACCAGAAGCATAGATGTGGGTCCTCTGACCTTCCTCCAGACACATCTGTGCTCGGGGAAGCTTGCACAGAAACTCAGGAGCACCCCCTGACTGGGCAAAGAGGTTTTTCTCTCTGGGGGGTTTAAGTGCCGTTTGCAATAATGTAATGTCTTATTTATTTAGCGGAGTAAATATTTTATACTGTATGTGAGCAATCAGAATATGTTTATGGTGATGAAATTAAAGGCTTATATGTTTAATTGGCCTGTGTCCATCTTTTCTGAGAAAGCACAAGGCCAAAGCTCTCAGCCGCACTTCCCAGTGCCATCAGCAGGTGGAGCCATAGGACAGCGCACGCGGGTCCCTTGCTGATGGTATGTGGCTGGGGTGTGGCTGCGTGCCCCTCCCCCTCCTTTTCCCCCATAGCGCCCCCCCTCCCCCCACCAAGTCTGGGGACTTGCAGGGAGGTAGGAGAACGCAGGGTGTAGGGAAGTGAGGCATCTTCTTACAGGGAGTAGCATGGACACCAGCCACAGTTGTAGGAGTAGGCCTGGCCGAGGGACCTCTGTCCTTGGTCCAGGCTGAGGACAAGCTTGGCCTTTCCCACCTCGCTTCCCTGACTGCCCAGCCTTCATAGCTTCCTCTACCTCACAAGAGGTCAGGACCATCAACCTAGCCCTCTGCAAATACAAATTTTATTCTCATGAAGGTTCTGTATTTGTTAACCTGCTTGTTAAATTGCAGGTTTTATTGAGGATATTCTGCCACTCGTATTTCACCTCTTCTCTGTCCTCTACCTCCACCCCCGGGAAAATTTCTATTTTCTTCGGGGGGGGGGGGGAATCGCATCTGACCTTGTTCTGGGGCTATTCCTGGTTCTGAGCTCAAGGTTTACTCCTGCCTATGCTCAGAAGACTGTATGGTGCCAGAGATCAAACCAGGCTTAGCCACATGCAAGGCGAGTGACTTAACTTCTGTACTGTCTCTCCAGCCCTTAACCCCTGCATGATCTCCCTGACCCTGCTTCTGTTTTTTTTGTGTGTGACAGAGACCATGCCATTTCACCTGTAGATAATTCAGAATATATATATTTTTTAGAAATAGGAGTTTTAAACAACTTGATCACAGTGCCACGAATACATCCAACAACTAGGCTTACCTAGTCCATGTGTAAGTTTTCAAATTGTCTTTTCCCTCCCACGGTTGGCTTGTTAAATCCTGCTTAGTGGGGTTCCCCAGGGATGGCTCGCTGGCAGTTCTCCTGCCTTGCAGGTATGAGGGAGGGAGTTTGGTCCCTGTGCCCCTCACAGGATCCGGGTGCAGTTCTCACTGGCTCTGCCGTGGGGACCCCCGCCCCCCACAGCCTCTTGGTGGGAACAACAACTAAATATTGTGTGTGAACTCTGGCAATTCTGGGACCTCCGCCCCAGGAAGCATCACCTCTAAAGGAGTGAGACCCTCAGTGAGCACACATGCAAGACCGCTCCAAAAGGCTGTGACCCCAGGTGAATACCAGAGACAGGTGTGTGCTCAGCCCCTGTCATGCAGTAACAGACAAAAGGCTGTAGAGGGAAGGGGGAATGGTCCGAACAATTAAGATGAATTGTCTCTAGTAGCTATGTCATAGGCATCTCTTAATCTCCAATACTCATTCCCTGTGTTTTAAGTGATGCTTGTTTGTGAAGAAACAGTCATTCTGCCTCCAGGCCTGCCAGGTTCTATATCTGGACTGTATCCGCAGGTTAACACCTCCTCTTTGGCCTCCTTAAGCTGGTCATTAGAGGCCTGATTAGATTGATTGTCCCGTATTGGTCCCGGGATGTGACTCAGAGCTAGAGCACCTGCCCGGCTCTGCCTCACACACCAAGTCCATTGCCCATGTCATCCTCACTCACTGCCACTGTGGGGCCTCCTCTTAAGTCGTAGTCAGGGCCTCACACCTGTCTGAGAGATGTGGAGTCACACCCATCTGGGCCATGGAGATGGTGTGAAGGCTAGCGTACCTGAATGGGGATCCAGAGGCCGAGATCAAGTGGTAGAAAGTCTGAGAGTGGCAGTGAGTGAGGATGACATGGGCCATGAAAGAAGCAACACTTGGGGGATTCGATACTTGATCTTAGCCTTTTGGTCCCCATTTCTCAAGTGCTGACCCACCTGGGCTCTGTGTAGTCAGTGCTTCTCCAAGCTGATGGCTCAGCCCTGCAGCCCCCGAACCTCAGCACTGACCAGAAGGCAGCCAGCAGCTCTGTCCACCCCTGTCCCCTGCCCCGGCAGCCTAGGCCCAGCTTCAGCCACAGGGAGCGTCTGCCCTCTCTGCGGCCCACTTTGCTCCGTGGAACCGTGGTGTCTTGGTACCAGCTGCCCCATCTGCTTGGAAAGCCAATTTTCTGGCCCTGAAACTGTCTTTTCTCTTTGTGGAACTGTGCCACATTGCTGCGATGGCTCAGGCATCTGGCACAAGATTTGACTTGCTCACCTCTGATGCTTCCCCCAGATAATGAGAAATTTCTCTCCGAGCCATGCGGGGTTGGGATGGGAGGAGAGGAGCAGCCTGTCTTCTTGGGGGGCCCAGGTCAGTGAGGCATTCTGAGGGAGACAGAGTGGGGGCAGCATGCGCCGTCCCAGGGTGGGCCACAGCCTGGGAGAAAGTGGGTAGTGGATGGGGACTCAGGGAGAACCCCAGGCAAGGTCATGCTGCAGTGAGATCTGGAGGCCAAGGGGGGGTGTCCATTCTGTTCCCCACCCAGTTCTCATGGGGAAAATCAGTCCACGTCTGTGTCTGGGCATAGCCAAGGCTTGTGAATCTGGGTTCGGTGATGTGAATTCACTCTGGGCCCATCACGCCCAGAGTGAAGGACGGTCCCTCCAGGGGCTGGCCCGGTCACCACAGAGGCATCAGATGGGAGAGGCCCTGACCCCCTGTGGGCCTTAGCAGATCTGTGGAGCTGCTGGCTGCCTTCTGGTCAGTCACTGTTTGCTCACATCGAACAAACTAAATGCAAGGACTGATGCCAAGTATCTTGCTTCTGAGCAGTGGACACCTCAGCTTCTCATGCCCAGCTGGCCTAGAATCAAGGCTGGCCTAGTTCACTACAGTCCTTTGGGAGTGGGGCTGCAGGGGGGGGAGGTGGCGTCTCCCTGTCAGTATTCGGGGACCTGGTCCACACCCACACCACGTGCGTGAGCACCACCTTTGAGCTCCAGTCCCGGCACATCTCTCTGTTTTTAACCTTTGGATTTGGTTTAGACCCACTGCTCGAGTGGTTTCCTTTAAAAAAGATAGATAGATAGATAGATAGATAGATAGATAGATAGATAGATGTGTGTATATATATGCATGTGTGTGTGTGTGTGTGTGTGTGTGTGTATATATATATAGGTGTATGGGTTTTGTTTCGGTATGCTGCAGAATTCTTTCATTTATTGGTGCCCATACATTTTATGGGTACTATTTCCTTAAGATACTTCTGAAGATTTCTATATTGTGGGTTCCACACCTGACAGTGCTGAAGGACCACGACATCATACACACACAACAGAGGCGCTTCACCTCTTGAGCCCTGTTGCCGGCCTCTAACATGCTTTTAACTTCTTGTTTTGTTCTGTGTTTTAGGGAGTGTCACGTCCAGCAGTGCTCGGGTCTTACTTCTGTCCTCACATATCACTCCTGGTGGTTCTCAGGGGACCATATGAGTTATCAGAGATCCAAACCGGGCAGGCTGCGTGCAAGGCCAAATGCCTTACCTGCTGTGCTCTCTCTTCAATCCCTTAACTTTTTCTTCTACTAAAAAAAAAGAGAGAGAGACATAGAAAGAAAGAAAGAAAAAAAGAAAGAAAGAAAGAAAGAAAGAAAGGGAGGGAGGGAAAAAAATAAGCAGCTTTATGGTCCCCAAGCCCTGCCAAGAGAGATCTTGAGCACAGAACCAGGAGTGAGCTCTGAACACCACTGGGTGTGACCCAAAAACAAGAGAGAAAGAAAAGTATGCCAGTAAATTTGTGACGCAGGATTGGAAGACCCTGTGTGGGTGAGTTTAGGGACAAGAGAAATAATGTGGGTCGGATACAGAGTGTCCTTTGGGTGTGTGGTGGGTCAGGGCCTCTCCCATCTGTTGCCTCTTGTGGTGACCAGGCCAGTCTATGGAAACATCCTTCACTGTGGGTGTGATGGGCAGGAGCCTGTGTCAGTGTGGCTGGGCCACTGGGTGCCCACTCTGTGGTCAGTCTCCCTCTAGCCCCCTGTTGTGTCTTAGTGTGTGATTTGGATGAGATTTATGTTTGTGTCATAGATTGCAGTAGAACACCCTCCACAACGGTGGAGTGGGAGCGTAGATAACCCCATCACTGGAAGGTGGGAAGAGAACAAAAGTGCTGACCCTCCAGAGCCACAAATATCTTCTAAGAGGAGGCCCTGTGCCTTCAAACTGGGCCCACAGCCATGGTTCTCTTGGTTCTCTGGCCCTGAGACTCAGCTGGAAGCCCTCACTCCCTCTCCCTGGTCCCTGCTTGCAAGCTCAGCCTGCCCACGTGGAGCCATGATTGTGAGGCCAGCTTTGCTAAGGAATCGTTCTCTTGTCTCTCCCATTGGTTCTGTTTGTGGAGCACCTTGACTAATATGATGTGGCTTTATTTACACCAAATAAGTCCTTGATTCACCTCGGCAAGTACTAAGGGTCAAGTAGCCACCAGAATTATAGGGAAGGAAGGTGAACCCCAAGAGGAAGTTCTGCTGCACATTGAACCAACCATGCTACCTATGGGGTTGATGTTCGGTCTCTCCTGAACTGGGGACCAGATGTGCACAGGACCTGCAGCGACAATGGATGACTGCATCACCGGGCCCTTCAGGACCCAACAGAATGTTTGCTGAGCTTTGGGGCAACACTTGGTGGTGCCCTTAGGGCTTGTTCTGGCTCTATACTCAGAGATCACTCCTGGTGGGGTTTGAGGAACCCTATGGGGTGCTGGGAATAGAACCCAAAGCAAGCTCCCTGATCACTATACTATCTCTCCCCCCAGAGAGCATTTTTGATGCAAACAGGCAGAAGTGGAAGTGGAGAGCTAGGAAGGGGGGGTGGGCAGGGCAGCTGCCTTCCACGCAGCCAATCTGCTTTATCCTTGACACCTCAGATCAGATGGTCCTCAAAGTCCCACCAGGAGTGATCCCTGAGCACAGAGCCAGGAGAAGCCCCTGAGGATAGCTGGATGTGGCTTCCAACAATGACAAAAACATGCAAGAAGTAGGAGAGACACAATTCTTCTCTTGGAGGTCCTGATTAATGAGAATTTCAAAGTGCATCAGGGGCTAACTACACCCAGGTGACACTGTCTGGTTCTTGACAGTGAAGAAGGAGGCATTTGGGACGATGGGAGACGGGGTATAGACAGTGCAGGCACCAGGCCTCACCTCCTTATTAGCTCTCTGAGAGCTGGGAACGGAGACAGGAGGCCCACTCCTTAATTTACAGGTCCTCTGTTTTCAGTCCCTAAATTTCCTGAGACTGTAGAGCGTTTCTGTAAATACAGACTCCGAGCAGTAGTGGCTGCTGCTTTTCAAAATAGCAGTTTGAGTGTCTGCCACCCGCCTTGGGGTTCCGGAGGGACGGGCTGTGGTGGAGTGGGCGGCGGTATGTTTGGAGCAGCAAGGCAACCAACATTCAATTTTCCAGCCCGATGGGTAACGTTTCAGCGTTTCGCTTCACGGAGCTTATGATTGAGTTTTCTGTTTGGGTCAGAAGGTTGGACAAGAGGGTCCATCTGGTCATTGTTGGGATTGTGCTTCCTGTTTAGAACAAGAGCAACGGGGAAAATGGTGCAAACACTTGAACGTCCTTCCTGTGAGGAGCTGTGAGAGCAGAGGGAGGACTCAGCTTGGCAGAGGGATGTCTCAGGGGACGGTCAGCTCCTGAGAGCTGTGTCCTCCAGAGAGCCGGGCCAGGGAAGATCACGGGACAGCCAAGGAGCAAGCTCTGTGCTGGACAAGCGTGCGGTGTAGGATGGTGGGCAGACATCCGTGTGCTTCAACCAACGCTCCACAGACTATGATGATCCACAGATGTACAGTGAAAAACCCACTAGTTTGGGCCTTGGTTATCACCCGTCAGCCTGTGGGTAGTGGGAAAAGGTTGAAGAATGCTGGTCTGCGTCATTTTTAAGCATCGTCTAACCCCAGGATTCTCTGCAATGGCGCTTTGGGCAGACACTGCTTGGCTGTCTGAGGTCGGAGTTACCACTCATCCCACCCAATGTGCTCTCGTGTAGAAAGCTCTTCAGTCAGTGGGAGAAATCCAGCCTGAGGACACGAGTGACAAGAATCTAAACAAAATGCTATAGCGTCTGGAAAGAGGTGTGTGCTCTCCTTCCTGTTAGACACAAAGCGAGGATGGGGGCAGCATTTGGCAGGAACCAGGGACACTGTTAAGGCGGCTGGGAAGATTGTCTGCAGGAAACCGAAAGGGGGCCTGCGAAAGGCCGCCCTCAGCGTGGGGGAGCAGTGGCGGCCTGGCCACAGTCCTGCTGGGACACAGTTTTCACGAGAATGATCTGAATGCTGCCGCTCTCTAAACTTCAGCTGAAATCTTACACCCAGAGATAAAGGGACCTGCTGGCAGAGCCTGTGGAAGCTTCCTGAATGGGTCTGTGGGAATAAAGGCGGCCCCGGCAACTCCACCCCTTCCTCTGTGAGGATGCGCCCAGAGGCCTTCACAGGAAGAAGCTCTCTCCAGGCCCTCGAAGCCTCCAGTAGGGCCTGACAGAAATTTCATTCTTTTTTTTCTATTATTATTTTAATGAATCATCGTGAGATACACTTACAGACTTACAGACTTTCATGATTGCATTTCAGTCAAACAATGTTCAAGTACCCATCCCTCCACCAGTGCCCATTCTCTACCCCCAATGTTCCCAGTATCCCTTCCCCCTACCCCACCCCTTCCCACCTCCTGCCTCTGTGGCAGGCACAGTCCCTCTTACTCCTTTTTGCAGTACAGGTAACAAGCAGCCATCATGTTGGTCCATAGTCTACTTTCAACACGCATCAACTATCCTGAGTGATCCCTCCAACCATCATTTATTTAGTGCTCCTCTCTCCATCCCGATACCTTTTCCCCTAGTGCATGAGATTGGCTATCAAGCCGTGGGGTAGTCCTCCCGACCCTTATTTTAACTGTCCTTAAGTGTTAGTCTCCTATCATGTTGTTTTATATTCCACACATGAGTGCAGTCCTTTTAAGTCTGTCTCTCTCTTTCTGACTCAAGAAAAAAAATTTTTTTTTGGCTTTTTGGGTCACACCTGGTAATGCACAGGAGTTACTCCTGGCTCTGCACTCAGGAACCACTCCTGGCAGTAGCTCAGGTGACCATATGGGATGCTGGGAATTGAACCCGGGTCAGCCGCGTGCAAGGCAAACACCCTACCCGCTGTGCTATCGTTCCAGCCCCCAAGAAATTTTGTTCTTTATGAGCTGCCGAGTCTGTGCTGTTCCGCTCTGGCTTCCTGACACCACAGAGCGTTTGAGTCACGCACAGCACTGTGCTGCCTCAATCCACGCTCTGGCTCCGAGCTGACTTCGCGCAGGAAGAGCCCTCACCTCGCACCCATCTCGGCACCACAGAGAGAAGTCTCGGCACGCTCCCCTCCCTCTCCTCGCACAGGGTGAGCACTGGAACGTGAGCCATTCCATCTCACTGGGGTGGGCGTGGTGGTAGCCAGGGGAAGCAGAGAAGAAGCAGATTTGAGAGCCAGGGCTTCTCCCCCAGGTGCCGGAGACCAAATCCCGGACTTCATACTCTCAAAGCACAGGCTCGACCACTACGCTGCGTCCCTGGTCCCCTGATTCTTCTTGAAACAGGAGTCAATTTGGAGAGTCAGGCTGGAGAGAGTGCAGAGGGTGAGGGGCTTGCCTTGCACATGGCTGACCCCAGCTTCGGACCTCAACACCGCGTATTTCTCTGGCTGATTAACACTTCAGTGCCCCCCCCCCAAGAAAACCCCAAAACAGGACACGGTAGCTCTTCATTCAGTATGGACTAAACATCTCCTAGGGCACCAGGCTAAGACACGTGGGGTGTGCAGAGATGACGGACACGCTTGCTCCTGAGGAGCCCACAGGATGGAGGAGACCCTGCCGGCCCTGGAAGCTGGATTCTAGGCAACTCGGGGATTTGACTTGGGGATTTTGTTTGGTTTTTGAGCCACACCCGGTGATGTTCAGGGGTCTCTGCTCTCAGGAATTACTGCTCGTGGTACTCAGGGGACCATATGGGATGTGGGGGATCGAACCCAGATCAGCGGCGCACAAGGCAAGCACATTACCTGCTGTTCTTACCACTCTGGCCCTGAGCAGGCATTTGAGGCCAAGAGATGGTGAGGTGGGAGAGAAGGCTGAGCGGAAGGGAGAGGCAGCTTCCCACCTGCCCTCCTCACGTCTATGAGGCCTCAGTGGGCCATCCCAGGAGCAGCAGGAAAAGAAAGCCTGGCACTCTAAACGCCGCCACCCTCAAAATGGCACCTCGGCTAGCTCACTTGTGGCTCTGTAGAGGCTGGAGACTGAGACAGTTAGAGGTTCAAGGACCAGCACAGGAAAGGAAGGAAAGTCGGTGCTGCGGCCGGGCGGAGACTGTCCCCTGCCACAGAGAGGCCCTGGCTCCCATCCCAGGCTGTGTGTGTCTGTGTGTGTGTGTCTGTGTGTGTGTGTGTGTGTGTGTGTGTGTTGCGGGGGAGGGGGGCTCAGGGACCAGAAACTAAGCCTGGGAAAGGAATGGGACAGGGAGGTAGATGGCATGAAGGGCCAAGATCACCATAAACTCACCATGGGGGGGGGGGGTGAAGCTCTGCTAAAGGCCATCCAGCCAGAACCCTGGTGTGTCCGGCCGTTCTGTCTGTCCCTCGGGATCACGTTCCGGCACTTTCTGCTGCTTAAAGACATCGCAGCTGTCATTTCTGAGAAGCAGGGAGGGAGACTGAGAGAAGAGAGAAATAAACCCGCAAAGCCCTCTGTACAAGGGTGTGACCCAGGGTTCCCCATACACTGCCCAGGTCTGAGAGGGGAGGCAGAGGACCCCCCTGAACTGGGTGCACAGCTCAGAGCTAAGTTCTCCAGCAGAGCGAACCCAAATCAGTTTAGCAGCTGGACAAATAAAGTTAGGAGGGAAAGTTGGCCTTACATATTTTTGAATTATTACCAAGTCTTCCAAGCTCCACCTCCATCTGGAAATGGTCCTTCGTTATCATGGGAGGAGCTCCTAATTCATTCTCTGCTACCCACCCCCACAGCACAGCCTTCCCCAGCACAGACACCCCCCCAGCACAGACGCCCCCATAGTACAGACCCCCCCAGCACAGATCCTCCCTCCACACAGACCCCCCACAGCACAGACCTTTCCCCAATAGCACAGACCCCCTCACAGACCAGACCCCCCCAACAGCACAGGCCCTCCATCCACACAGACCCCCACAGCACAGACCCTCCCCCGGAGAAGAAGAATATATGAAGATAAATTAATAGAAGTAGAAGAAGAGGAGTATAAGAAAAAGAAGAAGAAGAAGAAGAAGAAGAAGAAGAAGAAGAAGAAGAAGAAGAAGAAGAAGAAGAAGAAGGAGAAGAAGAA
>JAOXYA010000019.1:40046609-40058902 GCA_028565675.1 Sorex palustris | reverse complement strand
GCGCCCTCTGGGGCTGGTGCTGGGACCCGTGCGGGAGCGACCGAGCACTGCGGTTGGGTCACCGTATTAGGTGACCCTGCCTACGTGGGAGCGGCCCCCAGGGGCGGCCCAGCCCAGGGCGCGCAGGCAGGTGCTCCAAGCAGCACCCGGAGAGTGGGCATGCGACCACCTGCGGACTTTGGTCCCACTCAGACTGGGTGAAGGAGTGGGCAGCGAGGTGGCCACGCAGCCTCAGCTGGGGTCCAGCAGCATACGGGGCACAGGGTGAGGGGGTCAAGGGGATGGCCCCGGCCCTTGGGTGGGGGTGGGCTTTGGCACACACATCGGCACCCAGACAAAGTGCTTGTTGTGGGGAGAAGGTGAAGAAGGAAGTGCAGCTCCGGGGTCCTGAGGCGGCTGGCCCAGGGCCGGGTGCCCATGCCCAGAGGAGCACCCTCCGCCAGGCCCCCATTCTCCGCCTGAGGGTCCCATACCAGTGCCTGTGCTCTCCAAGGTCTGAGGGTCCTCCCAGGCCCCCAACTCCTCCCAGGGAAGCCACTCCTGCCAACCCCAGGGCGGGGGCCGAGTGGCCACACGCCACGGCCAGCCGGGCAGCAAGAGACCCCGGGGTGCGCTCCAGCCTTCCCAGGAGACGTCAGGGACAGCGGGAGCAGGCTCAGAAGATGCTCTGTCGTCGGTTCTTCCCTCGTCCTGCAGAGATGAAGGGAGGAGCTGGGTGGGGGTGGGGCCCAAACCGTGGCACCTCTCGGGAGCCTGCACAGCCCACTGCCACCCCCCTGGGTCCATGGGGCCTCTGCCTTCCGCCGTGCCCTGCCCTCTGGGCCAAGGGGCGCTGACAGTACCAGCTTCCAGACAGTGCCCGGAGCGCAGCGTTCCTCCTGTCGCCACCGCGGGTCTGCAGACACAGACCTCCCCCACCCAGAGGCTGCTGGAGTACCCCGAGAGCTCAGGATTTCCTGGGGCCCCCTGCAAGACATGGGCTCTGCGGGGCTCGGAAGCCTGGGCAGGAGATAGGCCACACAACCCTGTCTGTTCCACAGGGCCCGCTGGAAGGAGGCTCTGCAGACTGCCCAGTGCAGGGGGAGCCCTGGACCCCGTCTCTGCTCCTCAGGAGGGCGGGGGGCCAGTGCACTCTTGCCTGGAAAAGGGGGCCAGGGCCCCTACCTGGATGCTGAAAGGACAAGCCCCGGTAGGCTGGATCCTTCTGGAGCTGCACTTCCTTCAGGGAGAAGACAGACGCCGCTGGGGAGAGGAGGGGGGGCTGCAGGGAGCTGTGGGTCTCCCAGAACCCCCATATCCGCTGTGCACACAGATCCCGGGGGTGGACACCCCGAGCCCCACCCCTCAGGGCTAGCCTAGCTCAAAGCGTTGCTTTCTTTTATTTGAATGGATTAGTTATTTTTGTTATTTATCTGGGGCTTGGGGGCTACCTATGCCCAGCAATGTTCAGGGGATACTCTCCCAGCACAGCACTTGGGGATCACAGGAGGCAGGACTGGGGATCGAACCCAAGGATCCCACATGCAAAGCCTGTGCACCCCCCCCCACCGGCCTTAAGGTATTTCTCTGGCCCCTTAGAGATCCACACAGGGTGACCCCAGGGTCCGGCGAACCCAAGACGAAAAGCCATTTGCCTCGGACTACTCAGGGGAACCTGGCTCTGCCCATGGGCCCACCTTCCTCTCCCCCCAATACTGCTGACCTGGGTTCTGAGTCTCCCCCTGGCCCTCTCCACTCACTGTCTTCCAGCTGGTGCACGCGCTCTCCCAGGGACCGGAAGTAGGGGTGGCTCAGGGCCTCTTCTGCAGAGATGCGCCGTTTGGACTCGTACTGGTGGCACAGGGCAGGGTGTGGCGACGGAGGGAACAGAGAGTAAGCAGAGAGTCTGGGTCAGAGGCAGCCCCCACCTCCAACCACGGAGGACTCCGGCTTCCAGCACCAGGAGGAAGCGGAAACGAGGGCGGCCTCTGCAACCACGTAGAGCACTGTGTGCAGGACGCCACAGCAGTGCCGGTCAGCTTGCAGTGTCCAGCTTGCGCGGTGGCCGGCAGGCTGCAGAATCCCTGGTTCTCCTCCCCACCTTCTAATTCCACTGGGCAGTAAGAGAATGGGGTCCCCTGGGCAGTTCTTGCACCCTGCCCCACTCGCAGCAGCAGTACTGGGTTTGAGCTTGGAGGATGCTTGGGGGGGCGCTGGGACCCGGACCAGGTGGAGGTGGAGGCCACTCACCAGCAGGAGGCTGGTCAGGAGGTTGATGCCGTCAGTGTCCAACCTGCGGAGGGAAAAGGCGGGCAGCAGCCTGGCCAGCGCGGGGAGGGATCCCCCCGCCCCCCCGCCCCGGGCGGCCGCGCTACCTGGGAGCGTGGCTCAGGAGCGGCTGCGGGAGGTACCGGGGGAAGCCGTAGGAGCGGAACTCGGACAGGGAGGTCACTCCGGGCCAGGTCTCCTCCGTGGGAGTCCCTGGGGAGGCCAGAGGGCGTGGGTAGAGCCCGGTGAGCGCGACACCGAGAGGGCCAACAGCGGCCGGGTCCAGCCCGGTGGCCCGCGCGCGGCGCTCCTCTGGCGCCCCCTGGTGGCGAGGGGCGGCGGTGGCACTGACCGAGGAGTCGGAAGATGAGGTGCAGCTCTTCCTTGACGGTGGATCCCGGGAAGAGGGGCCTCCCCGTGGCCATCTCGTAGTGGATGCAGCCCACACCCCTGCAACGGGCAGCGCGGCGTCAGGCGGGGGACTCGAAACGCCGCCTCCGCTCTGCGGCTCCATCGGGTCCCGCTCCAGCGCGGCCCGTGGCGTGGGGCGGCGTGGGCGGCTCTGGTCTAGGAAGTTTTGCCCTTCCCCCTTCACTCTGCAAACAGTGACCTCTCAACCGGCTACTACTGAATGTGGCCCCAAGGGCAGAGGGGTCCTGTCTCAGGGAGCCCACCCCGACAGGGCTCGCCAGAATCCTGCAGAATCCTATGCTCGTGATGGCTTTCGCATGCACGTTAAGCATGTCAACAGCCTTGGGCCCCTGTCTGTGTCAGGAGCACTGGGACAGGAGCACCATCTAGCGGGTGCATGCACAGCCAGGGAAGCCCTTGCAGTTCCGGTGGATTCCTTCAGCAACGTGCAGGGTAGCAGGAGGGGGCGGTTGGGGCCGGGGGTCGGGGTCCCAGCTCCCACTCACCACATGTCAATGGGGGTGGAGTACTCTGTGGATCCCAGCAGCACATCGGGGGGCCTGTACCATAGCGTCACCACCTCATTGGAGTAAGTCTTCGTGGGCACTGACTTGGCCCGGGCCAGGCCTGGGGAAACACGTGCCACTGAGCCCTCCCCCTCTGAGCGGTGGCACCGGCTCCCCAGGGCCACCGGGGCTCACCGAAGTCGGCCAGCTTCAGCTCCCCGCGCTCATTGATGAGCAGGTTCTGGGGTTTCAGGTCCCGGTGCAGGATCTTGCGGCGGTGGCAGTAGGCGAGGCCCCGCAGCAGCTGGAACATGAAAATCTGGGGGGGGGGGGGTTAGGGAAGGAGTTTGGCAGGGGGAGTGGGTGGTCGCACACAGCCCTGGGAGGGGGGCAGAGGGAGTGGGCGGGGCGCACAGCCCTTGGAGATAGGGAAGGGGACAGACAGCCTGGGAGGATGGGCGGGGCACATACAACCTGGGGGATGGTCAGGGGGAGTGAGCCGGGCGCAAAGTCCTGGGAGGTGATATGGGAAGTGGGCAGGGGTCACAGACCTGGGAATGGACAGGGGGGTGGGCGGGGCTCACAGCCCTGGAGATGAACATGGGGAGTGGGAGGGGCTCACGGCCCTGGAGATGGGCAAGAGGGAGTGGGCGAGGCTCACAGCCCTGGAGATGGACATGGGAAGTGGGCAGGGCGCACAGACCTGGGAATGGACTGGGGGGAGGGGGGAGCGGGGTTCACAGCACTGGAGATGGACAGGGGTAGTGGGCGGGGCGCACAGCCCAAGGAGATGGAGGGGGGGAGAGTGGGCGGGGCGCACAGCCCTGGGGGCCTGCGGTTCCCGGAAGGATACAGGCTTCCCGCCCACACTTCAGCCCCACCCAGCAGGAGAGGTGAGGGGTAGGGCCCTGGGAGATCTGGGCTGGACGGAGGCGTCTTGACCAGCACCAGAAGAGCCCCCTCCTCCCGCGGGGAGGTGAGAAAACCGGGGCTCTGAGCCAGAGGGGTCCGTGTTGGGGCGCGGTACCGGGGAGATTGGGGCTCCCCTCGTGGCAGCGCCTCCTCCTCTCACTCCATCGCTCACCTTAACGTTGTGCATGTTCATGAGGCTGCCGCAGTGGTCCAGGTACTGCTTCAGGTCGCTGTCCTGCAAGGAGCCTGCCTCAGCCTGGCGGGGGCCTCGGGAGAGCCCAGGAGGCCAGTCCCACGCGAGCCCACATTCCACCCACAAGGTGAGAGGCCGGCACCCACGCAGCGCGCCCACGTGGGGGGGGCGTGGAGAGGCCAGCACGAACCCTTGGAGCGCGCCCGCCGTGGGGAGGAACCCGCAAGCACCCTCGCGGCGCGCCCATTGGGGGAGTCCTGCACCCACCAGGTACTCGAAGACCAGGGTCAGGGAGCGCTCCGTGTGCACCAGGTCGTGCAGTGTCACGATGTTGGCGTGCTTCAGCTTCTTCAGCAGAGACACTGCAGGGACAGGTGACTGGGTCCCGGCGGGCTCCAGCCATAATGCCACCCCTGCCCGCTCCCCTGGGCTCAGTGCGCAGAACCCCCCTACCCTCTCGGATGGCAGTGCAGGGGGCCCCCTCCTCGTGCTCCAGCCGGATCTCCTTCAGGGCCACCAGGTTCTCAGTCAGTTTGCTGCGCCCCTTGAAGACGGTGGCGTAGGTCCCCTGGGAACAAGGACATGCAGCCCCATCCCTCAGCCTCCCTCGCCTCCCCCTGCGCACACGGGCATGGGGTGCCTCTCAGGCTGCCCTAATGGGGGGTCCTAATAATGAGCATTATAGAGATGGGCGGGGAGCAGGCGGGGGGCTCAGGGAGGGGCCCAAGGTATGCACACGAGCCTCACAAACGTTGTGATTTCCCCTGACCCTTTATCCCGGCACCTCGCACTCGTCCATCCTTGTCAAGAGAACATAAGGAAAGGAAGGCTGCCCGAAGGCCCCTGTCAGGGTGGCTGTGCCCAGAGCCTTGCCTGCCCCGCCTTAGAAAAGCGTCCACTAAACTCAGTTACCATGACTCTGGCTTTAACTGTCTCAGGATGGGAACTTGAGTGCTGTGACCCCCCACACTGAGGGCTCTGAACACTGTGACCCCCATGTTGGGGTCTCTGAGCACTGTGGTCTCCAACTGGGGCTATGAGTGCTGTGAACCCCCCCACACTGGGGGCTCTGAGCACTATGACCTCCAACTGGGACTCTGAGCACAATGACCACACATGGGGGTCTGAGCACTGTGACCCACACACTGGGGGCTCTGAGCACTGTGACCTCCACAATGGGGGCTCTGCTCTGAGCACTGTGACCTCCAACTGGGACTCTGAGCACTGTGACCTCACATGGGAGTCTGAGCATTGTGACTCCCACACAGGGGACTCTGAGCACTGTGATGCTCACGCTGGGGGCTTTCCAGCTGTGGCTGTTCCCACCGAGGCTCACTCCTCTCTGAAATTCTTTGTCCAGCCCCCTCTCAATGACAAACCTGTTGCTCAGAAACAAAGCTCCCCCACAACCCCTCAGCGGAGAGCTGTTCCAGCTGATCTTTGCCGCATTAAGCCTGGGCTCACCCCTGCCACCACTGTGACCTCTGACGACATCTGGGGAGTGGCCCCCAATACCACCAGTGTGACCCCAGAACAGAAACCCACGCTGGCTTCAGGGCTGCACAAACCCAGTCCCCAGGGGCTGAGGCATGCATACGTGTGCTTGCGCGCGCGCGCACACACACACACACACACACACCCGGAGTGACAGGAGGGCAGGGCGCAGAGGGGCGGCACCCAGCCAGGAAACACTTGCAGAAGCCTCACCCAAGTCTGGGTCCTTCAGTACCTGCCCACGGCGGGGTTCCCTCTCTGGGGCAGGGCAGGCTCCCCCCACCCCCGGCCACCCTGTCCCTCGTCCAGCTCTTACCTCCCCCAACTTGTCCAGTTTCACGTACGTCTCCAGTTTCCCAAAGCCGATGTCTGACTGGGGGGAGACATGAGATCCCTGAGCCGGGGATGGGGGGCCCAGCGGCTGCACACTCTGTGTCCCCCTCTCAGTTCCCGAGGAGACTGGATGGGAACCCCCCCCCCCAAGGAGCGAGGGTCTGACAGAGGAGGCAAGGGTGAGAGCAGCCACAAATCCTGGATTCTGTGACAGAGGGAGAAGGTCTGGGAAGGGGACCTCAGTTCTTAAAAGTCCATGGGCCCAGCCACTCACAATATGCTTCTGCAGGGGTGTGTGTGGGGGGGGGGGAAGAGGGGCGCGCATTCTGTAAGATGCTCCCAGGAGCCAAGCTGCCTTCTAGGGATGCGGATCCCCGAGGACCAGCTGCGGGAATCACTGTGGACAGCAGATGGCGCCAGACGCCCAGGAACGGGCGAGGTAGCGGCGGTGGCCTCAGATGGGATTAGCGGGGTCCAGAGAGGTCTCCAGTGCAGATAGGGGTTCCCACCTGTTCACCTCTGACCCTCTCTCTCGGGGCTCACCAGGGAGGCGCGGCGGGACATGCGGCTGAGTGGCTTGGGCAGGTCTGGGCTCTCCAGCTGGAGCTTCTGCAGGAACTCCTGGGGCAAGCGGATGTCCATGGGCAGAGAGAGCCTTTTACTGACGTCCTGCGTGGCCAGGTGAGAGGGCACAGGCTTGGCTCCCGGAAAGCATCTCACCTCTCATCCTGGGCCCGGCTCTACCTGGAGGGTGACGGCTGCGAGGGCCTGGGGGTAGGGTGGGCGCCAAGGAGGTCCCTTCCCCTCCCTGGGCCACAGGGTGGTGCAAATCTGCAGGCACTGCTGTGGGCGCACGGACATGTGCCCTGCGAGCAGGGGTCCCGCCCCAGCACCGTGCACTCCATCAATCCTCCTGACGACGACTGTGCCTAGTCCGGAAGACCGTGCCCAGCTGCGGTTTGAACCCAGGCCCCCCTGCAACCCCCTCACCTCCATGGAGAAGCGGCGCTGGCGGGGAAGCCGCTCCCCGGGCACCTCCCCACTGCTGGCATCTGTGTCTTCGGGGGACTCTGCACTGCGCTCTGCCTGGGGGGCTCTGCCCAGGGGTCCGAGCTGCAGGTCTGAGAAAAGACAGGCGTCAGCCCTCCCCCTGGCCCCCCTGACTAGGGGCAGGCAGTGCTGGGGCGGGTGGGCGGGCGAGGCCCTCACCCCCCTGGCGCAGGTTGTGCAGCTGGTTGAACTGCTCCGTGAACTCGGCCAAGGACTCCTCGATGGTCTCCGTGCGTGGCACCGACAGGGAGAAGCGGCGCTTGAAGTTCTTCATCTTGTTCATGGCCTGAAGAGACGGAGGCAGGAGACCTGAGCTGCTGCCTGGCCTCCATCCTGCAGGGGGCTGAAGGGGAGGGGGTAGTTCTCCTGCTACAAACTCCGCAGAGACCCCAGGCTCTGGACAGCAGTCACCAGGGGCCCAACAGTCACCCTAACCCCTCAGTCTCCCAAGTCCGTAAGCAGATCTCCGAGGCTGCCGTGCTACACAGAGTTCCAGAGGTGCACAGAGCCGGGCCTGGCCCAGTGGCAGGGGACTGGCCGGCTTCACTCCAGCCCGAGCCCTTGCTCTGCACGGCTGTCAGAAGGGGGAGGTATAGGGGAGGGGGGATGCACTTTGGACTGACCCCTCCCCTAATTTCTCTGGCTGAAACAGGATGCAGATCTCCAGGATTCGGAGTTTGCTATAAGACTGGGTCCCCGGGTGAGCACCCCCGGGTGTCCCTTGCCAGCACACAGCCGGGAAGGGTGATGGCCCCCTCTCCGGCCAGAAGCAGGCCCCACCCGCGCCCAGCCTCCTTCCCCAAGATCCTTGCCCTGAGCAACCCCCCATCTCCCTCCCTCCCCTGCCTGGTTTCATAAGCCACAGTCTGGCCGCCCCCTCATCCGGCTATGCCCACACCTCCCTCGGCTGCAGGGGGTGGGGGAGGGGAGGGCACTGGTACCAGACGCCTCACGAGAAGCCATGGGGCGCCCCACACCCTCTCCCAGCTTGTACCCACGCACTGGGCACATCCTTTCTGCAGGATGCTCGCAGCCCAGTCCCTGGCCAGAATCCAGTTGCCAAGGCAACCAGGTCCCTCCTGAATCCTCCTGGTTGAAGGGATTATGGGTCAGTAACGTGTTTGCTTTGCGGAACGATCACATCCTCACCAGCCTGGGGGTCCATCCCCCCTGCCCGGGGGGGTGGCCCAACTGCCTCCCTCCCTCCCTCAGTGCTGCACCCGCTCTCCTGAGTGCAGGGCCGGGCTTGCCAGGTTGCCTCCCTTTACACAGCCAGACTCTCGCTCGCCCAGCCCCGGTACATGCGGGCAGACGGTTTGGTTCCCCAGAAGTACAGGCCCCCCTCCCCCACAGAAGCAGGTCCCAAGCTCTGCAGCAGCCGCAGGGCCTCACGCTCCATCCCTCGTAAGGTTCCGTGATGTGGGGCACAGTTCCAGTTCCGGTGACCACCCCCTCTCACCCTCCGCTGGGTAGACCCCACGTTTGCGCCGATTCCCATCCTGGGTCCTGCTAATCTGGCTGCTATGCTGCTCTGTGCGGGGGGCATAGGGCGTGCTGACAGGCCGAGGGAGGAGGACCACCCCCACCCCGGGAGGAGGGGACATGTCTGAGCCCACCCATGAGGTGGACCACCGGGGCCTGTCCCAGGGTCAGCCACTGGCCTCTTCGACAGCATCCGCACAATGGGAGTCACGGGGGCGCCCTGCGTTTGGCCCCAGAATCCGCAGTGGTCCCATAAAGCCAGGCCCCCTGTCTGGGGAGGGGAGCTCATTACACACCGCCTGGGAAGGGGCCCCCAAATTCTCAAAGACAAACCAGAACCAGGCCTGGACTGAACCCGCAACCTGACCTGTGTTTGGTGAGGAGCTGGGAGCCACCCTGGGCACTGGGGGAGGGGGCAGGGCCGGGGAGGGGTCGAGCATGGGGAGCGATGGGGACCAGCTTTCTCACGGCCCCCAGGAGCAGCCAGGAGGAAGTGGCTGTCAGGGAGCAGGGGACAAAGGTCAGAGGCAGGATGGACGTGGGGACGGGCACGGGGCGGCCGGCCACGGGGCGGTGAGCGGAGCCGCAAGTGTCCGCGTCTCTGTGGGCACAATCGGGGCATTGAACCCGGGGCTGGGGTGTGACCGGGCGGCGGGCGGTGAATGGTCTGTTGTTCCAGGGCCCGGGACACAAGATGCCTCTGTCACTTTTCCCTGGGGGGATCGGCGCCTCCGTTTGGGGGGTCTCGGGGGGTGGGGAAAGGCCAGTCACCTTGGTGTCGTCTGTCCCTCACCCCATCGGGGGACAGAGGCCTCAGTGTGACCCGGCGTGAGGCCAGCCCCAAGCCAGGCACAGAGCGGCCTTTGTCCTGGGCCAGGGAGACATCTGGGGCTGTCCCCAAGCCCTTGGTGCCGGAGGGGAGGGACATGGGCGTCCGGGAGGCTGGCACCCGGGGCAGGTGGGAGCGGGCAGTGCTCCTGACCCTCCTCCCTTCCCATCACTTCCTCCTGCGCACCCACCAGCCAGCCCACAACTTCCTGCAGGGGCCAGAGAATCAGGAGCCAGGCGGACAGGAGGCTGACCCCAGCCCAGAGGTCGCCGGGTCCTGCAGAAGGGGCCAGGTGGAGGGGGACTGAGGGCAGCTGCTGGCTTTGTGGGGGGCACCTCCACAGGGACCCCCAAGCTTTGTCCACCCCTCTTGGGCTCCTCATGGGCGGCCCCAGGCTCTGGGCGCTGACTTCCCCTCCCCCGCCCTCTGAATTCTCACTCAGACCCAGGTACAAGTTCTGTGCCGCTGCCAAGGGCCGTCAGTGTTCCCCCCTCGGAGGCGGCAGCAAGGCGTGCCGGGCTCTGTTGCAGACAGGTTGCTCGTCAGCTCTACACCGACATCAATCCCGTTCGGGAGGGGGTGGGTTGCTGGTAACAAGAACAAGAGAGACATGCCCAGTCTGGAAGGTGGGCTCAGCAAGATGGAAAGTGGGAAAGAGACAGAGGGATCTGATGTCAGACAGGGCGTGAGGAAAGTCTCTCCGAGATGACTGCTAAGGGAAGCTTCCAAGCAGACAAAGGTGAGGGAGCAGTCATGCGGAATCTGGGGGAGCTGGTCCACAGGAGAGCAGGTGCAAAGGTCCTGTGGCAGAGGGAGCTCAGAAATGCTACAGGAACAGCGAGTCTGGAAAAGGGCTCCAGGGCAACGTGAGGCCCCTGGAGCTGGCCTCCTGGGGTGTGCGTGTGCATGTGTGTGTGTGTGTGTGTGTGTGTGTGTGTGGAGTGAGCAAGGAGCAAGGCAGGAGCGGGGGCCATGGGCAGGCTGCTGTGCAGAGGTGGAGTGGCAGGGGTGAGGTCCACTGCTGTGTTGAGGCTCGGGTCTCTACTGAGGGTGGAGACTGGGATTTCCACAGCTGGTCCTTGGGGTGTGACCAGCTCCACAGAGGCGAGGAATGCGGGGTGTGGAGGGAGGGCGGGACGGTCAGTGGTGCTGGAGCCCGGAGAGAGCGGCCAACACGAGGCGGCTGCAGTTTCTTGTTTCGTTTCTTCTCTCCAGCTCCTGCCCCGTGTAACGGCGCCACAGAGCAACAGCATGCAGTGTCCATCCACTGCACCCCTGTCCCTACAGCTTGGAGTGGCTTCGGGTCCCGCGATGGGAGATGGGTGGGAGGAGGGTCCTCCCGGTCCCATCCTCTCCTCAGAGGGAGGAGGCTCCCTGGGAGGCCCCGACAAGTGCAGCGTCTGGTCCCCAGGATGACCTCTGCCAGGCCCCAGAGCTAATGCCTGCCCTGGGACTGTGGATCAGACTGACCGGAGACCAACTGACAACTGACCAATGACCGTCAGGGAGACTGACCCCTGGTTCACCAATGACCAACCAAGAAACTGACCTATGACTGACCAATGACCAGTTAGACCACTGACCCATGACTGACCAACAACTGACCAGGAGACTGACCCATGACTGACCAATGACTGACCGGGAGACTGACCCATAGCTGACCAATGACTGACCGGGAGACTGACCCATAGCTGACCAATGACTGACCGGGAGACTTACCTTCCCACAGACAGCCGGATGACCAAATAGGAGACTGACCCATGACTGGCCAATGACTGACCGGGAAACCGAACTATGGCTGACCAATGACTGACTAGGAGACCTACCCATGACAGACTGATGACTGACCAGTAGACTGACCCATGACGGACCAATGACCAACTGGAAGACTAACCCATGGACTGACCAATGACTGACCAGGAGATTGACCTGTGACTGACCAATGACCGACAAGGAGACTGACCCATGGAATGACCAGTGACTGACTGGGAAACTGGACCCATGACTGACCCCTGACTGACCAATGACCAACCGAGAGAATGACCACTGACCGACCAGTGACCGACTGGGATATGGACCCGTGGGTTGACTCTGAGACCGGTCCACACCCCCCTGCACCTCAGGGTGCCTAGGGGGCAGGAGCCCTTCCCAACTCGGCCTCTCAGGCCCTCAGCCAGCCCTGGGCGTGGCCCCCCTGCCTCCCTCCCAGCCCAGCCCCCAGCCACGCTCCCAGCACTGGCCCTCAGGCTCTGCCCCGGCGAGCTCCCACAGCAGCTCAGAGGGTCGCCAGAGCCCCATCTCCCCAGCCCTGAGCGGGGAGCACTGCCCGCTCCTCAAGAAGCCCTCCACTGCCCACAGCCCTTGGAAAACGGAGTCCCCGGCACTGCCTCTGGGGGCCTTGGGGCGGGTTTCAAAAGAAGGAGAAGGGCTGGGGCAAGCAGAGCATGCCTGAGGCCCGGCTTCCATCTCTGCCACTATGTGGCCCCTAGCACACCGGGTGGGGTTCCAGCCGCGCCCAGCAGCACTGAGGCCCCAGCATCAACCAGCAAGGCCCGGTGAGTTTCCTCCTAGGGAGCCTCCCCCCCCCCAAACACACATGCACACACACATACACATACACACACGCACACACATATACACATACATACACATGCACACACATACACACATACATACACATGCACACGCACACATACATACACACATACACACACGCACAACATACACATACATACACAAATACACACACAACATACACATACACACATACATACACACATACACATATATACACACACATGCACACACATATACATAGATACACACATACACATAC
>JAOXYA010000019.1:40019705-40037469 GCA_028565675.1 Sorex palustris | reverse complement strand
CGATCTACCCACCCCCACGATACCTCCCCACTCCCGTGGCAGGGCATTCCCCTTTGTTCTCTCTCTCCTTTTGAGTGTTGTGGTTTAATTTTAGCACATTTTAAGGAAGAAACCAGAGACCCGCGAACAGGCTTCCCCCATTTTGTTCTCCCCCTGCCACTGTCTCCATGAATCTATTCTCTGTCTCTATATAAATTTACCTACTCTGGAAACCTCATAATTTGGTATTGTACAATATGTGTTATTTTGTGACCCATTTCTTTTCTTTCTATTTTTTTTTCTTTTTGGGTCACACCCAGCAATGCACAAGGGTTACTCCTGGTTCATGCACTCAGGAATTACTCCTGGCGGTGCTCAGGAGACCAGATGGGATGCTGGGAATTGAACCCGGGTCGGCCGTGTGCAAGGCAAATGCCCTACCCACTATACCATCGCTCCAGCCCCTATGACCCATTTTTTTGGTTTATTTGTTTGTTCCTTGTTTAGGGTCAGTTGGCTTTGCACATGGGGGCCACTCCTGGAGGGACTTGGGGGGGGGGAGGGATTGAGTAATGCCAGGACTCAATCTGGGGCCTCTTTCATGCAGAGCAAGTGCTCAGCCTGCCAAGCCCTTGCCCCCACCGTGGCCTGCCAGACTGCCGTCTCTAGTGTGGTGCTTTCATGGCCGCATCAGAAGGAGGACTTCATTCCTTTCTTATGCGCCTGTGTGGATATGCCATTTGGGGCATTTTGCTTATCGCTTTATGAATTAGTAGACATTTAGGTGACCTCTACATTTGGGCTCTGATGTGCTGCTATGATTGATCATTTGTGTGCACGCTTCTGTGTTGATGTGATTTTTCAGTCCTTCTAGGTGTAGATTGCTGGGTTGTATGGTAGCACCGTGTTGCACTTTTTTTTTCTTTTTGGGTCACACCCAGTGATGCACAGGGGTTACTCCTGGTTCTGCACTCAGGAATTACTCCTGGCGGTACTTGGAGGACCATATGGGATGCTGGGAATCGAACCCGGGTCAGCCACGTGCAAGGCAAAAGCCCTACCCACTGTGCTACAACTCCAGCCTCCATGTTGCACATTGAGGGGCATCTTACATCCTCACCAGCAGTGTCTGAGCATTCTCACTGAGGTAAGATTCTGCCAGTAAGGTTTTTTCCTTCGATATTTAATAGGGATAGCCTCCTGTGCTGTTTATCTCTCTGACCCCATCAATAGGATATTATTTGGGAAATATTCCCAGGAAACACAGTGGGGAATTTTGGGGAGGAAGAGCAGAGAAGGTCGTCAGCATAAATGACCAATGGGAGTAATGGACCTAGGGCCTCTGCAGCTCCGGACAACATGTAAACTTGCACTCCAGGGTCCGGAGAGAGACCACACACAGACAACTCAGGTTTGATCCCCAGCACCACTTATGTTCCCCTGAGCACCACCAGGAGTGATCCCTGAGCACTGAGTCAGGAGTCAGCCCTGAGCACCACTGCAGATGGTCCGAAAACTGAGAGAAAATTTTAAGAACAAAATTCTGTTGGGACACATACCGATCAACTTTTCACAGCCACGTTGCGTGTGTGCCTGCGTGTACGTATACACACTTGCAAACATCTGACTGCTTCTTCTCTGCTTGTGCAAAGGCACATGGGAGACGGGCAGGTGCTGGCAGCTGGGCAGCACCTCGGCACCTGCTTCTTGCTGAAGTTCCTGTACTGGTGGACAGACAAATGTGAGCAAGAGACCTGGAGTGCCGTATAGCGGCACCTAAAGGCCCGTCAGCAGCATGAAACGGTGGGGGAGAGGATGGCAGCAGAGACCTGGGTGTGAGTTGAAGGTCAGCCCGGAGTCCAGTGGGACAATATGGGGGTCGGGGCCCTGCGGACAGAAAGAGCTAAGAAAACTGAGTGGAAAAGATCTTGGAGCAAGTGGCTCTGCCAGCGCGGGGTCAGCGAGTGGCAGGAAAGGCCCAAGAAGCAGTCAAGCGCCAAGTCAGGAAGAAGCTTGGGTCAGGAGCACTGAGCAAAGGTGGCGGGAGGCTCTCCCGTCAGACTGACACAGCCGACTCTTGCTCCAGGGTTCTGGAAGTACTCAGACTCCCTAGCCCACCACTCCCTGAGCCTGCCAGCCCCCCCCGAAGGCAAGAACGTCTGCTTCTGAGCACACAGACCTAGCCGCGACTGTCATTCCCTCCCGTGGTTGTCTGGGTGTCAGGACCACTGCTGAGAACGCCTTGGGCGGCACCCCCTGTCCGGGGTGACCCTCAGCAACTGCCTTGGGGAATGCAGCCTCTCCCTCCAGCAGGGTCTCTGAATAAGGGCCAGGACCCCAGAGGGGGCGGTTTGGGGTGTGCTTGTTGTCTGGGAGGAGCAGGAGGAGCCAGCGGGGTGCTGGGAGGAAGCCACTGGGTCTGCCAAGCCACGGGGGATATTGATGAGTCTTCTGGACAAAAGTGATGGCGCTGGCGAGGGCTGAGTAATGAAGACAGATGATCCCAGGCCACGTCCGCGGGAGGGAGGGGCCGGCAGGCTGGGTGGGAGCCTGCTGGGTGCCACCCTGCCTCTGCCCTCTTCTGAGCTCTCCTCTCTCCTTCGGGCCCTGCCCTCACCGGGGACCAGGGCCTTGCCCCTCACCCCTGTTTCCCTTTTCCTCGCATGCCCATTTCCTCCCTGGCCCATGTCTCTGCCGCTTTCATCTCTCTCTCTAGGCTCCCCTCCACCCCAGGCTGCACCCCTACCCCAGCAGGGTGCCATCCTGTCTCTAGGGACTTGCTGTCCCCTGGGAACTCTCTGAGCATCCCATATCCACAGTTTCTGGCAGCCTTGTCTGGACACCCCGGCCGCTTTGTGTCTTGCATTCTAATTGCAGTCCACTGAGATGCAGCTTGTCACGTTTACCTTAGTGACACTGAACACAGGCCTCAGCGTGTGTGCCAGCTCCTCTCTTTAGTCTAGAATGTCCCATTCACCCAACACTCCCTTCCTCTCCTGATTCCCGAGCCTCAGGCAGCCAGGGCTCTGCTTTCTGGGTCTATGTAGCCCAGGGGGCCAACCAGTGCCAGGGATTGAACCCGGGGCTCCAATGACAAAGCCTGGCTACAGCCCCATTGAGTCATTCCCTGATTCTAGGCAGTGAGTTTTGAAGCCTGCATGGAGTCCCTCTCCGCTCTGGTCTCCGTGACCGTGAGCCACCATGGCATGTCTTTGTGCCTTGGTAATCACATCTGTAAGGGCTAGAGAGGAAGTACAGAAGTAAGGCATATACAGCTGACCCTGGTTCAATTCCCCTAGCAGGAGTGATGCCTGAGCATGCCCTGAGCAGCACTGGGTATGACCCAAAACCAAAACCAAATAATATACAAAATTGTAATCCCCTATGGCCACTACAGTATAAGGGAAATATGGCGTTGGTTCAATGGGAATTGCCTCTCACCTCTCTTCCATTTCCTGATTAAATTGGGGATATGATTAGTAAAAAACTTCACATGCTCGACTGCTGTATATGACTGTGTTCTGTCATCTATACCTCCACTCTTCATTTTTTTTAGAGGTGGGTAAAAAGTGCACTATTCCAGCTGGCAGTCCAGGGCTGTGCAGCCGGCCGGGCAGAGGGCAGGAGTATCACTGGAAAGCAGTGAGAGGCAGAAGCCCGACTCTCCCAGGTGACGTCTTGACCTTCATCAAGCCTTCTCTTGATATGTCACCTCCAGCTCACTGAGTTGGTTGGGAGGGTGATCCCGATGGATGGCAGTTGCCATAATAATATAGACACTGTTTTTCTTTTTGCTTTTTTGCTTTTGGGGTCACACCTGGCGATATACAGAGATTACTCCTGGCTCTGAGCTCAGGAATGATCCCTGGCGGTGCTCGGGGATGACCATATGGGATGCTGGGAATCGAACCCGGGTCGGCCGTGTGCAAGGCAAATGCCCCCCGCTATGCTATTGATCCAGCCTCCAACACAGACAACTTGAGAACACCATGTGCCTTGCTGGCTGACACGGCCTGTCTGGATGGCAGGGCCTCAGTGGGTGGGGCTCACGAAGGAAATCTCGGAGCAGAACTGCAGGATGGAAGCGAGGAAGCTGTTACTTTCTTGCCTCTGCCCTCTCCTCCGGCCACTCTCCAAAAAATAAAAATAAAATAAAAGCAACAACAAATGGGAGATATCCATACAAGCACTAACTATGTTGGTTTTCAGTGACACTGGCCAAATAATAACCCCAGAGCAGAGGCGCCAGATGAAGGGGAGAGTGGTTAAAAGGCAACCGGAGGGATGAGGGGTCTCTGAGCAGCCCACCAGGCATGCCTGTGGGGAGCCCACCCATCTGGCTGCTTGCTCTGCTAAGAACTTGCCTCCTCCCCCCAGCCCTCGAGGACCAGCGGACCAGTGGCCTCCTCTGACCCTGCAGCCTATGCCGACAGTCTGGGCCTTGTTGCCATGACATTTTCTCAGTTTCGGTGGACATTTTGGGATGTTTCTGATGGATTTCCCCAAGGCCCGGAAGTCACAAATCTGAGTGGTGTCTCTCAAATGCCAGCACACCTGCTGGGGCTTGAAACTACCCAAGAAGCTCTGCACTCAGGAATTATTCCTGGTGGTGCTTAGGGGGGGCTATATGGGATGCTGGGGATTGAACCCAGGTTGGCCGCGTGCAAGGCAAATGCCCTTCTTGCTGTGCTATCGCTCTGACTCTGATCACCGAGTTCTTTTCTCTGCTGGCAGAGTGATGTCCCTCTCTGCTCAGTCACTCTGCTCTAGTGTGTCCCCTTCTCCCAACAGCGGGCCTGGGGTTAAAACACCTCCCCACCCCACCCCACCCCTGCTCAACTGGCTCCTGAGACCCCCTGCCTTTCTGTGAAGGTACCTGGTCCCGGCCAGAGAGAACTGCAGCTGACGTTGCTTGTCCTTGTTCCCTGTGTTTCTGTCTGAGGGGAGCAGAAGATCTCCCCTGGGTGCTGTGGGTCTGTCTGCCACACCCCACAGGCTGGCTGACACTCCCTTTCTCCGAAGGTAACTGTGCCCTACAACAGCCTGCTTGGGGGCGCCTTTGTCTGCCCTCCTCCCCTCCTGGCATCCCAGCAGAGGAGAATCGTGCCGTGACTCGCATCTCCCAGTGCTCTCCAGCATTTGCTCTGGGAGCTTGGGAAGTTAACTGAGCTCCAAACCTCAGAGTTCTCTGGAGAACATCTATGTGCATACCTAACTTGTTCTTTCAGAAGGGTCATTGCTCGGGGAGCCCCTGGACACTGCCAGTTCTCTGCTAGCCAGGTCAGAGATCTTGTGGTAAGATGCAGTGCTGCTCGGGCCCTGTGGCACCGGAGGGCTTTTCTCAGCCTGCTAGGGGCCTCTGGAACCACACCTGGTCATGCTCAGCCTGCCAGGGGTCACTCCGGCCAAGCCTGATGAGGCCTCCAGGGCAACACCTGATAGTGCTCCCATGACCTTCTGGTGCTCGGTGAGGAATTGGGGCCGAATGCACGCAGGTGAGCGCCTTCACCCCTGAATTTCCTCCATCCTGCTTGTTTTTTGAGGATCAAACATTATGTGAATTGTCCTCAAACATCACCTCTGTGCCCTTCCTGCCTCTACATCCCCCAAATCTGCTGGACTGTGCTTGACCCTAAGGACCCAGATAAAGCAGGATTTTGGGGATGAAAGGGGCTCAGATGCAGTTCCTTGCGGCCACCGTGGCGCAGAGCCCCACCCTCCTGGGAGGCACAGTTCCTCCCTGGGTCGCTGGGGCTGGTGCTGGGCTTCCCCCTTTCTCTCTGCTGCTGACTGGCTAGTGGGGCGTAGCAAGCAGTCCCAGCCGCCCTCTCCCCAGGGCAGTTTTCAGGCTCCCAGCCTCCAGCTTGAGGATTTATAGCTCTTTGCAGTCTTTGGGGGTCTGCAGGGGCCATGAGGACATGAAGAAGGGGCTTCCAGGGCACGTGACCCCCACTTGCAGCCACCTCCTGGGGCCGCTTATGTGAAAAAAAAAATCAAAGCCAATATGCTGACCACATTTTCAGGCTCTTAATTCGGCTCCCAAATTGTCCCCATGAGGCATGCAGGAATTCTTCAGAGGAAAACGACAGAGCAAGGAGGCAGTATGTCCAGCTTGGGCTCCTTCTCAGACAAAGCCACGGTGCTTGCTGGGCAGGATCTGCAAAAGGTGGGGGTGGACGGTGGGTCCTAATTGCTTCCAAATCTCTTACACCTTTCAAACTGAGGATAATACTCCCAGACCCGGCTTCAGGGCAATTTTTTAGCCTCCATCTCACAAACAAACTCCCTCATTAGTCCCTCTCCTGCTCATGCAGGTCAGTCCCAGCCAGCGGGAAAGGAACGGCAGCTTCCCTAGAGTGTTCTGGAATGTTCTGTCACAGTGAGAATGGACTCAGCCTAGCTAGCTGTCTTTCCAAGTGATGCAAAAAAAAAAAAAAAAAGAACAAACCACAACAATCATATCTTAAAATGCCAACAGCCAGGAGGGGGGTGGGAAAGCGGGGGAGGGGGACAAGAACACAATGTGAGTCTGAAGGACAATCCTTTAAATGATTCGGGCTAAGATGCCCGTAGGTGATCGGTGCTTGCTCCTTTGCAGCAGAGAGAGAGGCTCCGGACTTGGAGCTCAAGATCAAGGCTTCCTTGGGGCTGGAGAGATAGTACAGTGGGTAGGGCATTTGCCTTGCACGCCATCAACCGGGTTTGATTCCCAGTATCCCATATGGTCCCCTGAGCACCGCCAGGAGTAACTTCTGAGTTCAGAGCCAGGAGTAACCCCTGTGCGTCGCCAGGTGTGACCCAAAAAGAAAAAAAAGAAAGATCAAGGCTTTCGTGTGGAGTTAGCCACATGACAGGGCACGACTTTGGTTGCATTCATCATTAGATTTGAGCATCAGTCACCTCGCCTTGGTTTCTCCTTGTGCAAGGCAGCTCCTGGAGAGTGTGGCACAGGGCAGGGCAGGATGGAACAGCACAGGTAGCCGAGGATGAGACCTCCCCTTGACGGTGTTGCTGTCACAGCCATTTCACAGGTGAAGAAACTGAGATGCAGAGGTTGCCACTGTTCCAAGGCCACTCACAGACATGGTGGCTGCCACATCAGAGCCCACTCTCCAGAAGGGTAGGCGAAGGGGCAGGACTCCCCTAAGCCGCCGCCTCGGGGAAGAGCATGATGGAGAGGAGGGGGGAGGTCCGGAGAAGTCTCTGTGGTGAAGAGACCCTGTCCCTCCCCATCGTCAGAGAGTGATGCCAGGAGGCTGGTCAGGAGCTGCTTATCTCGTTGGCGGGCTCCTGGGGGCGGGGCACACAGTGACCAGCTCACAAAGCAAATGGCACTTTCAGACCTTGCCCAGTGCTTGGCACACACTTGCCTGATGAATATCAGGGCTGCAAAGTGCAATTGCCAGGCGGCTCGGGAAAGGTGCCCAGGTTCCAGAGGACCAAGGCTGGTTAGACCTGCCCTCCCCTAAGGGCATGGGTGCCCTAGGAAGGAGAAAGCAACGACATTAGCAGACCACCCCAGCATGTTCAGAAAGATATGGATGAAAATGAGATCGGCAAGGCGGGGGAGGGGGCGCGGGGGGGGGGTAGGCTGGAGCAATAGCACAGCAGGGAGGGCATTTGCCTTCCATGCAGTCCACCCAGGTTCAATTCCCAGCATCCCATATGGTCTCCTGAGCACCGCCAGGAGTAATTCCTGAGTGCAGAGCCAGAGAACCTCTGTGCATCGCCGGGTGTGACCCAAAAAGAAAAAGAAAAGACAAAAAAAGAAAATGAGATCAAGGGACAGAGCCTGTCTGCCGCTGTGAGTCTATATGTGTGCGTGTCTGTGTGTGTGCATGTGTGTGTGTGTGTGTGTGTGTGTGTTGGCAATGGGTGGGCAGAGGAAGGACAACCTTCAGGAGAAGATGGTTGAGATTCAGTTGGAATAAGAGGAGAATTCCTTATGCTGAGAATGGGGGGAGGGTGTTCCAGACCAAGGGGCCAGCAAGTGCAGGGCCCTGAGGTAGAAGCCAGCCTGGAATGTTCCAGGAAAGCAGAAGAGAGGATGGAGAGTGGAGAGGAGGCAAGGCGGAACGAGGGTTGGGGTAGGAAGTGAGAGGAGCGGGGGTCAGATAATACATCGCCTCATAAGCTAAGTTAAGAAGCTTGGGCTTCATTCTAATTCTAGTAAGAAGTCTCGGAAAGGCTTTAAGCAGTGGGAGGGTGTGATCTGGTTTCTGTTCTGAAGCAATCCCTCAGGCACATGAGCTGCAGTGGGGAGTGGGCACAGAGGCAGCTGCCAGGCAGGAGGCTGGCCTCGCAGCCCTGGAGAGGACGGCTGGGTAAGGGGCATCGGGTGGAGGTCTTGGATTTGGGGTGTGTGTCTTGTTGAGTGTTTAATTGTTGAGGATGAAGAGAAGAGAATTCTCTAGGTTTGGGGACAGTGTTGATAACCAAGATGGAAAACAGGGAGGAGGACCAGTAAGTGGGCAGGAGTTAGAGAGATCAAGAATTGAATTTTGAACATGTAAGTCAAAGATTTCTGTTATGGGTTGGCTTGTATCTCCCCCCCCCCCCCGACACACACACACAAAAAAATTAAAAGATTTGTTGAATTCTAATCCCTAAACCCTGTGAATGTAACCTTATTTGGAAATGAAGTCTTTGCAGGGTCACGAGTCAGAAGGAAGTCATTAAAATGACCCCAACCCAATATGACCACTGTTCCTGTAGGGAGAAGCCGCAGACACACGCTGATCCACGTCATGTAACCAGAGGGAAGGAACCGTAGGAAGCTGGACAGAGACTGCCATGGTGCTGCCACAAGCAAAGGACACCTGGATCCCTGGGGCGGACTGAACAAGGATGGGCTCCCCAGGGATGAGAAAGCACTACTCTTAGTTGCCTTCATTTTGGACTTGGGATTCTGGAGTGAGAGATGGTCAGTGGTCAGGCCCCCCATTTGTGATAGTAACTAGGTCACTGACACAGAACCCCGGCCCCAGATCAAGTGTCAGGAGGTCAGGAGAGAAGGGAATAGCATTTGGGTTTTAATCTTCACTGTCACTGTCCTCCCTTTGTTCATCGATTTGCTCAAGCGGGCCCAGTAATGTCTCCATTTAGAGACTTCTTGTTACTGTGTTTGGCATATCAAATATGTCACGGGTAGCTTGCCAGGCTTTACCGTGCGGGTGAGATACTCTTGGTAGCTTGCCGGGCTCTCTTAGAGGGGCAGAGGAATCGAACCCAGCTCGGCCAGGCCGGCTGCACATAAGGCAAACACCTTACCAATGTGCTATAAAATTTTAATCTCAAGACTTTAAAGAAAAAAAAGATTATTCTAGTTCAATATGCCAAAAACAGTAACAACAAGCCTCACAATGGAGACATTACTGGTGCCTGCACGAGCACATCAATGAACGATGGGAGGACAGTGCTACAGTGCTACAATTCTAGTTTGATATAGTTAATATGTTGTTAACATTTACAGTTTTGATGTGGATAGCTGCTGTGTCTGACCACCAAAGTAGCCAAGTTCCTCCCTTCCCCCTCCCCCCCACCCCTACCCCGCCAACTCCACCCCACCATCTCCTGTCATGTTATTGCTGGGCCACCTGAGAGATGAGTCCCTGTGGAGCAAAGAGCCCTTGGAGAGAAAGGGAACAGGCAGGGTTAGACTGAGTGGAGAGGAGGCTGGGGAGAGATTTCCAGGGAAAAGAGTTTTTAAGGAGGAGAGAACAGTCAATAAATCAAACACCAGTAATGGGTCAAGAGAATCTATAATTTTTTTTCTAACTTTATTTAAACACTGTGGTTGACAAAGTTGTACAGTTGTTTAGGGCATTCAGTGTTCCAGCACCAATTCTACCACCAGTGTGACTTTTCCTCCACCAATGTCTCCAGTTTCCCACCTACCTTCCACACCTGCCCCCGTAGCAGGCACAAAATAATTCATTTTATGTTGCTTGTTACAACGAGGGGCTGGAGCGATAGCACCGAGGTAGGGCGTTTGCCTTGCGTGCGGCCGGCCTGGCTGAGCCGGGTTCCATTCCTCCTCCCCTCTCAGAGAGCCCAGCAAGCTACCGAAAGTATCTCGCCAGCACAGCAAAGCCTGGCAAGCTCCCTGTGACGTATTCGATATGCCAAACACAGTAACAAGAAGTCTCACAATGGAGACGTTACTGGGCCTGATCGAGAAAATCGATGAACAACGGGAGGACAGTCCTACAGTGCTACAGTGTTACAACGAAACGGTAAGTGGAATTATCAAAACATAGTTCAGTAAAAGAAAATTTGTGAAAGTTGTTATATCTCACAACAGTGTTATTAAAGTCATCGTCTGAGGATTTACTGACCTGTTTATTGCTGGTTGAGCGTTCTGTGTTATTACTTTTCCTTCTTGAACTTCGTGGGCTTCTATGCTACTTTCCCATCTAATCTGCCGTGCTCCTACGGGGATATCAATATTGTGGAATTTGAAGGTGTTGTGCAGCTGCATATGTGGCCGCACACTCCAGGGTCTATAGAACTGGAATGATTCTCAGGCTGCTTCCCCCACACCTCCTGAAGAGGTCCCAGAGTTTTCAGCCCAAAGACTGGTGTGTCTGTACTTCCATTGACCTGGTGTCTCTTCTGAGATCAGTCATGAAGTTATGAAGCATGAATCATTCCATGGTAGCGATTGTAGGATATGGATGAAGCTGCTGAGGCTTTAGGTAGTACAAGAGTGGGGGGCGGGGGAGCAGTAAGGGGAGGCTGCCTGCCTTCGTTGTTTTCAGCCTGAAGTCCTGTGTGCCCAGGAGGTTTGTAGACTTGGAGTCTCTTCTAAGATTAGTTGTGAAGTTGTGAAGCTGTGCCATCTTTATGGCAAAGACTGGTGTGTGGGTACAGTTTCTGTGGCTTTGGCAGGGCAGTTTTCAGCCTACTTCCCTCCTGAGGAGGCCCCAGAGTTTTTAGCCCAGAGACCACTATCCCTGTGACTTCCAACAGCTTGGTGTTTTTTCTGAGATTCAGGTTTTAGATTTTCATTAAGGAGCAGATTGAGAAGAGAAAAAAAAAAAAGTGGAGGGGGGGGAATGTTCAGAGAGATAGTACACGGGGCAGGATGCTTGCCTTGCATGAGGCCTACTTAGTTTCCGTCTCTAGTCCCCTGAGCCTGCTAGGAGTTATCCCTGAGTGCAGAACCAGGAGTAAGCCATGAGCACTGGTAGGTGTGTTTTGTTTTTTTGTTTTGGGGCAAAACCCTAGAAACAAACAAACAAAAAATAAGTATGATAAGAGGGAGGAGGTGGAGAGAAAGTACAGGGGTAAAAGTGATACCTTGTATGTGGCTGACCCCCTTGCAATGTGGCCTGAGCACTTTAAGGGGCCTCCAGACTTGAGTCCCCACTTGGGGGGCTGCTACCTCCCCAAAATTAAAAGGTCATTTGTTGCTGACCTTGACAAAAGAGACATCAGCAGGTGGTGGAGACAGAAGCCACACCAGGGAGGGCTGAGTTTCAGAGAGTCTTGCTATAAAATGGCAGAGAAATGGGGACTTGCCAGAAAAAGATGTGGGAGCTTTTTTTTAAATTTTTTAAATTGGGGGATATTATTAAGGCATAATTTTATGTCAATGGGTATGACCTAAGGAGAGGCCAATGGTTCAGGAGAGATAAGACAATGGCAAGGAGCAAAGTGATAAGTAGCTCTAATGAATGAGTCTGGTGCACAGACGGGAAGACCCTAGATAAGGACAGAAACTATTCCTCTGTCAGGACTGCGGGGAATACAACAGAGACCATGATGGTGGGTTGATGGGAAAGCGCAGTTGAGAGCATCTGTGTTTATTTGTATTTATCATATTGGTAAATTGTGTGGCGCAGTCATTTGTGGGAAGGTGGGAAGGAGAGTAGGTATAGCACATCCTCTGAGAGGAGAAAGAAGGAGCAGGTAGAAGGGCAGTGGGTTTTCTAGGGAGAGCTGAGGGCTCTCTGAAGACTGAAGCTTAGCGTTGAGACTAGTCAATAAACACAGTTGTGTATTTTCTTTAGTAACGTCCGGGTACAAGGAAAGGGTAGATTGTTTACTTTTAATGAGGACGTGAATTTCACTAAGATTGGGTTTTGCCTGATATATACAACACAGGGAAATAGAGGCAAGTGTGATGAGGGTATTGGTAAAGGAGCGACCTTAGTAATGCACCATGGGAATTAAGTGCAATAAGGGAGACATGGTCACATGGATGAAATAAAAACTTGTTTAGCACCGGTCCGGTCTTTTTTGGAAAACAATATGAACATTCCTCCAAAAATTATAAGTTGAGCTTCCATATAATTCAGCAATTCCCTCCTTGGGATGTACACGAAGAGGGCCCCAAAACATAAGGCACAAAAGACCTCTGCACTCCTCTGTTCACTACAGCACTGTTCACAATAGCCAAAATCTGGAAACAAACCAAGTGCCTAAGAACAGATGACTGGATAAAGAAACTATGGCACATATACACAGTGGAATACTGCTTGGCTAAAAGAAAAGATGAAGTCTTGCAATTTGCTGCTACCGTGGATGGATCCGGACAGTATCATTCTGAGTGAAGTGAGTTAGCTGGAGAAGGACAGACACAGAATGATCTCTCATAAAAAGATTATATCTTAGTGAGGGAACAACACATGTCCAAAGGCAACAAGACAGCAGGAAGCTTGCCAGTAGAGTGGGGGGTTGGGGGTGATGGAATAGATCAGGGAAGGGGACACCATCACAATGGTGGAGGGGAGGGGCTGAAGCCATAGCACAGCGGGTAGGGCGTCTGCCTTGCACAGGGCCAACCGGGTTTGATCCCCAGCATCCCATATGGTCCCCCGAGCACCGCCAGGAGCAATTCCTGAGTCCAGAGCCAGGAGCAACCCCTGTGCATCTCCAGGTGTGATCCAAAAAGAAAAAAAATGGTGGAGGGGAAAATTGGCTGCCATTGAGGTAAGCTGGGGGCCAGGAGGAAAACTTGGTGATAGGAAATTGGTGATAGGAAGTGGGCACTGGTGAAGTGATTGGTACTGTTGGAACATTGCACACCTGAAACTCATTCATAATAACTTTGTAATTAATGGTAATTAAAAAAACTGTTCATTGAATTAGGTTCCTGTGAGATTAAAAAAAAGAAGAATTGGAGCCGGGAGCATGAAAATGCAGACAGTTAATTGAAAGGACAGAAGGCATCAATGCCTGGGATGCAGAAAACGAAATTACTGGAGGTACAAATATCGGTCAGGACAAGATTTGGGGGTTATCATTTGGGAGGTTGGGGAAGAATGCAAAGAGGTACAAGAAGTGGGGTAATGACCCTGTTCATATCACAGAGCTTAAAGTGACATAAAGTGATAGGAACGTCTCATTTTGCAGAAAATGATGTCTTAGAAACTCTTCTACAGATTCTGAGATATTTGGGGTGCAACAGAAGAAAGGGCCTTCACATTTTTGCCCCTCATTCTGGTCAGTAGGCAGGGCTGTTGGGGAGAGAGCATCTTGAGGGGACTCTTTAGGTGTCTTCAGAGCAGGACAGTGAGGGAAGCACTCCAGGAAGGACATAAGAGAGGAGTGTGGAAGGTGGCTGGGTGCCAGAGGAAACAGTGGGAAGGTTGGGTTGGTGGGAAGAGCGGGGGGATGGGATACAGTGAGTAGCTGTAGAGTCTGTAGGAGTATGGATGGTATAGGAGCTGCTAGGGATGGTGAGAGGAGGCATGATGAATCATATCTTGACACTGTCCTTGAGAAAAGTAGGTGGTCAGTTAAAGCTACTACAGCGCAGGATCTTGAGCTAAGAAGTTTAAGGGGTTTTGGCTGGAGAGATAGTACAGGGGTTTAGGTGCTTGGCATGAGGCCAAGCCCAGTTTGATCCCTGGTATTGTTTATGTTCCCCAAACACCTTCAGGAGTGATCCATGAGCACAGAGCCAGAAATACGCTCTGAGCATCACTGGGTGTGGCCCAATGCCAACCTCACACAGAAAAAAAAAGTATGAGGACTCTTCTGAAGAAAAGGTTGGATGAAACAAATCCTTGTTTCTCCAAGGTATCTACTGTTGAGGAATACAGCACTCGACAGTCATTAAATTATTCAACATTCATTAAAATTACGTATCTCTGGTGCTCAGGCAACGGCAGGAGGAGTACGCACAGCCCAGCGCACAGCCGGAGCATGGTCTCAGAATGCTGTGGGTGACCAGAATGTCTAAGTGCCTTCGGTTGCTTAATATGGAAAGAGTTTGCCCTTTGTTCCTTTTGAAGGTCAGTCCCATGTTCAAGGGGACAGGGCTGTAGTGTGTTCTGCCTTAATGAGCACAGGAGACGCAGGTGGGGAGCAGGAAGATCTGAGCAAGATTGGTGCTGTCCCCCCACCCTGGGCTCCCATCCCTCAATCCTTGCCCCAGACTACCCTCCCCCCTCATTTCAGACATTCCTATAAAACCCCAATATCAAGAGAGCAGTCTTGGACTGGAGAGATAGTACAGTGGGAGGGGCATTTGCCTTGCATATGGCATACCCAGGTTTGATATTCAGCATCCCTGAGCCCACCAGGAGTAATCCCTGAGTGCAGAGCCAGGAATAAACCCTTAGCACCTTCAGGTGTGGCCCCAAAGTAAATAATAATAATAATAATAATAATAATAATAAAAGGACAAGGAGGAGCCATGACCTCCCTCTGCCAGAACGATGCTGTCCCTTCATTGGCCTTGCTTTCCTCTCCTAGCTGTGTCCTTCCAGAATATATGATTTCCATTTCTTTTGGCTTCTGGTTTTCCAGCCTCTCTCAGCCTGTTTGCCCCCTTTGTCTCCTGGAGGCCACTGAGACTCTATCTCTCCCTCCCCAGAAGCTCTACAAATGCTTCCTTTCTGTCCCAACCCCTCCCCCAGCACCTCTCGACAGGAGTCCCACAAGTTTTTCAGAGACGCCTCTACAGTTCCCAGTGATGCTGTGGCCCAGTGTCTGAGGTGACCTGGCCTGGTCTCCGGGTGGCTGAGAGAGTGTCTCTTTGTGTTGTCTGATGAATGGCTGCCCTGTGCTGTCCTGTCCTGAGTGCCTGGGGAGTAACAGGAGAAAGCCCACTCCCCTCCTTAGGCTCTGCACCTGCTGCTCTCAGCTTTCCTCGGGGGCCTCGGGGCGGACTCCAGGGCAGGTAGCTTGTTCACTAGGGCTGAGGGGAGCCAGTGCTGAGGAAGCAGGCCTCCTTCCAGATGGAATAGGGGTGCTCACACCCCGTGGGCTCCCCACCCCCACCTCTCTATTCCCACCCACCTCCTGCAGCTCCTTGAATTTGGGTCTCTCAATAGATCACGGATCCTGCTGGGACCCAGTTTCCTTCTGTGACCGAGGGCATGGACAGCAGAATTCCAGAACTGGAGAACAACTTGCTTACCTGGGGAACATGCCCGCTTTGTCCCTAGACAAAACTGCAAGACAAATATAAGTCCTTGGTGTTCCAAATCACAGAACTCAATTCTGTTCAAGAAATGCCTGCAAAATGCCCAAATGTGTCTTCATTGTTAGACTGCTTCCCATGTTGTTTCAGGGACATAGTTCACTCTCCATCCCGGGCAGGAATGCATTTGCTATGTACTTTACAGCTAGTGGAAGCTCAGAAAGAGTGAGCATCTCTGCAGACCCGAAGGCCCATCCAATGGCATCCCCTTACCAAAAGTAGGCGCTACTACCAACATCTGTGTGTTTCCCCAGGGCTATTCCTCACATAGGGGCTTTGACCTCATCTTCACAGCAACCTTCTCTGGAGGGACCATGAATCTCATTCGGAACCTTGAGGGAAGTGTGACTCAGAGAGGCTAAGTGAAGAGAACAGTGTGGTGGTGATAGTGGCAACCCTAATCGAGATGCCACCCAAGGCTGTTTCTGCTGTAGCAAGCTTCCTGCCTGCCCTCGAAGCAGCCCCTTCCTTCCCCACCCCCCCCTCAGCTGGGTTGGCTCTCCTCCGTGTCAGGCCCTGTCCTAGGTGCTGAAGACTCTCAGAGGCCAGGGATCAGCTAGCCCCCAGAGGGGCTCACCCTGGGGCGGCCTCCAAAGTCCTGAGGTCTCAGAAGTCAGACTCAGAGAGCCTCCAACAGGAGCCACTGTTCACCGTGGAATCTGTCTGTGGTACTGAGCCGGATACTTTCTCACCTGTGGCTCATGGGGCTATTGTGAGAATTCAGGAGCATGAAATTCGAATGTGCCTAGAAGTGTAGACCGCCCACATGAGGGAGGGAGTCAAGGCCTGTTGTGCAAGGGGCAGCCTTCTGAGTGAGAGTCGGGGTCCCTGAGATGAGGTAAACGGGTGGGCCAGAGGCTGGGATGTCTTCTTCATGATCTCTGTTTCAGGGTTACCTTTCTCTAGCAGGCTCAGAGTTGGTCCAGTTGCCACCATGCTGAAGCCAAACGGGGACAGAGTATGTCAGCTGGGTTGGCTCTCGAGAGCTCTCGTGGGGCCAGCCTAGAATGAGCGCTCAGGACACACCGCGGTGGCTGCTGAAACACGAGGCTGGGAGGCTGGAGAGGTCGCTGGGCGTTGCACCTGGAAACGCCGCTCTGAGCCTCTCTTCTGCTTCCTCCTGAGCATCAAATTTTTCCTCTAAAGCCACTTACCAGCAGCTCAAGAGCCTCTCCACGAGTTCCCTCGGCCTAGAACCTTCCCTTGGTCCTCCCCACCACATCCTTGGCCTTTTCCTCCGGGGTTCTCCTGGAGCCTATCTGGGATTCCCAGAGCAGACCAAGAGCCCTCTCTACTCAGCACCCCTGTCCTCCAGCCTGTCCATGCCAGAACACTGAGCCCCAAGCCCACCGGTTCCCTACTGTCCCAGGTGCCTGACCCAGCGCTTGGCGCCTCGTACAAGCTAAAGCATTGGTAGAATGGCTGAAGTCTCTCTCTCTCTCCTGCCTCTGGGCCAGACCTGGCGGGGACCTGCACACAGCCCCTCACGCTGTCATCTTCCTTGACTTCCCACAGGACTGTCTCCTCTGACACGTCCCCTTTTGTCATCCAGGTGTCCAGCCCTGTCACAGCCCTGGGTGGCCCTGCCTTTCGCTTCTTGCCTGTTGAATGAACGAAGGGAGGAATTCTTGCGGGAGGCTGCTTCAAACCAGGCTCTCTCCCCCTTGGGCCACGGGAAGGCTGCGGGAGAGAGGGGCGAGCTGGGGCTGGAATGGGGGGTGGGGGGTCCTGAGAGGAGACAGCAGGGGGCGCCGCTTGCCCAGCCTCCCTGGAGGAGGGCGGAGACTGCCCGCGAGAGGGACGGGGTCACTGCACGGACGGGCTCCGAGGCCCTCGCTCACCAGCAGCCCGCCCCCTTCTCTCGCAGAGGGGTGACCCCCAGACCTCCATCCTCCTCCGGGGCGTCCTTTCCCCCCGCCTCGCAGAGGCCCCGGCCCCGGCGAGGCGGGGCAGGGGGCAGGGGTCGGGCCGGCGGGGAGGAGGAGCGTCCCGCGGCCCCGCTGTCCCGGGTGCTGACGGCCCCCCGGGACCCGCCCCTCGGGCCCCCACACCTGCCACCAGGCTGCTGACTGGGGGCTGCTGACTGGCGGCTGGCTCCCGCTCGACCCCGCGTGCAGCACCGCGCCTCCCCCCCCCAGTCCCCAGCCCGAGCCGCATCCCGCACCCCTTTATGATGAAAACCCTAGCCAAAATGGGGATAGAGGGGACATTCCTCAACATAGTTAAAGCCATCTACCACAAGCCTACAGCAAGCATCATCCTCAATGGCGAGAAACTGAGAGCCTTCCCTCTAAGATCAGGGACGAGACAAGGATGTCCACTCTCTCCACTGCTGTTCAATATAGTACT
>JAOXYA010000019.1:39995518-40006395 GCA_028565675.1 Sorex palustris | reverse complement strand
GTTTTTCAAATGCGGTCTTTCACAATGTGCATATTGTTCTCCTAGCACTGTCTCTTGAAGACATTCTACTCATCGAATGGCCTTAACGCCTTTATAAAATGCCAGTTTGTCATAGTTATTAAGTTTGATTTCTGGATTCCCAGTTCTGTCGCATTGGTCTGCACATCTATCTTTTACCTGTGCCACAATGTTTTGGTTACTAAAACTTAGCATTATATTAAGAAGTTTGAGTCAAGTATTTTTTTCTTTTCTTTTTGGGGGGAAGGGGTCACACCTGGCTATGCACAGGGGTTACTCCTGACTTTGCACTCAGGAATTACTCCTGGTGGTGCTCAGGGGACCATATGGGATGCTGGGAATCGAACCCGGGTCGGCCGAGTGCAAGGCAAACGCCCTACCCCCTGTGCTATCGATCCAGCCCCACAACTAGTGATTTTGTTTTAGTCTTTGTTGATGCTGGGATTGAAACCGGGCCCTCAATGTGCAAAGCCAAGCTCTGCCTTGCCCTCTGCACCACACCCCAGCCCCCAGTGCTCTCTCTACTGCAAGAGGGGCCCTGGCGGGGCCCACCTGCATACTGCACAGGTTTGGACCCACTGAGTAGCTCCAGCCCGCGAGGCAGGCCTGGCCACTCTGCCTGAGCGAACTTGCTGGCTCCAAGGAGAGAAGTGAGTGGAGGACCGTGCAGGTGGGCCAGGCCAGGGATACCCAAATGAGTGTTGGGAGAAGACGATGTTCTTTCTCTCTCTCAGGCCTAGAGCTTTGGTGTCACCGCCACCTCCAGGCTGAGCTCCGTGCTTTGCGCTCCAGGGCAAGGGAGGGCCCACCAGGAGAATCAAGTCTCAGCCTCTCCCTCAGACTTGTGCCAGGGCACCTCTTCCCATGCCCTAATTCTGCCAGCCTCGGGGCTCAATAAAGCAGCCTGTTGGTAGAATGAATTCTGCTTGTCTCTTCTCTGCTGAGGAGGTGGGGTTTGTAGGAACGCACAGAACCAGAAAAGCGTTCTCTCTCAGCGGGAGGGGTGCTGGGCTGGGCGGGGTCCCAGGCGTCCGGGGGAGACTGGGGGCTCTTCCTTGAGGTCCACGAAGCCCTGCATTGAGGTCACCTGGCTCTGTAGCCTCGGGGTGCAGAGGACCCTTTGGAGCTGCTGGCACTGGACTGCTGTGTGGTGTGAACCACGGCTGGACGCCCCCTGGCCAATGTGAGCAGGAGATCACGAACCAAGGAAGTTTCCCCGCGACTGTGGTTTGGGGGCATGCGGGGCTGGGGCTGGGCAACCTCAGAGTGGCAGCGAGTCCAGCCAGACCCCCGGGGAGGGGGGAGACTGTGGACGTTAACCCCGACTTGCTTCTTCTCTCCTGCCTTTCTCCCGCACCCCCACCCCTGCCTCTTCCCTGCAGATTCTCTCTGGCGAGCAGCCCCCCAGCCTGGCCTAGGGCATGCCCCAGTTCACTTTCGCCTGCTTCTGTGGCCTCCACGGCTTCTGCAAGATGAAGAGGAAGAAGGAGGATGTCCCCAGAGAGCGGGAAACTGCAGTGTAAACAGCCAGGCCCACCCGCCCAGGGCCCTGCAGGTTCTGGGCTCGAGAGCGCCCACTGCTGGCCGGGGCCAGGAGCAGAGTCTCCGTTCAGCTCCGCTCAGTGGACCACGTGGGCCTTGCCGGCATCTGCCTCCTTGGCGGGGCTCTTCACACCAGCCGATGGGCCTCTAATCCAGACCTCCTCAGAGAGAGGCCCCCTGCCTCACCTTGCAGAAGGACCGGGGACCTGCTGCTGGCCTTCTGGATACAGAGAAGGCCCCGGGGCGAGGAGACCTTCTTGCCCTGGGGGACAAGGAGCCAGGGAGTGAAACTGGAAGTGGGGCTGGCCCCAGGGAAGCCATGGAGGTTGGGGATGACATCTCTGAACACAATGTGCCTCCTCTCAGGGACCCCCCAGGCCGTGGGAAGTGGTGAACCAGGCTTGAGTTTAGTGGGAAGTGTGTCTCCCCACCCCTGCAGTGTGTCTGGACCTAGGCACCCGTCACCCTGCCAGGCCTCCTTGGCAGCTGCCCTCACTCCTCAGGGACGACCAGAGGACTCCTTCCTTAGCCAGGCTGTGCCCGCCCTTCACTCCCGCCTCTTCCTTCCCATCTCAGAAGCCATAATGGGAACTGCTTGCATGCGGTGCCTTTAGGGGACCAGGTAGGGGGGCAATGATCCCTCTAGGACCTTCTGGACTTTTCCTCCCTCCCTCTCTCTGTCTTGGGCCACCATGACAGCATAGCTCACCCTTTGTCCTTGGGCTTGGGTCTTAGTACAGAAGTCAGGCCAGCAGTGCTGTTGGCAGACACTCTCCAGATCGGGACCAGCTGGATGGAGCAAGGCCGTCCTGACTCCCTCTTCAGGGATAAATAAGGTCTGATCCCCATCAGCAGCCCTGCTAGGTCCCCAGGAGACAGTGTCTTGGGGTCTTAGGGAAGGCTGGAGGGAGCCTCCGTGGGCTTGTCGCCCTGGCGCCTTGACCTGGTTATGCTGAGGGCAGGGAAAGACCCAAGTGGGTGCTGTGAGGGTCAGCTGAAGGTGTCTCTGCTCCTGTCCCCTCCCCTCCTTTGCCCCAGCCATCCACAATCTTTTATTTCCTTTTCTAGCCAAAGAAACAGCAGCAGAAGCCCTCCCCTCCAGGAGACAGCCATAAGGTCGGTGCGGTCACAGGGAGAGAGGCGCTCCCTGTCCTTCACCCTGACAACACCAGAGACAGGCTGAGATGCTGTCAGGGTGCCCTGTCACAGGCCTGGGGCATGTGTCCCTCCCTGGCACTCCCGGGCCAGCCTGCGGCCCAGAGAAACCAACCGTGTGCTGGAGGATGAAATTGTACCCCCAGACTCAGAGGTATTGGGTGTTGTGTCCTGACCACATTGGATCACCCCGAGGAAAGGTCAGGAGAGGACTTCTCATCTCCCCAGCCTCAGGCAGGGGTGTCTCTGCAGGGTGGTGCCCACTCAGAGCCGTGTCCACCAAGCAAATTCCTGCACTCCCTCCTTTCTTTTTTTTTCTTTTTTTTTTTCTTTTTGGGCCACACCCGGTGATGCACAGGGGTTATTCCTGGCTCTGCACTCAGGAATTATTCCTGGTGGTCCGTATGGGATGCTGGGAATCAAACCCGGATCAGCCGCATGCAAGGCATAGGCCCTACCTGCTGTGCTGTCGCTCTAGCCCCCTCCTTGGGGGTCTTGGGACAAATCCTCCCAAAATAGGGAGGCCCAAGTGTCCGACCCGCAGGGCTCCTGGAGTTGCCTCTTGTCCTATGTCTGTGAGTGGGACAGTGGGACTAAGAACTGGGACGGTGCTGTGGTTCCCGATACGGGACCCTGAGATTTCTGGTGTCAGATTGAAGCCCTTTCTCCTAGAATATCCCGTTCCTTCTCATTCCCAGGAAGGGCTTCTGGAATGTAGCAGATGGATTGTAGAAATGCATGGGAAGATTTTATTTTTGAAATAAAAGCAATAATTGTACTAACTGGATATGCATATGGTAGCCAGTGGGAGGTAAGGGGTCAAGCTAGGAACCCCGTAACCTGCCTCACAACCTACTTGCACACAGACCACTGTGTGGCCTAGGTTCCTCCTGGCCTAGTGCTGTGACTCAGTTTCCCCCACTATCACGAGTGCAGACAGAGGGGGCTGGAGAGATAGTACAGAGGGAGGGCGTTTACCTTGCATGCAGCCTACCTGGGTTCAATCCCTGACATTCCATATGGTCCCTTGAGCACCTCCAGGAGAGATTCCCAAGTGCAGAGCAAGCCCTGAGCACCAATGGGTATGACTCCCCTCTCCCCCCCACCAAAACAGTGCCAGGGCTGGACTGGAAGGGTGAGCTCTGTGGGAGTGCTGAGCTAGCGTGCCTTCAAGTTGCCTGGGCAGAGCTCTGGGCTTTGTACGGTTGCAGCGGACGTGTGGGAAGGGTGCATGGGTGGGGAAAGGAAAGCTAGGGCACCCTGAGCTTCTGCTAGAATGCCACCCCACCCCAGCACCCCTGCCCCTGAGCCTCCACTCTCCTGTAGCAACGCCCCAAGGAGATCGAGTCTCTTGACCTGGACTCCCGTCCATCTCTAGGTCCTGTCCAGGCCATCCCTTTGTGCATTCTCTCTCTCTCTCTCTCTCTCTCTCTCTCTCTCTCTCTCCCTGATCCTTGTAGATGGCATCTCTAAAGCTGCTCCCTGCACATCACCCAACTCAGGGGCTGCCTGTATGCAGTCACTGGGAGCCCCTCTCCAGGGCAGGGTGCCCCTCACCCTCACATCCTTACCTTCCATGATGGGAAGCTTCCATGTCCCTGTTTGTAGACGTCTGGCCCTGTTGTCTGTGTCACCCGGGCATTGGGGTCCTGCCTGGCATGAGAGCTTCCACCCATGGTGCCCTGGGCTAAGCATGTCACTCCCCATCTCCTCTGGGATGGGAGCCCTATTTCCGCCTCACCCGCAGACGCGTCATAGCTGCTGTGGCATAGCTGATGTTCTGAAGACCAGCCTTCATCAGAGAAGGCTATCCTGGGTGCTGTGTCCAGTGGCCCTGCCTGGCCCTTCCCAAGCCTGGCAGCACTTCCCCTGAAGATGGATGCTGCGCCGGCAGGAGAGGGCAGACAATGTCCCAGCAGCAGACTGTCCAAGGAGCATGTCATGCCCCACCCACAGAACGAGGGGAGAGCATGGGGTAGCAGGCTCGCCTTGCTCCGCACCCACACCCACGGCACCCTACAGCTCTCACAACACTAGCTCAGAGCAGGTGATCTTGTCAGGGACTCATCGTCTCCTGAGGCCAGTGTCCTACTGGCTGTTGGGGCAGTTGGGCCTGGGAGTTCCTGTCATTGCCTGAGGGTGCAGAGCCACAGGCCTGAAGCAGAAGCAGAGACCATGGTCGTCCACAGGGACCCCACGGGTCAGGACCGTCCACTCGAGGGGGCCATGGGAGCTGCCAGGAGCATCCTGGGAAAAATTGGCTTTATCAAGGGAAGAGTTCCCAAAGTCAGAAGCCCCCAAATCTGGGCAGCCCAGGGTGTCCGTTGGTTGCTGGTGCATCCCTCCTTCTTCAGCTCCATCCTGTTTGAGCAGAGAGAGAGGCAGGAGGAAGGCTGGCGGGAGATGGCAGGACCCGGACGAGATCCTGAGGACGCTCCCAGCCTCTGTTGCCATGGCAATGCTGCTATTTTTATCCTGTTGTTCATGATGCTCAGAGCTCTGCCTTTTTCCGTTCCAGGGAGGCCAGGCTGGCTCCTGCCCTCGTCTTTCAAGGCCTGAGAAGGAAAGTCTTGGAGGAAAGGGGGACCTAGGGCGTCCCCCCCCCAGCCGGGGGACTGTTTCACAATAGTTTTCTCTTTGTTGGCTCAGGGGTTCCATTTCCTGCTTGCATGGAGGCAGGAATGCCCCCTGAGCACTTTCCGGAGGAGGCATGCAGGGGTTCACCTTCTGCTGGGATGGCAGCTGCACCATCTCAGGGACACAGCTGGTTTGGGAGGGCATCCTGATGGTGTAGATCAACCCGAGTCTCGCGAGAGGGGCTGGAGAGCCAAGTCTGGCGAAGGAGCCATCAGGTACCCAGAACCTTCTGGGGAGCCTGGGAGCCTGGCATTCCTCCCCTGCCACCCTGCTCTCCTCGGGTACAGGGCAGACGGGTTCCACGCCCACATCCAGATGAGCCACTGGACTGGCCAGCAGGGAGCAGAGCTGGCCTTCCCCACGGCCCCCATGCAGACATATTAGTCCTCTGGGGCTTTGGCTCTTGAACCCCATGGTGCTCTTGCAGGCCGTTGAAAGAAGGCCACCCTTCTTTTTTGGGGGGGTCACACCCCGTGATGCACAGGGGTTACTCCTGGCTCCTACACTCAGGAATTACTCCTGGCGGTGCTCAGGGAACCATATGGGATGCTGGGAAACCAACCTGGGTTGGCCTCGTGCAAGGCAAACTCCCTACCCACTGCGCTATCGCTTGAGCCCCAAGGCCACCCTTCTCTCCTTCCTCACCCAGCCCCTGGGCCTCTCCCTCTTCCCTACTTTCATGCTAGTGGCCCCAGGTGTCAATTGTACTCATCCTCACCCACATGTCGGATGTCTGTTGGATGTGGGTCAGTGAGATTTGAGCCAGCAGGTCGGGGTCACGAGGTGGGGGAGCAGAGCATTTTATTCACCCCGCCCCTGCCACCCCTGCCCACCCCCTGCCCACCCCCTGCCCTGAGATGAGTCAGTAAAGAACCTTTGGCTCCTGCCTTGAGGCTCCCCCGGCCTAGCGGACTCCTGGAACGTGAGGTTTTCCTCAGGGACTGGGACCTCTTTACTAAGCTTCTAATTGGTTTCATTTGGGCTCAAGTTGCATGTTGTGCTGAGTCTATGCACCTGGAGTAAGCACTTTTCAGACTGCCTCTGAAAAGCATGCCAGCAAATGCTGCTCTGTTAATTGCTGTAATAAACAGACTTTATTATATCCTTTTGCAGTAAATGAATTATGTTGTCAGGGTAGATGGGGCAGCCGTGTTTATTTCGCACTGTGATACACTGCAGTAGCAGAAGCTAAACATTCATTCCACCAACTGGGGGGAGGGGCGTTGCAGGGGGGTGGCAGGAAGGTGTTGGGGGGCAGGAGGAAGTTAGGAGCACACAGAGTGGTGGGAAGCCAAAGTGAAGCTCCTGGAGGCCGGGACCCTGGAATACTGGAGCTGTGAGTGAGCCTCACTTGGGTGCGAAATAGCGGAGAGAAGGCAGGCTTCCTGACACCTGTAGCGCTCCTGATTTGGGGTGGGGGGGACAGGTGACCACCCCACACCATGCAGGTTTCAGCAGTCAGCAGTCAGCTGGGGTGACCTTGGGGCCCTGTGTGGAAATGGGCTGTGGGCTGTGAAGAACCCTTGCAGGGAGTTGCCAAGGAAATGAGATCACAGGCACCCGTGCTTGGGGAACTCCAATCAAGATGGAGCAGCCTCCTAAGGCAGAGTGCAAAGTGCAAAGTGTGTTGTTGTTGCCTTGTGGCTTAAGAGCACAACTATTTAGAATGCAGGCAGATCCAGCAGGCTTCCCAGAGGAGGTGGATTTTAGGCTGAACCTCAAAGGGTGGGGTGGAAAGACGAGAGAGAGAGAGAGAGAGAGAGAGAGAAAGACCGCTCCTGGGACTCCCCTGTCCGCTTTCCCTCTACCTACAGGCATCTGCCCAGACCCCTAAGCCGTGACCTGGCAGTGGTCCGGGGAGTCGACCAGATGCCCCTAAGTTCCTCCTCACTCCAAGATCTGAGACAGGCACCTCCCTGCTTCCCACCTGGGACCGAGGGGCAGTGCCTAGGAGGGAGCTGGACACTGGGCAATGTTGACCTCACACGCCCTGCGGGAGCTTCCTGTGGAGCAGCATCTGAGCATCCCGGGGTGGCACCAGCTGGTAGGGAGAGGGGCAAGCGCCTGGCTTGCCTCCATCTGCCAGGCTCTCTGTGCTCCAGGCCCCCTCGGTCACTTCCTCCTTCTTTCTCGCTCCAGTGCTCTTTTCCGTGTCTTCCAAAGAGTCAGGAACCCTGTAAGACGGCACAGACGACCCTGGCTGTCCCACGCACTGCAGGAGACCAGAGACGCGGGAGCTGTTTCTCCTTGGCTCTGCCCCAGCAAAGAGGTGTGACACATCTCGTTCTGCTCCACCTGGGCTTCCTCCCCTGCAGAATACGGAGGGGCTTCTCGGCTCCCATTTGCCTTTTCCTCTGTGGCCATCCATGGGAGAACAGACTGGGGTTCTTTTTATTTATTTATAATTTATTATTTTGCTTTTTGGGTCACACCTGGCAATGCTCAGAGGTTACTCCTGGCTCTGCACTCAGGAGGTACTCCTGGCGGTGCTCGGGGGACCATACTGGGAATCGAACCTGGGTCGACTGCGTGCAAGGCAAACGCCCTACCCGCTGTGCTATTGCTCCAGCCCCCAGACTGGGGTTCCGACCTCAATTTTCTTCACCTAGAAAACTCAACGCCCACTCCCAATATGCTTTCCACATGGAAAAGACGAGCAGTCAAACCCTCCCGCTGCTCTGTGTGTGCCAGAGCCTGCTGAGCTCTGGGTTTAAGGTGAGTTAGTTGAAAACATGAATAACAAGAGACTGATCTTGCCTTTCCCATTAGGCCCCTGTTTCCAGCGGCCCTGGGCTCCCCCCCGTCAGGATTCACGATTGGCGCCTGGGGTGGGGGGGGTGATGCCAGGGTTTAGTGTCCAGGGAGGGCCTCCTTTCTGGGTTCACGACGGTGGTGGTGGGGTGCACGTGGGCTGGGGTGGTTGGAGGACCAACTTCTGACTCCTCCGATCTCCAAGCGGCTTCCTTCCTGCCGCTGCTGGGGAGCTCGTCCTGCAGACGGCGCTCTGCCACCGGCGGAGCCGGCAGAGTTGGGGTGGGGTAGGGATCGAGGGGTGAGGGGGGGAGGTGTGAAGGAAAAACAGCCCCACGCACAGCTCACATATTTACATCAGAACTGTCAAAATAGTTATTTTTAAGCCGAGTTCCGTCTGCTGCTAGTTTGAAACCCTGGGGGGCGGAGGCGGGACACCCTGCAGGGGAGGACAGGGATGCTGGGGCGCAGCGCACAGGCGCACAGCACGGAGCCACCCGTGGGTGTCCTTGGGGGGGGGATGGGCTGGCGCGGGGTGGGGGGGGGGGCAATTCTACCTGCAGCCACTTTGTGGCCACACTTGCCCACCCAGATGCTGCCTGTCTGCAGACTCCGCGAGGCGTCCAGACTCCACTGAGAAAAGTTCCAGGGCACTGTGCATATATTGCGGCTCATCTCTGTAGCTGACCCCAGCGCTCCTGGCCACCCCTCTGGACATCCTGGCTTTAAAGCAGGACGCATCCACCCCAGGAGCCCCACCCACTTACCCTACCTAGCCATCCCCTCCACCAGCTGCGGGGTTGGGAGGGGGGGTCCTTAGGAATTGGCACTCCTGCCTCCTCTTTCTGGTTCTCTCCCTCACTTTCTCAGGGGCACTGGGAGTCGAGACAGACGCTGGCTGGCCCTGCTGCCATCAATATGTGTCCCAGCCCTGTCCGATGTCTGCTCCGTAATGAGCCGGGTTTCGGAATGTCACCTCTGTTAATGGGAAGGCGGCACCTGTGCACAGCCAGAACCGACTCTCTGTCTTCATTAGTCCGCAGCCTGGCTGCCGGCCGCCGCGCTGGCTGACAGATGACGGGCCCAGAGTAAAAGCAGCAGCCTCCTGCTGTCCAGGATTCATTCCAGACAATGACCCCAAGTGCCTGTCCCCCTGTCACCCTCTTCCCTAAAAAGAAACAGACAGATGAAAAAGGTGCCCTTTGGGGCGAGGTGCCTCAAGGACACTGTGGGAAATCGGGTGTGGTGGGTGGAGCGATGGTTTCCAGAAACAGACCGCTCCGAGCCTCCTCCAGACTGCATGGGGCTCCCTCTCTCCCTCCACCCCACAGCCTCCGGGGCCACGTTCATTATTATTTTGGGGGGGGGGTTAACATCCAGCCAAGATCAGGGCTTACTCCTGGTTCAGCACTCAGGAATCATTCCTGGCGGTGCTCAAAGGACCGTATGAGATGCTGGGGATTGAACCCGGGTTGGCCACATGCAAGGTCACACACACCCTCCCCGCTGTACCATCACTCCATCCCTTTTATTTATTTATTTATCTATTTCTATTTTTGTGGCCCTTCAGAGGACCCGCACACCAATGCAAACTTTGTAGCAGGTCGCGGGGCTCCGGGGTCTCATCTCTGCACACGAGGTCCCAGCCGTGTGCCGCCCCGTTTCCTCCTGAGACAGGGGCACTGGGGCTGGTGGGATGTGGACAGGTGGCCTCTGTCCATTCTCGCTCCGCTCTCTGCCATGGCTGAGTTAAATCCTTGTGGCCTCTCCATCTCCTCCTCTGCCCAAGCAGCTTAGGCTGGCCCTGAAGTGTCCTTCCGTATGTGTCCAGCTCGGAAGTAGATTGGTGACAGTTTGGAAGGTTCTGGGTGGAGGTGCTGAGCCGTCTCTGTCCCACCACCCCAGCCCCCTGCCTCTCCAGGTTTCACCTCTGCTTCTGCTGGTTCGGACACTGAGCTGAGTTGCTACAGGCACTCCAGTGTCACTTTCTTTGGCCCCCGAATCTAAATCTAGATGAGACCCCTCCCCTCCCCAGGTCACTTGGACTGAGTCATCTTCTGTTTTTTTGCTAATTTGGGTCACACCCAGCGATGCTCGGGGGTTACTCCTGGCTCATGCATTCAGGAATTACTCCTGGCGGTGTTCCGGGCGACTCTATGGGATGCTGGGAATCGAACCCAGGTCGACCGCGTGCAAGGCAAATGCCCTACCCGCTGTGCTATCGCTCCAGCCCCGGCCTGGGTCTTCTTATCTTGCTGAAATGTTTGCTTTTCCTCTCCAAGGACACGAGCTCTCCGGGGACAGAAACCCATCTGCTTTGTTTGCCCTTGAATCCACAGCACCAAGAACAGTGCCAGGCGCGTGGCAGGCCTCGGGAAACATTTATCCAGTGATTGAGTGAGTGGCTGGCTGCAGCGTGCGGGAGCCTGGGGCCAGTCCTTTCTCTCTGCCATCCTTGTCTCCACGGCAGCGGGGATGGAGGTGCCATCCCATCACCCCCCCGCTCACAAGATTCAGTGATGGGCAATAAGCTGACAACAAGGCAGAGTCAGGAAGAGGCGTGGGATTTGATCTACTTGCTTATAATGATAATTATCTTATAATTAAGATAAGCTGAGGTTATTTTTATTTATGGGGGGGGAGAACTTCACAGACCCCTGGGTGGGTTATTCTCTCTTTCAGGTGAAAGAAACTAGGAAGGCTAGGAAGGAGTTAATTAACTTGCAAAATTGCTTTCTGTAAACAGTTCAGCAGCCTTGAGGTTACAAAATTGG
>JAOXYA010000019.1:39968782-39978959 GCA_028565675.1 Sorex palustris | reverse complement strand
CTTCCTTCCTTCCTTCCTTCCTTCCTTCCTTCCTTCCTTCCTTCCTTCCTTCCTTCCTTCCTTCCTTCTCTCCCTCCTTACCCTTCACCACCTCCTGCCCCCCAGGAGGGCACTGTCAGTAACTGGGGGGTGAGGCCTCACTATCTTTCTCCCTTAGACACAAGGTCCTCTGATCTTAGCGCAGGCACAGTTCCGCCCTCCTGACTGGCCCCAGCAGCCTCTGCATCTCCTTAGTCTTGCTTCCAGGAGCACCCCAGGGAAGGAAGAGAAGGGAAGTTTCATATCTTTTTGAGTCTAATTCTCAGTGCCAAAACATCAATGTCTTTGTGCCCAGAGTTTAATACAATTTTCACTTTGTGTCTCAGCCACCATCATTGCCAACAAGATACCAGGCCTGTAATTAGCACATGCAGGGCGTACTCCAAATGCTGTGAGCAGAGGCCCCAGAAACTGAGGGAATATCTCTCAAATATCTCTCAGTGTGCTGTCTGAGCTATATGTAAAAATTTTAGATCTGATGTCAAACATCTCTATAGTAGTTTCTTAATTTTAAAATGTATTTATTCCCAATAGCAGTTGTATGTTCCAGTTGGGTCTAAGGCAAGAGTAAATTACATCTTCTATAATCACTTAATAAGCACCCTTTCTTCCTACTTTTGTCAAGTACAAGCGAGCGGGAACTAAATGCCATCTCTATAAGGAAAGTTCTTTAAATTATTCTTGTAAAGACGCTCACAGACTTAAATATGCCTAATGACCAGTTGCCTTTATCTATTGATTACATGTTGATTCTTTCTGTGCACTAGAACCCAGATTTTGAAAATCAAGAGTGGCAGAAAGAGAGAACAAAACCAAATTTGGATAACAATGACTGGAGAAAGATAGTAAAGGTAAACCTTTGTTTTTGTAAAACTGAATTATGAGCAGAAGCATGCCTCTTCTAGGAAAAATAAGAATTTGCTTAGAAAACTCAGTTTTCCTTCTTTTTCATTTAATAATAAAACTGCACTGACCAGTTAATTTATAATTTGCAGTATGAGTATAAATATATGGACCCCATCTAGGGAGAGGCATCCCCCGTTTTCTCTAAGCTATTTTAATCTCTGGGGAGTAGTTGGGAGTTCCATGAGTACCAGGCACGACTCAACACTGTTCATGAATCCAGCCAGGATTCAGTATGAGACTAAGAGATCCTGGAATTTCCTTCTGAAAGGCTCCTGGGAGGAGCTATATACTCCATCTTACACGTGAGGAAATAGGCAGACCAGGGTCTTGCCCAAGACCACACACAGAGAACGTGGAAATGGAATTCCTCCAGTCTCCTGGTTTCCATCCCATCAAGCTGCCCAAGGTGGGAAGAGGACCAGTGGGGCACCATAGTGGTGAAATAGCTCCCCCCAGCGGCGCCTCGCAGGCTCCCATTCTCTCGGGAAGCCAAGGCTCCTCCCAGAGGACTGGCCCAGGAGTCTGTTCCAGGCTTTGGGTGCCCCTTCCATGGAGGCCTGGAACCCAGAAGTGGGCGTGCCAGATGGGCTAACCTGTATGCAGAGGGTGGGAACTGCGACTCTTCCTAAGGACACTGGGAAAAACCAAGTCTGAAAACCATATTTGGCATTTTCTAGAAGCTATAGAAAAACAGTTCAGAGAAGGCAGCAGCGCTGAAAGGTGTTGGTCACCACAGGAAGAAGAGAAGACCTTGGGCCGGGAAGGTGGAGCACTCAGTTTGCCTGTGGGAATCCTGGGTTCAACCCCCGCACCACGGCATCTTGAGCACTGCCTTGGGGACAACTTCCTTTCTCCAGGACAGACCTAGGGGTCCCAAGTACAGCTCCAGATTCCCAACCTCCCCCTTCTCTCCCTTGCTCTCCCCCCATCCCCAACACCTTATGGTCCAAACATGCCAACTTGGTTCAGGTCCCCTATTACCATGGCAACTTGGATCAGCCGGAGAAGCCTGGTGCAGGGTGTTCTTGGAGAAGAGGCGCCTTGGGTGAGTCCCGAGACAAAGAACGGAAGGCAATTTAGAGATTTGCTCTCGGCTTTGTCCAGTGAGAAGCTAAGTGTTACAGATTGGTTATGGACTGTAGGGGAGGTGAGCTCTGCGCCTGTGTTAGGGCATCTCCTCTGGTCTCCAGGATCCCGCTGACTGGGAGAGCAGGAATCTGAATGGGAGTGATGAATTTTGTTTATCATGACTCCACATGGATGGATCTGAACGGGGTGCTCACTTGAACCAGGAAGGGGGTCTGAAGGGCACCGGGCCTGAGGACAGCTGTGTAGTGAGCAAATGTTGGACAGTGGCCAGCGAGCCTCCAGGAAATGGGGAAATTGGGAGCTATAGGACAGAAAACAGGGATCGGATGCTGCGGAATCTGGAGAGCTGCATTGCAAAGCTGAAAGGAACCATGATTAGGGCCACAGACACAGCAAGAGAGGAACAGCCCAGAAACTTTGGTTAACATTTTGTGCCTGTTTTTCATCCTTCTTCCATTGCATTGCTATGATGATCCAAATAGGTAAAGCAGAGTTAACTTAAAAAGTTGCTTAATTACTATGATTTTCCCCCCTTTTCTTTCTTGGGTTCTTGTTGTGGATGTGGTGGGTATTTGGGCCCAACCTAGCTGTGCTCAGGGTTTATCCCTGGTAGGACTTGGCGGACTATATGTGGTGCCAGGGATTGAACTTTAGGTCAGTCGCAAACACCTTACTCACTGTGCTACCTCTCTTGCCCCAAGACACTGTGATTTACCAAGTTATTCATAATAGTGTTTCAGACATCAGTGTTGCCACTTCCAATCCCACCATTCTATGGCCCTACCTACCCACTCCTTGTTCCCTCCCACCACTCTAACTTGAATACTTGGCATATATGTTTTTTAATTGTTATAGTTTAGGTCCCACACTTTCAGGAATGTTGAATCTAATGGTATAGAGATATACAGGTACCTCACCTCTACACCATAGAACAAACCAAGACTCCTGGCTTGCCCCTCTGATGCATCCAGACCACCTCCCTTTGTTTCCCCCTTCCATGTCTCTCCTTTCTTGGTATTTTTATTTTTGTAATCAAGACCCACAGGTGGATCCATTGGTAGGCATATGAAAATGTGTCCATTGTCACTAATTATCAAAACAATGCAAATTAAGAAAACAATGCGTTATCACCACACAGCAGCGATAACGGCATATGTATCAAAAAATGTCTAGACACAACCTATGTTGGCAGGGATGTGGTGCAAAAGGAACTCTCAAGAACTGCTGATGTGACTATTGTCTGGTCCTGTCCCAGAAAGCTGCATGGAGATTTCTCAAATAACAAAGAACAGAGCTCTCATACGCCCCAGCTATCCCACTGCTTGCAATCTATCCCCAAGACACAAAAGCGTTCATTTGAAAAGATGCTTTCAATGAAACGAAACACGCAGACCTATTTCTTTTGCAGCATTTAGTACAATAGGCAGGATGTGGAGTGACAAAGCTGGCTTGATAGACTGTCATGCTGTCTATGGGGCTGGTGCTGAAGCAAGGGTGCTGTAGACACCATTCTCGAAAAATGACTGTCTTCTGACTCTAAATGTTTGAATACAATATTTCTTTGTTTAGAAAAAAACGAATTATGTAAGGAGAGTCCATGGGATGGTTCAGGGGCAAATACCTGTCTATCAAGTGACAGGCTGAGTTTGATCCCCAGTACAGGGCATATGAGTTGAACATGGTTGCAGCACCATGCTTGCAGCATCTGGGTTCCTGGTGCCACCAGTGTATGTTATCTCTGGAGCATCATGGCCATGTGTGTACATGAGCCACAACTAAAATCTGAGATCCCGGCAGGCACCGAGGCCAAGAGTGCAGGTCCCAAAAGCACATACGCGAGCACCTCAGCCCCGCACACATTCCTGCCTGTGCTAAAGCATCATAGCCCTGTGCGTGCGTGTGTGTGTGTGTGTGTGTGTGTGTGTGTGTGAGAGAGAGAGAGAGAGAGAGAGAGAGAGAGAGAGAGCTGGGTGTGATTGCAACAACAGTAAGAAATACAAGGCATAGGAGGGAAAGGAAGAGTAATGTAATGAGTAGTTAAATTCCCAGCCCAGAGATTAAAAGCTCAATCTCAGCTGCTGCTCTCAGCGTAGCTCTCGTTCATGTTCTGTTCTTTCTGAATTTTCCAGTTATCTTTTATTTTTTGCCATGTGTCTTTGTGTGTGTGTGTGATTTTTGGGAATGGACTGAGGGTCTCAAACATGTGAAGCATGCGTTCCCCTGAACCGCATCTCTGACCTATTCTAGTCTTCATAGTAGTAACAAATTTCAGTTTCTTGGGATATATTTATTTAAATATCGTATTATTCTGTGATTTCCCTTAATCATTCAGCATTATATTGTTGGACTTCATCCAATATTTATAACTCATTCATTCATTTCACAGCTAGTTATTGTAAAAACACATCCATCCATTTCCTATTTGTCAGACATTGGGTCGTCTCCAAGTTTTTCTAATGCAAGCAATGCTGCTGTAAACATTGTGGTACATGATCCATTGTGTACATGTGCAATAAATTTTTTTCTGATTGAATAAATACCCGAGAGTGAAATGGCTGAAAAGAAGTCTAGATCCCTGCTCAACATTTTTTTTAAGTTTTGGGCTGTATCTGGCAATGCTCAGGGGTTACTCCTGGCTCTGTGTTCAGGAATCACACCTAGCATGCTCAGGGGGCTATATAGGATGCTGGAGATTGAAGCTGGGTCAGTTGCAGACAAGGCAAGCGCCCTACCCGCTGGGCTATCTTTCCAGCCCACTCTTTGTTCAACTTAAGAGATCATGTTAAATTGCTCTACGAAGTGGCTATCATATTTTACATTCCTACCAGCAATATTTAAGAGTTTCATTGTTCTAAGTAGAAAAACGTGAATATCAGATTTTGGTTTGGTAATGGTCCAAGATAGTATTTCATTAGGATTATAATTTATGTTTTGCTGATTCCTGTGACCAGAGCTTCTTAGTCTTTTTAAAAATTATTTATTTATTTAACTGAATCACCATGAGATACAGTCACAAAGTTGTTCGTGGTGGGTTTTAGTCATACAATGTTCCAACATTAGTCTCTCCACCAGCTTATATTTCCCACCACCAGTGTTCCCAGTTTCTCTCCTGCCAATCACCCCCCAGCCTGCCTCTATAGCAGGCACTCTTCTTCTCCTTCTCCTTCTCCTTCTCCTTCTTCTTCCTTTTCCTCCTCCTCCTCCTCCTCCTCCTTCTTCCTCTCTCTCTCTCTCTCTCTATCTCTCTCTTTTCCCCCTCCTCCCTCTCTTTTGGCATAATCATCATGGTTAGCAACACAGGTACTGAAAGGTTATGAAGTATTTCCTTTTACCTCCTTTCAGAACTCAGTTTTTGTACAGAGTGATAATTTCTAAGTATCATTGTCATAGTGGCCCCTTCTCTATCCTAACTGAACTAGGGCTTCTTAAACGTTTTGCACTTAGGACCCTTTTCACCAAGAAGTGCAACAGGTCTAGTGTTGTAAAAACATCTCAGGTTCATGTCACAGTTGAATCTGAATTTATTTTTGGTTGTTGCACATTCAGATACATTTTACTATTTCCAGATGTTCTGTGACCCCCCTACACCCAGTTGTGGCCCCAGTTTTAGAAACTGGGCTTAAATGGTTGAGTGTCTCTACATTTGTTGGTCATTTATGTTTTTCTCATCTGTGAATGCCATGGGGGGCCACAACCACAAGCCCTGTGCTCAGAATTTGCTCCTGGTGGTACTCAGGGGACCATATGGGATGCCAAGGACTAAAGCCAGGTTTGCCATGTGCAGGGTGAGTGCCCTAACAGCTATATTATCTCTCCACCTCCTGAAATGCCATTTTTCCTATTAGATTGTCTTTTTCTTGTTAATTTTCAGGTGCTCTTTATTTATTTGGGACCCCGAAACATTGCACATGTCTTCTAGTAGCTTTGCTTTTGTTTTATTATAAACTTTCCTCCCCAGGGAGCCCTAGTCAGGTGTGTTTGAGGCACCTGGGATTAAACTCAGGATCTCCCACGTGCTCTGGGAACTTCCTAAACTCCTGGGCACATTCTGGGCCACGTTCTTGCTGGGATTGGCTTAGCAGCCAGTTATTCCAACTCTGAGCTAAGGATGCCACTGATCCATCAGGAAGAACTTCAGACCCAAGGCTCAGATAAACAGAATTAGCCCACCACCTCCTGTGACGTGATAGAAAAATGTGTCAAGGACTATCAGAGGAGAAACAATCAAGTTACTGGTACAAACAAGCCTGATTTCCTGGTCCATCCCACCAACATCCTTTTATTTTCTTTTAAATATATTTTGACTGATTGCAGTTCTGTGATTTACAGTACTGTAATTAATGACTTTGCGCACATATAATGCCTCCTACTTCTTTATGGACACAACCTAGACTTGATCTTCCTCAAGGTCCTATGTTTCAACAGATGATGCTCTGCCTCACTAGAAGGACCCAGGTCTTCATTTGTCCAACATTGCCATGCAGTTCTCATTCTTAAAAAGTTATTTAAATAATCATGACTTATGAAGTTATTGATAACTGAGTTTTTGGCATAAAATGCCCTCATACCAATCTTATTATCAGTTCCAAATTCCCCCAGCCAGTGTCCCTGGATTCCCTCCCATTGCCCCCAGTCTAACACCCTGGAACATCTATGTCCATCCACTTATGAGCAAATTTCACAACGTCATCTTTTCTAACAGCTGCATAGTATTCCATTGTGTAAATGTACCAGTTTCTTTAACTAGTCATCTGTTCTCAGGCACTTGGGTTGTTTCCAAATTCTGGCTATTATGAACAGTGCTTCAATGAACATACAGGTGCAGATGCCATTTCTACTGTGCTTTTTTTTTGCACCCCTGGGATATAATCCTAGAAGTAGTATTGCAGATCCTAAGTTTCTTGAAGGAACTTGCACTTTACTCCCCTCTGGCTCACTTGTGGGCACCCCTACACCATTCAGACAAGAGGCTACCCTAAGGGAAACCCTAGATCCTTTCTTTCTGGAAGATCCTGAGCTTGGGACATGCTACAAGTCTCAAAAAAAACCTGAACTGGGTTTTATTTATAGATGATGAGTCCCTTTACAAGGCAAAAAAGTGGATACTAAGCATCATACACCATTGTTTTTTTTAATTAGTGAAACACCATAACTTTCGATACACCAATGTTTTCTAAAAGTAAAAATTCAAAGGCAAAGAAAAACAAGAGTAAGAAAAATAATCTGCTAGTTTTCAAAGAAATACTCACCATTTTATCAAGTGGATTCTCTTATTTCCCTGAAAAACCACAAAACCTGCAGCAGTAAACCCTAAAAATGTGGTTGTGCCTGTTGAATCCTGAAAAACATAAAGAAAACAACCGATTAGGATTGAGGAAAAGAAATCATATAACAAAGAGTTCTCCTCTTACAAGGGGTTAATTTCAGGTTACTTCCAATGACTAATTCTATACATTGTTTGGAGATAGAACTTATAAGGACAGAACTTCAAATATCTGGGTGAGGTCCAGGAACAAGTAACTTTTACCTTTGAAGAACAAACCTATTGTGCCAGGAAGCTCCTGGAAAAATATAGATTAGTGCCAAACTACTGTCTACTCTTCAGTGTCTTCTGAAGTCACCTGAGTTCTCAGGCCTGCTCTGTAATGTGGATAAACTCATATTGGTCATAAACAGCACTAAAATCAAAGTCCGAGCATATAGTCCACCTTGATGCAATCCTACAAAGATTTCTGGAAATTATATCCAAAAATATCTACCTTTCTTTAGCTTCTACCAGGAAAATTAAGCACGTTAAAGATAAGTGAAAACAAAGGAACAACACAGCAAAATCAAAACAGTTTCCAAGTAATAAGTAAAACAAACAGAGAGGCTCAGTTTGTGGATAAAATCTAATTAAATGAAAAAATCTGATTTATATCTATACAAAGAAAGGGGCATCTGGCAAATATTACAAAATAATTGTGCGAGTGGAGCAAGATATTCATATCAGGACTGTTGGCTCTAACAGAGTTGCACAGTGGAATCATCAGGGAAACCTGTGTTCCAGCCCACACACGCTGATGAATTGGGAAGTAGGAAGTTTTGAAGATCCCCTGGTGTCTCAAATGAGCAGCTGAGCTCAGAGCTCCTGCTAGCTGGTTGGCAGAACCACATTCAATAGGCTGGTTCAGTCTGCATAAACAAAGACACTCTAGTATGATTTAAAAACTTATCTTTAGGAACATGAATGACATAAGGGCTTATGTCATAGTTTGAGATTCATGGTAATGTCTGGTTGAGGCAGTTTAAGATAAAGAAAGGAGACTGTTGTTTTTAACATTCATGTTTGCAAGTGTGTACAAGAGTATCACGGTGTGGGTCTATTAGAACAGTTGATTCCTCAAGTTCACCCCCAACGATCGTGATTCAGCAACTTAGGGTGGTAGCTCATGTGTTTATCATATTCACGTTTCGGGTTTCACCTAAGAGAGGGTCTGCCAGGGCCATACCCAGCAGTTTTGGGGGGTCATGTTGAATATACGGCCTAGCACATATAAGGCATGCACGCCCGACACCTCTTTTGAATGTTACTGCATTTTGGCAACAACCTTTTAAATAAATCTGTTAGGATCCTATACTGTCCAGCTTAAAAATTTACCCACTTGATGAATGTATCCATGTATGTGCATCTGGAAAAATGTGGCTGCTACATAGTCATCATCACAAAATTTGAGAACGCCAAAGAAAATCAATAGTCCAAACATGCGACTATAGCCAATCTGGTCCCTTTCAGTCAGATGTGATAGGTAAGGCTGTTAGGAGGGTTAGGCCAGACCCACACATTACTTATGTGTCCTTGGAGCAAAATATCAGTACATGCCAACCTTGCATGGGTGAGGATCCACTCCATAGGTTTCCAGAGTGTGAGCTTTCAGGAGTAAATTAAATTCAGCAACCGGGGGGCTCTGGCCTCTAAAATCACACAAGAAAAGTTTAGAGAATTAATATGGAAAATAATAGAAACATAGAGTTTCTTCGTTTAGTAAAATGTAAGAGCCTAAATGAAAATGAGAGCTCCTATAAATAGTAACCAGTAAGACTGAACATTATTTCTCATTGCAAGGTGCCCTCTGCTGAGGAATCTGAGCTCAAGTTCCCTGGCTAATTGTTCCATAACAAACCTACTCTAAGAACTCCAGTGGCCTACGCAGTTAAACAGGGTTATCAAGTTACCAGTAAGTAGGTCTTTGCAAATTTGATTTTATTATGAAATAAAATCAGCATCTTTCTTTTCTAATTAACTGAAAAAAAATACTCAAGAGTAAATAACATTCCCTTTTGCCCAGGCTAGAAAATGGACAATCCTGTTACCACATCAACAAGTCTAAACAAAGCCATGTTGGTAAGAATCGTCAACCATTCCATTGTAAAGCCTTGAATTTTGAAAAGAAATCTCAGCTATTAATCCCAGCGCTGTTCTCCAGGTGGTAAACAAGTTCTTCGCCTCAGAATACGAATGGGGGCAGGGTGGGGTAGGAGCTACAAATATAGAAGATGTTTAACAGCCCCTTTGGATCTAAGTTCCAAAACTAGGATTGTGCAGATTTTCAAAGGCTCTGCTTTGACTTATATTAATATTTCACATATGTCTTCGGAATTGGAACCATTTTCCTGGGAAAAATAGTCCTAACGAAAAAGAGCAGTTTACTAAGGAAGGTAATAGGAATTAATTTTTATTTTAAAATATAAAAAATGTTGCAGTATTAACTCTATTTCTACCCAAAAACTTCTCTAAAATGTATCCCCTACAAGAGTTGAGAGTCATTATGCCTCTAAAGCAAAATAGTAAAGGGGCAGAGTAATGGCACAGTGGTATAACATTTACCTTGAAGGCAGATACCTGGGTTCGATCCCTGCTATCCCTAAGCTTGCCAGGAGTGATTTCTGAGCATACAGCCAGGAGTAAGCTCTGAGAATACTGGGTGCATCTCCTTTTCCCAAAATAAATAAAAACAGTATCTTATCTACTTTCTCCCCAAACTTTCCAAGACTTTATACTATAGTATAACTTTATCCTTTAAACTAAACTTAATCACTTAATCACTTAATCCCCGTTATTCATCGATTTACTCGAGCGGGTGCCAGTAACGTCTCCATTCAT
>JAOXYA010000019.1:39947727-39968682 GCA_028565675.1 Sorex palustris | reverse complement strand
GCTCTGCACTCAGGAATTACTCCTGGTGGTGCTCAGGGGACCATATGGGATGCTGGGAATCGAACCTGGGTCGGCCGCATGCAAGGCAACCGCCCAACCTGCTGTACTATCGCTCCAGCCCCCATTCTGGATATTTTGATAAAATCTTTTGCCTCGGGGCTGGAGAGATAGCACAGCGGGTAGGGTGTTTGCCTTGCACGCCACCGACCGGAGTTCAATTCCCAGCATCCCATGTGGTCCCCTGAGCACCGCCAGGAGTAACTCCTGAGTGCAGAGCCAGGAGTGACCCCTGTGTATAGCCAGGTGTGACTCCCCCCCAAAAAATCTCCTGCCTCTTTTCATTGATAACTAGTCCAAACTGTGAAATAGTGGGCTGAGAGATTGTCCAGCAGGTGAAGTCCTTGCTTGCAAGTGGAGGATTGCACCCCCGGCCCCATGTCATTCCCATTGCACTGCTGGGGAACTTCTCAGGACAGATCTAGGAGTATCCCCCTGAGCACAAAGTAAAACAAAACAAAACCACCTAAAAACCCACCATTGGTAGTACAGCAGGTAGGGCATTTGCCTTGCTCGCAGCCGACCTGGGTTCAATCCCCATCATCCCATATGGGCCCTCCGAGCACCACCAAGAGTAATTCCTGAGTACAGAGAGAGAAATAACTCCTGAGCACTTCCAAGTGTGACCCCCCCAAAAAAAAGCCCCCAAAATGAACAAAACACTCCCTATCACCCCAAGGGTTCAAAGGCCCTCCTGTGGCCCTTGTTTGTGCTCTTTGTGTGGAAATCAACCTGGCACCGGGTGGGGGTGCTTTTCATCCTCTGCCAGCACCTACCCACATTTCTCCCCTGGTTCCAGGTGGTACATGTGGCCAAGATAAGTTGGACTGGGGTAGGTGTACCCAGGGGGTCCCCAGGAGAACCCAAGCCGACAATCCCCACAGGCGGGTGAACCCAGCCCAGACAGGCTCTTCACAGAGACCTTTGGAAGGAGTCTCACCCACCATGCCACCTGACCCCTTCTATGCCTGGATTTCTGTTTTGAAACCGATCGCCTTCCTGTCCACTGTCTGCCGTCCCACATTCAGAAGCCAGACAATGGCATGCATATTTCTTGATATTTGACAAGTGTGACAATACTGTCCCAGGGACTTGTAGAGATAGTCCAGGAGGACAACGAACATGGTCTTTGCATGCAGCCACTTTGATTGTGACCTTGGTTCAATCCCTGATACTACATATGGTTCCCCTAGCACTGTAGCCAGAATTAGCCACTGAGCAAACCCCCACCCCCATAATGGAGAGTAAGGGAGAAGAGGGGAGAGGAGAACAGGGAAGGGCAGAGGAGGAGGAGAAGAAGGGAGAAGGAGAGGGGAGGAGAGGGGGTTGGATAGGGAGAGGGGAGGAGAGAGGAGAAAGGAGATTAGGGGAGGAGAGAGGAAGTGGTGAGAGGTGATGGAGGGGAGAGGAGAAGACTGGAAAGAAAAGTGCTTCCCCATATGTGAGACCCCAGGGAAAGAGATTTCACTCTATTAGAGCAGTAACTGCCATGTAGCTTCCAGAGGTCACCCGGCTACATTACACTTATTTCAAGGTCCAGTCCTGCAACCTGGTGAAAGAGTGAGACTTCCGCAGTCTGGAGCAGGCTTCCTGTGCGGCGAGGCGCTGCGTGCAGAAGTAGGCCATGTGGAAACGCGTGGGGCACATCTCTGATCATCTGCCAGGCTGCCGCTTGCTTATTCTGAGCCTGGTGGTCACAAGGGGGAAATGGGGGCATTTCCTTAGGCAGGACTCCCTACAGCTGATCACCAGTGACAGCACAATGTCTCTGGCTTGAGGGGAGCCCCCAGAGGGGTCTTTTGAAGATGACATGCTCCCCCGACACGGGACGGACGCAGAAGTAGCCCTTGCACGCACAGACGAGCATGGTGGGAAGGTGGTGCCCCATGTTCAGGGGGCATCCTGCCTGTCTGCTCTGGGGTCCAGCGTGGCCTGCTGCGGGAGATCGCCTTCAGATGCAGTTTCCCAGTCCAGAGTGGAGTCACTTCCTTCTCGCTGGGAGTTGCTCTGATTGCATTTCCAGAGGGCCCAGTCTGGGCGGGGAGAGAATGACTGAGAAGCCCAGACTCTGAGGGGAGAGGCAGAGACAGGTGGGTGGCCCTGTCCAGCATGAGTGGGCAGAAGCTGCTTTGCTTTTCTGGCCAGCTGGGGTCCTCCTGAGAGCTGCCCCCAGCCACAGGCTAGCGAAGAGGAGAAACAGAAGCTCACACTTCGGCCTCTTGCAGGAGAGAGGAGAGATGTACAATGTCACTTGTTCCAGAAAGAGCGGGCATTCCCCAGGGGCTCCATGATCAGGCCAGAAGTGGGTTTGACCGGCTCCTGGACGCTACCCCTCAGGGGACCATATGGGAAGCAGGGAATCGAACCCGATTCCATACACTCATGCAAGGAAAATGCTCTACCCACTGTACCACCCCACCCGGCCCCTCTGCAGAGAGTTGGGCAAAAGCCAGATGGAGGATTGCTGTGATGCTTAATCAAGCTGTCTGTAGGGTTCAGGCCACCAGTAAGGGGTGAGGAAGAAAGCCAATGCAAGCACATGCAAGGCAAACGCTCTACCCACTGTTCTATCATTCCAGCCCGAGCTATGCCTTCTGAGTTGGTGAATTTGCCGCTCTCTGCTTCTGCTTCCAGACCGACAACTCTCTGGAGCATCTCTTTCCTGCACTTAAGTTTTCAGACCTGCTATAGGTTAGAGAAAGCTTCTAGGCAGCCATCCTGGAATTGGCTTGATTTATTATTATTGCTCCTGTTAAATCTCTGGGCTTAGCCTGACTTATTGCCTGGTAAACAGTCTAGCTTTCAACAAGGCGATAAACTCACGGAGTGCAAGGCTGGTATCTGAACCCCGGTTCCATCGCCAGCACTTAGCACTAAGCCAGCAGAGAGGAGGAGCCCAATAAACACTGGTGGGAAGACAATTTTTAAAAAGGATTGAGAAAGCAAATGTAAGGAACCGGGGTCTGAGCTGATGCTGCAGAAGTCGAATCTGTGAGTTAGCATTTTTGATAGTTGGGGCTTTGGGGTAAGTGGTTTGGATTTTTTTCTTTTTTGGGTCACTCAGGAATGACTCCTGGCGGTGCTCAGGGGACCATATGGAATGCTGGGGATTGAATCCAGGTGAGCTGCATGCAAGGCAAATGCCCTCTCCACTGTGCTACCGCTCCAGCTCCTGGGTGTTTTTTTTTTCTTTTTGGGTCACATCTGGCAATACTCAGGGGTTACTCCTGGCTCTTCACTCAGGAATTACCCTTGGCGGTGCTCAGGGGACCATATGGGATGCTGGAATCGAACCCGGGTTGGCCGAGTATAAGGCAAACGCCCTACCTGCTGTGCTATTGCTCCAGCCCCTCTGGTAAGTGGTTTTGAGATGAAACGTGAGCCCTGTGAGAGTGAGGCCATGAGCTCTGCTTCCCGTGCCCTGTGCCACTCCCCTCACCTCTGCTGTGTGTGCTGAGTCACATGACTCTCTAGGAACCTTGCATTGCAGCAGTGCATGAGAGCAGTACCACATAGCGGGCCAACCCCCCACCCCCAGCACCTCAACCTCAGAGCACTGTAACAGAAAGATGTGAGCACCACTGCCCAAAAGTGCAAACCTTGGAGAGCACTGTGTGAGCATCATAGAGTTCCTGGTGAGCACCACAGCCAGGTCTGTCACCTGGTCATCAAAGCAATGGTAGGGAAAGGGTTAAAAAAAAACAAGTGGGCTACAGCATGCAGGAGGCCTGGCTTTGCTCCCTGGCACCACAGGGTCCCCCTAGCACCACTGCAAACACTGCCAGCTGTGGCTCCAAAGTTTCCCTCCCCCAGGCAAACCGAAGGTATTAACATGAATACAGAAAAGGAGGGGGGGGTGAATGTTACCTTTTAATTTATGTTAATATGAAGATGAAAACCCAGAATGACAAAATTCTAATTTTCTTTCTCTGCTCCTCGGGAAGGCAGAGGGTCTCAGTCCTAGGGAATTAGCAAACAATGGAGAAACCCCAGGGGAAAGCAACTGGGGTGGGGAGGGGGGGTTGTCTCCTGAAGCTTTTCAGCACCCACCTGTCACTCTCCTTTGATGTCTTTCTCCTCGGTTTCCTGGAATCCGGCCTGCTTTGCAGGGCCCCCCACCTCCACCCCACCCGGCCCCTCTGTGGAGAGTTGGGCAAAAGCCAGATGGAGAATTGCTGCGATGCTTAATCAAGCTGTCTGTAGGGTTCAGGCCACCAGTAAGGGGTGAGGAAGAGAGCCAAGCCCTCTGAGATCAAATCCCAGAAAATGCTGTGTGGTGCATTTTGTTCACACAACAGCTAAACTGGTTAAACAACTGCCGCCCCCAGGAGTGCTGGCGTGGAGCCTGAGTTTGGTCTTTCTGATCAGTGGAAAGGGGGCTGCAGTGCTCCAAGTCTTTGTTGGACCACCTCTGGGCCTAGTAATGAGTAGTTTTCTGCTTTCTCTTACAGGCCTCGCAGCTCCTGGGAAATCGGCTTGGGCCAAAGTTAAATGGAAATTGGGTCGTTCCCCTGAGCTCTTCCTGATGCGGGTTTGGGTGGAACTCAGACACTTTCACCTAGAGTTTCCTAACTCACAGGTCTCTCACCTGGCAGCGCATTTGAACAACCTGGGGGCCTTTCCAGAACTCTCTGGAACCCACACTGTCTTCCAGAACCAAGTCATCAGAATCTCCAGGAGGTTGGAGAGGCAGAGAGACAGGGCAGACAGAGAGCTACAGGGCAGCTAAGGTGGAGATGGATTACTGTGGGAGAAGGTCACGGGGAAGAAGGTTGGAAGGTTCCAGAAGAGGAGAGAGTGAGGCTCTGCAGTCTGTCTTCATTACAGAGCCTTACAACTAGGGAGTTCCCAGAGACCAAATCCATGGGCCTCCTGCTGGGTGTCAGGCCCCGCCAGGCCCTGCAGTTGCACCCAGACTCTGCAATCTGGGAAACTAACCCTGCATGTTCATTTTCTCATTCATGAAGAGGGTGTGAAAGTGTAAAGATAAGTAAGAAGCTGAATGTAATAAGAATTACAAAATTGTGATGTGAACTAAGCAAATGGAATGGGGACCAGAAAACAGAAAAACTGAACCTTATGTTAAACAAGAGAAGGGAGGAAGAGGCACACCTTTTATGACCTCCCCCCCCCCCCACCTCCCAGCCACCAGATTTACGGGACAGATAGCACAGAGGTAAGGTTTGCCTTTCGCATAGCCAGCCCGGCCGAGCCAGGTTCGATTCCTTCACCCCTCTAGGAGAGCCCAGCAAGCTACTGAGAGTATCTTACCCACAAGGCAAAGCCTGGCAAGCTCCCTGTGCCATATTCGATATGCCAAACACAGTAACAATAAGTCTCAAAATGGAGATGTTACTGGGCCCAGTTGAGCAAATCGATGAATAACGGGAGGACAGGGACTGGGACTGATGAATTTATAGAATTTGTGGAGATGACACCTGAGGGTGGGTGGCGCCAAATGGGCAAGATATACTGTCACTGACTGAAGGCCATACCCTAGGGAAAGATGGTTTGATTGTTCGATCTCTTACCAATTATCTCTGTATCTCCTGTCTCACTGAAAAAAAGGTATGTAGACTATAGCCCACTCTTAGAGGATAAAAGAGAGACCCTCTCAGCAAACAGAACTCCTAGTCTCTTTCTCTTCTGACTTGGGGTCCTCAGCGCTGAGCTTCTGATAAACTCACTATCCTATCCTGAACTGTCTCTGCTTACGCCAGCATAACATAAAGTAGCTCTCTTCCTGAGTTTGTTTGGTTTTTATTGTTTGGTTTGATTTTTTAAAAAAAAATTTTTGCTTGTTTTGGGGCCACAACGGCGATGCTGAGGGGTTACTCCTCTCTCTGCTCTCAGGAATCATTCCTGGCAATGCCAGGATAGTGCTGCGGATTACCTGCTGTACTGTCTCTGCTGTTCCCAATGAATGAGGTTTTGTGTGTGTGTGTGTGTGTGTGTGTGTGTGTGTGTGTGTGTTTTCAGAAGGGAAAGGGGGACCACACCCAGCAATGCTCGGGGCTTACTGCTGGTCCTGCACTCAGGGATCACTTCTGGTGGGCTCAGAGAACCATAGAGAATGCAGGGATCAAACCCCAAACCCAGGTAGGCATGTGCCCTAGGTTTTGTGCAGGGAATAATGTATGGGAAACACCTTGAAATCTAGTATTTCATTATTTAAAAAGCAATACTTTGGTGCCTGAGTGATAGCACAATAAGTAGAGCACTTGCCTTTAATGTGGCCTACCTGGGTTTGATCCCTGCTACCTCATTGGTCCCCTGAGTCCCCCAAGTGTCATCCCTGAGTGCAGAGCTGGGAGTAAGCCCTGAACACTGCTGGTTGTGGCCCCAAAACCAAACCAAACCAAACCAAACAAAACAAAAAGTCTGAAAAACAGTAGCTGTGATCTGGAGAGATATTGCATCAGATAAGGCACTGGCCTTGCATGCAGCTGCAGCTGCAACAAGGGTTCAAACCCTGACACTGCATATGGTCCCCAAAGCACTGCCAGGTATGACCCTGGAGCACTTCTGGGTGTGACCCCAAAACAAACAAATTAAAAAGTGGAAGTTTTTACCACAGGCTGCGTGACAACCCAGGTTTCACACTTACTGATGCTTGGACTTTTTTTTTTAAATTTTTGTAGTTCTGCTTTATTGGTTTTGGTTTTGGGGACACACCTGGTGTCAGAGGCTAGTCTTGTTTTGGCTCTCAGGAGATGCTCCTGAAAGAGCTCGGGGACCATGTGGTGCTGGGGATGGAACTCAGGCCTCCTGCATGCAAAGCAGGTGCTCCAACACACTCAGCTCCCTCTCTGGCCCCAGTTCCACATTTCGGACAACTTGTCGTCTCCCACCCTTGTCAGCCTTCCCATTGCAAGGTGATTAGAAGGATTAGAAGAAATCTGGTTTTTTTTTAAGTTAATACTGCTGAAATTCTTTTCCACTATAGACTTTTAAATATAATTTTCTAATTGAACTAGTTAAGCAGTCTTTTCATATGTTCATAAGCAATTATGCTTTCACAGCACTCGTATGTGTAAATACAAGTATTTAATTTCTACAGTTCATAATTTAATGATGGAAAAATAAATAGATGCGGAGTCTACAGAAATGGTAAGAAATTACCCTTGCTATTCAGGCCTTGATTATATCCTCTTGTAACTTCATAGAATGCCACTCAAAGGATATAAGGTTAATATAAATATCACTGCTCAATTTGCCATGAGACTTGGTTTGCGACACTACCCTGTTATGTGTGGTTTGTTTTCACTTTTCTTTTTCTTTTATTTATTTATTTTGCTTTTTGGGTCAGACCCAGCGATGCTCAGAGGTTACTTCTGGCTCCGCACTCAGGAATTACTCTTGGCAGTGCTTGGGGGACTGCCAAGCTTTATTGTTTTTGGTTTTGGGACCACACCTGGTGGTATTCAGAGGCTGAATGGGATGCCAGGGATCGAACCCAGGTCGGCCACTAACGAAGCAAACGCCCTACCTGCAGTACTATTGCTCCAACCCCAACTTTTTTTTTAAAAGTATGTTGGGCGGGGGGAGGGGTGCTGGAGTGAGAGCATAGTGGGTAGGGCATTTGCCTTGCACGCAGTGGACCCAGGTTCAATTCCCAGCATCCCATAGGGTCCCCCGAGCGCCACCAGGAGTAATTCCTAAGTGAATGACCAGGAGTAACCCCTGTACATCTCTGGGTGTGACCCAAAAAGCAAAAAAAAAAAAGTATGTTGGGGGAACCAGAGCGATAGCACAGTGGGTAGGGCATTTGCCTTGCACAGGGCCGACCCGGGTTCGATCCCCAGCATCCCAGATGGTCCCCCAAGCACCTCCAGGAGTAATTCCTGAGTGCAGAACCAGGAGTAACCCCTGAACATCGCTGGGTGTGGCCCAAAAAGGAAAATAAAATGTAAGTTGGTTTCCTTGTCTGAGGGGCACACTAACCAATGCTTGCTGGCTACTGAACTTCTCATAGATCTACAGGCTCTATGCTGGGGGGGCACTCCCAGCAGCGTTTGGGGGACCACGCAGAGCGATCAAACTCAGGCTTCCTTTGAGCTGTCTACAGCCGTGGTTTTGATTTTCAATTGCGAGAATTGTGCTCCAACAATTGAGAGATCTCTTTTCTGATTTTTGAGAAGGGATCATATAGCCATAAGGTCCCTAAATATATTCCCAGTCCTGTGAAGATTCCAGAGGGTGCCTTTGTATTCGTTAAGGTGCTAGAATTAACCCTGGCCTGTGATCAGACACAAAAGTTGGTATCATCAAACCTTCACAGCATAAGTAACATTGATTAAATCTTATTATACGTCTGAAACTGTGTCAAGTATTTTACATGCATTAATTCATTTAATCCTCTCAGCAAGCCTATGAACTAGGTACGATAATAACCTTGATTTTACAAATGAGGAAAGGAAAACATAGAAAGGTGACTGATTCAAAGTCAAGTGAAGAACTGAGATACAAAGCAACCGCTATCCACAGCTAAGTCTTTGTTTATCATTTTTAAAAATTGTTTAATGAGGGGGCGGATGCTCTGCTTGAGGAAGCCCCAGATTTGATTGCTAGCATCACATGGTTCCCCAAGCACTACCAGGTGTGGCGTTCTCTCAAAAATAAATAAATAAATAAAGCATTTTTTTTCTTTTGGGTTTTTTTTTTTGACTGCACCCAGTGGTGCTCAGACCTTAGTTCTAAATCTGAGCTCAGGAATCACTACTAACAGTGCTCAGGGGACCATTATGTGGTGCTGGTTCCAAACCAGGGTTGACTATGTGCAAGGCAATCACCTTAACTCCTATACTGCCTCTAGCCCTTCCCCCCAAAAAAGTTTTTTGTTTTTTGGGTTTTTTGCTTTTGGGGTCATACCTGGAAATGCACAGGGGTTACTCCTGGCTCGTGCACTCAGGAATTATTCCTGGCGGTGCTCAGGGCGGGGGGGGGCATATGGGATGCTGGGAATCGAACCCGGGTCAGCCACGTGCAAGGCAAACACCCTGCCTGCTGCACTGTTGCTCCAGCCCCCCTCCCCCCAAGTTTTAATGAAATATAAGCTACATATCATACAAGGATTAAAGTGATTCCAAATAGGGTTATCCCAAATCTTAGAATGTTTTTACCATTCAATAAAGAACTCTGCCGGGGGACAGAGAGATGGTACAGCAGGTAGGGTATTTCCCTTATATGTGACTGACCCAGGTTCCATCCTTAGCATCCCATGTGGTCCCCCATATACCACCAGGAGTAATTCCTGAGTGCAGAGCCAGGACTAACCTCTGGGCATTGCCAGGTGAGACCCATAAAAAAAAAAACTCCCTATCATCTGATGAATGGATAAATAAAATTCATATGATGGAGTTTTTTTTTCTTTTTTTGGATCCCACCTTATGTGCTCTGGGGCTGCTCCAGGCCCATAACTCATGAATTATCAATCCAAGACCTCCTGGACACAGACTGTGAGTTCAAGCTCTATCTTCTCAACCCTCCTTTACTGTTGCATTTTGGTGGGTCAGTCTGTCAGAAGCGGCTAAAGGAGAAGAACAGCACACCTGAGCATTAGAGTCTGGGTTTCTTTCTGGACTTTCATCATCAATGTCTCTCCTGTTTCAACTGTTACGGCTAAGAATAAACCACTTGGTCATGTCCTGAACATATTTTAGAATCTTGATTTACAAAGGCACCGTATGTTCCCATTTCCATGACCCTAATTTAGGTCCCCATCGCCTCTCTGCTAGGCTATTTCCATAATCTAAGTAGGCCAAGCTCCTCTCACATAAAACTCACCACCCTTTGTTGAAATCAGTTGCCTGTTAACTCATCATCAGACTTCCATAAGACAAAAGCTATGGGGACCAGGAGGTAGCCCAGAGGACAAGCCCAGTTGGCCAAGAATACTTGGTCCCTAAATAAATAATGATCCAGATCCAGTATCCCCCTATCTCCCCCCTACCCCCCAGAAAAAATGAACTAAGCCTTTTGTTGTGTCCATCCTGTTCTCGGGTCTCAACTAGTCCTGGAGCCTAGTAGGTGAGGCAAAGACCCTGTGCACAGGAAGAGTGTGAGTTCTGCTGGGCTTCAGCTTCATTTCTGCAGTGTGCTGCTGTTTGGACATTCCAAGCACACCTCTGCTCATTGATGCCTTGCTCTAAATCCTCCGCCTGACAACCAGTGCCCTCGCTGGGCATTCAGACCAGGGCTGGCTTGGCTGGCTTAGTCTTCCTGGTCTATCACTACTTCAATTGGTTTGGTTTGGTTTGATTTGAATTTGATTTTGGGATTTTAGGGGACACCAATGCTTACTTTTGGCTCTGTGCTCAGTAATCAGTCCTGGTGGGGCTCAGGGGATCATATATGGTGCCAGAGACCAAACCTGGGTCGGCTGTGTGCAAGGCAAGCACCCTACCCACTGTCCTATCTCTCTAGCCCTGGTCCACCGTTACCAACAAGGCATGTTTGGAGATGACAGGACCAGGTAAGAAGCCATCTACCTGTTAATTGTTTGAATTTGAATCACAAGTCGCACAAACCCTAAGTCTTAATCCCCTCTCCTGTGAAATGCATATGCTGGCTGGAGCGATAGCACAGCGGTAGGGCGTTTGCCTTGCACGCAGCCAACATGGCCGACCCGAGTTCAATTCCTCTGCCCCTCTCAGAGAGCCCGGCAAGCTACCAAGAGTATCTCGTCCGCACGGCAGAGCCTGGCAAGCCACCCGTGTTGTATTCGATATGCCAAACACAGTAACAACAAAATCTTCAATGGAGACATTACTGGGCCCGCTCGATCAAATCGAGCAATGGAGGTGCACTTTGCAGAGGTTCTTGCCATGCATTACAAATAACACATTTAAGCACTGGTAATATTGCAGAGACATTCAGAGCACTGGGCAAAGACTGGACTAGACTGGACTCCGTGCCAGGCTGTTTTCACTTGGGGAGCCCCAGAGGGGGGCGGGCAAGAGCCCTCCTCGCCCCAAGGGACCCAGCCCCAGCACCCGACCTCCACTACCCAACTGCCACCATGCTCCAGGCCACTTTCTGGACCACGAGGTTGCTTTGCGGCCCCATGACACATCATAAGATACTTCCTACCCATTTTCCCTAATTACCACAAAGAGAGCCCAGCAAGCTACTGAGAGTATTACGCCTGCACGGGCACAAGCTCCCTGTGGTATATTCGATATGCCAAAACCAGTAACTATAACAGGTCTCATTCCTCTGACCCTGAAAGAGCCTACAACCATTGGGAAAGACAAGTAAGGAGAGGTTGCTAAAATCTCAGGGCTGGGATGAATAGAGATGTTATTGGTTCCTGCTCGAGTAAATAGATGAACAATGGAATGACAGTGATACAGTGAATATTGTAGAGACTCAAGTTGTTCCCATCATAGGGTTATCAGACTTAGTAAATAAAAATACAGGATATACAGTTAAATACAAATTTCCCATCCATGACTTTTTTTTCATACTGTAGTACTGTCCTCCTGTTGTTCATCTATTTGCTCGAGTAGACACCAGTAACATCTCCATTGTGAGACTTGTTATTACGATTTTTGATATGTCAAATACACCACAGGGAGCTTGCCAGGTCCTGCCTTGAGGGCAGGATAGAGACTCTTGGTAGCTTGCCGGGCTCTCTGAAAGGGAGGGAGGAATTGAACCTGGGTTGGCCACATGCAAGGCAAATGCCTTACCCGCTGTGCTTTCGCTCAGTATTCCAGTGTGCATGAGTGACCTGCATTCTGTGGGCAAACACTCCAACAACCAGTTATTGTGCTCACTTGGAGATCATGCGCTTGTGTAGCTTTGGGGTCATAAGTGGCAGTGTAGCTGGGATAACACCTGGCACACGGGGCAGTGCTGAACACTGAGCTCACTGTCTCAGGCATGTGCTCTGCCCCACAGCTACCCCTGGGATCCACCACTACGTTTGTCAAATTCTGAGCCCTCCCCCTTTTTTATTTTTTTTATTTTTTATTTTATTTATTTATTTATTTGCTTTTTGGGGGATCATACCTAGCAATGCACAGGGGTTGCTTCTGGCTCATGCACTCAGGAATTACTCCCAGTGGTGCTCGGGGGACCATATGGGATGCTGGGAATCGAACCCAGGTCAGCGACCTGCAAGGCAAAAGCCCTACCCGCTGTGCTATCACTCCAGCCCCATGAACCCTCCTTTTGAAAGTCCTACTACAAAAGGTCTTCTGTGCACCCTCCAAGGTTGTGATTTCTTCTTCCTCTATAACCCCCCAGGAGCAAAGAGCAAACACTCCTTATTTCATTTAATGCATTCTTCCTCCTCTCCGTAGCCGCATGCCCTGTGCCTCTTCCCCCTCTGGCCTGGAAACTTCCTGAGCACACAGACAGAACCTGACACACCCCCTCCTGCTGTGCACGGATGCCTGTTAGCTGCTTATTAAATGGAAAAAGAGAGTGAGAGACTCGTGGCCCTGGAGCAGAGCCCCTAGCCTCTTTCTCTTTTCATTTGCAATGTGACTTTCCCCCCTCCAATCCCAGGATCAGTAATACGTGGACACTGACGGATGGGGCTTTTAAGACTTTAATTTGAAATCCTCCAAATGAGAAGAAAGAGGACAAATGTTAATCCTTTCCTCCTTTGGACAAGGAAATTAGTATATGGAAAAGACTCAGCGTTGGTGCCCACTAGTCCTAAAATAAAATACTTCTTAGAGTATTAAATGAAAACATCTCCATGTGAACGAAGTTCTCTTTTCTGCCCTGCACAGGAGACAGCTGTATCCCAGCCTGTTTGAATAGGCAGGTTTGGACTCAAAAGTGGGAAAATGAACTCTCCCGGCACTATTTGCCAAGGGATTTGCCTCCCCTTTTTGTCTGTTCCGACTAATCCCGGAATGTCTGAGAGCTGCCCGTTGAGTCTCTGGGTTCAGGCAGAAGGAGAAATCTTTTCCAGAGTAGCCAGGAGGTGGCTGGGCTCCCTGAGTGGGCTTGGGAGAGGACAAAGACGCCCTGAGGGGCCGTTGTGAAGGGTGTCTGGACAGGGCCTGTCTTTGGAAGGCGTCTGCTCCAGCCATTTGCACATTTTACAGGAATTCTCCATCGACCCAGCCTCCCACTCTTTCCTGCCCACTTATGCCTCCCTCCCTGCAGTGCCTTCTGATGTCAGGCCGCTCTTTTATTGCTATAGTTCAATGGCTTCTAATTGGATGCTCTCTGCCTGGCTAATGCTTTCACCCGACTGCAGGGCTGACATTTACTTACTAGATTTCTACCCTCCCTGAGCTCTCTGGCCTGCTTTATGAACAGAGCTTAAATTAGGCAGGATTTCAGATCCAGAACCTTTTTCTATTTCAGTGTGGACCTTGGTTTTTTGGGTGTTTTTTTTTTTTTGGTGTTGTGGAGAAGAGCCTTGGAAATAGACCTTGGGCTGCTCCACGCTGACCTCTGCAGAGAAATTCAGCTCTGTGACTGTCCTAGAGCCAGCTGATTCTGCCTTGCCATCCTTTGTTTTCCACTTGGAGCCCAGCCTGCTGATTTCCACTGGAACACGCTTTCCTTATTTCATCACCTCAGAGCAGAACACTGCCAGAAGAGCCGTGTTTCCATCTCTGGAAAGGTTAGCGCTTCTCATTACCAGGATTTCAGATTCAGAACTGCCAGGCAGGGCAGCCATCTATTAATGCCTGTCTTGGTTGTCACATGCTCAGCGTCTCCCCTTCTCTTCTCGACCCTCTGCGTGAACCTCTTTGTTGAAATAAGGAAAACATTTTTGAAATCCTTCCGGTTTGAAACACCTCCACCCTCAGTGACTGGGTGCCTGCCTTGCAAGGCCTCCTGTTATCCCCCGGGTGGCTCCACATGTCTGAGGGTGATCCTGGTGGCACTGCCCTGTGTGTCCTCAAGGCACTGCAACCTAAGGTGTGTGAGAGCAGAATCTGAAGTGCTTGCAACCCCCAGTGAACTCTGTAACCAGCACAACTAAGGAGTGTTCAATCCCCATCAGTACAACAGCAGAAGGCAGGGAGGGGCTGGGGAGAGACTCAATACTCAGCAAACAGGCGTGGCGTTCTGGAAACACATGTTCTATCCTGACGTCTCATGTCCCCTGAGCACTGCTGGGAGGGATCCCGAAGCACCAACCCTGGAGTAGCTCCTCCACCCCTATCCCCCCACCAGCACTGTTAGGTATGACCCAGAAAAAGAGGGAAGTGGAAAAAAATAATAAAAGAATATCTTATCACCTTTACATTTTTCTTTTTTTAACTTTTATTTTCCTGTTACACATTTTATAAGCACTGTCATTTACATAATGATTTGTTACAGATATTCCACCAATCCCACCACCATTGCACCTTCCCACCTACAATTTTCCCAACCACCCCTTGATCCTGCCCCCATAACATGCCCTCAATAATTTATTTTATTTTGCTTTTTATAAATAATTTGATAAAATAATGATCGAATTATGTTTCTTTAGAAGAAAATTAGTGAAGACTGTTGTATCTCACCGTGGAGCCAGTAAGCCCTAAAATAAGAGATTGCTAAGATGTTGTTACAGGGGTTTAAATTTTGTGTTTATATTTTGTTAATCAAGATTGGTTGGCTTCACATTACATCCCATCTTATCTGGTGTGCTACTCCTGGTTTATCAATGTTGTAGAGTTTGAGATATTGTGTGGCCGCGAATATGGCCCCATGCTCCAGGAAGTCCAAAATTTTAATGGGGTGATACAACAGGATTTAAATTTTTAACTGGATGGCAGCTTTGGTGTGTGTGTGTGTGTGTGTGTGTGTGTGTGTGTGTGTGTGTGACTGCCAGAATTTCTGGAAGTACAGGGAGATGGGGGAGGTAGCCCATACTCAACTTGTGGAAGCCTGGAGATTTCAGTCACAAAACCCATATACCTGAGTTTTTCAACAGACTAATATCTGAACAATTCTAATTGGAGCAGTGAAGTCTGGCCATGAGCATGATGGTGATTGTGGTGTGGAGGCCTTCAATTGTCGGGGCTCTGCTTAAGGAAGCATGGGGCACACTCCACACCCTCCGGAGTGCCCCCAGACAACTCGGCCTTGTGTGGATTCTGGGAGATTCTCTTCCACTTGTTGATCTCTTTCAAGATTTATTTATGAGTCTGTGGATCATGGCCAGTGAATGAGCTAACTTGGCACTGAAGTGGTTCATGGGCATAACTTACCTTTGCATTTTTATTTACTATTTTGTACCCTCAAACAAACAGAAAAGAATAAAAATCTAGCATTCCTCCTCAAAATTTTGCTTAATGACTTTTAAATTATTCTAGGGATGTGGAACTAATTTTTTTCTTCTTCTTTTCTGGCTATGCTGGAGATTGAACCTAGGACCTCACACATGAAAAGCAAGTGTTCTAATTTTGAGCCACATCTGACCTGAAATTAACTGATTTATTTACAGGCATTATCTTTGGTAGGACAAACAAGGACAAACAGGTGTTCCAGTATCTTGAAGCTATTTGGCAGCTGTGACTCTGATCTCTAATATAGCTGAAGCTTCTCTTGTAGCACAGCTGGTAGGACATTTGCCTTGCATGTGGCCAACCCAGATTCGATTCCTCTGTCCCTCTCAGAGAGCCCGGAAAGCTACTGAGAGTATCTATCCTGCCCACACGGCAGAGCCTGGAAAGTTCTCCGTGGTGTATTTTATATGCCAAAAACAGTAACAACAAGGCTCACAATGGAGATATTACTGGTGCCTGCTTGAGCAAATTGATGAACAATGGGAGGACAGTGCTACAGGACAGTACTCTTGTATTATTGTCTATTGATGGATTGATTTTGGGTCACTCCCAGCAGTACTTAGGGGCTATCCATCACTCCTGGCAATGCTAGGGGGACCATATTGTGTCAGGGATCAAACCTGGGCCTCCCACACACAAAGCAGATGCTCGGTCCTCTGAGCTTCCTTCAGTCCAGCTCTTATTTAGACAAGTTTTTTGCTTGTGGTCAATAATCTGTCTCCTGAGATCAATCTTACTTGATTCTTAATTATATTCTACTGTCTTTTCCCTCAAAACACACACACACACACACACACACACACACTTCTTGAATTGCACTGTAGCAATCTCTCAGGAATTTACAATGAGGCACACAGTTCCTCCTTGGGCTAGTCTGTCTGCACCAATCTCATATCAGCTGTGACAGTTGTCCCCATGCCCTATCTTTTAGGGGTCAGAGGCAGCTCTGCAGGGTGTCTGGGAGGCAGTGGACTCAATGCCGGTGGTTTATGTGACCTCCAGTGAAAACTGAATGCTTCCTCTTTGAGCAGGTTATGAACTTGGGGCTGGATTAACAAGGGCCATTCTTCAGCTGAGAGACTTTGGAAAATATCAGAATCAGGGTGTTTCATGTTTTTTTCTTGACCCAGCCTACAACGTCAGCATGACCCACACTTGGCACTCGGTTGCCCTTCTCTTTGTTCTTGGCACTCGCTTCCTCTTTCCTCTCTTCCTGGGGAAAGGGTCAAGAAATAAAAGGGGAAGAATAATTCCTGTATCTAGACACTCATGACTGATTTGCTGAATTTATACGTAGTCATAAAAACAGGGACTGGAGTGATGACACAGAAGTTAAGGCACTTACCTTACCTGTGCTGACCCAGGTTTGATCCCTGGCATTGAATATGGTCCTCTGAGATCTGCCAGAAGTGATCCCTGAGCACAAAGCCAGGAGTAAACCCTGAGCACTGTTGGATGTTACCTACCATCACCATCCAAAAAAAAATAGAAAAAGGAGAAAAATGTCAGGTCCCTTTTATCTATAATGGAATGCTCAGTTGGGTAGTTTTGTTAAATGTAATATAGCCTTATAATGCCACCCCATCTCATGGTCAATCTTCATGTTTAATTCCCAGGAGACACACTAGTATTAGCTCTATTTTGGACAGGGGACACAGTGACCCAGAAAGGTGACCAACGATAGCACCAATAATAGCAAACACCGGAGGCCGAACACAATCATCTCCGCCCACAATTCCATAAGCCCATTTTACAGATGAAGAAACCTGCCCCAAATCACAGCTAATGGTTGAAGTGAACTTTCTGAGACTTAGACTGTGTTCTAACCCTAAGAGTACCTTCTCCAAGATCAAAAAGATTTTTCCTAGTTAGATATTCACTATCTAACTGAAGCAATAGCATAGCGGGTAGGGCATTTGTCTTGCACGCGGCCGACCCGGGTTTGATTCCTCCTTCCCTCTCAAAGAGCCTGGCAAGCTACAGAGAGTATCCTGCCCACACAGCAGAGCCTGGCAAGCTCCCCATGGTGTATTCAATATGCCAAAAATAGTAACAACAAGTCTCACAATGGAGATGTTACTGGTGCCCGCTCAAGCAAATCGATAAACAACGGGAGGACAGTGCTACAGTGCAGTGCAGATATTCATAGTTAGATTTCCTAGTTCAATTTTCTTTGTCTTGGAAAGATGATTCCCCCAACAGGACCCCAAGCCTCAGGAAGGTGAGGCTACCCCTGCACCCGAAAGTTCCAAGGGAGGGGAGAGGGCAGAAAGGGTCTGGCTCGGAGATGCTGTTTGCTACCCTCTGAGCAGAGTGCTAAGGAACTTGTGTGTACTCACACCCTGGCAAAGTGAGGCAAGTAGCCCTGTTGCTTTGCAAGGGTGCGAGGGACTCAAGGAGTGGCAGCCTTCTAAACAGGGAGGCTACTGGGGGTCCTGATACAATAGACCCGCCTTCCCCTTGACCCCTAACCTCACCACCTCAGAGAGGGAACATGGGCAATGGAATGAGGGCTGCATGCACAGACATTTGCCCCTTCGGGCGCCCCCACCCCACCCCACCCCACCCCGGCCAGGTGACACAGGGTAGCCACTTCCTCTCATCCCTCCAGTTTCCCCAACCTAGCTGAGCAGTTTGACTTCCAAACCTATTTATTTTTGACAGTTCTTGACCAAGCGTGCGGCCACATCCAGCCCCACCTCTCGGTGGGGTCACCCCTCCTGCAGCAGGGACCGCCCCAGCTTCTGTGCAGTCCAGGTGCCCTCTGCATCCAGCCTGGCTGCAACCCATTCCTTGGGGCAGCTGTCGTGATGTCAGTTTGGGGGCCACAGCAGGCAGTGCCCTGTGCCGGAGGGCGTCCCTGGTGCTAGGGTTCCACCTGGTGCCAGGGACCAAACCCTCCTGCATACAAGCAGGCACCAGCTGGCTGAGCTCTCCCGCTGGCCTGGACAGTGAGGTCTGTCCACGGTGGAGGAATTCCAGGGGTACAGGCAACCTGCCCCAAATCTGCTCCCAACCAACCCCGGCCCTTTCCTTGCCTTTGGCATCCAGAGATGATTTTCAGTTGTCCTTCCCCAGGCTTCTCAGTTCCACTTCCCGCATCCACATAGAGCCTTGCCCGAGAGACTGGGAAGCCAGAGTCCAGCCTAAGTGTCTTGTCCAGGCTCCGTGCCTGGGCTCCAGCCAGCCCTCTGAGTTGATGCCCAGTGGCCTTTCATCTCCTGCCTCCATTCTTGCTGGCCACGTCCCTGCTTAAGGAAGTGTTTGCTTCTGAAACAGTCAGCCTGGTGAGCAGCGCTGCCCTCAGGCCTTTGAGCCCTGGGCTATTGTGAGCCGGCACAGATCAGGACAGCTGGGGGTCCCTAAGCGCCACCCCCTGGCTTTGCGGTTCAAGTTTCCTTCCTGTCTGGTGTTGTCTCCAGCTATTAGCTTCTGAGATCAGTGTTGACAGCACACACTGGCCAGCACCCGGAACTATGTCCAGGCCCCAGTGAGCAGGTGCTGTGCTCAGCTCTGAACAGGGCTGCCAAGGATGACACACACAACACAGGCTTCAAATGCCTACCACCTGGTCAGCAAGAGAACATTTATCATTGAGTGTGAGAGGATGTGGCCTCTGGGCTCGGACAAGCTGGACTTCACACCCTGTGCTGATTCTCTGACTGAGGACCTGTTAATCTCCTTAAATCTCAATGTGCTCATCTGAGAAATGGGGATGTAATAACACGCATGCACACACACACACACACACAACTTCTTCTTTAATTTTTAACTTTTTTTTAATTAATCACCGTGAGATACAGTTTCAAAGCTTTCATGTTTGAGTTTCAGTCATACAATGATCAAACACCCATCCCTCCACCAGTGCACATTTTCCATCACCAATGTCTCCAGTATCCTCCCCACTCCCATCTCACCCCTCCCCCTGTCTCTATGGCAGACAATTTCCCTCTTACTATCCCTCTACTTTGGGGCATTATGGTTTGTAATACAAATACTGAGAGACCATCACGTTTGGTCCTTTATCAACTTTCAGCACACATCTCCCATCCCTAGTGATCCTTCCAACCGTCATTGACTTAATGATCCCTTCTTTATCCCAGCTGCCTTCTCCCCCAACTCATGAGGCAGGCTTCCAACCATGGAGCAATCTTCCTGACCCTTGTCTCTACTGTTCTTATCTAATATTATTTTATATTTCACAACTGACTGCAGTCATTCTGTCTGTCCCTCTCTTTCTCATTTCACTCAGCATGATACTCTCCATGTCCATCCGTTTGTAAGCAAATTTCATGACTTCATCTTTCCTAACAGTTGCATAATGTTCCATTGTGTAGATGTACCAAAGTTTCTTTAACTAGTCATTTGTTCTTGGGCACTGTTTGTTTCCAGATTCTGGCTGTTGTGAACAGTGCTGCAGGTTATTCCTACTCTTATCACCACCTTTTGTTCCTGCTGGAGTTTCTCCTAACAGGAGATGCTGGCTGCTGCTGTTTCTGGTCTTCATGCCTTTGTGCTGGTGCCAGAGTATTCTCTTTAATCCACATTGTCAGGGTCCCCATCTACCTAACTGCTTCTCCTGCCCCTTTAGCACTGACTGCAAAGCTCTCACACATTCCTTCTCCTGGAAATGCTCTCAACCTGCTGCTATTGCCCACCATCTGGAAGCTTCGACTCCCACAGCTCCAGCCCACATGTCTTCCTGATGCTCCATATCCTCATTTATAGCTACCTCCCAAGTGACCTACAAACACTTAACAAAGTAGGGCCCAGAGCAGGAGGAGATATTAGAGTGGTTAGGGCTCATACCTAGCATGTACCCGACCTGGGTTCAATAATTGACACCATATGGTCCCAGGTGCATCATTGGGAGAAGTTCTGGAGGCCCCCAGAGCACCACTGAGTATGGCTTTGGAGGTTCCCAAAACCTCTGGGGTGGCTTGGTATTCTCAGCACTAAAGAGCACAAGCAACATTGCATCCCTAAGCCCTTGCATTGAACCATCTGCTTATTGGCTGAGAATTGCTGGGGGGCTCCAGCCAATCAGGTTTTGACCCTGGTACTCCATCTCATCCCTCAAACATTTCCAGGAGTGCTCCCTGAGTGCAGAGCCAAAAGTAAGCCCTGAGCACTGCCAGATGTCCAAAAAAAAAGACAAAATATTAAAAAATGTAAAAATCAAGAGGAGCTCACAGGGTGAGAGAGATAGTACAGCAGGTAAGGCTTACACATAGCCAACAGGGGCACCTCAATTCCTCAATTCAATTCCTGGCACCTCATACAGTCCCCTGAGTACCGCCAGGAGTGATCTCTGAGCACAGATCTAGGAATAAAACTTGAGCGCTGCCAACTGTGGCCCCAAAACAAAAAATAAATTAAATTAAAAGAGACTCAAACACTTAAAACAACTTCAGTGAGATCTAATTAAAAAAAAAACACCTATACAAACAGGAAAATCTGAATACTGATTGGCTATTTGATGATACTAAGTCATAATCATTTGTTATTTCTTCGACATTCTTGAAGGCGTTCCAAGCCGCTCTCTTCCTCCTGAGCAGCTCGGGTGGCAGGTCATTTGTCATGTTGACTTCTCGACCTAGGTACACATAGCTGTTGCATTTGGAGATGGTCGTTCCGTTGAGAG
>JAOXYA010000019.1:39928991-39946816 GCA_028565675.1 Sorex palustris | reverse complement strand
CCCTCCATCCCCCTCCCCCATCTCTCTAGCAGATAGTTTCCCCCATACTCTCTCTCTCTCTCCTTTTGGGCATTATGGTTTGCATAATACAGATACTGAGAGGCTATCAACACACATCGTCTTTAAAAAGCTGGTTCGGGACATACACAAAACTTGGAGACCCGTTCATGGCACCAAATTATCCTCAGCCAGCTAGATGCTTGTTAATTGTTACTAAGTTCATATGAAGTTTGAATCACGCACGGAACTAGGAGGAGGGCTCTGACCATTGGTGGTGGCTGTTATTCTGCAAAGCTGCCACGGTTACAGGTTTGTGGACTGTGATGGAGGCTACAGTCTCCCCAGAGATCTTGTGAGGCTCCTGGAGAAGGCGGCATGAACAGAGCACTGGAAAATGAACAGGTGTCCTTAAGCAGGGACGTGGCCAGCAAGCATGGAGGCAGGAGATGAAAGGCCACTGGGCACCAGCTCAGAGGGCTGGCTGGAGCCCAGGCACCGAGCCTGGACAAGACACTTAGGCTGGACTCTGGCTTCCCAGCCTCTCGAGGACAAGGGCCAAGTTAGGGGTGTGACCCTGTGAACATTGGTGTGGTCAGTCAGCACAGCAGGAGGGGATGACACCGAAAAGGGACACCTGCTGGGAGCCCTAAGACCAGGCTCTGGCTGACTGAGTTTCTGACTCAACTGAACACACGAGACTTGGACACTCGTCTCTCCCTCTGGATTTGCTTTCCTGTAAAATGCGAATCATCCCGTCTGAAGCATAGTGGGTAAGGCGTTTGCCTTGCATGCGGCCGACATGGCCGACCCGGATTCAATTCCTCCGCCCCTCTCAGAGAGCCCGGCAAGCTACCGAAAGTATCTCGCCCGCACAGCAAAGCCTGGCAAGCTCCCCTTGATGTATTCAATATGCCAAACACAGTAACAACAAGTCTCACAATTTGTTGCGAGACGTTACTGGTGCCTGCTCGAGCAAATTGATGAACAACGAGAGGACAGTGACAGTGACAGTGACTTACCTCACAGTTTTACTCTTGCTATTAACTGTAGTGTGTGAATGAGCAGTAATAAGCCAGCATATAAAATGCAAAGAGTTATTCTTGGAGAGATTCAGGAGACTGTGGGCAGTAGGACTCTGGGGAAATGCAAAGCATGAATCATGTGACCAGGGGCTGCAGGACAGTCACAGAGCACAGCCTGACTCAGTAGTATCTGAATAGATGAGCTCCCCAGAGCTTCCCGGGGCAGGGTGGTGAATAGACAGACCCGCACCCTGCCCTGGGTACCCTGTAAGCAAGCAAAGGCTGGGTCACTGCCTCCCCCTGCCCTGCCCCTCTACCCCATGAGAATGCTCTTCCCTAACCCAGTCCCTGCATCCTACTCTGGTGCTCAAAGTCTTAGGAGTCTTGGCTGAAGAAGCTGAAGTCTTAGGGGGAGACTGCTTGCTGTGGACAGCAGGTGAGAAGTGTCCCCCGCAGGTGAGAACTTTACAACTACAACTGCACTACAACTCCCACAGAGGCATCTGCAACCTGACCTAGGAGTAGGAGGGTCTGACCAATGACCATGGCCAACACTCCAACCTCATGCCATCGTGATGTGGAGCTGCCCTTAAAGTCCCTCCAGATCACCAAGGTAAAACAAAACCAAAAAAGGGGACCAGAATGATAGCACAGTGGGAAGGGCACTTGCCTTGCACACAGGTTCAGTCACCAGCATTGCATATGGTGTCTCCCCTCCCCCATCCCACCCCCAAGCCCGCCAGGAGTGATCTCTGAGTGTAGAGCCATGAGCACCGCCGGGTGTGACCCCAAAACAGTAACAGATCCCCAGGATGGAGGTCCATGGTTGCTGCCTCAGTCAGTCCCCTGCAATCTCCAAGGTCAAGTTCCTGTTGCCCCCCTGCCTCTGGCACTGCCCACCCAGCATCACCAGCAGAGGCCCAGGCCTGCTGCAGCAGCTATACACAGTCCCCCCAGGAAATACCTCTGCAGCTGGAAAAAAAAGTGAAGGAGAAATGAATTTGTAATTAGCCCCTTAATGCTCTATCCAAGCCATCCCTGAGGTTTTCCATTTAAATGCAAATTGAATCTTCCAGAAGGAAAGTTAACAAGTGATGAAAATAGAGAGCAACAGTTGAGGAAGTCTGCAGGAGGAGGACTGATCACTGAGGCGCTGTTCCTGCTGTCCTGGGAGGGGAGGGGACACACTCTCCTAAAGCCAAGCCCTGCTTGGACCCTCAGGGGTGTGGGTTGGGTCTCAGCCCCCTGCCTGGGGATAGTCCTGGGGTGGGTCCTCACTGCCCCTTGGAGCTCATGTTGGAATGATGATGGCATGGAGTAGAGTTGGGTTTGGCAGCCAGACCCGCATCTAAATCCAGGATCCCCTACAACCTGGCAGCAAAAAGCTAGGCAAGCAGCTGGAGAGGTAGTACAGCAGGTGGGGCACTTGCTTTGCACACAGCTGACCGAAGTTTGATCCCTAGCATCCCATAGGGTCCCCTGAGCCTGCTAGGAGTGATTTCTGAGAACAGAACCAGGAGTAACCCCTGAGCACCACCAGATGTGGCTCAAAAACAACAACAACAAATTAAAATTAAAAACTGGACCAGGCCCACAGCCAAAAAAAAAAAAAAAAAAAAAGCAACCAGTGTTGGCACGGATGTGGCGAGAAAGAGACCCTCCTTCATTGCTGGTGGGAATGCCAACTGGCTCAGCCCTTTTGGAAAACAGTATAGATGATTCTCAAAAAATTGGAAATTGAGCTCCCATTTGACCCAGCAATACCACTCCTGGGAATATATCCTGGAGAGCCAAAAAAAATACAGTCAAAATGACATCTGCACCTCTATATTCATTGCTGCACTGTTCACAATAGCCAAAATGTGGAAAAAACCTGAGTGCTCGAGAACAGATAACTGGTTAAAGAAGAGCATCCGTCCAGGCAGGGGTCAAGGACCCTCTCTCCAGCCTGGTGGTGGAGCGTGGCTCCCAGACGTGAGAAAGGTGGTGAGAGAGGAGGGGGCGGGGACAAGGCCACTAGTAGCTGTTGTTTCAAGGCAGGGAGTGGTAGAAGCAGCGTCTGCTCCGGACTCCCTGGTTCCAGAGGCCCAGGCTGTCTCCTGTGGGCCTCCTCCTCCCGTCCACAGCCCCACAAGACATCAGGTTCAAAAATCTGGGACTGAGGAAGGAGAAATTCTCAGGAACCATCTTCCTGAGGTAGCAGTAATAATCAAAGCGGAGCCCGGAACGGTTATTTAGCGGGAGAGCAGTTGCACCTGGAAAGGGGTGGGGGGCATCTCCTGGGAGCTGCCCCCTCTCCTGGGCGCTGCCAGCCAACAGCGCACACCTGCGCGTCTGTCCTGGGAAAAGACAGAGGTAAGCAGGAGCACCTGCCTTTTGAACCCTGGGGCTTTCAGGACTCTGGGGGACCAGGCTTGCAGAAGGACACGCTCAGCGCCCCAGCAGCAAAGCCACTACCCTCGCCCCCCGCCCCCGCCCCCGCCTCACCACCCTCTAGCCGCGCATGCGCAGGACTCGCACCACGAGCTGGCCGGCGCACCTGCCAATCAATCCCCGCTGGAGCAGCGGGGCTGACGGGGAAATCATTGCGAGTTCTCTGGCTCTGCCAGGACATGGAGCTTTTTTTTTTAATTAAGAAGAATGGAGGATGCTGCTGACTCTGGAAATGACAGTATTAACTTACTAATGGGCATTTAAAGAGCCGTTTCTGAGTGGTCTGCCGCTGTCCCCCCAAGACCTTGGCCTCTGCTCCTAGCCCAGCTGCCCAGACGCCCAGGTCTGGTGCAGCTGCTGCCCCCTCTCCGTTAGGTGGGGGAATTCCTTCCGCCGTGGGTGTCTCAGTGGGCCCAGCCCCTCACACCGGGGACACATGGACACAATTTTTCTGGTTTTAGAGGAAAACGCTAGAACGGGGATGTTTGAACCTGTGTGTTCTCTGCCTCCTGCCCTGGCGGTCCCTGGAGGCCACAGGCCCTCCAGGAAGGTGGGGAGCCCTCTTCCCAGGAAGCAAGGCTCTAAGCATTCAGTCCATTGGCAGCATCCCCAGGCCCAGGACTGAGGGAAGGGAAGGGGGCAGGTGTGGCAACCTGACAAGGTCCCCTAGAAAAGTCCCTTTCGAGACTTCACAGACTGGCAGTACCTATAAGAGTCGGGCAGCGAATCCTGTGTGTTTCCATCCCCAGGAGGACGTGAGGCCATCCTTCTAGAATGCTATGGCGCCTTGGCTAGGTCACCCTTTAGTCCTGTCACCCTTTCTGTCCCTAGGAGTTATGACTACCCCAGCTCAGAGTGGCCACATGCTGCTCTCTCTATCTTCCTTCTCAGACTCTGCACTTCGGCAGGCACTTGCCAAGTCAGGCAACCCAACATATGGAGTCTGGAACCTTCCCTGACAGTCTAGTTCCTTTCCTGTTCCTAGTGTCCCCCTGGGGTGCCACTCTGCATGCCAGACCGCCAGGCGGCTGTGTGAAAGTTTCTGACACCCCTAGGCAGGAAATCCTGCCCTGTCTGGTGCCCATGGTGAGCTCCATCTCCTCCTAGATGGTTCTCAGGAGCCCAGAGGGTAGCCAAGGGAGCCTCTGAATGTTCCCGTCCTGTGTTCATCATCTCACACACCCAGTGGTGGCTTTCCCACTTTCTGCCTGAATTGTGTAGCTTCTGAGTCTCAAAACAAGACCCTTTGGCCATCCCCTCTCCTCCCATACCTGCTTCCCAATAGACCAATTTGACCTAACTAGGCAAGAGGGGGTGGACTGCACAGACTCCCTAACTGATGCCCCTGGGCCCCCCAGGGCCAGCAGCCGAGATGCTCTGAAGTGCAGGAGCAGAAGACCTGCGATTTCTGTGCTTAACCCACATAGCCTATGTGGCAGAGAGGCTGAGGCTGTTCTGCAGACCCCAGATGGCCACACTAGGGACAGATGCAGATTCTGACTACTGGCACTAGCTCCTCTCAAATCTACTTGAGCCCTAAATATTTGGGATCAGGTCACCCAAGCAGAAAGCCTCGGGACTACTTCAAGTGATTCTTGGGCTAGTTCGTTCACTGTCAGAGCCCAGAGCCGAGGTGCAGCATGTAGAATCAGGGCTGAGATGCCTCTTCCAGTGTGTGAACACCTTCCCCTTCCTTATGTCAGACCTAACTCCTTGACCTGATGACTTGCATCGCATGAGCCCTGAGTTTCTTTTCTTTTAAAAGGGGTTGGTCTGGGGGGGGGGGGTGCAGAGTGATATAGTACAGCAGATAGGGCATTTGCCTTCCACACAGCCAACCCAGGTACTATCTTGGGCATGCCATAAACTCCCCCGAGCACTGCCAGTAGTGGTCCCTGAGTGCTGATCCAGGAGTAACCCCTGAGCATCACCAGGTGTGGCCCAAAAGCATAAAAGAAATAAATAGGGTGAACTCTGATGCCGAAGAGATAATAATAGTGGATAGGGCTTTTGCCTTTCATGCAGCCAACCTGGTTTGATCCCAAAACCACATATGTCCCCTTGAGCCATGCCAGTAGTCAAGGAAATGGGTCAAACACAACACCATCAGGGATCAAAACATATTTTTTTTAGACAGGCAGGTTGTATGATGAAAGACAGAATTGGACTTCTTGTGCTCCTGTCCTGTGCCCTGGGTGGATGTTGCTGCAATGACAGGGGTCACATGTTTCATAGCAGTGCTTGGACATGCTCCATGGTGCTCAAAGGACCACACATCACTTTAAGGATTGGGCTTTTCGTCTGCACTTCATGTAATATATGCATAGATATATAAAATGATGTACACCTAAAACCTACATAACATTATAATGCAATGCTGTTTAAAAATTTTAAATAAAGATCTCAAGAGACAGTATAGCAGGTAGTACACTTGCCTTGCACGCGGTCAACCTAGGTTTGATCCCTGGTACTCCATATAGTCCCCCAAGCCCTTCCAGGAGTGATCCCTGAGCTTAGAGCCAGGAGTAAGCCCTAAGCATCAAAAAGCAACCAACCAACCAAACAAACAAACAAACAAAATGAATGGTTCACTAGACCTTTGCAATCTGTCAGAAGTTGAACTGAACACTTCATAAGAATTGCCTTTTTCATCTTCACCAAAAAAAATTACAACATGTATTTATACCATGAATTGTTACTCAGAAATAACAAAGAATGGACTATTGATACTTGAATGAATCTCCATGGATTAAAGTTGAGGGTGAAGCATATCAAAACAAAAGGTTATATATCATATAATCTTATTTATATAACATTTTCCAAATGATGAAGCTATGAAAATGGAAAACAGGTTAGAGTTGTAGAAGTCGGGGAAATGGACAGGAAAGAAGTAGATGTTATATAAAAGGGCAATGTGAAGTGTTCTTGTGAGGCATCTTCAGATGAGGGGCTAAAGAATGTATGGCCTGGGGACCAGAGAGATAATAGAGCAGGTGAGGCACTTACTTAACATGCAGCTGACCTGGGTTTGATTCCTGGCACCCTTTATAGTGATTCCTGAGTGTAGAGTCAGGAGTAAGCCCTGAGCACCACCAGGTATTGCTCAAAAACCAAAAATTAAAAAAATAAGTTGTATACACCATGGAATACTACTCAGCTAGGAGAAAAGAGTAAACCTTGCATTTTGCTACAACCTGGCTAGAACTAGAGGGTGTTTTGTTAAGTGAAGTAAGCCAGAAGGAGAAAGACAGAGACCAGATGATTTAACTCATGTGGAATATAAAGAAACAGAGCCAGGGAACAGACAATGGCCAATGAAAACAGAGCCTCAGATTCTGACAAGAGAACTGAGTTTACCAGGTTGGATGGTGAGTGACAAAGGATGGAGAGAAAGGGTGGAGAGAAGGATCTAGGACCAGAAATTGGGAGTGGTGGTGTGTGTGCTGCAGCAGCCTTGTTTGCCTAAAGCTAATAAATATTTACACCATTGTAAACCATATTATCCCAAATTTTTTTAAAAATCCTTATGATCATGTAAATGTTCTTTTGAGTGAGGAATCCATTTCCATACCCCAAATATTATAGGGTATTGCCACTGAGGTAACTGGGTAAAAGATGTCATTTCTTTTTCGTTTTGGGGGGCCACACCCAGTGATATCCAGAGACAGGGCTTACTCCTGTCTCTCAGTAACTATTCCTGACTGGGCTAGGGACCGTATGGGGTGCTGGTGATGAAACCGGGTCGCCAAGTGCAAGGTAAGTGCCTACTGCTCGGGACTCAGGGGTGTTAGTTCTTATAAATTCCCATGGATCTACACTTTAATCTCAAATAAAAAGAATATTCAAATAACATACAGAAACCAAGGCTCTGTGTAGTTAAATAATTTCAGAGTCAGGATTTAAACCACAAGGCCAGAGAGATGCTCCTCCCGGACACCAAACCAAATAAGTGATCTCGGAGAGCAACCCAGCACAGGTCAGAAGTGAAGCGACAAAAACCAAAGAATTCCAACCCCGTATGTCAAACACGCCCAAGCGGGACACTTTCCAGACCTGTCTGGCCCAGGACGCAGGAAGGCCCGCGTCTGATGTTCTCCGGAACAGCAGACCAGGCGCACCTTGGTCTGGGGCCTCCTCCACCACCCTTGGAGGTGGTGGCCTGAAGGAATGAGCTGGCGAGCCCCGCGGGTGGTGCTGCGGGCCGGGACTGGGAGTCCAGGTTCTGTTGGCCCAGGTTTGTGAAGTGGGGCGGAGTGTGTGTCTGCGTTGGTGTCTCTGGCCGAGCGTCGCCTCTCTGCGGCTGTGGTCGCTTCCGGCCGCGTCCAGGGGGGGACCAGGGCTGCTTGAGGCCCCGAGCGCGGGCAGCAGAACCCCGAGCCCGCGGTGCGTTGGGGCGCACCTGTCCAGCTGGCGCGTGCCACACCCACAGCGCCGCGCCCGCCCCCTCCCCCGCAAAGCTGAGCGGGGAGCGGCCAGTCCCGCGCAAGGGGGTGCGCGCCGGAAACTCCCCCCACCCCCACATCGGGTAACTGGACTCTCCGCCTCCTCGGCCCCCAACAAACCCCAGCTCGGCGCCGGAGGCAGTCGGCGCGCGACCTCGGACCCCCAGACCCCGCGGCCCGGCTCCCTCCCCGCGCGGGCGCGGTCGGGGCGCGCGGCTCGGCACAGGTGCGCGGGGTGCGCGGGGTACCGGGGTGCGCGGGGTGCGCGGGGTGCACGGGAGCCGGCTGCTTGCTGCTCTCTGCGGGTCGGCAAGGACACCGCGCCCTCCCGCTGCTGCCCGCGCCGGCTCCCGGGTGCTGCGCGGCGGGGCGCGGGGCGTGGGTGGGTGGCGGCGGCGGCGGGGGTGGGGGGTGGAGGGGTGGGGCGAGAAGGTGTCAAGTCCCGGTCCCGCGCCCCGAAGCATCCAGCAGGGCCCCCGCACCCCCCGCCGCGGGCTGCCGGGTTTCCCAGCCTCGGGCGGGGAGAGGCGGGACAAAGCGACGTGGGGCGTGAGGCCGCCGCGGGGGTGGGTGGGTGGGGGTGCCCGCAGCGTCTCCCCGGGCAAGTTGTCCGGGAGCTGGGGAGCCCGCGGGCCGCCCTTGATTCGCCCCCCCTTCCTCCCGCAGGGCCCCCCCACCAGCGCCCGCCGCCCCGCGGCCGCGGACACCGAGGCACCTGGACGCGCTGGCCGGCGTCGGGGCCCTGGCCGGGGGCCGGGCGGGAGCCGGCGCGCCCCAGCGGGATGCGGGCTGCGAGAGGGGGCGCAGAGTAGCCGGCCGGCCCCCGGGCTCGCCCCTCCTCCCGCGCCCTGGCGCTGCGCGGGGCTGCCATGGAGGTGCCCAACACCAAGGACTTCCAGTGGAAGCGCCTGGCGCCGCTGCCCAGCCGCCGGGTCTACTGCTCCCTGCTGGAGAGCGGGGGCCAGGTCTATGCCATCGGGGGATGTGACGACAATGGCGTCCCCATGGACTGCTTCGAGGTCTACTCCCCCGAGGCCGACCAGTGGACCGCCCTGCCCCCGCTGCCCACCCCCCGCGCCGGGGTGGCCGTCACCGCCCTGGGGAAGCGCATCATGGTGATCGGGGGTGTGGGCACCAGCCAGCTTCCCCTCAAGGTCGTGGAGATGTACAACATTGACGAAGGCAAGTGGAAGAAGAGGAGCATGCTGCGCGAGGCCGCCATGGGCATCTCCGTCACAGCCAAAGGCGAGTGGGGCCTGGGCTGGGGGCGGGCAGAGATGGGGTGGAGAGGGGGGCGGGTCTGGGGGCCACACCCGGGGAGGGATAGAGCCGGTGCTCACTTGAAGCCCTCCGTATGTTCTCCTTCCTTCTTTGTTTTTGTTTGGGGCCCACCGCTGGCCGGCTCACTGGGGTCTATTCTTGGTTCTGTGCTTGGGGATCATTCATGGAGGTGCTCAGGGGACCAGAGTGAGTGCCAGGGATCTAACTGGGTCAGCTGTGCCAGGCGAGCCCTGCCCTGCTGCTCTGTGCTGTCTCCCCGGGCCCCTTCTTTGATCCTTACAATAGGCCCTACAGCTAGAGCCCCACAAGCCGTGTTTTACAGCCCCAGAGCCAGCAGGTCAAGTGTCTTCGATTCCCCTATGATGTGGGAGGGTCCTGCCCCCAGGCTCCTGCCAGCAATTGTGCATGCCTGACCAGAGGGGCAGTCTACATGTAGTTGCCTCCCTTGGTGGGCCCTCCCTTCAGCAAAATGGCGTTCCCCACCCCACCACCCAACATCTCACCCCTCTGCAGGTGCCGAGACCCACAGGCACATACTTGGGCGCTGGGTATGAGCATTGCATCCTACACCATGGCCAGGCCCCAGTGGAAAGACTGGGGGTCCACTCCTCTCAGCCTCTCCTTCTGCCTCCCAAGCTCAGAGATGCTCATGAGTGGAGCCTAGAATGTTCCAGAGCATTGTGCTTCCGTAGCATCTTGTCTGGGCTCACTAAGCCCCATGAACATTAGCCTTTAGCCTTGTGGTCCTCATTTCACTTTCTCTAAGCTCTTCGTTTATTTCCCTTGTGGCTGAAGCAGCCCAGGTATAAAGGGGGCGTCCAGTAGCCCCGCGCTGAGTAACGTACAAAAGGTTTTATGAGAAATGGTCCAGCAGGAATTAGGAGGACCTCAAGTTCAGACTTACTGGCATTCAACCTTCCTCTTACAAAAGACATCCTGGCTGCCTGTCAGGTCTCCGATGGATCAGGAGACCTTGCACACCGCATTCCTTGCACACTGGTTCTGTGCCTGACACAGGTCTCAGTCCCAGGGGGAAAGGAGAGAGGCAGATCTGTTCCCGCCTTGAGGAGCCTGGTTTGACTAATGACTGTTATCAGAGAGAAACTACCCTGGAATCTATCAGGGCAAATTTGCCACGGATTCTCCGTGAGTTCCCATTAAGAAGGGTGGAAGGCATGGAGGTTTATGGGGGAAATGAGCAGAGTACTCCTTTAACCTCAGGCCTCAGTAAGTAGTGCATTTATCGAGACCTTACACAGGTGCTTTAACTCCCTGTAAACCCCTTTGATCCTCACAATCTGTCTTAGGAGCTAAGTGCTGTTATTTGTTTATTTGCGAGAGAAGCACTGTGAGGCCCAGAGAGGTTGAATAAATCGTGCAAAGTGATATAACTGGTCATGATGGAGGCCATACTCTTAATTACCAGATGCTGACACTCAGGATTAACACATTCTTAAGGATCTAATAATCTTATTGGAAGAAACAAAGATGTTTTCAGTAAATAGTGCTGGTGCAGGGGTGCTGATGCCAGTGTGGCGATGTGTGAGCGTGGTGATACAGATAGGGTGACAAGGTGTGATGCTGTTGCAGGTGCGTTGATGCAGGTGTGGTGATATAGGCTTCAGGAGTCACAATACAGATGTGTGATGCTGCAGGTGTGGTTGTGATGCAGGTGTGATGGCACAGTTGTGATAAAAGTATGGTGATGGTGACAGTTGTAGAGATACAGGTGTGGTAATGACAAATGTAGTGATGAGTTATGGTGCAACGTGATGATGACACAGGTGTGATTCCAGTTTGATAGTAATGCAGGTGTGAATATGATTCAGGTGGAGTGTAGGATTGATGATGTAGATACAAAGATGGTACAGGTGTGGTAAAGCAGATGTAACAATACAAGGTATGATGATGCAGGTGTGGTAATGGTAACAAGTGTAGTAATATAAGTGTGATGATACAGGTGTGTTCATAACACCTGTGTGGTGATGTTGGTGTGATATGATGCAACTGTGATAATGTTGTAGGTGTGATGGCACTATCATGACACAGGAATGGTGATGTGAAAGTGTGATAACACAGGTGTAGTGATGCAGGTGCGATCATACAGATGCAATATACATGTTGTCGTAGGTGTGATGATGCAGATAAGATAACGATGGAGTGGTGATGCAGGTGTGATGACAATGCAGATGTGATGAGGCAGGTGTAATGATAGTTTGCGATCCATCCCACCTGTGATGATGATACAGGTACCACAATACAGGTGTGCTGATACAGGTGGGAGGCTGTAGGCATGGTGATGCAGGTGTGGAGATGATGTGGGTGGGATGATGCATCTGTGAAAATGACACATGGGTGATGATAGTACAGATGTCAGGATGCACATCTGATGGTAGTACAGGTGTGATGATGCAGGCATGGTGATGGGATCAGTGTGGTTATGCAGGTGTGATGATACAGGTATGATGGTGATACAGGCAACATGATACGAGCATACTGATGATACGGGTGTGATAATACAGGTGTGATGGTGCAGACAAGGTGATGGTGTGAGTGTGAGGTTGCACATGTGTCATATAGGTGTGATAATAAGGTTTGGTGATGCAGACGTGGTTGGCTTGAGTGTGTATAGATGTAGGTGTAAGATGATGATACAGTTGTGATGATGATCAGGTGTGAGGAAGCAGGTGTGCCGATGATGTTACAGATGCGCTAATAAGGAGTGATGATGCAGATGTGGGTGCCGTGAGTGTGGTGATGATCAGGTTTGGGGATGCAGCTGTGTTGATGATGTTACAGGTGTGCTAGTAAGGAGTGATGATGCAGATGTGGATGGGATGGGTGTGCTGATGATCAGGTGTGGGGATGCAGGTGTGGGGATGATCAGGCGTGAGGATGCAGCTGTGTTCGTGATGTTACAGGTGTGAGGATGCAGGTGTGGTGATGATCAGGTGTGGGGATGCAGGTTTGGTGATGATTGGGCATGCTGATGGTGTGGCATGATCATGAAGAATGAGGCAGGTGCCACGGGAAGCAGTGGCGAGTGCTCCCAAGGCCACCCAGGGGAGCGATTGGGTATGGGTGTGGTGCAGATGGGAGGACTCTGCTGGAGGCCTGTCCCGTTGTAGAGGGCCTGTTGATGGAGTGAGGTGCTTCCTTGGGAAACCCCATCTCCTGTCTTTAGGCTAGTAGAGGAGTTTTCTTTTTTCTGTTTTCCTTTCAGTAGAAACTAGGAAAAATTACACTCTCCCTGTGGTATCCTTGAAAGTAAAGACTTAAGGGCCAGCAGCAGTGAGGACCTAGGAGAATCCAGGTGTCTGGGGACAGGGTGGCAGGAAGCTATTTCCTGGCAGGCCGCGACCCAGGGAGCCTCAATTTCTTGCCCATCTTCTATGGATGCCAGGGAAGAATGTACCTTGAGAGATGGCCTGTAGCCCAAGGCACCCTAGCGCAGGAGGGAAGGGGATGGTCCTCTCTGTCCTCGGAGCACCCGTCTTGATTCCGGGGTGCTTTCTTCAGATCCAGCACGTACCCTCGAGCCTCACTCTCATGGCCAAGTCCTCTCCTGCTGAGCCTGGAGCACAGAGTGCCTCCCTCCTGGAGCCCACCGCTCCCTGGTGGAGGAAGACGGCGTCACCTCCATGGGGCAGTGGCAGTGCTGTGTCCTACGCAGCCGTTACAACAGGACTGATCTCATTTCAAAGGCTTTGGCATGTCCTGCAGAGATCCACCCTGGGAGTTCTGGGCATGCTCTTCTGTGACCTGGAGGAACGAGGGTGGGGGAAGGAGGACAGTCCTGCAAAGGGCTGTTCAGGCCCAGCTCCACCACAATCTGCTTCTGTGCTGGGCACTTGATGGCACCACAGAAGGTCTGTGAGTCTGGAATTGGAAGACCCAGGCTCCTCCATGGCAGGCACTTTGGGGATTGCCCCCCACCCCAGACAGGAGTGCAAGGGGCATTCCCGATAATGCTCATCAACCCAACCAAGTGGTTCAGTGCTCAGGCCTGAGGATGTAGAGCTTTTGGGTGCTGCAGTGCCAAGAACCAGCAAGCCACACCTAGCAGTGCTGGAGTCTGAACCTATGTCCCAGCAGAAATTATACCTCTGACTACCAGCTGTATCCCTAGCCAGTAGTGGGGCAGGGTTGTATTTTTGTCTGTTATTATTTAGAGGCCACACTGGTGATGCTCAGGAGTTCCTCCTGGCTCTGCACCCAGGAACCACTATTGACAATACTCAGGGAACCATATGGGATGCCAGGGATCAAACCTAGGTTGGCTGCAAGCAAGGCATCACCCTACCTGCTGTAGTATCATTCTGGCCCCATGTGGCAAGGATTTTTTTTTTGCCTTTTTTGGTCACACCTGCAATGCACACAGTTACTCCTGGCTCTGCAGTCAGGAATTATTCCTGGAGGTGCTCAGTGCTCAGGATGCTGGGAATCGAACGTTGACTGCGTGCAAGGCAAACACCTTCCCACTGTGTTATCACCCCAGTCACCGGATTTTTTATTTTTGTGGGTATATGTGATTTGGGGGCCATCCTAGTGATGCTCAGAACTTATTCCTGGCTCTGTGCTCAGGGATAACTTCTGGTGGGGCTCAGGGGACCATATGGGATTGTGAGTATGGAACCCAGGTGAGTCACATGCAAGGCAAGCACCCTGCCCACTGTCCTATCTCTCTGGCCCCATTGAGGCAGGGATTTTTACAGGTGCTATCAATGCCAGAACCACAGTCATGGCTCCATGGCTGAGCTGCATTGGGGAGCCTGGCCTGGCCTCAGAGCTGATGTCCAGGAACTAATCCAGTGGGGTGAGTAGTCAGGCCTGTGTGTGCTGAGCCGGGTGGCCGTGTCCCCTTCTTCAGATTACCGAGTGTATGCAGCAGGTGGCATGGGCCTGGACCTCCGTCCACACAACCATCTCCAGCACTACGACATGCTCAAGGACATGTGGGTGTCACTAGCACCGATGCCCACGCCGAGATACGCCGCTACCTCCTTCCTGCGAGGTTCCAAGATCTACGTGCTGGGTGAGGCTGGGCCGGTACTCTGCCCTGTGTGCCCGAGTGTCCCCTTGGCATGTGGGGCCTCCCTGTGTGATAAGGGACTAGGCAGGAGGGGAAACCCCAATCCCGGGAGCTAACTCTTGTGCCCACCTCTCCCCCTGCCCCCCACCCCGGTCCTCTAGGCGGGCGGCAATCCAAGTATGCGGTCAATGCCTTCGAAGTCTTTGACATCGAGACTCGCTCCTGGACCAAGTTCCCCAACATCCCCTGTAAGCGGGCCTTCTCCAGCTTTGTGGCACTGGACAACCACCTGTACAGCCTGGGTGGGCTGCGGCAGGGCCGCCTCTACCGGCAGCCCAAGTTCCTACGGACCATGGACGTGTTCGACATGGAGCAGGGTGAGCTGGGTACCGCGGCTGCTTCCTTCCCACCTTCTCCCCCATCCCTCCTCCCTGGCCTCATCACCCAGCTAGGGGAAGCCTTCCAGAGGCCAAAACATTCCTCTCCATGCTGCAGTGCTCGGGATCAGCTACTTTTATGGGCACGGGGCTCCCCCTGGTTGTGGGTTTGTTTTAGAAAAGGTTTCGACCTGCTGGCTTTTACAGCATGTTGAGTGGGGGTGGGGGCCTTGCTTCCCACTCTCAGCAGATGGGGCTGACACCCCCCCTTCACATCCCGCCACTGCCCAATCTGCCTCTATCCCCCTTCTCTGCACTTAGGGCCTCAAGGACAGGATGGGGCACAACTGTGGATCACGGTGGCTGCCCATAGGTTCCTCTTGGTGAGGCCCCCAAGGGCATTTCCAGTAGCTGGAGACGGCCTTGGGCCTCGGGGAACACTCGGGACTCTGCTTAGGGTGGTCAGGTTAAATACTATCTCTGGTCTGTCCTGTTCCATGCCTGTAGGAGGCTGGCTGAAGATGGAACGCTCCTTCTTCCTCAAAAAGCGGCGTGCGGACTTTGTGGCCGGACCGCTGAGTGGACGAGTCATAGTGGCTGGAGGACTTGGTAAGCATCACGCCTCCAGGTGGGGGATAGAGGTCCAGGGCTGGGGGGCGGGGTGGTGGCAGGGAACCCTTGGCCCCAGCTCCATGCATCCCCCCTGCCTTCATCTTTGTTTCAGAACATTTAGTTACCCTTTGGCCCAGCCTGGGCTTCCCCTATCAGCCCCAAATGTGGGTTGTTTTGTTTTTTTTTGTATTCTTTTGTTTGGTTGGTTTTGTTTTGTTTTGTTTTGTTTACCTTTTGGGTCACACCTGGCGATGCACAGGGGTTACTCCTGGCTCTGCACTCAGGAATTACTCCTGGCGGTGCTCAGAGGACCATATGGGATGCCGGGAATCAAACCCGGGTCAGCCGCGTGCAAGTCAAACACCCTACCTGCTGTGCTATCAATCCAGCCCTGGATCAAATAATCTTGACAGTCAAATTTGAGAGCCATTCATAGATATAATCACAGACAAAATAGATAAAATATCCATCAATTTTGAAAATATGTTATTTGATCAGAGATAAGCAAGAAAACTAGTCAAAAGAGAAATCAAGAAGCGTATTGAGATCAAACCAAAGCAAAACAGAGATGAAAAAATCCCCTTACTATCTTAAAAAAAGGTTTATTTGAGTTTGCCCTTTACTCATTACAAAATGATATTATACAGAGTCACTAATGAGCAGATCGTGTCACCTTATTTTCAAGGCGAGTCCAAGCCTCTATAGTCATACAACATAAAAATACATTTTTTTCTGCGACCTATCTCCTAATGAGATTTCCTCTAAAAATACTTATAGCTCTTATAATGTACTAATACTACATTTAATTCTCAAATACTGAAGAATAAGGGCTGTATTTTTATCATTTCTACAATCCTATCTCCAAATACAGTATTTGACTCTATGTGGACATTCCAGAAATATAATAAATTAGTAAAGAAATATATCCTGAACTATAGGTAATATAAAAATATAATTCTAATAGATGATTTTGGTTAGATAAAGCAGTATTATTCAATTACTTTTGTTCCAAACATATAATTTTTAATTGCCTATATAATACTTTGTAATTTTTCTTAAAGGAAGTCATAACAAGAACATACCAAAAGAGTTATACAGGCAAATTCCTACTAGTCAACTTTAACTAAAATGATCTTTACCTCTAAGTAATATCTGAATTTGACTGTGCACAATCAACATCATAATCTGGAAGTTTAAAACTCTCTTAGGAGACACCTGAAATGTTACACTAATATAACAATAAGGCAGATTAAATGTTTTTGTTAAGCATAGTTGGTAAAACATTTGCCTAAGTTTCAGACATATAAATGTTTGCACATGTTTTGAAGATTGAAGTTCAAACTCCATTATTTTAATAATTAGCAGCTGTCAAGTGAGGGAAAAAAGACTCTTTCTTAATACTAAATTTGAGCAGGATTTTACCAAGTGCATTAGAAAAACAGTTTGCAGCTTTAAAAAATAAAAACGATAGCAAGAAATGCTTTTTTCACAGAAGAAACGTTAGCAATGTTCTCTCTTTTTAATATATCACTGCTATTAAAATAATTGTTTAATTTATAATACTATGGCTGCTTCCCTATCCCAAGGTGTTCTTTTTTATGATAAAATATGTCTGATTTATCTAGGCAAATAGAAAATGGAAATAGATAGGTATACTTTCATCTAGTTTAGAACATACTTAGTCTGTGAACAAAGCAGTTCCAAGTCAAGTTCTTTCAGTTGTGTTTCTTTGTTTTCTCCAGAAATAACCTAAATCAGGTGCCATTACTAGTTTTTCTAAACACCTTTTTCATAACTTTACTGATTTTTGATAGTTGTATCTGGTTATAATTTGCATATACAGTTGCACCAGCTAAGTAATTTATAAATATAAAATGACCTCTTGGCTATCCCCCATGTAGATTGTGAGAACGCACAGGAAAAGAACTTAATCTGCGTGTCTCTCCTTTGAAGGTCATTTCTTCAGAAACTTAAAGGAGGGAGAATCTAAAGGGGGCTATTTCACTTGGCTCCTAAAGAAATATTTCCAATACACTCTATTACACTCTGAATCAACAACACTAGCTCATCTTTTTTCCAGGACCAAGTTTCTGGTCTCCGGCAAAAAGCACTACGTTCTTTCATCTAATTCCATCCAAAACTGCTGTGTCAAGATGACAGCTCGCAGCTGTGCTGTGGGTACAGAAGCCCAAGTTGCTGCTGACAGCTGCGTGTCTCAAGGGTGTCCAGTCAACTCCAAAGCTTATGGGTATTTGCTATGGTGGAGCCTAGCTGTGAAAGGAAGCAAGAATCCCTGACTAACCCAGAATGTCCACGTCTTCTTTCATTGTAGCTTCACCATATTATTCAATCATTTAAGGTGTGTTCTTTCAAGATAAAGATGACAATATGCCCCTCCTTAGGAAAACTGTTTTGCTAGTAACTTTAAAGAATGTAGAGTGACTCATGTGCCCTCATTTTATTTCCCTTTGTGACCAAAAGCAAGTATTTTTTGAGAGAGTTGGCTGCAATCTGAAGTTCAATCTGTGGTCACTGCAAAAACTGTTGATAACTGGACCAAAGTTCCCTCAAGTGCACGCCCCACAGTGGGTAAGCATTGCAGCTAAATGTGTGCAGCCCCCAGTGA
>JAOXYA010000019.1:39863357-39896548 GCA_028565675.1 Sorex palustris | reverse complement strand
ATGAGTCAAGAGTAAGCCCTGAGAGCACTGTCAGATGTGGAAAAGGCGAGGGGGCGGGGCAGGGCAGGGCAAGAAGATTTCAGTTCGGGGCTATTCGCTGGCTCCCCTCCACTTGCTGCTCTGCTGGAAGGAAGCACTTGCTGGGGACTAGGTGGGAACCGGAGTCGCTCTCGCTCGGCTGGCTCCCTCGGAAGCTGCCTGCGAAGGATGGATGTCGCGGGGGACTCCACTCCGCAAGGGAATGTTACAGCCCGAGGATGGGCCTGGGCTGAGTCAACAAGGGGGCTTATCTCCTGCCAGACCAAGTTGGAATCTGTTGGTGGTGGTGGTGGTGGTGTTGTTGTTTGGGGGCTGTGCCTGGTGGTGCTCAGGGCTGATTCCTGGCTCAGAGCTCCGGGATCACATCTCTCCGGGTGGGAGGGCTGGAGGGACCTGAGGAGCTGCTGGGGGTGGTACCCAGGTCAGCCCGTGGGAGACAGGAACCCTGCCCGCCCCACCATCATTCTGCTCCCATGGTTTCTTCTTGACAAGTGAGTCAAAAGAGGTTTCTGGCCTCTCTTATTCGGAGGTTCCCGGGAAGGATTAATAGTGACTTTCAAGAAGTCTATCAAAGCAGGTTGGGGTTCTAAGTTTGTGGCCCTTCTTTCAGTTCTAAGTACCACCACCATAGGGTTATGGAGGAAGGCTTGGCTCTCGGATGCCAGCCAGCTCAGAGATGGCATCTTTGACATACAAAAAAAAAAGGGGGTGTCTTTGGCGCCCTTCCATTGTGTCAAATACTGGAAGCTATTGTGATTCTGTTCTCGATGTGCACGTCCTTTTTCCATCCCTGCACACAGGCAAGAGGTTACCTTGATGGAAGGGAAAGGAAACCGTGGCTACTGAGGGATGACCGGATTGTTCCTTCAGGCCTGTTCACCAGCCCCACACTATGGAACCCTTCAGTCCCCCAGGAGTTATTGGTGGTGAGCATCGGGTTATGTTAGGAGAGTCCTGTTTGCTAGGTGTTTATTTGACTTTCTGACCCCCTTTTAGCCCGGGCAACGTGTTGGTTCTGCAGGGGCGTGTTCTCAGATGAGCAATGCCAAGTGGTGAAAACCAGGGAAGAGGGCAGCCTTGGGAGTCTGTGAGATGAGCTTGTCATCTCTGAAGGTCATGGAAGAGCAAGAGCTTTTCAAAACTAGGAAGCCAGAGATATCCCCCCCCCAAGACAGCCCCCCACATTGAACTCGAATTTCATTTTTCAAAAGATGGAATTTCTATATCTCTAGTCATAAAATGCTTAATTCCTTGAAGTCCTACCTTCCTCCTCTTTCTAATGGGCTGGGAGTCCCTCAGTAGAGCCCCCTTCCGTAATATCAAGAGATCTGAATTCATAGGCTTTGCGGGGAGGTGGAATATATGATCTATATATGCTCATATGTAGATTATATATGCTATCATCTAAGTCACGTATTTAGAATTTGCTATTACTAAACTTAGGAACTTCTGTTCTTTTATTTTTTTTCCCCCTTGGTGTTTTGAACTTTATGCGACTTCTGCTTTTTCAGTAACCCTCTTAACATGCTGTGTGCCTGGGGTAATCACTTCCTTGTAGGAATGCCTTTGTTTTTTTTTGCCGGTGTTCTCTGGTGATGCCTTCTTTTAGGGCAGAACTGGTGACTGCCAACCCATTTCTCATGGCACTTTAGAATTGAGAAATATCAACAGGAGAGTAATTTTAGGAAATGACTCTTTGGTAATTGTTACTCTGTTGCTATTTTTTAAATAGACTCTTGAGTGAGGCCATTGAAAGCTCCAGGGATTTTAATCTGTTTTGTATCTCTCCAATTTTTAGTATCTCTCCCAAAGGCTGTGCCTTAAATTTTGTAATGTGCTGGTTTACAGTGTAATGGACACACCAGGTGTCCTAACCCTGTTGTTATGGAGATTATCACGACCCCCTCCCCCCCAAAAAAATCTTGAAATTTTTCTGAACCTCTGGAAGATTGTCCTACTTGCTTGATTTTAGGGAAGGGGTGGCAGGCTGCGCGGGGGGGGGGTGGTTTCTAGAAGTTTCTTGAGTTAATTCCCTTTTCACAGGCCCCACAGAACACCGAACATATTTTCACTGTTAACGGTTAAGGGTACCAGCCAAATGTTTTGTGATAAGAGTTCTATTTCAGCTTCATTTCGGAGCAAACCATGTGATCGCCAGTCGTTTCTATCCTGCAGGAAGATGTTTAGATTTATATGTTTAGTATCTAAATAAGAAGCGTGCAACTTGCCTTTGGCGTGACTCTCCTTCCTCTTTATTTTCAGCGACTTAGTTGGAGTCTCTGTGCCTCTTTATTTTAGCAACTTTGCCTTTTCCATCTTTTTTTTTTTTTTGAAAGCAGAAAAGCAATGGAACTGAATAATATCTAGCGAATCCACTGCAACGTCTGGGTATGCTGTCCCCTGCCTATTATGGGAGCATCTCAGAAAATGGAACATTCTGCCTGGGGGAGATTTTGCTTCTCCTGAGATAGCAAGAGGCAACCTTTTCGTTCTGTTGACACATTATTCAATTAATGAACCAATGAGCGTAAATCCTATAAAAGCCGGCTGTTTGTTCAAATTATATCACTGCTTCAGTTTGCCGAAACATTTGTTGAACTAATTTAGCTGGTAATGGGATCTGCTGAGAATAATAGTAGCCTAAGAACCCCCCCTTCGGCCCCCCCACTCTCGCTTCCCCCTCCACCCTCATTGACTGCATCAGAGCCCTAGGGGCCAGTGGGCACAACTCAGGAGGGGAGAGGACATGTCCAGCCTGGGTGATGCCCTGAGTTCGAACCCCAGCACCAAATTCGAAAGAGAGAGGGGGAGTCTAAAAGAAGAGAAAATGGAATTGACTCGAACTAAATGACAGTTGCCACAGCAGAGAATCCACCCGATTTAAATAAAGAAGTTGACGTTAAAATAATAATAATTAATAATAATAACAACAACAATAACAACAACAAAGGAGCTGGATAGTACAGTGGGTGGGGCACTTGCCTTACACGCAGTTGACTCAGGTTCAGCCCCTGGCATCCCATATGATCCCTTGAGTCCACCAGGAGTGATTCCTGAGTGCAGAGCCAGGAGTTACCCAGAGCACCACCAGTTATGGCCCCCAACTCCACCCAAATTAATCAATAAATAAAAATAAAGGGCCAGGGAGATAGCCCAAGAGGCTAGAGCACTGACTGGACATGCAGGAATCCCAGGTTTGTCATCACAAGGTTCCTTGAGCACTGAGTCAGGAGTAGCCTCTGAGCACCACTGTTTTGTCCCGCTTCCCCAAACAAACAAACACACAAAGAGCCCAGGCCACAGGAACCTACAGGCTGTGCTGGCGAGTTAGTTGTCCTGTGCCCTGTTCGCAAGGAAAGGCTTGCCGAGCCCCAGGATATGGCTCGAGGGGCCGCCCGTGGGCGTCGCATGGCCAGGGCCACCCTGGCTTTCGTTCCTGAGCCCTGCCTGCTCCCTGGCCCCGGCTCTCTGTTGCATGTGGCCCCCACTGCAATGGGAAAATAAGCAATGCTTTTGTCTAATGTGGCTGAATTCATAGGCTCAGGTCTGCACGACAGTGTTTATACTTTGGCATCTGGTCATGTTCAGTTGACTTGTCATCTCTTGTAGATTGAGGCTGGGGGCCACGAACGTGTCTTTGTCTTCCCTCCTCTCTGCCTATTGGGCACTGAAAGTTTTGGATCGCGATGTACAACGTATGGCCTTTCAGAGTTTTCATATAATATGAGAGGAGGTTGGAAAGCAACATTTTTGAGATTTTTGATAGTGCTCCAGGAGCACTTAGACGGTCCTGATGGGGCATTTGTTCAGGGCATGGCCATATCTATAAGCTTGGAGATGGAGTGACAGGCCCAGTCACAGTCCTGCCTACAGGCCCACCATCCATAACACACACGCGTACTCAGGGCTTTCGCCAGGGAAGATGTCTTCAGTAAAGAGCAGTTACCTGAAGGACCCATGTAATATACCTAGAAGCCGCATTTCGGGTGGCATTTCTTTATTTTCTATTCCAGAACCCACGTCTGCTAAGTTGTTTTCCAGTAACTCAGGCCCTCAGAAGAGCTCTCAAACCAAGATCCGTTTAGCAGGGGTGGGAGTTTGCTTCTTTGTATTTGTAAAACTCCCGGATGTAATTGATTCAGCCAACTCAGTGTTCTTCTCTGGTGGAAATAGAGTTGATTTAGCAATATCCCTCCGATTTCCTTCCAATAAGTGAGTGGTTGGTCGGTAAATATTCCTTTCTGGGGCCCAGGTGACAGTACAGCTGGTTGGGTATTATTTACCTTACTTGGGGCTGACCTGAATTAGATCTTCAGCATCTCATAAAGTCCCTTGAGCGCCGCCAGCAGTGATTTCTGAGTGCAGAGCCAGGAGTAACCCCTGAGCATCTCCAGGGGTAGCCCCCCAAGCAAACAGAAATAGTTTTCTCTGTTTAGGAGGGGGTCCTCTCTGCCTGTGCTCTTCCACACCTCCAGCCTCACTTTGGACAGAAAAGCCAACACTGGAAGAACGAATCCTTTAGTGTATAGGAAGAAAGGGAGCTCTGCAAAGCCAGGGCATTCGTTCGTGCTTCTTTTCACCATGATCCACTTTCAAAATGCAGTTCAGGTTCGAAGCCCTTCTTGGACACAGTTCATTTGTGCCAAGACCTAAAGATGCGCGTGCTCAGGAGTTGTCCGTTCTTAGAAACGGACGTTTCGTGCTGCAGTCCCTTTTGGTCCGCCTGTCTGCCCTAGTCAAGCACTGGGGTAGGCTTTGAAGTGAGGGCCGAGGAGAGTTCTTCCAGGTATTGGCGAAGCGTGGCTCTTCGCCAGTGCTTGCCGTTGGCTCGGCACGTTCTTAGAAACGGCCCCTTCAGCGTGCCTCTCAGACACGGCTCTGCCAGGTGTTTGTCTCCGCCAGGAGAGGACGAGTTACTGTGTCAGGTGTAGGGATGTGAAGGGAGAAAGCAGATTCACTTTGGCCTGAGACCAGCCTGGTGAGGGGGGGACAAAGGCCGAACCCCCACCCACCATCTAATAATGTAATAACTCCCAGGGATCAAGAGGGTACCCCCGTGCCAGGCCTGGAAAGGGCAGCTGTAAGCACCAGCAGGCCCTCGGCTCAGCGGATCTGTCCCACGCTGCAGACCGAACAGGTGCTTAGCAGCAGTTCAGGAACTCAGCTCAGGGGAGAGCGGGGAGCCATCTGGCCCCCTTCAAACTCTGCCCTCCCCGAGCAGGGCAGCTCCCTGTCCCTGCCCTGCCCAGCCTTCTTGCCAAATGGAGGAGCCGGTGGACCCCACCGTGCTGTGAGGCCTGGGAGAAGCAGCCATTCACACTTTGTGACCCCCACAATGCTACTTTGCAGGCTCCCTCTCTCTCTCTCTCTCTCTCTCTCTCTCTCTCCCTCCCTCCCTCCCTCCCTCCCTCCCTCCATCAGCGAGTGACTCCTGCAGCATCTTACCATCAGGACCATCCTCCTAGGCAGAAAGAGAGCAGCTATTGCTATTCCTCGGGGCCCTGTGAGAATGGTAATTATGACTAAGTGGATCTGCAGAGTACTCCCATTTCCCTGGAGGAGTGGGGGTTAACTGTCTGTTCAGGTTAACACCAGAGCATAAGCGCGCGCGGCTTGCTGTTCAGGAGAGTTTGCAAGGACTGTGCAAATCTGCCCCCCTGCTCACCCCTGGCCTCCAAACAGCATTTCAAAAAATATTTCCATTTTGGTTTTTTGGTTCCACACCTGGCCGTACTCTGCTCAGGATTAGGGGAACCCTCCGGCTTGAACTCCTGCTTGGACACAGGCAAGGCAAGAGCCCTACCTCCAGTGTAGTATCGCCTCCTGCAGCATTTTTTTTTCTTTTTGGGTTACACCCGGTGATGCTCAGAAGTTACTCTTGGCTCATGCACTCAGGAATTACTCGTGCTCGGGGGACCATATGGGATCCTGGGAGTCGAACCTGGGTCGGCCCGGTGCAAGGCAAACGCCCTCTCTGCTGGGCTATCTCTCCAGCCCCTCATGCAGCACTTCTGCCTGTGTTGTTATCCAGAAAATCAAACATGCCGCTTCCCTACCTCCTTGGGGTGTGAAACTTCCCTTTCTGAGAGCTGGGTGAAAGAGGCAGGCAACGTTCCAGGCTTTATGGGCAATAGAAATCGCTCTCATCCAGTTTCCCTTGGTTCACGAAAGTATGTATTTGGAGGCGGCTGTGGGTGAGCTGTGCTTGGGGGGAGGGCCAAGGTGGTTTTGCTGTCCTTATCCGCGGAGGTTGGCAGTGGGGGAAATGGAAATGATGGACTTGGCCACTTTTACTTTGGGCCTGTGAAGTCATTTGCGTGCTAAGTCATTTGTATGCTAATGAGCTCCAGCAGATTAGCATATCCCCGCCCCCTTCTCTTTCTTTTGTGGTTGGCTGGGACTTAGAGCTCCAGGGTCTATAAAACAGTTTTCAGGTCACAGGAGAGGCATTGGATCCCTATGGCCTGAAAAAAAAATTATTTTTTTCTAACTTGGGGAGATATTCTTTTGGGGCTGTTTGTACTTCAGCTTCCTGGTGGGGCATGAGCATCTTGCAAATCTTTCTCCTTGGAACATTACAGAAAAAGCCCATTTTGAGAGAATATAGTGAAAATCGCCTTTGCTCTTTCCATGCTTTGTGTTTGGTGGTTTCTGATAGTTGGCCTTGGGCTCTTGTTTGCTCTCATTTCCTTTTCCTGGGTCTTGGGAGCAGGAAAAGGGGACAGTGTCAGGACCAGCTGTCAGGGCTCGGTTCAAATTCTCCTGGGCACTTCCAGCCCCCACCTGCTATATCGTCATGAAAAAGAAAGTTCTAGATTAAGAAGAAGGAAATAAGGAACCTAGTCCACTGGCAATTTGCCTGGAGCTCTCAGTAAGGCACTTAAATCCTACATTTGGCATTTCTCATCACAAAATGTCCCACTTAAAAAATCTCTCTCTCGGGGCTGGAGCAATAGCACAGCGGGTAGGGCGCTTGCCTTGCACGTGGCCGACCCGGGTTCGATTCCCAGCATCCCACATGGTCCCCTGAGCACCGCCAGGAGGAACTCCTGAGTGCAGAGCCAGGAGGAACCCCTGTGCATCGCCAGGTGTGACCCAAAAAGAAAAAAAATGATATTGTGGCTCCTGCCCCACACCTTGGGGGGCAGGGGGAGACCCATTTAAGTTGGGAAACAGCAATTAAAGTTGTTTCCAGCTTGGTGGGGAAGTCCATACACCCAGGGTGTGGGCTTAAGGAATTGTTCTCGAGAACCTTCCTGGGGTTGGCCTGTCCGTGTGGGTCCAGACTCGGCATCTCTGGACACTGGGTGCAGATCCTCAGGCCTCCCTCGCCTTGTAATATCCCCCCCCTCTCCTTCCTCTCCTTCCTGGAGCCTCCGAGGGGCTTTCAGCATTCTGGAACCTCTGTCTGGGAACCAGGCCGAGGAACCAGGCTGACCATGATCTGAGGACATTCACGTGCTCCTGTTCCTGCTGACGGATTGTCCCTTGAAAGCGGCTCCCTGCCGGGGATGGGGCTCGGTGTGGCGGGGAGCAGCTTTGGGTGGACGGGGGTTCCATCGAGACCCCCAAGTGCCCCCAGTAAAATCAGCGAGAGGGGCCGGAAGATGCCTCCCTGTCTTTGAGTCTTCGCTTTGCTCCCTGCTCTGTCTTGTCGTCCCTCACGCCGTCTGGCGGCTGCAACAGTAAGAGTCGTCTAGTTGGAGCCATTGGATCCGCGGGAGCTAGAAATGCTGCATCTTTGGAAATGGAGTTTGAGTCAGAGGCAGCTGGCCTCATGACTTGGGTTTCATGGAGGAACCTTCTAGAAGCCCATTAGGAAGGCTATTTGAGGGCGCTTCTTCAGTGTCGGGTCACAGCAAGTCCACGACAGCCTTTGCTCACTGGGCACGTCGCCCACCGGGTGGGAGCAAAGGGAGGCGCTGAGATTCCCTCATGGTGTCGCTCTGGAATGAGACGGAGGATGGAGTGACCAGTCGTGTGTGTGTGTGTGTGTGTATGTGTGTGTATATGTGGGAGTGTGTATATGTGAGTATGTATGTGTGTTTTTGAGTGTATGTGTGAGTGTGTATGTGTGAGTATGTGAGTGCATGAGTGTGTATGTTTTTTTGTGTATGTATAAGTGTATGTGTGGGTATCTGTGTTGTGAGTGTGTATATGTGTGTCTGTGAGTATGAGTGTGTGTATGTGTATGAGTCTGTGTGTGTATGTGTTTCTGTATCTGATTGTATATGCGTGTGTGTCTTTGTGTAGCTCTGTGCATCTGTATGTGCGTCAGTGTCCCTGTATATCTGTATGAGTCTGTGTCTGTTTCGGTGTGTTTGCGTGTACCTGAGCCTGTGGGTGCCTATGTGTTCCCATGTCTCTTTGTTTGTGTATCTCTCTTTATGTCTGTGTCTGTATGTGTGCCTGTGTATCTGCATGAGCATGTGTTTATCTGCATGCTTGTGTGTCCATGTGTGTTGGTATGCCTGTGTGTGTGCACATGAGTGTGTCTGTGCGCACACACCTCCACACCAGCTCAGAAAGTACCGACCTCGTCTTGCTTTTCATGTCCCTAGCAGCGGGCACAGAGCAGGCTCTTAAAACCAGATCTGGGGCAGGAGTGATAGTGCAGCAGGTAGGGCATTTGTCTTGCACGCGGCTGACCTGGGTTCGATTCCCAGCACCCCATATGGTCCCCTGAGCACGGCCAGGAGTAATTCCTGAGTGCAGAGCCAGGAGTAACCCCTGAGCATTATTGAGTGTGACCCAGAAAGAAAAAAAAAACCTTTAAAAAAAAAACAAAACCAAATAGAACGGCAGGTAGGGTGTTTGCCTTGCATGCAACTGACCTGGGTTTGATTCCCAGCATCCCATATGGACCCTCAAGTACTGCCAGGAGTAATTCCTGAGTGCATGAGCCAGGAGTAACCCCTGTGTACCACCGGGTATGACCCAAAAAGCAAATAAATAAATAAATAAATAAATAAAAACCCCAAACAAAAAAAAACCCTGGAAGCTGGGTAGTTGGGGGTCCTGGGCATGAGAATGATGAGTGAAGCCTCTCCTCAGCGGGCTTCTCTGCAGACGTGCACTCCAGTTTTCCCGCAGCCAGGCCCTGGGGACAGGGCGAGGAGGCCTAGAACCCCCACAGTCGCCCGCCGGACGTCAGGAAGTGCTCAGTGAAATGGGGAATCCTCTCCTCACCCCAAGCCGTCTCTGGGTAGCCAGGGGTGGGGTCCCCTGAAGCTGGGGCCCTAGGAGGGTAGTCCTGAGGAAACTCAGCCTTCCCCTAGGAAGTCAGAGCCCCAGAGCAGCCCCAGCCCCAGAGCTCCCTGAAGCCTCTCATCTGCCATGAGCTGAAGTTGCAGGAGCCACCGAGTTGGGGGTGGGGGTTAGGGAGTTGTGACCAGCACCCAGACACTAGCAGCTGGGGTGCTCCCGTGCTTGAGGCTGATGGAGGCAAGACCGTCAGGGGCTGCCCAGGACAGCGGGCCAGACCACCGCCCTGCTAGGCCGAAAGGGTGGGGGCAGAAGAGCTCTGGAGGCGACTGGGAGAGGGGGCAGGAGGGGGGAGGGGACACAGAGTTGCCTGGGCACAGCACAGTCCCCCGCCCCGCCCCGGCCTTCCCAGCACTCAGGGGCCCGTGTCCTTGCAGGCTGGCCCTGACCTTCCTTCCGCTTACCACCGCCACTTCCTCACCCCTGAGCAGTTGAGTCAGCCCTGAGGCCCAGATGGCCCAGCAGTGGCCCAACAGGCGTCCCTCCCAGAGCTAGTCTGACCACATGTACGGTGGCCTTGAGAAAGCCCATTACTGGGGGAGTGGGCAGCTTGACCGCTCTGCCCACGAGGCCCCGTCTCTGCTCCACCCCCACCCAGGCCCAGAGGTAGGATGGCTGGAGGGTGGGGTTGGGGTGCTGGCTGGCAGGGAGGCTGGGCCTGAACCCTGCGGGCTGGGCCTGTGTCATGAGGCCGAGGGACAGTGACAGTCTGGGTGGCTCCCTTTGTCTGCTCGAGGGTTCAGACTGATGCTGGGGCGTGCAGACGCTATCTCTCCCGTCCCGTGCAGAGTCCGAGGAGCACTCGGGGGGGGGGGGGGACAGAGCCAGTTCCCAGGTGAGCTCTGGAGCCCAAGCCTGAGGTGGAGGCTGCAGCCCTCATGAGGAAGCAAAGCCCAGACCCTAGCGGGCCCGGCCTCACCCCCCTGACCCTCAAAGAGCTCCCGGGGTGGGCTTGAGTTACATCTGCACACTGAGTGCTTTATCACCTTATCGGCTGCCTCACCTGTCACGGCTCTTTCCCAGGCTGGCAGAGGTGCCAGCTCCATGTGGCACTGAGTGTGCCCAGCCCTAGTCTGGACAGACAGCAGCCTGTCCCCACTCCATGCCAGTCTGGCTGGGCATCCCAGGGGCTGGATGCTCAGGGCAGGCTCTGCGATCTGCAAAAGGGGCCCTGTGGGTGAGGTCCCCTTGGGTAAGTGTCCTGTTCCCGCCAGGAACTGAAGGCAGTTCAGTCCTCCTGAGGAGGAGCCGTCCACCCCGTTTCACAGACGGCTCAGCCGGGAAAGCATCCTCAGGCATCCGGGAGCAAGGCAGGGCCCCGGGAGCTCCATGCGCCCAGCACAGGCCTCATGTGAGGGACCCGAACTCCCTCCCCAGCACCGCGTGGCCCCAGGCCAAAGGAAGCCAACCGCACCCCCCAGCACAGTGCCCAAGGAGCCCTCCCCCAGTGCCACCAGGCCCAAAAACAGAGGAACAAGCTTTTATGAGGTCACTGTGTGGTCATGGGACAAACTCGGGGCTGGATGAGGCACGTCTGTCCTCTCTGCAGAAGTGGACTCTGGGCGGACCCTGCCCCTCCTGCCACTGTTTACTCTGCAGCCGCAGGATCCCCAGAGGGCGCTGCCCTCCCCTGGGCGGCGGGAAAGGCACTGACCTTGGGGAGGAATGTGGGAAATGTCTGTGCCGGGGCCAGGAATGTGGGCTCTGGCCCCCCAGGGAGCTGTGTCCTGTGCCTGATGGTCCTTAGCTCACCAGTTAAACTGCAGGTCACGGGGTGAAGATGGCCAGAGCCGCCCTGCTGGGTGCCTGGAACGGGGGTGGGGGGAAGGCATAGCTGGAGGGCATAGCTGTCGTTCTTGACCCACAGAATCACGGGATGTGGGGGTGCTGGAGCCCTTTGGGATGAGCGGTGAAGCCCCCAGCCCACGCGACGATTGGAAACGGAGTCCAGAGGGGCTACGGATACGGCACCTCCCCACCTCCCTCTGCGTCTCCTCCACAAGGCAGGGGCACTTGGGGGCTCCCACTTCCCACCGGTTCCTGTAGGGACCCTAGGGTCTGGGGTAGACCCCGTAACTTCCAGGAGCCAAGCTGCAGCCACAGAGCAGACAGCTGGCCTCACCTCCATCGCCAGACACTGGGAGGGAATTTGATCTGGCCAGTGATCCAGCATTGGTGATGCCCAGCCCAGTCCTTTGGGACAGAACCCTGAGTTGAGTCAGGCTGCTGCTGCCCTCTTGTGGCCATGTCTGGGCATGACTGCAGCCAGGCAAGCCTCCAGTAGCGAATTCTCTAATTCTGGCACTTTCTCAAACGCCTCCTTCTTCTCCTCCTCCTCCTCCTCTGGGAGGCCCGGATATGGTAGGGTGACCTCACTCCCGCCTTTCACAGAGAGCCCCAGCACAGGGCAGTATGGGAAGGGCAGCCGATGATGTCTCGTTCAGAGGAGCAAGGCTTCGAGCCAACCCGCCCAAACGCGTTGAGTGTGGGGAAAACGAGACAGACGAATCGCACTCCAACAGGATGGTTGGAAAATTTAGAGAATCTTTATTTCTCAGGAAACTCCGCCACAGCTGGCAGGCACTGCCCTCTGCGGCTGGGAGCCTCTCGCGCCCCTTCTGCCTGGAAGCAGGGAACGGAGGCGAGAAGCCATACAGCAACACCCCAGAGCCTTCAAGAAAGCCACAAACCACCTCCGCCACACAGACACACAGACACACGTACAAAATAAATAGACGTAGAAAAGCGGCTGCACTGGCCCGGCACTCCCGGCCAGGCCAGGGATGGGCGGGCTGGCCCCCCGTCTCTGCCACAGCTCCTTAGGGGAGCTGGGAGGGGGAGGGGAAGGGATGGACGAATAAATAAATAATAAATAGACCCAGACTTGCTCCCAGAGGCCTGAGGACTTGGGCGGCTCGAGGCTCAGGGCCCCTGGGGTCTGTTTCCCTGAAGGTGGCAGACTCAGTGACAGGAAGAAAGAATTAACAGGGAAAACAACGTCCCCGCCACGTCCCGGGTGGGGGACCTGCGCCCTACCATCCCGAAGGCCTGCGCCCAGAGGCCAGGCTCCAACCAGCACGGGAGAGAGGGGAGGGCTGAGCCCCCGCTCTCAGGCTGGGATGCCCCATCCCTGCCCTGCTCTGGGCTCCCTGGGGCCGGGCAGTGTCTCCTCCCGGTCCTCCTGTCTCTGCACAGGGGCGGGAGCCCAGAGTTGGCCCAGCCGGCTCCTGCTCGGGTCGCTCCCGAGTACACCCTCTGCTGCTCTCAGTCATGGGCGCTGCCTCCGAAGCTCCCTGCGGGCCAACAGGGAGGATGCGGTGGGCAGAAGCAGGTGCGGGAGAAGGGACCGGAGACCACACCGGGCCCCTCCTGGCCCGCGGGGCGCTCAGCTGGGCAGCAGCACGTGCTCCAGGAGGTAGGTGAGGGAGTCCCAGTGCTTCCAGAGGAGGAAGAGGACGAGGAGCAGGAGGGCCGTGCTGGTGACCCGCAGGCGCGTCTTCATGAGCGGCGTGATGAAGTTGGCGATGGTGGACACGAACACCAGCAGCACGGCCATGAGCGCCAGGATCACGTTGATGAACTTGCCCAGCAGGGCCCTCGCGTTGGCGTTCTCCACGCCCTCCAGCTGGACCACCTGCTGCTGCTGCTGCTGCAGCTCCAGCTTGGTGACCCGGGTCAGGCAGGACTCCACGGCCTCCTGTGGGGCAGAGAGGGGCACAGAGCGCTGCAGGGGGGTGGGGCCGCCCCCCACCCCGGCCAGGCTCCTCCCCTACCTGGCTCCTCCCACCCCCCCACTTCTGGCCAGGCTCCTCCCCTGGCCCCTGCCCACCCGCCTCTGGCCAGGCCCCTCGGGGTGGGTGTCCGGGCAGTCTGCTTGTGGTGGGTGCAGGGATGTCCTTGGGTCTAAGGGTCCACTCCCAGCAGGGACGAAGACTGGGCCGCCCGCAGTGAAGGGAATGCTCGGTCCACTCCGAGCTGCTCTGCCTACTGGTTTTCTAGTTTCTGGTTCTGGCTACTTGGGGAGGGTGCTGGCACACAGGCAGCCAGAGGGCAAGGAAAGAGGCCCGCTGGGCCAATCCGCCCTTGCCCAGAGCCCGGACACTCCCTGCGGCAGTCCCATTGCGCGTGTGTGCGTGGGGGGCGACCCTAACCGGCCAGCCTGCCCTGCCCTCTTTGTTTTTTTTTTTAAATGGAGTTAATTCTAATTTTTTTCTTCTTCTTCTTCTTACTGCTTTTTGGGTCACACCCGGCGATGCTCAGGGGTTACTCCTGGCTCTGTACTCAGGAGTTACTCCTGGCAGTGCTCAGGGGACCATATGGGATACTGGGAACCGAACCCAGGTCAGCCACGTGCAAGGCAAACGCCCTACCTGCTGTGCTATTGCTCCAGCGCCCACCTGCCCTCCTTCTGCCTGCTGGGTTCCTACTCTCACCCCACGGCTGCCCCAGCCCTGCCCTCCCTGGCCAGTCGGGGCCGTACCTGGATGTCCCGTGCCCTCTCGTACGACTGGTAGGCCACCTTCTCCTCCATGCTGGCCAGCTCCTGCTTCAGGTTGGTCATTTCGTTCTGGTGAAGCTCTGTCAGGTCGTTGAGCTGCTCCTCCAGCCTCTCATACCTGGCAGAGGGGAAGCACAGGTGATACCTGGGCCAGGCGCCCCTTCTCTCCCTCGCTCACTCTCCAGGTTCCCGTGTGCCCCATTGCCCTGTGCCCTCACCAGGCCAGGCCCCTCCCAGCTCAGCACTGGGCCTGTGTGTGTGTGGGGGGGGAAGGTGGAAGGGGCTCAAGTGGCTAGAATGCTAGTGCGGCTGGTCCTGTGCACCACCGTGAGGGAAGAGGTGGCAGGGTGGTGGCAGGGGCCCGAGCGACCAGCCAAGACCTTGCCCTGTGGTGTAAGAGGTCTTGGGGGGAGGGGGGACAGGGACATGGTGCATTTTCAGAAAGGGTCCCCCAACCTCGCAGGGACTGCCCGAGCTGTGTCCCCGAGTCCTGCGCCCCCCGCCGCCCTGCCCCAGGGGTCCCGCGGGGTTACCTGTACCGCTCCTCCTGCAGACACTGGGTCATGTAGGTGTAGTCCCTCTGCAGCTGGGCCTTCAGGTCCTCCATGGAGCCCTCGAGGTGGGCCTGGCCCTCCTTGATGTCCCGCAGCTCCTCCAGCAGCGCGTCCAGGTTGGCGGGCGCCCCGTACAGCATGTTGGACCGGGGGCTGCCCAGCGCGCCCGCGGCCCCCGAGTTGCTGCCCGCCCCCGCCGAGCTGGCGCTGGCGCTGGAGCACTCGTCGTCGCTGCCGTACTTGGGGCTGGACACGAGCGTGGCGCTGCCGCTCAGCGCGCGCGCCGCCTCCTCGGGGCCGCCGTCCTCCAGCGGGTCCTTGAGGTGCGCGATGTTGTCGGCGCTGCCGAACTTGTTGCGGATGAGGCTGGCGAACTCGCGGGGCTTGGACACCACGGCCGTGTGCGTGGCCTGCGACAGGCCCGACAGGCTGCCCTTGACGCCCTCCACCACGCCGCCGCCGAAGCCGCTGATGCCCGCGCGCACGTTGGCGCCCACGTCCTTGAGGCCCTGCTGCATGTCCCGCAGCACGTCCTTGGGCTGCCGCGACGGGCCGTTCTGCTCGATCTCGCGCAGGCGCCGGCGGTAGTGCTCCAGCTTCTTGTGCAGCTGCGCGATGGTCTGCGCCGACTTCTGGTTCTTCTTCTCGAACACCTGCTTGATGCGCGCCGCTTGCTGCTTGTCCGCGTTGTTGGCCAGCTTCAGGTACTCGGCCACGTTGTCGTCCCGCGCCTCCTGCTCGATCTTGATCTGCTCCGTGATCTTCAGGATCTTCTGGTGCAGGTGCCCGATGGCCGCCTTGGTGCGCTGCGGGTCGGGGGCCCCGTCGGGCACGTCCAGGCTGATGGGGCCGTCCGAGTCACCATGGCCCGGGCCGCCCGCGAGGCTCAGGGCCGCCACGTCCCCCTTGTCGACCTGGGGAGAGGCGGGAGGGAGCCTGAGAAACCCAAGAAGGCAGTGGGATGCGGTGGGGGGGCTCGGGTTTGCTGCTGACAGACCCACAGACAAGGCGGAAGGAAGAGGAAACTCCAGGCAAGAGGGAGCAGGTGTTGAGGCTGGAGCCATAGCACAGCGGGTAGGGCGTTTGCCTTGCACATCCCAGCATCCCATATGGTTCCCCGAGCACCTCCAGGAGTAATTCCTGAGTGCCAAGCAAGGAGTAACCTCTGTGTATTGCCAGGTGTGACCCCAAAAAGCAAAAATAAAAAAACAAAAATCCCAAAGTGAGCAGGTGCCCGGCAGCGGGCCATGTGGGGAAGGAGCGCACCCACGGCCCCCTTCCGTCCCCCCGACACCCCTACACAGCCTCGGCAGTCCTGCTCCTCTTCCTGCTCAGAGAAGAGGGACCCCTGCTTGGAACGCCCCAAGTCCCTCACCTGCACCAACAGGTCGGACAGAGGGTCCCACTCAGGGCCGCCTGTCCTGCCCTCCAAGTCCCCCCAGCCCCACCCTGGGGCAGTCCTGGCCCACTGAGCTGAGCTGAGCTCCACGGTCCCCACACAGCCGCAGGAAGCCTCTTGGCCCACCCCACCCGCCTCTGCCGGGTGCTCCCCCGGACCCCCGTTACCTTCCAGTTCTCCGGAATCGTCAGCAACCACTTCCGCTTCATGACGGCGGGCGCCCCCAGCCCTCCTCTGTTTCCCCAGACCAGGAGCGGGGCGCACCCCGTGCCACCCTGCGGCCCCCGGTCCCTCTCGCCCAAGTCCCAGAAGCAAGTCACAGGCCACTGGAAGTGGGGAGCGACCTGGGGGTCTCCTGGCCGCCTCCCTCTGCAGGGGCTGAGGATGCAGGGGGGGGAGGGCAGCCCCACTTCCTCGCAGGGCGGCCTTCCCGAGCACATTGGGGGTGACGGGAGAAAGGGAGGAGGTAGTGGGAAGGACGGGGGAGGGCGTGTGAGGAAGACCGCGGCAGACAGGTGGGTCGCGAGGTCAGGTCGGGGCAAGCAGCTGGGGCTGGGGAGACGCTGTCCCGGGGCCGTGGCCTGGCCTGCGGGAGGGCGAGGGTCTGTGCACCGCGGCCGGCCCAAGCCTTATCGCCATGCAACAGCGGAAGCAGCAGGAAATGGCTCAACCCCATGTATTTTTACACGCAGCACGCCCCGATGAGGCGGCCAGACCGTCCGCCCTGCTCGGTGTGGGGGTAGGGCCGGGCGGAGTTGCGGGTGGGGTGGTGGGGGGGAAGAGGTCAAACACAAAGAGAAGTGGGCAGGTCACATGCGCCGGAACCCGGGACGAGCCCGTGCCAATGGCCCACAGAAGTCACGGGCTGCGGCTGGTGGAGAGGCCGCAGAAGAAAACATGATGGGGGAAACAATGGCCCCGCCAGACTCTGGCCCCCGGGAGAGGGTGGCTCCCCGGGCTTCCTCTGGGGACTTCTGAGGTCACTGTTCCACCAGGGACGCTGGGGACACTGCTGAGCCCCTCCCCTGTCTGTCCTGAGGGCAGCACGCGCCCCTCTTTGTTTCCCTCACCTCCCCGGTCCTCCTCCCTGCTTGCTCCCACTGAGATCCACCCCTGTATTCCAGAGGCACCAACATCCATTCTCCATGATTTCAGCCCTGCTCTGAGGACAAGCAGCCTGCAGCTCAAAGCCACAGACCCTCCATGTAAATGAGGGGGACCCACACCTCTTGCAGGCCTCTGCATGGCCCCCCCCATGCTATGGGGGCACATGGGAGGTGCATATTCAATGCTGCCTGGACCTGAGCCGCACGCCCCCCCTTTTTTGGGGGAAGGGAAATGGTAAGTGCGAGTACGTGGGACTTTACTGCAGGTCTGCTCGCGATACAACCTAGACGCCGAATGACACAGAGTCAGATTTGAGGCCTGGGAGATGGCTCCAAGGGCCGGGGCACAGGCTCTGCATGTGGAAGGCCTGGGTTGGAGTTCCGGCATGGAACGATGCCCCAGGAATGTCGAAAGTGACCCCAGAGCACCAGGCCGGCCCCAAGTATGGCCCCAAGGTCAGAAAAAGAAAAAAATTTTTTTTTATGTGCAACATGTGGTTCTTACTATTAAATACCAGATCCCCTTATAAGGCCACTGTCCTTTCTCAGCGGGCTCAGCTTGGGCAAGCCTATCATCTCAGCAGGGAGCGCCCGGCCCACCCCTGGGTGGGGCTAAGATGGACTCGGATGTGGAACTGCTGAAAGTGCCCCCCCCACCCCTATGAGCCCCACGTGAGCCTGAGCAGGAGCCTGTGCCCATCGTGGCTCCAACTCCGGGCAATTCTGTGGCAACTTCCTCCCCCTGCCCTCAGTACCTGGCTCACCATCACAGAAGTGGGAGAGCGCCCCCCCCACCAGCACAAGAGGAGCACAGAGCAGGGAGCAACAGCTGCTTCCCACCTCTGAGGGGAGTCTCAACACAAACACCCCCAAAGGACACGAAGGTGTCAGGGCGAGCACAGCCAGCCCCCAGGAGGCAGAGGCCGCACAGTCGGCCGGCTGGCCGGAAGGACACACGAAGACCGAGGGAAGGAGGCGGGTAGGCACAGAATGGGTGGGTAGGCCACGGGGGTGGAGGGAGAACGGGCTCGGGAATGGGGGTGCCCGCCAGAGAGAGCTGCTGAAGTGGGTGGGCAGGTCACACGGCAGATATTGGCTGTCGGACAGAAAGTGTCTGGGCCATCTTGCAGCCCGTAGACGGGAACCCTGGCCCTCTCTCCAGAGAGGCTAGCAGCCACCCCACACTCCTCTCTGGGCACCCACCACCGCCTGCGGGGAGCAGCCCCCGGTATCCCAGACTGACGCCTCCAGCAGGTGACTCCCCTCCTCACCGGGGGCTCCTGAGTTCTCAGCCGTGCGGTGAGGAGAGGCCCTCCGGCCTGCACCAGCCGCTGGCCACTGGGCACGGAGGCACTTTGGGACTCTTAGGCTGCAAGGGGGCAGCGGAGCCAGGAAGCTGGTTTCCCTTTAGGCAAAGGGGTGGCAGGACTCCTGGGCAAGACTGATGTGCCAGGGACTGGGGTGATAGCCCAGCAGGTGTAGGGCATTTGCCTTGAACGCAACCGACCTGGGTTCGATTCCCAGCATACTATATGGTTCCCCGAGCACTGCCAGGAATGATTCCTGAGTGCATGAGCAGGAGTAACCACAGCCCCCTGTGTATGACCGGATGTGACCCCCCCAAAAAAGCAAAACAAACAAACAAACAAAAAAACAATGTGCCAACTGTCTGGATGGGGCAGACGGCAGGGGGCAGCCAGGAAGTGCTCGGCCAGAGCTGCTGGGGAAGCCGGGGACGGCACCCTGGCACCCCAGCCAGAACAGCTGCAGAGATCGCGCCACACGCCCCTGAGGCTGCCACGCGCAGGGTCAGGCCCCGCCTGCCCAAGGCCAGCAGCCTAAGCAGCTTTCCCCCAGGGGCTGGGGAGTGAACACTCAAACACGTGGCGGGGCGCATGCGGACAGTGCGTAAGGGGGTCTTCCGATCATAGGGTAGAGGGGTCTCCCTGAGGCGCCCCTCCCTTGCGGCCTGGCAAGCCCTCCAGGGCTGAGAGGGGAGGCATGCGCCAAGATGGACAGCGGCCAGGATGGTCAGGGCACGCCCCTCCTACTTCCATGCAGCCGGGTGGTCCCAGCCAGCCCTAAGAGCGATCCTCCTGCCCCAGCGAGACCCCCTCGCCCAGCCCCGCTTCTGGGCTTTTCCATCAGGCCCAGTCCTTCGTTCTAAACCCCTTATTGCCCCCGCAGACCCGCAGAGAACAATGTCCCTCTGCCTCCACCCCCCTCGGAGCCTAGGCAGCCCCTGAGCTGCTATCCCCTGGATCTCAACCCTCCCGATCTTCCCCAAGGTCACCTGGCTCCTTCCAGACTCTCCCTGGGGCCACTCCCTGGACCTTATCCTCTGCCCCACCCCCACCCCGTCCCCTATTTCTGCTCTGCCAGTCACAGAACCGCCACCAGCCACCAGCTCCTGCCACAGCCGGGGCTTCTCTGCCTGCCCCCAGGGCTGCGAGCACTGAGCACCGGCAACTCAGCTCCTGCAGTTCAGGTCTCGGCCCTCCCTTCTCTGAGGGGTGCGGCTGAGCCCTAACCAGCCTAGCGCGTTGCCCACCCAGCAGACACCTAACCTGTGTGGGCGCCGTCTCCCAAAGCCTGGCTGTGGCCGGGGTGCCAGGGCCTCGGGGGCCCCCACCGTCTGCAGGCTGGGCAGAGCCCGCGGGCTCGCTGTCCCCGGGCGGCATGGGGCTGCCCAGCGGCTGTGCCCGAGCCCCTCCGGCTCCCCGCTGCCACCCAAGGCCGGCTCAAGCTGGCAGGGGATCAGCAGGGATTGCCCGACTTCCCCTTCCCGGCACCCAGCTGCTCTTTCCCCTCTGGGAGAAGTGGGAGGGGGAATGCACTGACGAGGAGTGCTCCCTGTCCCCCGGGTCTAACTGTTGGTATGGTACACTCCCTGTGGCGGGGACACAGGTGTGACAAGTCACAGCACATGGGACATGTGTGCCGCCGTCCCTCATGCACGCGGAGAGGGTGTGAGGCCAGGCAGGCCCCGCCCCCAGCAGCAGCTTAGACTACCGCCTCCCCCCCCCCCCCCCCCCCCGCCCCTGCGAATAGAGGGGCCTCTGCAGGGCCGGGCACGGTGCCTGCCTGGAGCCCTCTGCCCTGATCCCAACGGCCCTGCCCACGGGTTTAGGGCACCCCCCACCCCAATACCCGCCTAGGGAAGAGACGGGACTTAACCGTCTGGACACCACCATGCAGCACAGCACAGCGGTGGCTTCTCTGCTCCCTTCCACCTTCCCTTCCTCCTGGCAAGCACGCCCAGGGCCCACTCACAGCAGTCTCTTCTCCTTTGGACTTCATCAGGCCGGTCCCAGCAGGAAATCCCGTCAGCAGCCGGCAGAGGGAGCCAGAGTCCCACGGCAAAGACCAGCAAGCTAGCGGTGAGGGCCAGGCAGTGGCTGGCAGGGTTGGGGGCCAGCTGGGTCCTGTCTAAGGACGGCTGCCCACGCGGCTTCGGAGACGACCAGGCGGACAAACTCCCACTCGAGCCTGGTGAGGAACTCGGCTTATATACTGAGGGCCGGCATGGATCACGCTGACAGGGCGGTCCCGAGTTCAAGACGTTTGGAAGAGATAAGGGAGGCCCAGCACTATCTCGGGGGCCCCAAGCCAGGGCCTGCAGCCAAACCCACCGAGAGCAGGAGTCCCCACACGCTGGGGATGCACAAATACAAGCACAAACCTCACAAATATTTGTGGTGGTGGATGACTCGGGCTTTGAGGGGCAGCAGCGTACACAACACTGGTGCTGGTTTCCAGGGCCAGCTTGGACACATGCCAACCAAAGACTGTGGGCTCCGGGGGTATATGGCAACTCCGGGCCCACCCACCCTCCCAGAACACTCAGTGCTGGGAAGACGGGCCCATGTAGCTGTGCACCCAGCCCCGGGTCCAGCACTGAGCCTCCCCTCACATCCCTAGCCATAGGATGCCTGAACACTTTCATTCAGCTGTGAAGAAACAGTGCTCTGGAGTCCCTGAGGCATCAGGGGAGGTTCAGGGCCAAGGTGTCCTTTAGGCCGGGGGGACGGAAGTCCTGGGAGTTCCTGGCTGAAGGTCGGTGGGAAGATGGGCCAAGGCTGGGAAACCCGTGTGCTCCTGCTGGACGAGGGGCCTTCGGGAATGGGGCCAGAGGTGCAGGGGGGGAGGGCCGAGGGGTGCATGAGCTGAGCCTGATTGCCACATGGTATCCCAGCTGCCAAATGAAACCTATAACCACTCCTGAGCTCCATCAGCATGTACGCGTACACACACACATACACGCATATACATACATACACACATACACACGCATGCACACACATGCACACACAAGTATGCACACACACATGCACACTCACATGCACAAACGCATACATGCACACACACTCACGCATACACAAATGCATGCGTGCACACACATGTGCACACACTCACATGTATGCATGCACTCATATACACGTGTACACACTCACACTTCACACCCTGCAGTGTGGCTGGCCGGCAGCCCCTCTTCTCTCTCAGCTCCCCTCCCTTCAGTCTTCTCTCTCCAACCTCGGCTCCTTCTTTCTTCAGTGCCACTTGCATGCGACTTTTCTCTTCATTTGCTCCTGCTCTTATTTTTCAGGTTCCCCGCCCTCAATTTAATTTTTTTTGGGTGGGGGCACATTGGGTTATGCTCAGGGGTTACTCCTGGCTCTGCACTCAAGAATCACTCCTGGGGCTGGAGCGATTGCACAGCAGGTAGGGCATTGCCTTGCATACATACATACCCAGGTTCGATTCCCAGCATCCCAGATAGTTAGTTCCCTCAGCACTACCAGGAGTAGTTCCTGAGTGCAGAGCCAAGGTAATCCCCGCGCAATGCCGGGTATGACCCAAAAAAGCAAAAAAAAAAAAAAAAGAATCACCACTCCTGATGGTGCTCAGATGACCATATAGGATGCTGGGGATCGAAGCCAGGTCAGCCTTATGCAAGGTAAGTGCTGTACCACTGTATAGTCTCTTTTAGTCCCTCAATTTTATTTAAATCTCCCTAATTTCCTTTCTCTTGGGAAAAAACAGGCACAAAGCAACCCTCCCCCACCCCCCTCTCTCTCTCAACAGTGGGGGCTGAGAAGTCGGCAGCTTCAGGGGCAACTAAATTTAGTAGTTCAGAACACAAGGTGAGGCCCTGTGCTGTGAACATCTCCCAGCGAGGTTCCTCCATGCCATGCGGTGACTACTCTCCCCTCTGGAAAGTGGGGTTTCGGGGGCAGTGGCTGTTCAGACACCCTGAGGGGGTGTCTTCTCACTCAGCCACTCCTTGGGGGAGGAGGGATGTAGGCATGGTGTGAACTAACACCATCCCAGGAACACGTTCCAGGGGCAGGGGGAGAGGCTGGACTGGAGGGTGGTTTGGTGGGGGACATGCGCCCCCTCCTCCCACCTCAGAGCAGCCCCTTCCAGGAAGTCCTGCTGGGGCCCAGGTCCCACTCTGGATAATGGGGAGAAGCCTGGCAGGGCTCATGAAGTTTCCTGTGGTTCCCAGCCACTCAGGGTCCCTGGGGAGGGATGCTGGGAGCCAGCCCAGAAGAAACAGGCCCAGACAGGAAGAAGCCTGACCTCTGGAGATGGTTTTTTCTTTTTTTCTCTTTTTGGGTCACACCCAGTGATGCTCAGGGGTTATTCCTGGCTCTGAACTCAGGAATTACTTCTGGCGGTGCCCCGGGGACCATATAGGATGCTGGGAATCAAACCCGGGTTGTCTGTGTACAAGGCAAACGCCCTCCCACTGTACTATAGCTCCAGCCCCAGGGGGATGAGTTTTAGGGGCCAGAAAGCCCTGGCAGTAAGGCTGGCACCCTCCCCATCAAGAATCCTCAAGTTGGATTCCCTTCTGCAAGTCCACAACTGAACACAGAGCCCAGGGCCCGCAGGGCAGCGATGTGCCCCACAGGAAGTGAAAGCATCACTTCTTGCACACTCGAGCATGTGCTTCCAAGCAGAGGGCCACACGTGGCCCACGCACGAGGCCACTGAAGGAGGCTCTGAGCAGGCTTCAGGGAAGAAACCGGAGATGCTGGAGTTCGTGTTGCAACATCCCCCTAAGCAGGGAGATTCACCTTTCCAGCCCCCCTCCCCTGCCCCCCTCCGAGGCAGCCTCCTGCTCTAGAGTATCATCACCCTGCCTGCGACTGAGCCGCACTGGGCCCTGAATTATTCACCAGCTGGGGAGCCACCCAGAGCCCAGCGCTGGGGACCCACACAGGGAAATTGGAGCAGGAAGAAGCCCAAATGCAGAGGCAAGAGCGACGGCACAACAGGTGATTTCCTTTGCCTTGCACGTTGCTGGCCCAGGTGCAATCCCCAGCATCCCATATGGCTCCCCAAGCACCACCAGGAGTAACCCCAGGTGTGCCCCTCCCCACAACCTGCACCCAAAGTAGCCCCAGCGCATCCTGGGAGAGTTCGGAGGACAGGAGCAGCAGGGACAGGGGAGTCACCCCTGAAGACAGTGGCAGACAGCTGCTTGCAACAGCACCATGATCACCCCCATGGGGGCTGGGAGAGAGAAAGCCACTGTCCCCGAAGTCCCCTCGCTCCCTCTAGTCTGGCAGGCCCTTGTAGACTTGCACCCACAAAACCCAGGGAAAGGCAGAAGCAGCAGGTCAGGTGGGTGAGTGAGACACACACACACACACACACACACACACACACACACACACACACACACGGCATCCCTAGCCTCCCACAACACACAAACACACACTAGCCCCTTCCTCACCAGGGAACAGGACGGGTCACATTTCACATCTCAGAACTATGCTGATCAGAAGAATGTGCCACCATCTGGGCCAGCAGGAGCCAGAGGAAACAGCTTCTCACTGCAGACTGCAGGGCTGTACAGAGCCTCCCGCAGGGAGCTGGGGGCCAGGGGGCGACCGTCCCAGTCTGGGCCATGGAGGCTGACCTCAGTCCTGGGCCTGGGAGTCCTGTGCTGATGGGGGCGCGGGGCCTTGGCCTCAGAGGTGGGTGGGGAAGGCGGGTAGGCGAGCCTGAGTGAGGGCGCATTGCAGGCCAGTCGCCCTCCTGCTGTGCAATGGCTGGGGTGGCTTGGAACAGCCGCTGATGGGGCTGTGGAGTGGCCTGAGGGCCCTGAGAAATGGGCATGGGCTACTGACCTGGAAGCAGGAGCCGGGCACCTCAGAGCCCCGCAGATGACTGCAAGGGTGTGGGGGGGAGGTCCAGGCTGGCTGCCCCAGGGGCGCCCCAAGCAGAGCCGGAGGGAAGGGGAGCAGGAACTCAGGCAGCCCCTCCCCCAACACCAGGCAGGAACAGCTGTCTCCCCACTCAGCACCCAGGGACAGCTGTGTCCCCACTCAGCATCTGGGGACAGTTGTCGCCACACTCAGCAACCGGGGACAGCTGTCTCCCCACCAACACCTGGGGACAGCTGTCTTCTCACTCAGCACCCGGGACAGCTGTTTCCCCACTCAGCACCCGGGGACAGCTATCTCCCCACTCAGGACCCGGGGACAGCTATCTCTCCACTGAGCGCCCAGGGACAGCTGTCTCCCCACCAACATCCGGGGACAGCTGTCTCCCCACTCAGCACCTGGGGACAGTTGTCTCCACACTCAGCACCCGGGACAGCTGTTTCCCCACTCAGCACCCGGGGACAGCTGTCTCCCCACCAACACCTGGGGACAGCTGTCTCCCCACCAACACCCGGGGACAGCTGTCTCCCCACCAACACCCGGGGACAGCTGTCTCCCCACTCAGCACCTGGGGACAGTTTTCTCCACACTCAGCACCTGGGACAGCTGTCTCCCCATCAACACCCGGGGACAGCTGTCTCCCCACTCAGCACCTGGGGACAGTTGTCTCCCCACTCAGCACCCGGGACAGCTATTTTCCCACTGAGCACCCAGGGACAACTCTCTTCCCAGCACCCGGGTCAGCTGTCCGGATGTGCAGCCAGTGCTGTGTACATGTGGTCTCACACAACCCTGACGGCAGATGCATCTCTGTGGACAGGCTGAGGGACCCCACCCCAGGGATCCTCTGGGACCACCCACCCACCCAACTCTGCCCTTCCAGGGACATGAGCCGCCTGGCCAGCCTCACCCGCCCGGTCCCACAGGCTCCAGACATAAATAAACCAGGGCACTGGCGCCTGCCAAGATCTGGCTTCCTGGTACGAGCCCGGGGCTGCGGGCGCCCCCGCCACCGGCCCGGAGTAAACAGGGACGCTTATTTACTCATCCCCCAGCAGAGGAGAAATCTTGTTGTGCGTAAATCTGGAGGAGGGTGTGAGGGGCTGACGTGCTGCAGGGACTCTGGTTTGGGAGATGGGCCGAGCCCTGAGCCTGGGGCCCAGAGATAAGCACAAGGCAGCCCATCAGGGGCTCCCCCAGCACCTGCTCTGCCTACCACTGAACCCCAAGCATGGCCGAGACCAAGGCTATGAAGTGCCCCCCGACCCGTGTCCCCTCCGCAGGCCTCCATTCCCGATGGCACACGCTTTCCAGGAACGACTGCGCAGCCCCAAACAACCCCAGCCCCTCACAAGGAAGATACGGATAAGGGGTGCTGCAGGGAGGCGCTTTGCCAGAGCAGGGAACCACGCACAGATGGGAAGAGACACCTCCACATTCTCTGGGCCCCCAAAAAAGAAGCCCAGCCCTTTCCGACCTCGTGGAAGGGAGGCTCAGGGCACAGAAAGGGTTGAGGGCAAGGCTGGCTGCAGTCTTTATGTACACACACATACACACACACACACACACACACACACACACACACACATTATATAGATGCTCTTTTTCCTTTGGGGGCCACACTTGGGGACTGCTTCTTGGGGATTCCTGGCTCAGAACTCAGAGGTCACTTTCAGCAGTGTTGGGGGAAAGCCACGGTACCGACAGACCCCAGGGACCAAACATGGCTTGCACACAACGCTTGCATGAGCCCCAGCCCTAAGCCATTTCTTGAGACTCTCAAATAGAACTGTTCTTTTATTTTTCTCCTCCCCAGATTTCCTTTCTGGGCCCCACCTGCCCTTTGAGCTACGCTCCTAGCCCTATTTATTTGGGGGTGAGGGTGGGGTGGGGGCTAGGGCTTGAACCCCAGGTCTCATGCACAAAGCTGGCCTATCCCCCGGATGTTTTGGCGACTTCTGTTTTGTTCTGGAGCTGTTCCTGGCTCGGGGGGGGGGGGGCTGTCCCTGTGTGGTGCTGGGGTGATCCCTGGCTGGCTGCATCTGCCCCGCCCGCTACACTCTGGCTGCTTCTGTGTTTACGGGGAAGGAATGGGAGGTGGGTGCCAGGCTGGCTCTGGAGGGAAGAGGTCGGGCCCAGCCACATCCCCGAGGCTCTGCTGTGCCCCAGCCATGAGCCCCTCTCTCGCATCCCAGCTCTCCGTGAGGGTCCGGCCCCCTGTTTTTGGCAGGCGGGACCTGGCGCGCTTTTCCAGGGCAGCTGAGGGACTTTAGCTGCCTCCTGGGTGCTTTGGAAACTCAACCCCCACCAGCTCGCTATGGTCCGAGCACCAGCTGGTGAGCTGTACACAATGGTAAGGGGTGGGGGAATGGGGGAGGCTTATGAATTAAAAATAGATGCTAGTAAGTGCCAGCGAGCTTCCAGCGAGGCTGTGGGGCTGTGTTTACTAGCGGGAGAAGAAAGCGTCTATTCATGCCGAGACCAGGGTGGAACTGCTGGGGCCTGCACCCCACCGCACGGAATCAGCTGACAACAGGGCTGGTGGGTGGCGGAGAGACCCCCTTTCTCAGGGCCCCCAACACAAGCGTCTCTCTCCTTGGGAGCCCCCAGAGCACACCCATTCCCAGAGGGGCAGTGACAGGTCAGGGAGGCTCTGCGTGGCTCGGTCGGCAGACAAAATCTCCCAGGCCACAGTGGGTAGGGCACTTGCCTTGCCTTGCGCGAGACTGCGGACCCGGTTTAATCCCCCACATTCCATACGGTCCCCCAAGTCCTGCCAGGAGTAACTCCTGAGTGCAGAGCCCGGAGTAATATCTGAGCATCACCAGGTGTGGCTCACACACACACACACACACACACACACACACACACACACACACACACACACACACACACACCCGTGAACAGTTCGCGGCATGGCCTGAGGAACATGTGGGGACTGCAGTCCTCAGGGTGGGCTTGTGGACGCACTGGGGGCTCTGGCTCTGCTCTGCCAGGAAGTACAAGGGGAGCCTCCCGTGCTCTGAGGCCTCTATCTGCTCCCCGGTGAGACAGAACTAGCGCTCCATCCCTGGATACTGCTCAGGTTAACCCTGCGCCACGCAAGACAGAGCCTGGACAGCTGGGAGTTCAGCTGGGATGTGGGAGTCAGGGGACCTGCCACTCGGCCGGGTGCTCTGAGCCCAGTCAGCTGCCTGGTCTCCGCCGGGAGAGCCTCGCAAGTCCTCTACCTACTCTGCCAGCACACGCCACCACCCCGCCCCCGTCTCCAGCAGGCCAGCTAGAAGCCAGCCGGACCTGCAGGACTTAGGGAGGCCACAATCCCCGCCACCGGCAGACAGCATGACAGACACGCCTGCTCGAGGGGACATTTCCGATTTGCTCTGGTTGCGGCCATGCCCAGTGCCCAGAGCCTACGCCAGCTCTGGAAGGGGGGGTCCTCGGGGGTCCCTCCCAGGGGTGCTCAGGGGACCACAAAAAGCTGAGGGCAGAACCCTGCACAAAAAGCCTGTGCTCCGCCCACTGTGCTCCGTCCCCGGCCCCTCGAATCTGCTGCCAGGGCTCCGTGCTCGCTCCTTCCTGCCTCAGTGCCACCGGCCTCCATTCCCCTCACAGCTGACACCCTCAGGCCTCCCCGCCAGACTCCTTCCGGTGGAATGGTGCTGGCCAGCCACTTGCAGACGGCTCACAGGTGCAGGCAGCCAGCAGGATTACTCCTGAGACTCCAGCTCCGATGCCTGCAGCCTCCTTGGCACGTGTACATGGTTTTCCAACAGCCAAAGGCGACATGTCCAAAACCCATTTCTGAACTCTGCCCCTATCCCCGCCCCCCCCCCCCAGAATTCCCGCCCCTGTGTCATCTTCCCCTGGCAGCTGAGGGTGACGGCTTGCCAGCTGCTGAGACAAAAGGCTGTGCCCTCCCGTTCCGCCATGGTCCACATCCACCAGAATCCTCCGCAGCAAATTCAGCATCCCATCCCATCCCCCACGGCTCAGCTCCCAGCCCCTCCCCTGCAGTCCTGGACTGCCCCCCACCCCTGCCCCACCTCCACAGAGCCCGCTTGTGGCTTGGCCCCCATCCGGCAGCCTGAGGGGCTTTTGAGAAGGCTGCACTTGTTAGAAGGCACCAAAACCCCTAACTCTGCATCTCCTGTTGGAAAAATCTACAGCCCTTCCCTGACCTACTAGGTCCATCCTTACAAAACCAGTCAACCAGGCAGGGCCAGCCCCCGGCCCCAGCACTACCTCCCCCAGACCCTACTGTCCCTTCTCCTCCCTGGAGCTGCCCAGGGCTGCCTGTCCTCCTGCGTCCTCTTTGCCCCCTGAGACTGCTCCTGCTGCAGTGATCAGAAACACCAGGGGCCTTCCACACCCGGAGCTGGTCACTCCTGCTGCCCAGGGCTCCTTCTCATCCTCTCCAGGGTCTCCGTGCAGAGGCACTCTTCCCTGCTCTGTCCTTCACTTCTCACCTGTCCTTGGCCTCCAGCACACTCTGTGGGAGGGAGGGGGACCTGAGTGCATGTGTGGCTTGCAGCTTGGTGCTGACCCCAGAATACCAGGTCCAGCCCGGCTCCCGGGAGCCTGCGGGCCAGCCTTGAGCAGGACAGTCCCCAAAGCACGCCCGAAACCCAATTCTGCACTTCACTCCCCAGACACGCTCCTGGCCGTGGGCTTCCTCAACTCGAGACTGGCTGCCCACGAAGAGGCTGACCCCGGGTCCCAACACTCAGCCCTAGGGGGGGCTGGAGTGATAGTACAGCAGGGATGGCTCTCAGCCGACCTGCGCTCAGTCCCCACATCCCACGTGGTTCCCCGAGCACTGCCAGAAGTGACTGTTGAGCACAGAGCCAGGAGTAACCTCCGAGCATCACCGGGTGTGGCTCCTCCCCTCAAAACCCTATGACTCAGCCCCTCCTCCCCTTTTTCCCCACCGTCAGCTCTCACCGCTTCTGACTCACATAGGCCTTTTGAATTGTCTCCTGCATCCTCACTGCTACTGCCTAGACCCTCCCGTTTTCATCCTTGACTCTACAGCCACGCCATCACCTCCACTGAGACCCAGAGGCACTTCTTCCCCTTCCAGTTTCCCACCTATACCACTGAATCTTCCCGGTTCCCTGGGAGCCGCCTCGGCCGACCTGCCCGCCCCAACCGAACGCTCCATCCACCAGAGCATCAGTTGACTAGCTTTTGTGCACAGCACCCTGGGCCTTCTGCCCTGGATAAGAGACTCCTTCAAGACTCTATTCAATGCCCCACACTCACTGGAGCCGCCACAGTCTCCATCCTTTCCCTGCTGACGGCAGGCTTGGGGCAGAGAGAACCTTGGGGCTTGTTCCTTCTTAGAACAGGTACCGAAGGATCCTTAATATCTGAATAAAGAACACGCTGAAACCCAGAACAGACCACAAACACATTCGAGAATACTTGCCACCCGAATAAAGAACAAACACAGAAATGCAGGAAGTGCCAAACAGGTGCTGGGGGATACTTGTCACCTGAATAAAGAATGAACACAAATACCAAGCCAGATCTTCCAACCGAACAAACCTTTCGGGATATCTCCCTTATCCTTTCTTGGTTGGTAATAACAACAAAAGCAATACTGTGGGCCAGGCAGATGGCTCAGAGGGCTGGGCACATGCTGATGGCATCCCTGAGCACCTAGGCAGGAAGAGCTCCCAAGCACCACTGGCTGTGGCTCCGAAGCCCCCAGAACCATACTGTGGTTCCCTCTTCACTCCAAATATTTGGCATATCTGAACTCATTTTCATCCTGAAGTACCTCTACTATCATGCCTCCCATTTTTTGAAGGGAGAAGCTGGTTCAGAGAGGTGGTCAGTAGCAAAACCGGTCTTGAGTGGGCTCTTTTCAATTTTTCTTTCTTTGCGAAGCGGGCCCACACCTGGTAGTGCCCAGGGCAGCCTCCAGGCTCTGTGCTCAGACATGACTCCTGGTGGGCTGTGGTGGGGGGAGCCCATAGGGGATGCCGGAGGAACCAAACCTGGCTTGGCAAGAGTGCAAGGCAAGCGCCTGACCCGCTGTACTATTGCTCCAGCGCCCTAGACTGGGCTCGACTGGCTCTGAACTCATTGCTTCCGCATAGGGTGTGGCAGGAAAACAACCCAAAATTAAACAGCCCAGTGAGCAAAACCCGACGGCAAAGCACGGCAGCCCAAACCAACAGGAAGGAGATGCTTGGGGTCATCTCTGGCTTTGAGTCGACCTGACGCCTTGAAGCAGGCAGGCAGCTCTCGGGGGGTGGTCTGTGTCCCGTCTCCCCCCCCCCCCACGCACCTCTCCCTCCCCTGCAGGTCGTCTAGATGTCCCGTGCGCGCACGCGGAGAAACCTCCCCTTGGCACAGGGCCCCGCCTCACCTTGTCACTGCCGCCCTCCGCCTCCTCGGCCAGGAGGCACACGGTGGCACCGTCGGCCAGCAGCAGGGCGGTGTCCGTGGTGGAGGAGGAGCGGGGGCGGCACTGGTGCTGGTGCAGGAGCGCGGCCAGGCCGCTGTCCTGGGGGCCCTTGCGCAGCAGGTGGGGGCTGCCGCGCTGCGGCTCCAGCGAGCTGCTCTTGGTGCGCCGGCTGCCGCCCCCGCCGCTGCCGCCCCCGCCGCCATGCAGGCTGGCGCCCCGCTTGATGGAGGGCCGGGAGCGGATCTGCTGCAGCACGCGGTTGAAGGCGGTGGGCCGGGCGGGCAGGTCGTGCAGGGACACGGCGTAGGAGACGCGGTGCATCTCCGGGGAGCGCTCCTTCTCGTCCGGGGAGTCATGGTCCCAGGGGCCCGGGTGCGGCGGCGGGGGCGGCTGCGCGTCCTGCGCCGTCTGGTGCTCCCGCTCCCTGGACCTGCGGCGGCTGTGGAACAGGTGCTTCAGGCCGTGGCCAAACATGGAGCCCTCGGAGAGCTGCTGGATTTTCTGAAGGGGAGAGACAGGGGCCCTGGTGAGCGGGGAGGCGCTTGGGCACCCGGGAAGAGGACAGGGTCAGTCTGCGGGAGGCCAGCGCAGTGGGCGGTCATCTGACTCAGGAGGGTCCCTAGGAAAGACCAGACACACCTGCGAGGTCACCTCCTGCACCTGCAGGGCACCCTGACTCCTGGTCAGAGGGGCCGCCCACGGCACCAGGGGCTGTGGCTGGACCGGGGCTGCTCCTAGCCTTGGATTCTGGGCTGATTCTCCCCAGTGCCAGAGTCACCCTCCTCCTAAATTAGGCCCTCCTACAAGCTAGACGGTCTGGGTGGGCAGGGGGGCGGCCAAGCAGTGTGTGTGTGTGGGGCCCATCCCTGTGCTTGGAGATGCCCTGTGGTGTTAGGATTAACCTAGGGTCTTGGGCATATGCCAGGAGCCCTAGCTAGCTCCCAGGTCTCTGCACGGGCTCGACCTGACCATCACACGTCCGTTTTCCGGAGCTGGCCCCTGGCCACAGCCCTGAGGTCTCTGTGGTGTGGTGACAGGTGCTGCTCACTGTGGCCCCTGGGTCAACTTCCCTTGCCCTCCGACCAACCAAGTGGCATGGCCTTTAAGAAACTGCCGTGGGGCTGGAGTGATAGCACAGCGGGTACGGCATTTGCCTTGCACACGGCCGACCTGGGTTCAATTCCCAGCATCCCATATGGTCCCCTGAGCACCGCCAGGTCTAATTCCTGAGTGCAGAGCTAGGAGTAGCCCCTGTGCATTGCCGGGTGTGACCCAAAAAGGAAAAAAAAATGTCCCCGCAAATTGCCTACCATGGAGGCAGGGTGAGGACTGGGATGGGGGTAGAGGGGGCATACTGGGGACATAGTGGGAAGTATGCAGTGGTGGAGGGATGGGTGTTCGATCATTGTCCAGCTGAATCTCAAACATGAAAGCTTTGTAACTGTATCTCACGGTAATTCAATTAAAAAAGGGGGGGGAGTAATGTGAAATTCATGCCCAATTCAATCAGCTTAATCAATGACTGAATAAATAGCAGTACTCCTACATTAAAAAAAAAAAAGATGTCTCCGCAGCCTGGAGAAGCTGCCAGGCTGGGCATGGCTCTGCCCCTGCCCTGCAGGCAGAGGTCATTCCTGGTGTCAGTGGGAGGGGCTCCTGCTCCTGATCTGGCTGTGACTGCAGCTTCTGGCTGGCCTGGCTGGCGAAGGAGGCCCCGCTCTGAGAACAGAAGCTGCGGGTGCTCGGGACCCTCCCGGGGTCACCCTGCACACCTCATCGCAGGTCCTCTGCCTCCCGCGGCATGCTCTGTTCCAAAAACAGGTGTGCGTGAGACAGACCGCCTGTTGGGAGGCCACATCCACACACAGCAGGACCAGCAAGCCGAGCGCATCCTTTCCTTCCTCTCAGACTGGAGTGGGTCAGAGGCACTGAACTGCCCTGCTACCCTGGGTTGCCTGGGAAGGGATGCTTCGAGGCAGCGGTCACCCCAAGGCCCAGTGCCGAGGACAGCTGCTGCTTTTCAGGAGGCTAAGCCCTGCTTCAGAGCCAGGTGGGGAAGGTCTAGGATTCTGAGAATCCACACTCCCTAATTCCAGGAGGAGACTCAACGCCAAGTATCGGGGCCCGTGGTAGCCTGTCATCCTATTTGGGGGCGGGTAGCGGTCTCCCAAGTAATGCTCAGGAGGCCTCCGGGGACACACCTGGTGGTGTTGGGGTCTCCAGAACTGCACCTCAGGGCACCAAGTGGTGCCAGAAATCCTACCAGGGTCAGCTGCTTACAATGCATGCACCTTAACCCCTGCGCCACCTCTCTGAGCCCCAGCCTGACATTCAAACAAAAATTCCAAAAGAAGTGCATGTACTGAGGATGAGGAGATAGCCCAAAAGGCAGGATGCGTGCTCTGCATGCCAGAGCCCTAGGTTCGATCCACACCAAGCAAGGACCAGTTCCTGAGCACCACCAGGTGTGGCCCAAAAACTGGTGGGAAAATGAGCATGTATCAGATGGTCTTCTGGTTTTGTTTTATGGACCCTATCCAGCTGAGTACAGGGGCTACTCCTTGCCCGGTATTTATTTTCTTTTTAAAAATTTTTGCTTTTGCAATGCACAGGGGTTACTCCTGTACTCAGGAATTACTCCTGGCGGTGCTCAGGGGGACCATATGGGATGCTGGGAATTGAACCCGGGTCAGCCGCATGCAAGGCAAATGCCCTACCTGCTGTGCTATCACTCC
>JAOXYA010000019.1:39850590-39863257 GCA_028565675.1 Sorex palustris | reverse complement strand
AGAATATGAAAGAGTTGTACCCATGTTCACACACTCCCGTGCTGCCTTTGTCGAGAGGCCTGCATGTCCTCAATTTCTAGAGCAGCACATCTTCCAATTGAAATTCTTTTAATATACTCTGGATGTCTTACTACTCGGTTGCTTTGCGGGCACTTAGCAAGAATAGGAGAGCAACAGAATCTAATTTTCAGCAATCATTCTAAGCATTATGTGACCTTTATTACTGTTAAGCGTATCAAGTTTCTAAAGTAAGATTAAATGTATCATTTAACTCATTGTCAAGTGTTTAGATTTTTTGGTTAGAGTCTGGCTCACATTCTATTTAGACTTCCAGGAAAAATGCCCATTTTCCTCCACCCCTCCCCGTCATCATCAAAGTCTGGGATGCATTCAATGGAAGGAAAGATTTCACTGGGATTGGATTGGACTTGGTTTTTGCTGGTCACCTGGGGTATGGGTCTTCTCAATGAGTGTTCCCTGGGAAAAGAACAAATTGCTTCCACGTGGGGACCCTGGCCCATTCCCTCATCTCTCAGCAACCGTTTCAGTATTTCTCATGTCACTGTCACTGTCCTCCCGTTGTTCATTGATTTGCTCAAGCGGGCCCAGTAAAGTCTCCATTGTGAGACTTCTTTGTTACTGTGTTTGGCATAACGAATACGTTGCCGGGCTTTGCCATGAGGGCAAGATACTCTCGGTAGTTTGCCGGGCTCTCTGAGAGAATCAAAGCCGGCTCAGCCGGGCTGGCTGCGTGCAGGGCAAATGCCCTACCGCTGTGCTATTGCTCCAGCCCAGTATTTCTAAGCCTGCAAATCAGAAACGCAAACTTCACTTTATCCAGGAGAGGGCACTGTGCTCAAAGTCTAGAAAATTCAGTTCCTTCTGGTTGAGGCACAAAGGAAGGATTAATGAGACGCATATTCAAACATGGAAACTATACCACCTATCATAAAACATAAACCCAAACACTACCCCAGGAACAGACTCTTTAAAAGAGAAGAAATGCAATTTATTAATGACTTGTACATTCCAGAAGCCACCAACTGCCCTGTTAAATTAACCAAGCATTTTTAGTGGATGTTCCCCTTTTCTTAACAATACAAACTCAGGCTGGTGTTAGCAAGCTCAAAGGGGCCCTAAGGATGTGGGAGCTCAAGCTGAAAGACAACAGAAAGGCTATGTCCTTCTGGAAAAAGGTAATTTGCCTTTCATAGACATTTTCTCCTAACGGAAGGTAAATAACACTTCAGAGAAACTCTATGCAAAATGTGAAAAGAAATCATAACAGAAAACAATAGTTCCCTATGTGCTAACATGGAGGGTGCTAGTGTTTCATATTATGAGGGAATTTTCAAAGGACAACCAGGTGGATAGAAACTCCTTGGTCCCACTCTCTTAGTTACTTAGGATCGTCTCGAAGGAGGCAGGTGTGATCTTCATACAGCCAGGCAGATCTGATTCAGCTGAAGATTTCTATGCTGCAAGCATGCTCCTTGGATTCTAGCTCTGAGCACAGCGTTGGGTTGGTAAACCCTGTCCACCTCCGTCGCATCTGTGGAACAGGTCTAATTACTAGGGCCTCACTCAGAGGAGCTCTGACTGGACTCATCTTCGGTTTCCTTTGTTCTTCTCACAAGTTTTCAGATGACGTTTTTTACCCTCTCTGTACTCTTGTTTTCATTTTGCAGCCAGGCATCAATACTAAGAATTCAAACATAAGATATTAAAGATAACTCTCTGGTAGTCTTCTCCTTCTCTGAGAGTGGGAGGCTTCCATCCTTTTTCCCCACTGTGGTCCTTTTCCTACTTAGATTCCTTCCTGTGGCCCTTTCCTGAAGGTTGGCTCCTGGTCTCATTCCATGGCCCCCTTTGTGATTTTTCACCTGGGCCTCCCTGGAATATCCTGGGGTTTCCAGAGGGCCATATGGTCCCAGGTTGAGAAATGGTGCTCCAGAACACCCAATAGAGTCTATATTCAAAAAGTCTCTTTCCTGGTGAAATTTTTCAGAGGATTTTCTTTGGAATGGGACCCTTTGAAATGTTATCCTTTTTATCTGGCCAAGTTCCTGGATTAGGTGAGGAGAAAAAAGATAACATACTAATATAACTAAGCATTAATCTGATTAGTATTTGTCTAATATCCTGACATTATATAATTTAATATCCAAGCTAACATTCATGGTCTGTTATACTTGTTCTGGGTCCTATGCTATTATTTTTTTAAAGGAGTATTTGGATCACACAAATGGTGTGCAGGAATCTCTTCTGGTTTTGCTTGGAATCATATCTTGTGCTAGGGATTGAGCTGCAGTTGATTGAATACAAACAAGCATGGCAATCTCTCTACTGTCTCTTGGTATTCCCATTTTGCAAATGAGAAAACTGAGGGTAAAAGAAGCCATGTAACTGGATGCAAGTCATATAACCAAAAAGTATATGGCATTTAGTCCTGAATTAAATTTTTCTTAAGCTTTGTTTTGCTGCTGTGAAACAGAAAATCCTAGAAGACAAAGGCAGATCATTTATAAAAATAGAACTCAGAGGAGGTAGAACTCATTGGACAGATAGTACAATGGTTAAGGTGCTTGACTTACATGTGCATGCCGTGGGTTTGATCTTGGCACCCTGTATAGGATGACTCCTGAGTAAAGAGCCAGGAAAAAGCCCTGAGCAATGCTGGGTGTGGCCACAAAACAAGCAAACAATCAAACAAAAAAAAAAACAGAACTTTGACTTACTACCAGCAGTGAGCAACACAAGAAATCAAACCATTTATCTGTAATAACCAGTTTGAGTCTTATCTCCAATTTTGACTTATAGGAAGTCAGTCTCTAGGAACCAGTCACACAAAACCTCAGGAACAATGGACCCCGGGGACCAAGACTTGAGAAAGAGCAGGTAGCTTCCCTAATGTTTCCATGTCCATCTCAGGATGAGGGAGAGTCGTACACACCTTCTTATTCACCCGGGACTGCCCTGCCTCTACTTCTGCACCTCCAGTTTCCCTGTTCAATCAGCTCATCACTGAGTTTTCTCACTCTTTTCTCTGCTTTCTGGTCTGCTAATTGCAAGTGATAGTCACTGCCTCACTTGCTCTAGCAAGCCCTGAATAATCGTTGCTTGTTCTCATTTGATTGGTCTTCATTTATTTCCACACTGGTCACCTTGTATTTTTTCTGGGCTATGCTAATTCTCTTTCATGTCCCACACCAATCTGCTTTTCATGCTGATTTACACGGGTTGGTGTTTGACCATCTTTTTTTTTTTTTTGCCTTCTGTATTTCAGTTGACATTCCAACTACAGAAAATTCTCAGTCCGAAACTGCTGAGACTTAAACTGCTGTGACTTCATCAAATGATCAATTGCATTTCAATAGTTTTAGCTTCTCTAGTGACCTGACCTCCAGTTTTCTTCAATCTCTTCCTGGGTCATTGGAAAATGCCTTCATGTTGGCAACTGGAGAGAGTTTTAGACATTTGACTGGCATTTGGAGGAGACAAAACAGGTGTTTTTTTTCCTGTGGGGGGTGGGGTGGGGGAGTCTTGAGCACTCCAGGCCTCTCTGATGGTCCAGAGACTGTCTGCCTTGTGTCTACCTCCTCAGCCATGTGACCTGCATCTATACTTACCCTGCTAGAAGCTAACCTGGAGGTGAGACACCGTCTGCTGCTCACTGTGGGATTTTTCTGTCCAACTATTCCGTGTGTCCTCAGATACCATGAGGTGAAAAATAAAATCAGTATATATATGGGCAGGAAACATCTCAGCAAGGAAGTGTGGATGTAGTCCTAAATTGTCTGATCTGTCAGAGCACCCATTCTTCACTGTGTGTTGTGCAGAGCTGATTCTGTAGCACAGGCCACTTCATGAACATTTATTATGTGTCAGGAATTGTGTTAGGACTAAGGAAACAAAGATGCATGAGACCCTGGTCTCCAGGTAGAGAGATGCTATACATATAAAAGATGGGAAACAACTCTGGTCTTACATTCAGTGTGGATTGGTGATTTCTCTTTGTCAGAACCAACAGCCATGGGTCTCAGCCAGACCTAGTCCTCATCATCCTGCAGGGCAATTGAAAGCACATTTCTGTTTTCTTCATTGGACCGAGATCTTGTCTGTGCATGCAATGACTTGTACACACCTGCTGTATTAAAAGCCCCTACCCATACCTGCTCCTTCATAGGCAGAGCCAGAGTAGGAGTTATTGGGTCAAAGGGATGGGGCAAGTCAGGCTTGCAAAAATCTTGTGTTTTCACCTGTGAAATGGGGATAATAATAATCAAAGCAACCAAATCACAGGTCATTTCCACATCAATTAAACACTCAATAAATGTCTTCTGCTACAATTATGGATTCAATTGCCCTGAAATTCCAGTGATACAGATGCAAAGTACAGGGTGGAGAGGAAGGAGATTGCTAGAACACGTTCTGAATGTTGGGTGTTTTTCTGGGGTGAATGTCAACAGAGTCCAATCCAAGCATTATGTTTTGTGGTGCTTCTGAGTAGTAAACAGCAAAATAAAATCCCTTCTTAATGATGGGGACACAGGAGTCCATGACAAAACACTAATGGAAATATTTGAGAACTTCTGTTCTGCACTGTAAATGTTTCTAATTACCTTACCACAGACAGATGGTCAAATACTTATTTTTCTGCTGGTGTTTCAGAAAAAGGGTCTTGGCTATGGGGAAAACTGATTAGGGATTGATGATGAAATCTAAGCATTATAGCACTGCACTGTCCTCCCGTTGTTCATCTATTTGCTCGAGCGGGCCCAGTAACGTCTCCATTGTGAGAATTGTTGTTACTGTGTTTGGCATATCGAATACGTCATGGGTAGCTTGCCAGGCTTTGCTGTGTGGGTGAAATACTCTTGTAACTTGCCGGGGTCTCCGAGAGAGGCTGAAGAATTGAACCCGGCTTAGCTAGGCCGGCGGCTTACAAGGCAAACGCCCTACTGCTGTGCTATCGCTCTAAGGAGGAAAATAATTTAGTTGAATATTAAAAGGAATCTGAGCTTAGAATCCTTCCTGTTTTTTCCCCTTTTTTTATACATCTGTGCCTTGGATCTTCCTCTAATGAGGAGAATGCTTTGAGAATTCAATGAAATAACAAATGGAAAAGCATCAGCACAAGGTACAATATGTCTTAAATTCTAGATATATTATCTTCCTTAAAAAAATTCCACAAATGAGTGCAGTCCTTCTATGTCTGTCCCTCTCTTTCTGACTCATTTCACTTAGCATGATACTCTCCACGTTGATCCACTTATATGTAAATTTCATGACTTTATCTTTTCTAACAGCTGAATAGTATTCCATTGTGTAGATGTACCAAAGTTTCTTTAACCAGTCATCTGTTCTCAGGCAGTCGGGTTTTTCCAGATTCTGGCTACTGTAAATAGTGGTGCAATGAACATACAAGTGCAGATGTCATTTCTACTATACATTTTTTTTTTGCATCTCCGGGATACATTCCCAGAAGAACCCATGTTCTTTAAGCCAACAGAAAGTGCCCGCGAGTGGCTCCCAAGGCTCTTACTGTGCCCCTGGATCTTTCCAGAGTCCCACTCCGCTCCCTGGATGGCATCGCACACTTTGCGGAGCGACAGTATAGATGCCGCCTGTGCCACTGGGTGTCAGTCACCATCACACTGTGTGTTTGGACAGACACTCAGGGTTTTCACTTTTCACCTCATCGGCGTCTCCCCACAACGTTCACAGTGAGCAGGGTCCTCTCTGCAGGTTGGATAAGGCCCCTTACGCCACTTCACTGCACACCTGATACTTTTCAGGTGCATGATCTCACCCAAGTTGCTCAGACACTAGCAAAAGTGGCAGCAGCCACATTTCCAATTTTAGATGCAGAAATTCACCATCCCCTTGAGAACCTCATTCTGGGGCAGCCCTGGAGTCATGAGACCAGCAGGTCCCCCCTGGGAGCAAGCCGCTCCTGGAGCCAGCCAGAGGCCGAGGGAGGCTCGACCTGGGTGGGCTCAGTGAGCGGGGAGTGCTCTGCCACAGACCCGTGGGGTCCTGCCAGGGATGGTCCAGCACACTGCTCTCCTCAGCCCTGGCCCTGGGCTCCATCGAGGGGGCCAGCAGGCTCTGGCATCTGCCCAGATGCTTTTGCCAAATGGTCCCATTACATAGTACATATCATCTTCCCGGGCTGTTGGTGTGGCCAAACAACTGGCCAAACAACAGCCAATCATCTTTCACAGCATTCGACTCCTTCCTCCTCTCTACACCTGCCTAACAGCAGTGCCCCACTTCTAGGACCCCTCAGGCAAAAGGACCTGGCCTCTCCTCTGTCTCCAGGAAACAGATAAGGGGCTGGGATGGTCCTGCACCGAGCGGTAACTCCCATGCTCAGCCCTACAGCCTTAGACCCCCAAATCCTCAGGTGCTTTATTTATTGGGATTTTTTTTTTGGAGGGGCGGAGGGTGGACCACATCCGGCAGTGCTCACGACTTACTCCTGGCTCTGCACTAAGGGATCACTCCTGGCGGGCTCAGAGAAAATGGATGAGGTACCGGGGATCGAACCTGGGTAGGCTGCACGAGAGGCAAGTGCCTCATGTGCTGTACTATCTCCAGCTCACACGTCGGCACTTTTGGAAGTGCTTGCCAGTTCAGGCTGTGGCTGTTGCCTGGCGCAGGCCTATGCAGGCATGGTCTTAGGTAGCAGACCCTGTAGGCAGGGTCCAGCCCAGGTTGGTCAGTGACACCTTCATGCTGCTGAAGAAACCGACCCAGCATGGTCAGATGGCTTGCACAAGGCACACAGGTGACCCTCCCCCCTCAACTTTGAGTCTAGTAGTTCACCTTTTCTGGACCACACAACGGTCCCAACACTGAAGCAGACCATCCCACGGTTGCCAGAATGGGATCAGGACAGGATCAAAACAAAACTGGAGGGGTTGGAGTGATAGTATGGCGGGTAGGGCGTTTGTTTGCCTTGCACGTGACAGACCCGGGTTCGATTCCCCGCATCCCATATGGTTCCCCGAGCACCACCAGGAATAATTCCTGAGTGCATGAGTCAAGAGTAACCCCTGTACATCGATGGGTGTGACCCAAAAAGCAAAAAAAATAAAAAAAACAAAAACCCAAGAAAAACCCTGGAATTCCAGAACCAGAGTCAGCAGCCTACACTGGATGTGGTGGCCCTGCCCTGCCACATCCAAGCACACAGGCCAGACCCTGAGCTCCCTGGGGTACTGCCAATCCACTTCTAATCCACAGAGAGAGGGGGACAGCAATGGGTGGCTCTGGGACCTTTGCCCCAGTGGCACCAAGGAGCATGCACAAGTCTCTGGGAAGCACAAAGGAGTAAGAAGTCCAAGAGAGTGGGGCGGGCACTGCCCCGCACCCAGGGCTTTCCCTCACTTGCAAGATGCAGGTAACAAGGCCGGGTGGGGTGGTTGCAGGGATGCTGCCACCGTGGGTGTCAGCAGAGAGGGCAAAGAGGTTTTGACACAGCATGGGAAGGCAATGTTTAAAAGAAAAAAAAATCACAAAAGCAACCCTTGGTGCGTGCATGTGCGCGCGCGCATACACACACACACACACACACACACACACACACACACACACACAGAACAGTTCCCCAACTTTTGGAAATGAGGAAAACCATGGTGACTAGCTCGAGGGAACTTAGCCACCAACGCAGCAGAAAGCACCACCTGCTCTGACTAACAGGTTCCAGCGACTAAATGTCACTTGCTTTTTCCACGCTGACTTTTTGCTTTTCCCCGGCTGCTAGAAACCATTTTGATGGCCAAACAGAGTCATGGATTCGGAACAGAGAGCTGAGTGGCTTCGGGTATGAGATGATGGCACACAAACAGAGCTCTCGGGACAGGCGAGAAGGAGCAAGTGCCGCCCTGCACTGCACAGAGCACTGCCAGGTAAGCACCCACAGGCACGGCCCCGCGACTATCTTTCAGAACAGGAAAGGCCCAGCTCCCAGGGGTGCCCCATCCTCTCAAGAACAAAGGGTGGACAAGCTGATTTCCGAAAGATCCTTCCGGAGAAGGCTGTGGTCTCCTAACAGTTCGGTTTCATCCGTTTTCCTCCCTGGGTGTGGGTCCCCCAAAGGGGAAGTTTGCTTCCAAATCTGCAAACTCAGCTGCATGAGGTTACAAGTGAAAGGCCTCAGGACACAACTTCAGCACCCTCTCTCTAGAAGAGCCAAGAATGGCTTCTAATTCTCCAGGTCCCCAAGTTAACAAACCCCAGCAAGGCTAAAAGGACCCTCCAAAGTCACACCAACCTGTGACCAATCTAACAACCCCCAGGGCTGATCGAAGGTCCCCCTGCCCCACCAAAAGCTGGGCTGAGTGGGCTTAGAGTACTGTGGGTGATGGGTCCATCACCAAAGCTCCTCTGTCAAATCTGCAAAACACAGCTGCAAGAGGTCACAAGTAAAATCCTTCAGGCCACATCTTCAGCATCCTCTCTTTAGAAGAGCCAAGAAGGGGGGCTGGAGCGGTAACACAGCGGGTAGGGCTTTTGCCTTGCATGTGGCCGACCTGGGTTCGATTCCCAGCATCCCATATGGTTCCACAGCACCGCCAGGAGTGATTCCTGAGTGCAGAGCCAGGAGCCAGCCCTGAGCATCACGGGCTGTGACCCAAAAAGCAAAAAAAAAAAAAAAAAAAAAAGAGAGAGAGAGAGAGAGAGAGAGCCAAGAATGGCTTCCAATTCTCCAGGTCTCCATGTTAACAACCACCATCAAGGCTGAAAGGACCTTCCAAAGTCACACCAACCTGTGGCCAATCTAATTACCTGGGGGATGGGGGGGGGGGAGAGGGAAGAAAAAGAGGGGGAGGGAGAGAGCGAGCAAGAGCGAGAGTGAGAGTGAGAGTGAGTGAGTGAGAGAGAGAGAGAGAGAGAGAGTGCATGCACGCGCTGCTCTCCAACACGGTGGGCCAAGGGATGTCGCAGTTGTCCCGCAGTTGCACGGAGTGAGGGGTCCTGCGGAAAAAGCGGTAGACGTGCTACCGGCCCAGCCTTGGCGCTGATGACATCGATGCAGATCCGGCCTATGGGGTTTCTAGTAGAAACATAAATATGGATGTGGTTCAAATCAGTTTTTGTCTTCCGGAGAGTCATAGCGGGTATTTAAAAAAAGAGATTTCAACTTGGGGCAAATGATCCCCTTCCCAATTTTACTTTACTTCCCTGTTCCTTCCCCATGTGACAAACTGCGTGGAGCGGAGGCCAGCAGGGAGAGATGACCAGTGGGTCTGGACACAGAACCAACCCAACACCAACCAGCACAGCTGCCTTTATGCCAGTCACCCGCTCTCAGGGCCTTGCTCTCCTCCCCCTGCCCCTCCAACATGGCCCCTTCCTCCATGGCAGGGGGTGGAGGGGTGTGGGTCTCTGAACACCCGCTTTGAGCCGCAGAGCGGACATTATCTGCACTGGCAATTCATAAAGCACCCCCTGGCCTGCCTTCAAATTGTTACCCAAATTTCCAGCTGCCAACGGGCGCTATCCGTGAGCAGCATGTGAGCAGACGCGGGACAGGCACTCGAGTCCCTCTGTGACTCTCATCGTAGGCCAAGACCGCGATACAGACATGGCTCCTGTTACATAAGTATTGATTCTCCAAGGTAAACAGTCCAACCTACAAAACAATCTTCAAAAGTTGATTTAATCTAGGCTAGGACAACTGCCTTTTCCAGAGGCTTCACCTTTTGCAGAGATCTAAAATGTCCAGGAGGGCAGCTTTTTCTGGCCTCTAAGCTAGATCCCTCATGCTGCAGTTTAACCCCTCGTGTCCAGGTCAGGGTGGGGAGGCGCGCTGCAGGCAAGAGGCCGAGAGTTGGGGGCCACATGTGCACGTGTGACCCAGCAGTGCTGCCACCGGGATCCCAGCAGGAGAACTACTTGTGTGTGAAGACCACGCTGAAAACATACGTGTTATTTAATGCATGAACGATAACAGGGGCTGGAGAGATAGCACAGCAGGTAAGATGTTTACATTGCATGTAGTCAATCCCTGACTCCCAGATGGTCCCCTGAGCCTATCAGGAGTGACTCCTGAACACAGAGTCAGGAGCAAGCCTTGAGCATCGCAGGGGCGGCCCTGGCACTCACTCTAAGGCCTGGGCAGTGCCTTCCATCCCAGGCCCTCACACGAACTGAGCAACCTGGGTGGCTGAGAATCACCAGGAGTGGCATCCGGTCCCCGAGAGACACTTGGGACACCTCTCAAATAACTTAAAACTTCAGCGAAACAAAAACCCACCCTCCTTATCTTAGTCTATTATTTTAGTGAGTTTCAAGACTGAGAAGGCTGGGAAGATGATCCGGAAAACGAGGGAAATGCTGCCCTTCCCCATGTCCCCACGGGCAGGGCTGTATCCAGAACAGGCATCTCTACTTAGTAGCAAGAAGGAAGTCTTGAGCCACTGGTATTGGAAAAAAAAATGCTGTTTTGTCCTCCTAAATTCCTGCTACCCCATCCACACCTTTGTTCTAGCTCAACATGGGGAGGAACAGAAGTATCTGACGAACTCACGTGATCCCCAAGCGGGAACCACCTCATTCTAAGAAAGCCCCTTCCTAAGGTGGACTACAAGTGAGCACAGGACAGTGGTGGACAGTGTGGGACGCTTCAGAGGTGGCAGAGACGCACTTACTTTGTATACCAAGAGCACAAAATTAACACGGCTGGTACCATGTTCCCTCAACTACAATATACTGAAACACTTAAAAACAATACCAATTCACAGCTCCTTTCGGCAAGGATTTTGGCAGGAGAGGGCCTACCTAGAGAACGTGAAAGGAAGATGGGTCTCCTGGTGGCCTCCGTACTCAACAGAGAAGCTGCCTTAGCCTTTTTCAGCCTGACACTCACACCTGAACTTCCACACCGAATCAGGTCCTGAGGGATGTTTCAATTCCCCGTCGAGGGAGAGATGCTTCTTAATGGGGACTGACAGTTTGAGATGCAACTAGAGACATGAAAAGCAGCAGCCTCTGTAAATCCTGAACCTCGCTGAGCTCCCACTAGAACAGTTGGACAGCTGGGAGCTCCCTAGGAGCCCAATATGTGGCGGAACACAGAGCTGCGTTTGCCACATGCTGTCTCAGTGGTCATGGGTTCCTCACGATTCAGGCTGGTCTGAACAGGACTGAAAGCAGAGGGGGTGGATGTGGTGAGACCCTCCAGGAGGAGCCGGTGGCTTAGGAGGCCAGGTTCTAGGGCTCAGGCCTGACAAAGGACAGGGCACTGGCCATATGCTCCCCCAATTAGAAAGCCCTTCTCCAAGCTCCAGTGATTGGGAAAGTCCCGCCCATAGACAGACCGTATCAGGTTCACAAAGTCCTAAGGTCTGGCTCTAGGACAGCTGTGTGCGCTTATCACAGGCCGCCTGTGGCCTATATTCCTGTACCGAATGGCCCCAAACAATATTTTAAATATACAAATGGGGTCTCAGAAAGAGATAGTACAGAGGGTAAGGTACTTGCCTAGCACATGGTCAACCTGGGTCTGATCCCTGGCACCACATCTGGTCCCGAGCCTTGCCTAAGCAGAGCCGAGAGTAAGTCCTGAGCACTGCCAGGTGTGGTCCTATAGAAAACCTTGGCAGGAAAAAAGTGTCCTCCCTCCCACCTCCCCACCACCGCTCGCATCCTACCTCAAGGGGCTGGAGTGCCAGCTTTGAAAGTGGGAGAGCTGAGTTTGATCTCCAGCACTGAACCACAACAATGCTGGGAGAGAACCTGGGGGCCCCAGGACAATGACTCCGTGGACACCCCAATATTAAATAAAAATAAATAGAAACCCTTCTCCTCTAGTTTGCTAATTATTTTACCCTTTCCTTTAATCCCTTGCTCTAGGCCTACCTCCCCATCCCCCCCCCCAGAACATAATTGATTAACCCCATAGGTTTCTGATTCTGTCACATATTTCAATTTGAATGAGTCTTCAGTGAATGACTTCCTGGCAAGTGCTTCATCCTGGGAGCCTGCCTGGAGATGAAGGCAGTGCCTTTTGCTCCCATTTATTTCCTTGTTCCTGGGTCTGCCTCAGTTGACTTCCCTGACAAACCCCTGCACAGCTCTCACCTGACACAGGATCCTTTCAGACTGAGACTATCACTGTTCAAGCAGAACTAGGAGCCTTGGGCTACTGCAGGGCCCACGAAACCACTTGGCCAGTGTCCCCAGGCCCAGGCACATGCTTTCCCACCCAGTTGCACCTCTACTAGGCAGCCGCCTTCAATGGAGAAACTGAGACCCACATCTTCCTATCAACACACTGGGCTTTAAAGTAAAGGAAGGCCAGGGGTTGCAAAATATCTCACAGGGCAGGGCAACGTATTCTGCATGTGGAAGACCAAGGATTGACTCTAGACCCCGGCATGACCAGCATTCTCAAGTTCTATCAGGTGCAATCCCCAAATTAGAAACAAAGCCAGAAAGGAAATCCAGGGCCAGTTAGAAAATAATTAGTTAGGGGTTAAGGGGTTTGCCCTGCATGTGGCGTTCAGTCCCAGAGACCGCATGGTAACCCTGGATGGATGTGAGCCCACGCACCAGGAGTAGCCCTCAGCATTGCTAGGTATGGTCAAAAATCATGTGCCCCCCCCCGCCCCCGCCAAAAAAAGGAAAGGAAATCTAACCACCAAAGTGAGCACTA
>JAOXYA010000019.1:39825966-39837026 GCA_028565675.1 Sorex palustris | reverse complement strand
CATTAACATATGCCTCAGAGACCTGGGCCCTATGAAAACAGGATGAGAATGCTATTTGGGTCTCCCAAAGAGGAATCAAAAGAGTTATGCTTGGAGTATCACGCTTCACTCAAGTGAGAGAAAGAATTTGGAGTTTCTACCACCATCAATGATCAAGAATCAGGGACACTGTCTCATTTGCCAAGTCATCGAAAATCAGATGGGCTAGACACGTAATGCAATTTGGAGATGACCGCTGGACTAGAGCCATTACTGACTTGATTCCATGGGATGTCAAAAGATCGTGTGGCCGCCAACCTACGAAATGGTCAGACTTCTTCGTCAAGACACTGGACAATCGATTTGAGGCTCTTCATATTCCTGGAGTGAGCAGAAGCCATTGGGCTACACTGGCACATGACAAGGACAAATGGAGTCGTTACTGACGTCCACTTGAGCAAATAGATGAGTAGCAAGATGTCAAGTGATTAAGTGATTTATATTATGATCACTATCACTGTCCTCTCATTGTTCATCGATTTTCTCGAGCGGGCCCAGTAACGTCTCCATAGTGAGACTTAGTTGTTACTGTGTTTGGCATATATTATGATAAGAAATAATGTTTGGAAGATTTGTAGGAACTTTGCTTATTACTCATCCTCATTGCTTCCAATCCACTTTATCCCAAAGATCTAGAAAAGATACACACACACTCACACACACATACACACACACACACAGAGGCACATGCTTATCTATTTGTTTATCTGTCTAACCTATACCTCTAATTCCAACCCTATTTCACAGGGTTCACTGAAGCTTTCATTTTTCCATATCTGTAATAGTATCTCTCACAGTGAGAACCTAGTTCTCACCATTTTAGTACGTTTATTAATTTTTCCAATTTTGATTTTAATGGAAGATAATTTCTGAATTGTTCATTCATCTTATTGCAAAATACAAGCCTATAGGAATGATTTGTTTACATTTCTTTTCATCTTTAGATTGAAGAAACTTAAAGTACTATTCTCAAGAATTTCTTGGACTCCTGTTCTCTTAATTTTCCTCACTATAGTTATGTTGGGCTGGAGCAATAGCACAGAGGTTAGGGTTTTTGCCTTGCACATGGTCGACCTGGGTTTGATTCCTCCATCCCTCTCGAAGAGCCCGGCAAGCTAGGGAGAGTATCCCGCCCGCATGGCAGAGCCTGACAAGCTACCCGTGGCATATTGGACACACAAAAACAGTAACAACAAGTCTCACAATGGAGACATTACTGGTGCCTGCTCGAGCAAATTGATGAACAAAGGGAGGACAGTGCTACAGTGCTTTAGCTGAAGTGGCTAAAGGGATGGCCATTCTTTCTTGTTACTTTTTCACTCTGTAGATGAGTGTCTTCCTGCATAGGCTGCGCCAAGGGGTTTTGGTAACTGAGAAAGAAGGTGAACTAACAATTGGACCGTATCAAGGCTTAGTTGCCCATTATAGGTCTGGATTTTGGTGTCACTGTGGGGATTGATTCTGAAGTGTTGATGTGACCCCATTTCCCTTGCAGGAAGTGGACATTGTAGTAGCACCGTGCAAAGGCCTTCGACCCACAGTGGATGTTTTGGGTGATTTGGTGAATGAATTCTTGCCTGTGATAACCTATGCTCTCCACAAAGATGAACTCTCTGAGAGAGATGAACAAGAGCTTCAGGAAATCCGAAAGTATTTCTCTTTTCCCATATTCTTTTTCAAAGTGCCGAACCTGGGCTCAGAGGTCATTGACTCCCCCAGAAGAATGGAGAACGAGAGATCCCCGCTTCATCACCAGCTGACTGACCTGGGCTATCTGAGCAGTAGTCACTGCAACTGGGGGTCCCCCAGCCAAGACAGCAGGGCACAGAGCATGTTGGTGGAACAGAGCGAGAAGCTGAGGCACCTGAGTACGTTCTCTCACCAGGTGCTGCAGATGCGCCTAGTGGATGCAGCCAAGGCTCTGAACCTGGTGCACTGCCACTGCCTGGACATTTTTATTAACCAGGCCTTTGACATGCAGCGGGATCTGCAAATCACTCCCAAACGTCTGGAATACACTAGGAAAAAGGAGAATGAGTTGTTTGAGTCCTTGATGAACATTGCCAATCGAAAGCAGGAGGAAATGAAGGATATGATTGTTGAGACACTTAACACTATGAAGGAGGAACTTCTCGATGATGCTGCCAACATGGAATTTAAAGGTAAGTTCTAGAAGGCTTATTGGGGTGCCATAGATAGGGGGCATCCTTGCGGCCTTTTTCTAGAATGGGGGTTCATTAATCCTAAATCCGAGGGAACCTCAGGATAATCTCAACTACCCCATTCTCATCAACAGAAATCTACCTTAAGTCATTTAGCTAAGGTGACCTTTCTTGGAAGACCTTCATGGAAGGTCATTTAGACCTTCTGGAAGAGTCCACTGTCATTCCTTCCCAGGAGTGTTGACTCCACTTTCATTAAAGGCATCCAAATAGTGCTCTTCAGTCTTTATTTTATGCCTCTCTCTCCTTAACTCTAATGGAGAGTTGCTGGAAAAATGTTAAAAATCAGGGTTTAATCCTGGCCTTTTCCCAGCTTCTTTGCTCTTATTTTTGTGCCATGGTCTCATTTTCCTTTTAGGCTGCTTCTAAAACTCAGCCCAGGAGATTTTCCCCAAATAGTGGTTTGGGCCTTTCTGTCGGTCCGTTCTTTACAAATGGCTCTTACACAAATCAGGACGAAGAGAGTAGTCAGGTCTTTGGGGCCTGAGAGTTAGCTCTTGTTGACTTTGAATACTGCTTGTTATATAAACATCCCTGTGTGAATCATATAGCTCTGCCACCTGTTAATTAAAGCGGCGCGGTTTTCAAGTTACCCATTAGGTTTTCTATCATCGTTGTATATCCAAACCATCTGGAAAAATTACCCCCACCCCTATTACTCCCTTTTTGGTGTTGTTGTTATTGTTGGTTTAGGGATTGATTGACTCCTGGGGCTCATGCATGCAAAGCATCTCACTGAGCTATGCTAAAAATATAAATGCACAAGATCACGAAAGACTATTTTAGGAGCTGGGGATAGTAAAGCAGGTAGCCACTTGCCTTGCATGCGAATGATCCAGAATTGCTCCCCGGCACCCCATATTGTCTCCTGAGTACCACCAGGAGTAATGCTTGAGCACAGAGCCAGGGGTAACTCCTGAGCATTCTTGGGTATTCTTCCCCCTAACTACCAAAAAAAAAAATAAGGTTTTCAGATTTGTTATTCAAATTTCTATGATTTGTTTTTTGTTCTCCAAAATAGGCTTATTAGGTGAATTCTGCTTTTTGACATTTTCTAGGACAGGGAAACTTAAAATTTAGAGAGTTTAAGAAATTTGCTCATGGCAACAAGGCTCAGAGGGAGGTCTGACTTTGATCTCGCCTAACACTGCTAGGTGTGGCCCCTGAGTAGAGGCAGATTCCTCACCCATATTCTTGCTTCTTAATTTGTTGCAGTTACTATTGCCACTTTTTTTTTTTTCCTGGTAAACCACTCTAAAAATCTTATCATGGATGAGATTTATCAGCAGTGCTCAGGGCTTCCTCCTCCCTCTGCACTCAGGGTTCACTTCTGGCAGTGCCCGGGGGACCATATTGGGTGCTGGGGATTGAACCCAGGTCCACCATTTGCATGCGGAGCAAATGCCCTACCCACTCACCCTGATCTTCTAATCTTTTGTTTTCTTTGTCCCCAAGATTGATTGCATGTCCCCCAAATGCAATCAGTTGCCAAGCTCTGAGGAGTTATATTCTCTTCCTCTGTTTTTTTTTTCTTTTCCCCCTTTCTTTCTCTTTGGTTTTTGGGTCACACTTGCTGTGCTCAGGGATCACTTGTGGTGAGCTCAGAGAACCAACCTGGGGTTTGAACCTGGGTACACCACATGCAAGGCGAGAGAGCCTTACCCACTCTACTCTCGCTCCGACCTCCTGCCTTTGCTTTGATACTCCCTCTTCTGTGTAGCTGAACTCTCAGTTCTCAGTCGAGCTTGCATTTCTTTATGTACCTTTCTGACTTTGCTCGTCTCGTGGGTCTCAGAAGTTGCTGGTCTCTGTGCTCCTGTTATTTGTTGTTTTGCTCATGCCCAGCCCTAAATCTGTTTGTTGGGAGAGGCAGGGGGCAGGACTACCCCTGGCTGTCTCAAGGTCTGCTCCCATGTGTTGCTTGGCTGGTGGGGTGGGGGTGCGGTGGGGGTAACTCGAGAAGTGCTTGGGGGACCGCATGCTACTGATTGACCCCTACTGGGGCTCCCTTTTGCAGAGCCTGGGCCCTGGTCCTTGGAGCCATTTCCCTGATCTCCTGCCATGAATTTGAAGTATCTTTTTTCTGTTTCCAAATCCTACCTATCCTTCAAGGCCCCTTCCAATTGCCAGGTTTTTTTTTTTTTTTCCATGAAGATGTCTTTTATTTTGTTTGCTGGTAACAGTTGAATTTATCTAAAAATTTCAGAATTGAAGGAAAATATTCTTAATCATATCTCTTGGAACAAACCCCACAGTCTAGTGTGCGCTACACCTTTGGAGAATTTGTGCTTGTGAATCATGGTGTATAGCTATGTCACACTTGCAAATAAAATAGAAAGTAGAACTCAGTGGTTGTTTCCGCCATGCCACTTCCTTTCAGGATTAGGAAATCTGTTTTGCAAGTCAGGGGAGAGAGACCTTAGAACAAATGATCTGCAGAAAGTTCTCCTTTTGCAAAGGCACTCTAAGGCCAGAGAGTGAGGTCAGTGGGCTTCAGCACAAGCTTTGTCTGGGGGACGACTATGAGGTTGATCCCCAGAGCCACATGGTCACCCTAGTACTGCAGGGAGTGGCCCCTGAGCTGGGTGTGGCCCAAAAGCCAAAGCCAAAAGCCAAAAAGGAAGGCTGGAAGGAAGGAAATTAGGAAGGACAGATGGACTTACCACTGAGCCACATTCTTGCTCCAGAGTAGAATTCTTGTGTAGAATTCTCTAGGGTAGAATATTTTTGTCAGCAATGTGCTCATTAGTGTGACTATTAAAAGATCAGAGACTTTGAAATCCCTGAGTTTTGGGCTTATTTATTTATTTTGATATGTTTATTTGATTTTGGGGCCACACCTGGCGAAGCTCAGGTGTTACTCATGGCTGTGTACTCAGGAATCATTTCTTACAGCTCTTTGGAGGACCACATGGGATGCTGGGGATCGAACCCCGGTTAACAGCATGCAAGGCTAGCATTCTGCCTGCTGTACTGTTGCTCCAACCCCTGAGTTTTGGGTTTGAATGCTAGTTTTCTACCTGCTCCTATTCCATCCCCCTCTAAATGCAAACTTTGACCTCTTTTTGAGACTCTTCCTAATCCATAATATATGAGCCTTATAGCACAACTGACAAAGTTATTGTGGGGGTTACGTTCAGTTATATAAGAGGAATTACTGTAGGTGCCTGTCAGATAGTTTACTGTCATCAGTGTTGTTGTTCTTCTGTAAATGTGACACAAGAGGTACATCTAGACACAGCTGCCCTTACTTTGGATTCTCAGTTGGCCTGAAGTAATGAGGGTTCCGTGGCCCTTATGCTAAGGGGCAAAGTTAAGAAGTCCTGTGTTTCATAGCCATTGTCAATTGCACCCTCCTCTGATTTGGGAGATATTTATAGTGCCCCCCTCTCCTTCCCTCTCTGATTTTTTCCCTCTCTGATTTCTACGCCTCCATAGATGTCATTATCCCTGAGAACGGAGAACCAGTGGGCACCAGAGAAATTAAATGCTGCATCCGCCAGATCCAGGAACTCATCATCTCCCGGCTTAATCAGGCAGTAGCCAACAAACTGATTAGCTCAGTGGATTACCTCCGTGAGAGCTTTGTTGGAACACTGGAGAGGTGTCTGCAGAGCCTTGAGAAGTCTCAGGATGTCTCAGTTCACATCACCAGTAATTATCTCAAACAGGTACTCAAAGAGTGGTTAGCCCATTGTGCAGGTTGATAAAGGAAACAGAATCCACACACAAGCCTGACCAGTTTAGCTCAGAATTTCCCTTTCAACTTTAGGCCAGTCCAGGTTGAATGTTTCTTTGCTTTTCTTTAACTGCCTGTTGGAGCTGTTCTTGAACTGGAAAATCACAGGTAAGTTGATAAGTAAGAAGGGAAAGATGTCCCAGATACACAGAGAGGAGCCTGACCAGTTTAGCTCAGAATTTCCCATTCTGTTTTAGGCCAGTCCAGTTTGGATTTTGTTTTCCCCTCACTGCCTGTAGGAGCTGCTTATGAGTTGTAAAATCGGTTAGGTTGATGAGCAAGAAGGGAAAGATGAAGAAGGCGGGTCCTAGGTGATACCGGCCTCTGTGGACACTGTGTGGATTGGGGGAATACATTTAAAAACCATGTGACTGGTCTGTGTTCTTAAAGTGCGTATCATTTTATTCCAGTGTCTAAAAATCCTCTCAGGACATACTGTTTTCTCTTTCAGATTTTAAATGCCGCCTATCATGTTGAAGTCACATTTCACTCAGGGTCCTCAGTTACTAGGATGCTGTGGGAGCAAATCAAACAGGTAACCAGTAGAGATTGTTTAGAGAAAAAGTGTTTAGCCTCTGGCTGGTTTTAGTAATTCTCAGACATGCCGCTAGAGAACTGCTATCTAGGATCTCCTGTAAGTGTGTGGACCGTTTGTTCTAATTTGCCTGCCAGGAAGAATTGTGACTTTTTGCCTGTTATAAAATAAGTGTTAACATTGCCCACTTTAGTGCGCTCGCTCTCTCTCTCTTTCTTGGTGGGGGGCAGGGCACACCTCAGAGTGCTCGAGAGCTACTCCTGGCTCTGTGCTTGGGGGTTCACTCCTGGTAGTGCTTGGGGAACTGTGTGGTGCTGTGGATCTAACCAGGGTTAACCACATCCAGGGCAATCACCTTAACCCGTGTCCTTCTTTCTCCCTTTAACTCTTAAAAGTGGTGCAGTTAAATTATTTCACGAAGCCACCTGACTCCATTAGCTTATTCTTATTTCTTATTCCCAACTTAAGTACTTTATCAAAATCAGAATCTGGGGACTAGAGTGATAGCACAGTGGATAGGACGTTTGCCTTGCATGCGGCCGACCTGGGTTTGAATCCCAGCATCTCAGATGGTCCCCTGAGCACTGCCAGGAGTAATTCCTGAGTGCAAAGCCAGGAGTAACCTCTGAGCACCGCCAGGTGTGACCCAAAAAAGAAAAGTCAGAATTTGTTGCCATATGCCATTGAAGTTATTGTTTGCTTGGGTTTTGGTTTCTTAAATTTTGCGTCACACCTGGCAGTGCTCAAGGCTTACTCCGGCTCTGCACTCAGGGATCACGACCCTGGTAGGGCAGGGCTCATGTGTTGTGGGTTGAAGTGAGATCAGATGTGCAATGCAAGCACCTTACCCACTGTGCTGACTCCTTCAGTCCATGAGTGTGATTTTTTTTTTTTTTTTTAGAAATGTATCTGGCTTTGGGGCTGGAGTGATAGCACAGCAGGTAGGGCATTTGCCTTGTACTCGGCCCGACCCGGGTTCTATCCCCAGCATCCCATGTGGTTCCCCGAGCACGGCCAGGAGTAATTTCTGAGTGCACGAGCCAGAAGTAACCCCTGTGCATCACCAGGTGTGACCCAAAAAGAAAAAAGAAAAAAAGAAATGTATCTAGCTTTTATGTGGGGTTAATTACTGACTTAGAATTTACCGGGCATTCTGTCTCTGAATAAGATGTTTTGAGGGTTTTTGAGTGCATAGCCTAGTTCTGTTGGTATTTGAGTGTTTGCATTGGGATAAACCCTGGGATGATGGAAATGGAGAGCAGTCCTTCAGGTGACTTTTCGCCATTTAAAAAAAAGTATTTATTGATCCTGGAGAGATAGTTCAATAGCCCAGGCTCTTGCATACTGCCTTCTTGGGCTTGATCTTCGGTACCCTATATAGTCCCCTGGGCACCTTCAAGAGTGATTCCTGACCCTGAACATGGAACTAGGAGTAAGTTCTGAGCACTGCTGGGTGTAGCCCAAACAGAGAGAGGGGACTGGGGGGGGCAGGGAGTGGGGGAGGATTTCTATTTCCTTTCTCTCCCTTGCAGTGCTGTTGCTGGTGGTGGTGTGGTGGCCAGAGACTCCCACATGCCTGACTGGTGCTCCCACATTCCCAGATTTGCTTGCCAGGACTTGCACATCAGCTTGGGTGCTTGCACACTCAGCATTGCTGCTCACTAACACCCTTGACTAGTGGTGCTTGCTGGGCTCATACTCTTAGTTGAGGAGCACAAGTTAATGGTTGTGGGGCTCATGGAGGACTGCACCCTTTTTGTTAGTGTGGCCCCTTGCAGTAGTGGAGATTGCAGACAGTAGAGCTCCCAGGCGCGGGGGCACTGTGTGTTTGAGTGCCAGGATTTGAATTTGTGGCTGTCCACTTGCCGGCCAGGCTCTCTAAAGTCGCCACACTATTCCCCGGCCCTCTGGTGGCTTTGATCTTCAGAGCCTGCTCCTCCTGAGGACACTGGGTCTCCGTTCCTAACTGTCTCCATCCTGCAGATCATTCAGCGCATCACATGGGTGAGCCCACCTGCCGTCACCAGAGAGTGGAAGAGGAAGGTGGCCCAGGAAGCCATCGAGAGCCTCAGTGCCTCCAAGCTAGCCAAAAGCATTTGCAGCCAATTCCGGACTCGCCTTAACAGTTCTCACGAGGCCTTTGCAGCCTCCTTGAGGCAGGTAGGTATGTAGGAAAGAGCGGCTCAGGTTGTGGGAGATTAGTTGGATTATCTCCATATGCATTCTTAAAAAAATCGTTAGCATATTTTCTTTGTACTCTGGCTAATTGTATTAATTACAAGAAATTTTATTAATAAACTTTGCATGTGGATATTCTAACTCTGGAGAAAATGGAGAAAACTCAGTTAATTTCTCCATATTTCACAGAGCAAGAAGTGAAAACAACAGAATTTTTGTGTGTGGGGGGGTGGTGGAGATAGCAGGGTGCAATTTGGGCTTGGGGCTTACTTCTGGCTCTATGTTCAGGAATCTCTTTGGGGGGGGTGGCGGGGGAGCATATGGGGTGACAAGGATTGACCCAGGTCAACCATATGCGAGGCAGGAGATTTACCCTAGAACTTTTATATATGAGTTTATACCGTGCTTTAAGAACGAGTAACAGAAAGGGATGCCTTTCCAGTGTACTCGCTCCCCAGTGATACCCATTTATCTCCGAGAGGTGCGCGTGAATGTCAGTGTCTGTGGAGACTGTGTCACTGCTTATTAAGCGCCCACCATATGCCAGTCTCTGAGATAAATGATAAATGCACCTTTGGATGGATATCATGGGATAATATGCCATCGGTGTTATTCCCCCTGTATAACAGCTGAAGAAACCAACCCAAGGGACCGGGTCTCTTTTTCCTCTTTCCCTCCCAGTTGGAAGCTGGCCACTCAGGCCGGCTGGAGAAAACTGAAGATTTGTGGCTGAAAGTTCGGAAAGATCATGCCCCCCGCCTGGCCCGCCTGTCTCTAGAAAGCCGCTCTTTGCAGGATGTCTTGCTGCATCGTGAGTCCTTGTGTGTTTGTTTGTTTTCTGTATCAATTGGAAAAGGGTTCTGGGTACCTCTGCTATCTTCTTTCCGGCCTTGGAGAATTCCAGTTTCTAAAGTTGTTTTCTTGTGGTGCTGCATAAGCCCCTGATGTGGTTTTGAACTCCTGAAGTCTGTTTGGTTTTGAGACTCAACATAGTGGGTAGAACATGACCGGTGTTTGCCTGAGTCAAACCAGTTAGGTGGCTTTCTGCTGGGTTAGGCTTCGAGCAGCCTGCACTTCCCTGCTGTGGTGGCAGCTCCTGCCTCTGGGAATTTCAGGATCTCAGGAATGTTGCCCAGCACATTTCCATTCGCCTTACCCCAGTCTCTGTGTCTTCCAGGTAAACCTAAACTGGGACAGGAACTGGGTCGGGGTCAGTATGGTGTGGTGTACCTGTGTGACAACTGGGGGGGTCACTTCCCCTGTGCCCTGAAGTCGGTTGTTCCTCCAGACGAGAAGCACTGGAATGACCTGGCTTTGGAGTTCCACTACATGAGGTAGGTTCTGGCCTGTTCGTCTCTGTGGGAAGAAATTCAGAGCCAAGGCCACACCCCTGGTATAGATTTTCTTTCTTTTTTTTTTTTCTTTTCTGGGTCACACCCGGAGATGCACAGGGGTTACTCCTGGCTCATACACTCAGGAATTACCCCTGGCGGTGCCCGGGGGAACATTTGGGATGCTGGGAATCGAACTCAGGTTGGCCGCATGCAAGGCAAACGTCTTACCCGTTGTGCTATCACTCCAGCCCGAGACCCCTGGTGTAGATTTTTGTACCCACGCCTACAGCATACCTGGCTTTTCCAGTCTGTTTTTAGATGTTGTAGATTAATATTCTGTCTGACCCAAAAACGTACTCTGGCCAGGCCTCTGCTGTCTGCGTGCCCTTTCCCCCACCTCCTCATGTCTCAGACTGTTTCTTCCATTTGCGTTTCATCTTTAGTCCTTACGGCTCCAGTTTCAGACTCCCCAGTTGTCCCATTAGAGGGCTTCCCTCTGTGGCTCCTGCCCGGCCTCCTGGCTGAGCAGGGGCTGGAGGTCAGCCCTTCCCACCCAGTGGTGTGCCTCAGCCCTCAGCCCTGCTCCTCGCACAGGTCTCTGCCGAAGCATGAGCGATTGGTGGACCTGCACGGCTCCGTCATCGACTACAGCTACGGCGGGGGCTCCAGCATCGCCGTGCTGCTCATCATGGAGCGGCTGCACCGCGACCTGTACACGGGGTTGAAGGTGAGACCGTGGAGCGGGGGCCAATGGGGGCCGGGCCCGGCGGCCTCCAGGCCTCTCACCCTCCTGTGGGTCTCCAGAACTATTTTTTTTCATAAGACGTTGGTGGGACAGTCAGGCTTTGTGGCCCTTATTTCCTGCACACAAAAAAATGTTCTCAATCTAATGTTTTTGTCCTGGTTTATATAGAAGACACTCTAATTCTCTAATTTCCGAGTTCGATTCTCCGCCCCTCTCGGAGAGCCCGGCAAGCTACCGAGAGTATCTCGCCCGCACGGCAGAGCCTGGC
>JAOXYA010000019.1:39787294-39800988 GCA_028565675.1 Sorex palustris | reverse complement strand
ACCTACTTTCTGTACTCATTTCTTGTTCAGTGATTGTTTTCAACTATCTTTGTCATAGTGTCCCCTTCTCAACCCTAGCTGCCCTCTCCCTCCCTCCAACCCCCATCCCCACCACCACCACCAAACACACATACTTACAAGCCTCCAACCCTGCACGAGTCCTCCTGGCCCTTGTTTCTACTGTCCTTAGGTATTAATCTTTTACTGTAAGGTATATGGAGGACGGTGTGGGTGGAATCTTCTGTGACATTGAAGCTAAAGGCATTTTCAAAGATAAAACACCACTGACCAAGCCAGTGGAAGCAAAGATAAATGGGACTACATTAAACTAAGAAGTTTCTGCACCTCAGAAGAAACAGCAACCACATTACAAAGAAAGCCCACAGAATGGGAAAAATTATTTACTCAATACCCGTCTGACAAGAGGTTAATATCAAAGATATATAAGACTTTGGTAGAACTTTACCAAAAAAGAAAAAAACCAAAACATCCAACCCCATCAAAAAAATGGGGAGTAGAAATGAACAGAAGCTTCCTCAAAGAAGAAATTACCAAAAAGACACATGAAAAAAAAATGCTCTAGATCACTAATCATCAGGAAGATGCAAATCAGAATAATAATGAGAGATCTCGCACCAGAGACTGGCACACATCCAAAAGAACAAGCGCAAGCAGTGCTGCGCAGATGCAGGGAGAAAGGGACTCTCCTTCATTGTTGGTGGGAATACTGACTGGTCCAGCCTTTTTGGAAAACAATGTGGACTTTCTTCAAAAAATTAGAAATTAAGCTTCCATATGACCCAGCAATACCACTTCTGAGAATATACATTGCCAGTAGCCCAAAAACACAGCAGAAATGCCAGCTGCTCTTCTATGTTCATTGCAGCACTATTCACAGTAGCAGAATCTAGAAACAGTCCAAGTGCCCGAGAACAGGTGACTGGTTAAAGAAACTATGGTACATCTACACAATGGAATACTGTGCAGTCACAGGGAAAACGAAGTCATGAAATTCGCTTATAAGTGGATGGACGTGGAGAGTATCATGAGTGAAGTGAGCCAGAAGGAGAGGGACAGACATAAAATGATTGCACTCATTTGTGGGATATGATTGCTGTTTCTTCAGTACCCTTTCAATGCCTGGTATTGGCCAGGTAGTGTTTATTGTTATTTTATTTGGTGAGGGGTTGGGAGCCTCATCCAGCATTGCTCAGCTGCTGAACCCAGATCTCTGGCACACACAGCATGTGCTCAGCCATTTGTGCCCATTCTCTTGCTTCTGAGTGACTGTTATATGTATTTTGATTTGCTCACCGGCTTTCTGCAGGCAGATGATAGGACTCTCATGCTATAGATGAGGAAACTGAAAAGAAGTTAAACAGCCTGCCTGAGATCACACCACTTGAAGGTATATCATCAGCTTGAGCATGAGTCTGATCCTTGACCCTTGTCCTGTTTTTGGAGGGGCGTTCTCCCGGTGCTCACGGGGCCCTGTAGTGCCAGGGAGGGAACACTGAATTTCTGCACAGCTTGCATTCCAGCCTTGAGCCTGTCCCCGGTCCCTAGAGCTAATGTCCTTGATCACAGTGCTGTGCTGGCTGTTCAGTCCCTCAAAAACAACTTGTCTTCATGTGAAATTTGGATAAGTAATGATTATGATTTTTTTTCCCCCTGTTTGTTCTTACGTTTTCTTCTCTCTGCGTGTGGTGTCCTTCACCTGGTGGTGCTGGGCGCTTACTCCTGGCTCTGTGCTCAGGAATCGCTCCTGGCAGGGCTTGGGGGGGGGCATATGTGAATCTGGGGTTTGAACCTGGGATGGCCCTGTGCAAGGCAGATGCCCTACCAGCTGTACTGTTACTCTAGTCCACTTTAAGGTTCCTTTTACCATTTCCTTTCCATATAGAGAACTTAGCCATTCTTTTCGGGTAGGTCTGCTGGTGATAAGTGTCTTCGTGTATTCATGTTCCTGAAGGCTTGTCTCTGGATAGCGATTTGACAGTTCTTTCAGCACTTGGAAAATACATCACTTCCTTGTGGTCCCCATGGTTTCTGATACAGATTTGCAGCCATTCAGATTGCTGTTCCTTGTACCAGAGATGTTTTCTGCTTTCAAGAATTTTTTTTTTGTTTTCAGGAGGAATTTTTTTTTTTTAACTTGTTTGAGGGTCTTTGAGCTTCTTGATTTTGTAATGTTTTCATCTTTCGCCAGATATGGGAAATTGCAGCCATTATTTCATCTGCTTTAAAGAAACCTCCCCCAACTTCCAGGATTTTTTCCCCCCTCTTTGGGACACATCCAGCAATGCTCAGGGGTTTCTCCTGGCTCTGTGCTCAGGAATTACTCCCTGCGGTGCTTGAGGGACCATATGGGATGCCGGGGATTGAACCCGGGTCAACTGCGTGCAAGGTAAATACCTTACTTGCTGTGCTATCGCTCTGGCCCTGACTTCCAGGATTTTGTTGGCATGTTTTTGCTTTATAGAATCCTCCAGGCCCCTAAGCTCTGTGCCTTTTTTCTGCTTTATTTTCTTGCAGCCATTCCCCATTGAACAGTTCCTGTTCTGATTTCTGGTTCACTGATTTGTATTTTCCATTGGCTGCAGTATGCACTTTTGAGTTTCATCTTTTAGTTACGATTTCTCAGGTGTTTTTGTTTTCATTTTTGCTTTATTGGGTTATACCCAAAACCTGGCAGTGCTCAGTTGCTTTATCCTGGCTCTGTGCTCAGGGATAACTCCTGGCAGGCTCAGGGGACCATGTGGGATGCGAGGGATTAAATCCAGTTGGGCTGTATGCAAGGCAAATGCCCTGTCTGCCATGCTATTCCTCCACCCCAGATTTCTCAATTTTAAAATTAGCTTTTTTCCCCCCTTGTTTTTTAGTTGAGACTGTGTTTTTGTTTTTCATTTCAGACATATTTTGTTACTGTTCTTTGAAACATTTTTATTTTTGCATTAAAATCCTTGTCAGGTCATTTGAACATCTTTGTCATTTCTGTCTTTTTATCTATTGATTATCTTTCCTCAGGCAAACAGAATTTCCTTTGTTTCTGGGCTGAGAAGTGGCTTTTAGTAAAAGCTGGACACTTGGGGAATATGTTCTGAGAGCTTACATACTCTTTCAGCTGGCTTCCTCTGGCCAGGAGCTAGGGATGGATATCTTCTAGTTTTTGCCAGGTGGACTGGAAATTCAGGCGTCCACTGCGCTTTGTCGTGCCCAGAGGCGGTGGCTCGGAGGCTCCACTCTCCATGCAAGGCTAGTACTGCTCTAACTGAGAAGTGCCAAGTGTCTGTCTTGTCCCCCAGAGAGCCTCTAATATCACTTCCTTACCACAGGGGGCTCTGAAGTTTGGGTTCTTCCCGCACCTTCTCAGACCCAGCTACCCCATGGCAGGTGGTGGACTTACCATGCCTGGGCAGGCGTGGGACCCTCACCCTCCTTCCCATCTTGTTGACTGGCATGGAGATGGACTTGCAGGTTTTTTCTGGGGGTGCTGCTGGGGTAGTGTCTGTCTCTTGGACTGCCTTTTCCTGGTCCTCAGCAGGAAAACACAGACTCAAGGACCACTGTGTTGTGCCAAAGGCCTTATTGGGCAGTCCCTGTCTGCGCTATCAGGGCAAAAAGCCAAAAGCCCAGGACCTCTGGGGGCTGTGTCCATGGGGCCACACCCTGGGCCAGGGTGGTTTCTACTGTCCACATTGCTTCTGTTTTGTATTTGATGACCAGTGTGTTTAGCTGTCTTCAGCAGGAGGAATTAAATCATGTCTTCATTTCAGCAGATGCTTTCTTTTCTCACTTTGGTGAAGCTGCTACTTTTATAAGGATTCTATCCCAGTGACAGTGATGCCGCATTTCTGGACCGGCTTCTGCCCTCAAGGAAAAACAGAACAAAACAAAACCCCGTTTTTTGTTAAATCAGCATGTAAGGGCACCCTAAAATGTCTAGGCTTCTTGGGTTTTTCACAAAACCCATTTGCAGTGTTATTTTCAACTTAAAAGCTTTGGTTTACTAGTTACAGAAACATTGTGGAAATAGTCTTAATCCTTGGACTGCTTGTAGTGAGAGTGTGAATATATATGAAAAGTCACTGTTACTGACGCACACAACCAGGGTGGGCTCTTCATTAAAAAGAAGTTTTGTGCTGTGCTTGAACAGAGAGGTGCACTTACGGCTCCTGAGTCTGGCCCCCTTGACCATGTTGCCTTTTCTCCTCAGCTGGAGCCGAGATGGCCACAAGCTCGTGAGCGCCTCCACGGACAACATCGTGTCGCAGTGGGATGTCCTCTCAGGAGACTGTGACCAGAGGTTCCGCTTCCCTTCACCCATCCTAAAAGTCCAGTATCATCCACGAGACCAGTAAGTTTAATTTGAGCTATTCCTTAGAGGTGGGGTGTCATTTCATGCAGTTATCTTGTCTCCCAAGCTTCAGTGTAAACTTGAGGAAGCTAAAGCACACATCTTTAATACACAATCTTTCTATCAAGGGTGTATGTACTGAATGGCGGTTTTTTTTTTTTTTTGGCAGGGTGATGGTGGGGACACCCAGTGGTGATGGGTGGGCTGTGCTGGGGGGGGGTTGCTGTTCTCTGCTTTGTTTTTAGGGAAATCACTCTAGCAGTGCCAGAGGTTGAACTGAAGCTAAGCCCCTTAAGGTAGTGCTCTGCCCATGCCTGAGTCCCTTTTAAAGAGAGTACCCAGGGGCAGTGTAGAGGCTAAGGTATTTGCCTCTCATGTGGCTAGCCCTGGTTTGACTCCTCATCATATGGTTCTCTGATCAGATCCTGGGAGTGATCCCTGAGCACAGAGCTAGGAGTAAGCCCGCGGCACCACTAGATTAGTTTGAATTTCTGTTTTTTGTTTGGGGCCCACATGCAGCAGTGCTCAGGGACCAGGCAGAATGTAAAGCATGCATTCCAGCTTTCACTACCATTTTCAGTTTCTTTAGTTGGGGCAAACTGCTCACTATTCACATATATTTGAGAGGCGCCAAAGTGAGAGTACAATGGGTAGGGCATTTACCTTGCATGCGGCCAGCCCCGGTCCAATCCCTGGCACCCCCTATGGGCCCTCAACCTCAGTAGAAGTGATTTTTTTTTTTCTCTTTTTGGGTCATACCCAGCGATGCTCAGGGGTTGCTCCTGGCTCTTCACTCAGGATTACTCCTGGTGTTTGTCGGGGTCCCATATGGGATGCCAGGGATTGAACCTAGATTGGCCACGTGCAAGGCAAATGCTCTTCCCGCTATACTATCACTCCGGCCCCTAGAAATTATTCTTGAGGTGAGAGCCAGGAATAAGCCCTGAGCACTGCTGAATGTGTTCTCCTAAACAAGCAATGATTTTAAAAATATATACAAAATGTTGGAAAAAGATATTTGGGAAAAAGAGCTACCTATTCTTCTATTGCCGAGATTTATCTTTTCATGTCTCTAGGTTCTCTTTAAATTCTCTGAGCTTATTATTTAAAGTGTTTCATAGCTCATAATGCTCTTTTCCAAATTAGAAATACATAGTATGTATTTTTTATGTAGTATTGGTATTTCACTTTCATTTTGTTTTTGAGCAATACTCCAGGGTTTACTCCTGGCTCTGTGCTTACGAGTCACTTCTGGTAGCGCTCAGGGGAACATATATGGTGCTGGGGATCAACCCCAGGTCTGCTTCGGGGTCAGTAAGGCAAGCGCCTCCTTATCCACTGTGCTAGCTAGCTCTCCAGTCCCAGTATTTTGCTTTTTCATGTTATGTTACATTTTACTGTGTCTGGCATATCGAATACTCTTGGTAGCTTGCCAGGCTCTCCGAGAGGGGCGGAGGAATCGAACTCGGGTCGGCCATGTTGGCTGCGTTACATTTTATTGGGTTACTACATCATCATTTAAAAATACTGTTAGATTTTTGTCTGTTGGTTTCCTTAGTCATCTCCCTTTTACTGACATTTAGATTTGGGGTGTTCACAGCTCCCTGGACTGGAGTGTATTGGTGAGGGTGGTGGCCTGGAATTGGGGCCAGGGGCATTTGATACCAAAGCAATAGCCAGTGTCCTATTCCTATCTTCAAACAGGAACAAGGTCCTGGTGTGTCCCATGAAATCTGCTCCTGTCATGTTGACCCTTTCAGATTCCAGACATGTCGTTCTGCCTGTGGACGATGACTCCGACTTGAATGTGGTTGCGTCTTTTGATAGGCGAGGGGAATATATCTATACGGGCAATGCAAAAGGCAAGGTAAGCCGAGGTGGCAGAGTGGGTGAAGTTGACAGCTGGGTTCCTGGGCATTGGCTCGTTTGCTTACTCTTCCTCCTTGAAAGTTTCTGTTGCCTCTAGACTGAACTCGCATCCTGCCTGTGGCAGGTACAGCCTAGCTCTCTCTCTTGCCTCAGTAACGGTATCTGTACAGTAGATTTAGAGACGTCAGAGACTGTCTGACTTAGAACAGAATGGAAGGACCTTTACTGCATGGTAGTAGAGTGCAGCCTTTACTGAGTCATAAACCGGGGGAATGATCCCATTTAGGATCATCTTATCAAATGGAATACTCCATGAAAATACCCTATAACTTGGCCAGTACATATGAGCCAGTTCAACCTGACTTATTCAGAGGTTCTGTTGAGTCAGAGGTCAGGGTAGGTGGACTTTTCTTCTTGGTTTTTTGTTTAGTTTAGTTTAGTTTTGTTTTGTTTTTGGCTACGCCCCACTGTGCTCAGCACTTACTCCTGGCTCGGTGCTCAGGGACTCGGGGATCAGGTGTTGGGGTTCTAATCCTGGTTGACTAAGTCAGGTGATCTCCTTGCTGTACTGTCACTCCAGCAAACTTCTAAGGTGTTTTTTAAGTTCTATTAGAGCACCTTGGCTTTTTTCCGGTTTGAATCATTGTGAGGTAGACCCTTACAAAGCTATTCATGATTAAGTTTCAGTCATATAGTATTCCAACACCGATCCCTCCACCAGCGTACATTTATTTCCCAGCACCAGTGTCCCCAGTTTCCCTCCCATCACCCCATCCCTTAGCCTGCCTCTATGGCAGAAACTTCTCTCTCTTTCTCTCTCTCTCTGTCTCTCTTAGCATGCCTATTTTAGAGAGTGGCTCTAAAGGAAAATCATAAGGGTTAGAGAAGTAGCTTAGCAGGCAGGACTGCACACAGCATTGCCGGTTGTCGAAGGGCCTGAACAGTGCTCTTGTCCACCTTGCACAGTCGCAGACTCTGGCCAGAAGTGGTTTTGAGGCCTCCTGAGTATCCTCCACAAATCCCTTCAAAAAATTATGCCCCATTTTAGCCTTCCTAAGTAGACATGGTCAGGCCCTGAAGTGCAGCATATCATCGGGCCCCAGCCCCACTGGCTTTCTCCAGAGCTCCTTCCTTCCGTTGCTACGTCTGCACCCCTGGTAGACACCAGCTTTCTTGTCCCCAGACTCCTGTCATCTCACTTTCTCTGCAGTATTTGGCTACTGTAATACTGCGTATAAGTAGACTCGGAAAGCATTGACTGTTTTGTGACTTTCATTATTGGTTTTGTTAGTATAGTATCCTCCAGGTTCCTCTTTGCTCTGGTACCTGTCAGCATTTCCCTCTTTCTATTGTACATCACACTTTGTTTAGCCACCTGGTGAGAGATACTTGGTCCCTTCCACTTTCTGACTGCTGTAACACTAAACATTTTATTTTATTTGGCTTCTGGGCCACACCCATTAATACTGGGGGCTGCTCCTGGCTCTGCTTGGGTTTTACTCCCAGTAGTGGTTGGGAGACCTTTGCGAGGGATCAAGTCTGGGCCTCATACGTGCAGAGCATACACAGCCCTCGCTGAGAGCTCGCTCTCTGGCCCGAAACGCTGTATTTGAAGAACTGAGTAAGACACTCGCCTCTGCTCTCTTCAGGGAAAAGTCAGTACCATGTTGAATACATGGGACAGAGATTTTTATGTTTTTGCCCAGATTTAGAAACAGAAGCCAAATCTAATTACTGTAAGTTATCAGCATGCTTACATTTTTCTCCTCCTTTAAACTTTAGATTTTGGTCCTAAAAACAGATTCTCAGGATCTTGTTGCTTCCTTCAGAGTAACAACTGGAACGAGCAATACCACGGCCATTAAGTCAATAGAGTTTGCCCGGAAGGGGAGGTGAGTAAGACCTTTTTAGAGCAGTTTCAGGAGTTTATAGAATGCAAAAATGCATTGAGATTTGCAGTTTTTGTGCATATTGTCTTACTGCTTTTTAAAAAATTTTCTTTGAAATAATTATTGCAAGCCTCTGGATCTTCTTGGTTTTGCCTTTTTTTGGGGGGGGCGGGACCAGGGGAGGTGGCAGTGCAGGGAATCCCAGGGCCTCCATTTGTAAGACATGTGCTTTACAAAACTCTTGAGCCACATCCTTGACCCTAAAATTTGGATATTAAAGTAGCATTCTGTTTATCAACTCATGAGTTCATTAACAACTAATTTCTTACTGTGTATAGAAAAGGTCAGAAAATTGCAGTATTTCTCTTCATCTAAGCTTGTGAATTTGGCATGTGAATTTCAGCTCAGAGGGCCTGGATCTCAGTTAGATGCTCAGAAGCTAATGATTATTAGTTTGTGCATATAGAGTTCTAGAGTCTATATAAGATCTATATTAGAACATAATTTCACTTCAAATTATATTTTGGTTTAGAAGGTGACAAATAGACACATGTGTGTCCAGTACGTTACGTAGAACTTTAATCTCTCCCAGACATATTCCTTGTTTTATGAGACAGTTTTGAGTAAGTGGTAATAACAGAAAATGTTGACAGGAATTTTAACAAAAAACGTTTAACAGAAAATAAAAACACTTATGAGCTCTGCTGTTGATATTTGTATTCTTTTTTGTAGTTGCTTTTTAATTAACACAGCAGACCGAATCATCAGGGTTTATGATGGCAGGGAAATCTTAACCTGTGGGAGAGATGGAGAGCCTGAGCCCATGCAGAAGTTACAGGATTTGGTGAACAGGTATGTCTGTCCCCCAGCCCGGAAGGATATGGGACGGTTCAGGAGTCGGGCTCAGGTTCCAGTGATGCCTGTGTCTTTCTTCCTTTGTCCTTTAGGACGCCATGGAAGAAGTGTTGTTTTTCGGGGGACGGAGAATACATAGTGGCAGGCTCCGCCCGGCAGCATGCCTTGTATATCTGGGAGAAGAGCATCGGCAACCTGGTGAAGATTCTGCACGGGACCAGAGGAGAGCTGCTCTTGGATGTAGCTGTGAGTAGGAGGAGAGGTTTTCGTTGTTGCTTGTAAAGAAAATCTTGGATCCATTTTTAGGACTGTTTTTCTTTTCTTCATTAAAATTTAGTGGCATCCTGTTCGACCCATCATAGCATCCATTTCTAGTGGAGTAGTATCTATCTGGGCACAAAATCAAGTAGTAAGTATGCTTCTGGTTTAATTGCTTTGAAACTAAATAGACTTTTATTAAAGAATCTCAAAAGTAGTAAGCTAACATTGCCTTATTTGTTTGTATGTGATCCACATTGCCTACTTAAGTCGTTTCATTGTATACAGTTTTGCTGGACTTTTTTTTTTCTCTAGACAGTTTAGTGATTCTTTTATTTTTCACATTTTTCCAATTGTACAACATTGTTTTATAATACTTGTGGAGGTTTAAGAGGCTTTGCCTTATTTTGATGGAAAGGGTTTGTTCTAAAGCTGATTTACTAGCTTTGTTTTGTCTCCACTTTTTTGGGGGGGGGTGGGGTTGGTAGGGTGTATTATGTATTTGGGAGCCACACCCCACCGGTTGCTTGGGGGTCGCTCCTGGTGATGCTTAGCGGTCCATGAGCTCAAAAGGGCTACAGGTCTTGGAGCTCTTGCTCTGTCCCACTCCTATCTTCATTTGGAGGGAGAAAGTCAAGTGTCTTTCTGCAATATTTTTTTATTCCTTAGATCTGAGAGATACATTTATGTTTCTTACTTTCATCTGAGTTTCTGTTTTTTTGTTTTGTTGTTTGGGAGCCACACATGACTGTATGCAGTATTCTGTGGGGATTGATCCTGGGTTGTCTGTATTCAAGGCGAGCACCCTACCCCCTGCATTCTCTGGCTCTTAGTTTTTCTTCTGTGTCTTGTTTTTATCTTTAACACCTTTAATTACATGTATAGTGATATGATAAGAAAAAGTTAGTGGTTTACTTCAGCGTTGCATCTTCAAAGATTAAAGAAGACATTTTTATATTTTGATTTTTGAGCCATACCTGCCGATGCCCAGAGGCTACTCATGACTTGGTGTTCTAAGTTGTTCCTTGCAGTGCTCAGGGACCATGTGGTGCTAGGGATCTACCCAGGCCTTCTGTATCCCAGCCCATTAAGATATCTCTGTGGGCCTAACAAGACAGTTACTTGTGGAAGAAATATAGTTAGTAACTTGAAGTTTAATATAGCAACCGTGTTAAGGAAATGAAACCTATGAATATTTAATTTTTATTACCTGCCACCTTTTCTCAGAATTCTAAATTTCAGGCTTAAATCTTTCATTTATATAATGTCTAGATTATAGACTGTTGTTTCCATATGGTTAAATGTCTGTTTTATTTGTGGTATAGGAAAATTGGAGTGCATTTGCTCCAGATTTCAAAGAGCTGGATGAAAATGTAGAATATGAAGAAAGGGAATCAGAATTTGATATTGAAGATGAAGATAAGAGTGAGCCTGAGCAGACAGGTAATATTTCACAATTGCAGATTAATTTCTCTTAATTTAATTAATTTAATAAAATTAATTTCTCTTAAATTTATTTATTCTTGCGTCACATTTTTCTTTCTTGGGGCCACACCTGGTGGTGCTCAGGGTTGACTCCTGGTTCTGTTCTCAGAGATCACTCTTGGTGATTGCTGGGATCATATGGGGTACCAGGGGTTGAACCAGGTTGGCTGCTGCAAGGAAAGTACCCTGCCCCTGTCTTTTTTTTTTTTTTTAAATATTATCACTCTCACCCTTGTGACTTTTTTAAATGAAGCTTCACAATTTTGAGCTTTGGGAGTCTTCAGTGACTTAAAGGCTTACTTTGGGTATTACAGGAATTCAGGTAGCTCTCAGTGTGCTCCTCTCTTATTTCATTTCATGATTAAATGAGGTGTCTCACAGCATGTAGTGAGACACCCATGTCCTGTCGACCACCCTCCCCAAGGACTCTGTGTGTGTGTGCGCGCGCGCGCGCACACACACACACACACTCACTCACACACACTCACAGACATTGAGACAAACTGCCTCAGGCAAAATGCTTGTTCTCATTTCTCATTTTTCTTTTTAAATTTACAGTATTACTAATAATAGGGTTTCATGCATAAAACGATCCAGCACCATACTCCACCAGTGTCCTCTCTACCCCCAAAATATTTCTTCCTTAAACTTCAACTTTCTCACTTGTCTGTAGGATGGTAATAGTATCTGCTCTTGGGGAGTAACGGAGATCACTTCCGGCAAGCATTTAGTGTAGAGCCAGGCCATAATGAGCGTGTTATTTTACGTCATGGTTATCATCATACACGTGGATTTTTTTCAAATTTTTTTCTTTGGTTTTTGGGGCACACCCTGAGATTCTTCTGTGTTCAGGGGCTATTCCTGGTGGGCTTGGGGGACCCTATGGGGTGCTGGGGATAGAACCTGACTTGGTCTAGTGCAAGGCCAGCACCTACCCACTCTGTTCCATCATTCTGGCCCTGATTTTTTCCCTTTAATTGTTGTGGGGCTTCTTCTTATGCTGCTGGGTGCCGCCTGGACAAGCCACATCTGAGAGTAAATTCTTAGACCTTGTGTATGCAAGTCATGTGCTGTACCTCTTGAACCACGCCCAGCCCTTCACTGTTAGGTTTCTCTTCTGTTCTGAATAGGAAGCTCCTTAAGCACTGATTGTGACTTTCTGCCTCTGGTGTCTTACACAGGGCTTTACATCAAATAGGACTTGTTGTGTATGATGTTTAATTTGCCCATTTGGCACCATCAGTGAATATCATTGACTGCTGGGTCACTTGATGGTGCTTGGAGTTGGGGAATTAATTGGGATTGAGATTCTTTCCAGCCTGAAAGTGCTGGTCCTTGCTTCCTTGATACCAGGTGACTTAATGCCTAATGTATTCTTCAAGACCACTAGGGAAGCAGAGGTTCTGTATCCATTGGCCTTGTTGGACTGTCACACCTTCCCACACTGCACCCAAGTTTGTTAGTCCATCCATCTCCTTAGCATAGTGTGTGTAAGCCTTGCTAACTGTTAAGTGGGTTGAAATGATCCCTTAAGTCTGTCTTGCCAGTTAGACTGTGAACCTTTTGTAGAGGGACCAGTTCAGTATATTGTGGAAATTCAGTACTTGCTTGTCTGATGATTAAAATGTTTAGTTTAGTTTTTAGTGTTTAGTTTTTTATCTTTGTTTCTACTGCATTCCATTATGAAATTCATCAATCTGTACCCAAAAATAGTCTTCTTACTTCTGTCCTGACCTTACTGTCTGTTCTGCAGGGGCAGATGCTGCTGAGGATGAAGAAGTGGACGTTACCAGTGTGGACCCAATCGCTGCCTTCTGTAGCAGGTGAGGACTGCCAGAGATGCCCTAGGGATGCCCCCTCAGCCTCTGCTTATTCAGTCAGAGAGAGCTCTTTTGGTGGTGTACAAGAATCCTTCCCTTCTCAAAATCCGACAGAAATGAGCATCATTCATTGATACCACTGTTTTTTACTATGGATTTTACTAATCATCTCAGACTTCCTTTTACTCTTGTTTCTCTTAAAGTTCTAGATCCCTGCCTGTTGCTTATGGCTACTATAGGTGATTTTGCCCAAGAGGAAGGGTTCATGGTTTAAGCAACTGTCTCCTCTTTTTTCCAATCCCTTGTCTGACCCTGTTCCAAATAGTGATGAAGAGCTGGAAGATTCAAAGGCTCTATTATATTTACCCATTGCCCCTGAGGTAGAAGACCCAGAAGAAAATCCTTATGGCCCTCCGCCAGATGCGGTCCAAACCTCCTTGATGGATGAAGGGGCCAGTTCAGAGAAGAAGAGGCAGTCTTCAGCAGATGGCTCCCAGCCACCTAAGAAGAAACCCAAAACAACCAATATCGAACTTCAAGGAGTACCAAATGATGGTAAGAGCTGTTGTCTGCAAACATGCTTTCATTCTCCAGCTACCACTCTCCACCTGATAGTTTCCTGTTTGGGTGATTAGGGAGGCTGAAGTTTTCCCTTGACTCTGTTTGGGTGCCATCTGCTTTCATTTCTCTTTCCTTTTTTTTTTTTTTTTAAAGTTTTTGGGCCACACCCGATGGTGCTCAGAGCTCACTCCTGGCTCTTCATTCAGGGATCACTTCTGAACAGGTCAGCGATCATATAGGGTGCTGGAGATAGAACCCGGTCAGCTGTGTGCTTTCTCTCCAGCCCCCACTTTTTTAAAGTGGGGAAGTTCTGCCTTTTACTGCTTTTTTTTTTAATATAGGAGTATTGCTATTTATCTGCCTTTTACTGCTTTCCCTAAAATGAACACGTTCATATTTTCTGACTTCTGACTTCTGTCTCAGAGTTTGTTTCTGCCATTCTTTTCTCTTTCCCCATAGTGTGATGTTATTGAGTGATAATGTGCTTTTCACACCTGAACAATCTTTTTTTTTTTTTGCCTTTACAATAAAGTAATAAGACTCTGGAAGTCAGTGTGTGTGTGTGTGTGGTGTGTCGAGGTTCATATACTTTGCAGTGCT
>JAOXYA010000019.1:39650044-39661026 GCA_028565675.1 Sorex palustris | reverse complement strand
CAAAGTCTCCAATGGAGATGTTACTGGGCCCGCTCGAGCAAATCGATGATCAACGGGAGGGCCTTTACCTTTACATTGTGATGACATAGGTGAGTCATTAATTGACACAGGATAACATGTATGTGAAATCCCCAAACTCAGGTATACAAATATGATAGTGGGTGCCAGGAGTTATAATCTAGGGTATATGGGGATATGCTGGCCAAAAGCAACAAACTTTCAAATCTAAGATGAATAAATTCTGAAACTCTATGCAGCATAGTGATCACAATTAACAATCCTCTACTGCATGATGAATGTTACTAAGAACAAAGAGCTTTTAATGTTTTCTTTACCACAACACACTGGGAATTATGTGAGGTCAAAGATGTGTTAAATGGCCTCATTGTGTATGTATTTATAATATTACTTGTATCAAATAATCTTATTGCGCAATCTTAAATTTACACCATGTTACATAGGTCAGTTATATTGCATTACATTTGCGGAGAAAAATAATAGGAAGCTAAGAAATCAACGAAAGATCAAGTCTACAGTGTAGAGTGGAAAGATCCTAAAGCCAAAGCAGTATCTCCTTGAGTAAGATACTGTTGATGATTATTTGTAATTTACATATAATATATTATATATATATTTCACGTGTGCTTAATTTGTGTCATCTGGTATGTGGGGGAGAGAGAAGAAGAAGAGTTTGAACCACCTGGTTATTTTCAGTGCTTATTCCTGGCTTTGTGCTCAGAGATTATTCACAGTTCTGTGCTCAGGGATCACTCCTGACAGTGCCTGGGGGAACTATATGCAGCTTCACGGGTTAAATCTGGTCTCACTACATAACAAGGCAAGCACCTTATCCACTATACTATCGCTCTGACTGTGATTTGTGTTATTTTTAAGGTTTAAATATAAACCTGTCAGTTTAAGGACATGACTAACTTATCATTTCTTAACTGTGCACTTTTGATGATGATGTCACCTCTCAATGGAGAGCGTACTCCATGTTCATTTCACATTTATTTTCATTGGTCCATGTTCAATGCTGCACATCTCGAACTTGATAGGCTTTTAATGCAGCGCCAAATGCTAAGCCTGATTTCTTAAAAAGAGAGAAAAATGATGTCACGGCCAGAAAATCAGCCGCTGACCCTTTGACTGTTACAAGCAGAAGAGATTATCTGAGGTAGCAGAGCTTAGCAAAGAGTTTGCTTCACTCCAGACATTTGTAGTCTCTTATCACGAAAATGGCTCGGACTATTGAACAGTTCTCTTGTTATCTGAATCCACCTAGGTAGACTGTTAAAGAAGACAATGAAGACATGGATGAAGAACTCTTTAATTTTTTTCTTTTGGGGTCACACCTGGCAATGCACAGGGGTTACTCCTGGCTCTGCACTCAAGAATTACTCCTGGCAGTGCTCAAGGGACCATATGGGATACTGGGAATCGAACCCAGGTCGGCCATGTGCAAGGCAAATGCCCTACCCGCTGTGCAATTGCTCCAGTCCCCGAAGAGGAACTCTTGTCTTTGTTATCTTCCAGTATATTTCAGCAGCCAGTAGGTACCCTGCAACAAAAGTGAGCTGAAGAGTTTCCTCATCAAAGACCATGGGTTCAAGGAAAATCTTGGAGGACATAGGACCCTCAATATGAGTCTGTGAAAAGTGGAAAAACACATACACTCCATCTCAGATTTGCAGAGATCCAATACAATTCATTCCATAATTGACCTTTGTCATACTTATCTCTTAAAGACACCGTTCCTTTGCCTATTGTCTCGTGAGCCTCTGGTTGAAAGTAAAGACAAGCTGCCCCAGGCTAGATCTTAGTGTCAGGCTTAATACTTTGAATAGAAAGAAATCAAGAGACAGAAGAGCTGAATAATGGCTGGAGGTGGGTTTTTTTGGGGTGTTTTTTTTTTTTTGCTTAAAGATATGTATCCCTAAAATCAGAAAATAAGTATTTGAAGTAGTCTAGGAGATTTAAACAGCCTTGTCACCCTAGATGAAGGATGTTAGCTCTAGTTTGGGAACTTAGGTGAATGAACTTTGCTAAGCTCCTTTTATTTAATTTTCAGTGTTTTTTGTTCTGGTCTTGCCCTTCTAAATCTACTGATACCTTCCTAGAGACTATAGAAATTCACTGGAACTACCAGATGAAAGGTTTTGTTATTCAAGCCCTAGACTTCTATACACACATAATTAACATTTTTATTCCTTTTGTGTCACTTTAATTATTTTCCAGCCATCAAGTCATGTATGGATGGCTGTATGACTGAAGAAAAATAAAGGTTCCCAGATATCAGCATACTCCCCAGAAGAACCCTTTACATTTTAGAGAATGAAAAGATTGCAGTGAAAATTTGTTTCCCCATTCTTAAAATTTGAGCACCCTCCTTGACATTCATGGATATAGGCCTCCTAATTTATCACCATTAATTTCATGAAAAATAAAGGAGAATCATGGATACAACACCCACTTCCCCTGAGTGAATTTACTGGAGTGTTCAGTGAATTATTATTAACACAAGACTTGCCCATGGGAGCTGGAGTGATAGCACAGTGAGTAGGGCATTTGCCCTGCACACAGCTGACCTAGGTTCGATTCCCAGCATCCCATATGGTCCCCCAAGCACTTCCAATAGTAATACCTGAGTGTGTGAGCCAAGAGTAACCCGTGTGCATTGCTGTGTGTAACCCAAAAAAAAGCCAAAAAAAGACTTGCCCTGTGATTTTTTCTGGGCCTCTCAAAAGTAGGATTTGTTTGGGACAATCAATGTCCTTCATACTTCTTCAGAGTTCACATGATTTGTTTATTTTTAATATTTTTCTTTCAAAAAGCAACTGACTTATTCTCTGAATCAATACTTTGTGCTCATTAATGTTTAGGTTTGCAAGAAAGGATGAATTCATCTGGATAACTATGATAGCACATATGGATATTATAGCTTGGACTTATGTTTCACTACAGATTTTTTTAAAAATTTAAAAAAATGATTTAAAAACTAAGGGAAAGTTTAAGTACAAAATTTATTGCAGAGAAGAGATTAAAACCCTTCCTATGTAAACCAAAATTAACATTTGTTTTACATGACTACTAGTAGTTGGAAAAGCCATCTATTACAAATGCAAACTTTGGATGAAAGCCCAGTGTTGATGCTTGTTCATTCAGGTCAGTGGATGCGCTCAGAGTCCAGGGGGAAAATTTTCAGGATAATGGTCTCAGTGGGATCACACAAAGAGATGACAAAAGAAGAAGAAGAAATTGCACTTTTAATAAATGATTACTTTTCTCCTGAGCAAGCATGAGCGACCTTCACATCCAGTTATGTCCCCTGTGTCAAGAATTCAAGTCACTGATTCCCAAGTTCATGCCCTGTGTGACAGAGCAAGGATTTTCTTTTACGAAGTGTCCTGTGCATTTGTTGGGATGTGCTCAGTCTATACACTCGGCATAGATTGGAAATCAGGAAAAAGAGGGTACTACGAAGACTCCATCTCATCTCCATATGCCTCTTCCTCCTAGAAACACCTTTAACCTTCCCACCCTTCTCCAAAGTCGCTCCTGTGTCCATTTACCAAAGGTGGCAGATACTGTTAGGAACCATCCCTCACTCATGTGTAACACATAGATGAGAAGGAAACTGAACCATAGGGGGTAGGACTAAGCTCCCACGTGAAAAATATGCTCAGATTATCTACATCTACATTGTTTGGGGTGGGGTTACTCCTGGCTCTGTGCGAAGGATCATCCCTGGCCGTCTCAGGGGACCATAGTGGAGTTCGGGGCACAGGGTGGGTGCAAACTAGAATCAACCACATGCATGCAAATATCTTATCCGCTGTACTATTACTCTGAAGCTCTTAACTATATTTTAAAATAGAAGTCCATTAAGTCTAAAGTGGCTTCTGGGGGTATGAGGAGAAGGGGTTTGGGGGACAATTGCCAATAAACACATCCAGGGCCTCACACAGGCAAGGCAAGTGCTCTTCTGCTGAGCTACATCTCCCCTGGCCTAAAGCAATGTCTGCTACCTCTCCATGGTTTTCCATATTGGAACTCTAGGGTTTCACTTCTTGCTAGAACCCACTTTCTGATGGGGCAGAGAAGTTCATACTTTCCTCTAGAAGGAGCAAAAAAAGACAAAGCTAGGCCTTGCACCAAAGGTTGAAGCAAATGCCTCTTCCAACGTGCCTTTATGGGCTCTTCCTCATGCTCCTGTGTGTTACTGGAAACATTCCATAACTTATGAATGTAACGTAACAGCTTAGGCTTCTGTAAAATGAGACTGGCCTTTTCTGAAGCAGTGAATGAGGGCAAAAGAGGCAACACGGATCTGGAGAATTATTTCAACCAGCTATGCCCATGCTCGTCAAGCAGGATTCCGGGAGTGCATTTTTGGGAGTAGCCCTTGAACATTGTCAGGTAAGGTCCCTCCCTGTGAAAAAAAAAACCCAAAGTATAAAAAATTCATAACAGAGAACATGCCGCATAAAGGGCATTCAGTTGTTAGAGGTGAGCTGCTACAGAAATCCCTCACTTCACAGAGTAGGACACTGAGTCCCAGAAAGTTGAAGGCTCTTGTGCAAGCAGAGAAGCACTGGGCTGTACCTCCTCCTACCGCCCTGTCTCCTGACTTAACCTCCTCTGTAAAAACACACAAGAAAGCATAATCGAGAGGAAGCCAGGTTTTAAAATCAAGGCCCCAAGTCTGAAGATGCACAAAAGTGTATCTTAAAAGCCTCATACACAAATTCTTGGGAGGGTTGGGGAGTGAGGGGCAGGGAGGAGAGAGAAAGCCTCTAGGGATGCCGGAATCTCCCCACTCTTGCTGTGCAAAGGTGATTGTGCTGAGAGCCACTCCTTTGGCACAGTTCCTTGGTGTTGACTTCCTTGTTCAGAGCCTGCAGTGGCCCGGATAGGCCCAGACATCCTTGGAATCGCTGTCCCCTGCATAGTGCTGGCCCTGAGCTCTCACGCTGGGCGACTGTGACTGCTTTTCCTCCCCGAGTCCCCTGCTCGTGTTTCCCCGCAGCTGGAGCCCATGGGGAGCTGGAGTTTCCTGCCTCAGCACTGCAGGCCTGGCCCGGTCACAGCCATCTGGTCTACTACAGACTCTTCATAGGATGGTGGGGCCTCAGGGCCCAGGTTGGTGCTTTCAAGGTGTTCAAGGTCCGTCTCGCTGTAGAGAGGTGGAGGTACCCCGGTGGCCACTCCGTCTGCCCAACCAGGCTTCTTTTCAGCCCCAAGAATCTCTTCATAAGCAGGAGGATAAAAGTTTGGCCTGGGGGACAAAATGCCACAAACAGAGATGTGTTATTCCAACGGTTAATGCCAAGGAGACATATGCCTGCCTCTCTCAGATGCCACTGTGTGAAGTTAAACTGTTAAGAAACACTGATTTCGAAACAGATGTACTACATCCCTAGCATCTCCAGTTTTTTTCCAGTGTGTGTGTGTGTGTGTGTGTGTGTGTGTGTGTGTGTTTTAACCACCTGCTCCTCCTGCAGAATCCGTTTTATCAGTCAGGGAATGTATGCCTCTGTGAGCCCCATTGTTTCCCGAGGGAAATTCCAAGCCATGCCTTCTCTTACTCATTGGAACCAGTGAACTTTAAGTGTGAGTGCCTTATCGGGGCTCAGCACCACGGGGCCTCTGCTGGGGAACTTCTCCACCCAGTTATTCCCTGCAGGCTCACCCTTGTCCCCATTCACACAGAAGCAGTGTAATTGTGCTCACTGCCTCTGAGCCCCAAAGTCAACACAGTAAGAAATGGAAACAAGCTCTGCATCAACTCCTGAAGGACACCAGATGCTTCTTCCTTGCCCACTCTTAAATCACTGCAGCCTGCTTCCAAAAGAGCATACCCATGTGCGTGCTTCTCCAGCTATTTCAGCCGATGACTTTAGGTACATTCCAGGTGCAGCCAGTTAGATACCAATAGGCCTATGGCTAGAGGAGCCTTACCCCAGAGCCTTGTGCCCAGGGAGAATCTGGCCCACTGTTGCTCATTGCTAAATCTTTCTGGTTTCTCTGTCATGAATGGGATTGAGGGTGGAGTGGGAATGAGGAAGAGAGAGGGTGAGTTTGTCCACTTGTATATTTATAGAGCAAATCCTCCCAGGACCTTTAGGGATTGTTTGTGGTATGTAACCATAACAGAACCCAGACTGCCTTTCCTTGCCACCGCCCTATTCCAAATGTCACCAGGCACAAAGCCAAAATAACTGGAGGAGCTGTCTTGCCTACTGTACGGCATTCATCTCAGCCCTCACTCGGAAGAGTCAGAGTTGCCTCGCATGGCACATGGGTAGAGACATGGAAGACGAGAAGGTGAGCTCTTCCCGGATGTGATCTGAGCAACTCCAGGATTGCAGTCACCTGTCCCCCAATTCCATCACATCTCCAAATCCCCCCACACCACTCCATATTGCCACTCCCCTGAATACGATGGCATTCCACCATGGCAGATTCTTTTGCTTTGAGACCTTCACCTGAGATTCATTTTGAATATACGTGCCTCTGAGAAGTGTAAGTTACCATTGGCTGACTCCGAAGCCATTCTGAGTGGGCTGTATCTCTATGCAGCAGGAAATAGTAAAAACATTGTGCTACCCATAATTTTAAATATTTCAGCTTGATATACATTATACTCATGTTGGTCAATTGGAGCCACATTCTAAAGGCAATGAGTTACTCTGATCATGAATTCTACCCAGGAACAAGTAATCATATCTATATCAAATCTATATCCTTGTCCCCTCAAATAATCATCCAAAAAGATCTTCTGCAATCTATCATAATTTTGAATCAAACCCAGAGATCTCCTTGTTTAATATAATAAACTTTGGAAACATGTTAGTAACTTATTCCAATTAGCATAGTACTATCAAAATCAACCATCAAGATAAATTGTTTTATTTAAGATACATGGAATAGTCAAAATATTTTAGGCAGGTGAAGAGACCAAACAAATGTATCTTCGAGTCTTGTAGGATAATGCCTGAGAGTTTTACCCCTAAAGTCTGTGTTCACCCAAGAAGGTCTCTGGCCATATTATACTGACCATAAGATTAACTACATTTCTTATTATGATTATATATATGCATATATAAATATTTACTTGTTGTGCAAACATCAACATCATTTATTTCCAGAAGTTTTTCATTATCTCAAACTAAAACTTTGTACGAATTAAGCACATATTCCTCAACGACTCCTCTTCCTAACTACTAGTAAACACTTTTTCTTTCTATGAGTCTGATGACTATAGGTATATTATATAATGTAATACCTTAATATTTGTCATTTATTGTGCCTGTCTTATTTTACTTAACATAATGTCTGAAAGCTTTGCCTACGCTGTATCATGCATCAGAATTTTCTTTCTTTTGGGGGCCAAATAATATTCCACCATGTGCTTATACCACATTTTATTCACCTATTCATCTACTGCTGAATAGGCTGTTTCCATCATTGGGCTATTGTGAATAGCCAGGGTTCAAAACTGCAGTTATCTCTCTGAGATAAACCCCTCTTAAAGCTTCTCCTAAAGAATACACCATTCTTCCTAAGGGCTAATGCCAGAGTAATTCCCCAACAGGAAAGCCATGAATCTAGATCAATAGTCCATAAGAAACTGAAATCTTTCCACAGTAGAATTAGAAGTCATTCCACTTTTCTTCCATTCAGCCCCATCCTAACCCTCCTCAGTCCTCTGACTTCTCAGCACATACCTGTCCACTGTGGCCAAGGGCAGGGCTGCCCCCTGATGAAAATGTCGTTCGAGGTCCTGGATAAACATTCCTTTGCTTTCTCTCACCTGGCGATAGGTGCTCCAGAAAATTCCACTCAGAAGAATCACAAACCCCAGAGGCAGAAGCAAATAGGTGAGAACCATGTTCTCCCAACAGCTGAATATTGAATCTGAGGAAATGAAGTAGGCCCCCAGGCATATCATCAGAAAGCCTGTCAGGGGGGCCAGGGCACAGAAAACTAGACCAGTTGTGTTCCGCATCCCTGCTCCTTTGGAACCCCACTCAATGACCCTGCCACTCCCTTGTTTCCCTTGCACGGAGAGAATGCTCTCATTAGCCAGCTCGCAGCTTTATACATTCTGGGATTAACTGGCCTTTGGACAACTAAATGAAGCAGGCACTTAGAAGCTACTGATTAACCATTGAATGCAACTCCAATATCCTTGGAGGATTAAGCTAAAAACACAGCACTGTGTGCTGTGGGAGGCAGTGACTTCTCATGGCTGTCTTGTTCTTCTGAACTGGGTGAAACCCTCAGCTGACCCCGGTTATTTAGGGAGAGTTCTCAAAGGACATTGCCTCTTACTGGAGCAATTCTTCACTCTGCTAGTAAAATGATGAATCTGGATAAACTATCTTTGTGATGACATAGCAGGAAGTCTTGCCCTTATTCTTTCTTGCCCGGAACTGAGAAGACAATTTTTAAAGGTAATTAACATCTCAGTTTTGCCTGTTTTAATGCGTCCAACTGCATTGCCCTCCTGCTGAAATATTGAGGGGGTGGGGAAACCCAACAGAAAAGCTGAAGGTGAATTCCCTATTTTTTTTCTGTTTTCAAGAAGATGATCATCAAGAGGAAAGGGGATGACATTGATGGAAAGAAAGATGTCAGTAGTCTGAACTTGGGGATCTGGGAAGATTTCTGGTGATGGTTGTAAAACATCAATATCTAGTGACTCGCTCTGATTCTGGTCTTGCAAACTTCCTCTTGCTGGAGCCTAACTGTTGAGATCCCAGGATCACTTCCATTTAACATATAGGTGTTTGTTAAATATGTATATTTTTGCATCACTCACCATTCTTGGCTTGCTAGAAATATTTGAACTAAACACCACCCTTCTGGTTCTCAAAAAAGACTATAGATATTTGATAAAAAGGTGTACTCCCTCGTGTGCACTTCACAAACAAATAAATGTTCGTGAGAAGCAAGACCTTCAATACTCATCCTCCTGCACACACCTTATGGTTTTCCAGAACCCACTAGCATGCAAAAGTCTCTGGAGAGTCTTGTAATCTCTTCCTCTACCCACTCATTAACACATCTTAAATGAAATCTGTTTGGGTAGATGCAGCTAAACACTGCTTAGTCATCCAGGGCCTGAGAGATAGTATAGTGGGTAAGGCCCCTGGCCATACATACAACCAACTCTAGTTCATACCTGGCAATGTGTATGGTCCCCTGAACACAATCAGGAGTGATTCCTGAGCAAAGAGTCATCAGTGAGCACTTCTGACTCTAGCCCCAATAAACAAATAAACTTTTCATTGTCAAAAAACAAATAAAAGACCTTCCAAAACTTACCTTTTATTTCTATATGAAATTTGTTTCTTTTGTTGTTGACTGTGTTTGTAGATTTCCAATTCCAGAACTTGTTCGTGCTCTAGTTCTTCCCTTTCATTCAATGCTTGAGGGAAATCTGAATCACTTTAGTTGAGAAAGGTTATCTTCATGTATTTGCTAGGCATCCACCTCGCTACTCCATTATTTCCCATTAACTTCCCAATGGAAATAGTAGTTCTTTATACAGACCCTTAGAGTTTCTTGCAGCGATTTATCATCCATCAAACATCTTGTCAGCTCTACCTTCATAATATGGAGTAGAAGACAAGAAAAGCATGGGATGAAAAACAATTTAAGTCACTTCCCTTTCCACTTTATAACTTCTATCTTTATTAACTTCAAATCCTACCCTGAACTACTTCTATCTTTAGATTTTCCAACTATTCTTAAAATCATAAAACAGACTATTCTCTCACTGGGTCTTGAGACTGGAAGATTTCTAAAATAACAAGTTACCCATCTACCCCACCATGCCCACAGTGATTCCTGCTTTCAGTATCCTCTTGAACGTGGACTGGACAGAGCATGAGGACGAGACTTAATGAGATTATGCTAACCAAAACAAAATAGCAAAAACGGTGGGATAGCATATCCATAGAGCTAACAAAGCAGTATGACTTTCTATTTCGAGTGCTTGCAACTGCCCTCAGGACTTGCCCTCTTTAAGAGTAGAACTGAGGACAGCTTCTGACCAACAGTGGGTAAAGAACAGAGGCCCTTAGCCCACAAACCAGTGAGCAACTGCATCTGTCCAGTGGCCACTTGAACTTGAAATAAAATCCTGTCCATTTAAGTTTTAAGATAACTGTACCTGATTCCGAGCAACACCTTATCAGAAGGATTCTAAAGTCAAGAACCCAGAAGTACCAGGTTCCTGACCCAGGAAACTGTGGCCTGGTGAGCACGTGCTGCTTAAGTTGTTAAACCATAAACAAAATGAGATCATTTGTCTTGAGTGTTTGCATGGTACCTGGTACATAGAATGTGCCTGTCAAAGTTAGCTTTAACCATTCTCATCATGATTGATGATATCACTGATGAATTCCAAAATGCTGGAAAAGAGCAGATTCCCAATTGATAGGCCTGCATTAAAAGTCGTGTTTTAAAACTGGTGAATGGTAGATTAAAACCCACCACTGCTATTAAGTTCTGCAGTAAGTTCTCATGATGAGACCTGCCTAAGCATTGGGTTTTTACTCCTTTTAAGGGGGTGTGGGCGTGGTAGATCAGAACTAGAGGATTAATCAGGCTGTTTGGTCTGACAGATAGTCTAGTGTCTGGGATACATAAATATATGAGCAAGTAAGTGTTTCTCTGTTTTCTCTCCAGTTCCAATAAAGGGTAACCAGAACTCAGACTTTATCAAATAGGTTCTCAATCTCCAATAACTTTTGAGGAGTTTCCTGTTACTCTAGAGCTTTCAGATGGTTTTGGGGACCGGGAGATGTGGGTGGGTGTGAGAAATTGGGTAGGAACATGCAAGATCTAAATCAAGCCAGAGGATGAAATGACACAATTACTTTTTTAAAAATATTTATTAGTGAAACACCATGAGGTACAGTTGTAGATTTACAAATTTTTGTGCTTGGGTTTCGATTATACAATGATCA
>JAOXYA010000019.1:39559434-39569918 GCA_028565675.1 Sorex palustris | reverse complement strand
TGGGATGCTGGGAATCAAACCCGGGTCGGCTGCATGCAAGGCAAACGCCCTACCCGCTGTGCTATTGCTCCAGCCCCTATTTTTATTTTATTTTTTACTTTTTTGCTTTTTGGGTCACACCCGGCGATGCACAGGGGTTGCTCCTTGTTCTGCACTCAGGAATTACCCCCGGCGGTGCTCAGGGGACCATGTGGAATGCTGGGAATCGAACCTGGGTCGGCTGCATGCAAGGCAAACTCCCTACCCGCTGTGCCTATTTTTATTTTTTATTTTAATTAATTAATTAATTTTTTGCTTTTTGGATCACACCTGACAATGTACAGGGGTTACTCCTGGCTCTGCACTCAGGAATTACCCCTGGCGGTGTTCTGGGGACCATATGGGATGCTAGGAATCGAACCCCGGTTGACCGCGTGTGAGGCAAACACCGTACCTGCTGTGCTCTCTCTCCAGCCCTGCTATTTTTATTTTTTAAAGCAAAGATCCTTATTGAGCAGTTGGCCTGGACCACCCTGGGGAGTGAATCCCCCTTGTAAGTCTGGGGTAGTGGGGTGAGGTGGTTGAGGTGGTGGTTGGGTAGGGGGGTGAGCAGAACACATGCCCCGACTGTGGGATTCTGGGTTCCTTCCTCCGCAGCAGCATCTCTCTGAGGATCCCCGCCCCCCCCCCCAATGGCCCCCTACAACAGTCAAGCACCTAAAAAGAAAATCTCCACAATTCTTTGTGTAAACACCTTTCACTCGACACAGTGACTCATTCCGAGGAAAAGGGTTTTTTCCTTTGTCTCCTAGAACCTTCCAGCGGGGCTGCCATGTGAGGAATCATGGCTTAGACATGTGTCCCTCCTTTTATCCATGCAGAGAAAGTATGGCCTGGGACCCAGATTTAGCATGGCAGGGCACTTGCCTTGCAGGTGGCTGACCCAGGTTCTCGGCCCAGCACTCCAGATGTTCCCCTGAGCCCACAGAGAGAGAGAGAGAGAGAGAGTGATCCCTGAGCTCAGAGCCAGGACTAAGCCCTGAGCACTGCTGCGTGTGACCCAAAACCCAACAAGGAGACAAAATACTGCATGGAGAGGGGAGTGTGGGCGGAGCCAAAGCTCACCTCTCTCCAGGGCAGCTGGCACCCCCTGCTCATCCTTAGCTGCTGCCAGGCCCTGGTGCTCTCTGCCGGCCTGGGTCCCCTGAAGGGCCTGGAGCGTAGCCTGCTGAGCGTATACCAGGAGACCAGCCCCCGTCCCTGTTTCCAGGGGTGCCGAGGACAAGCTGTACATTCTCTCATTTTCTTCCTGCCGCCACCTTTCTTTAGGGGCTTTTCTCTTTGTCCTTGTGGGGATGCGTATTGGCCGGGCTTGTGGTTGTTCTCTGATGCCCACGTCCAGCCTGGACACATCAAAGGCCTGCTTCCATGTCTGGACGGTTGTAAGTGGCAGTTCGTGGGGAAGCAGATCTCATTTTTGAATTGGTGGGTTGGTTTTCTTTGGATAAATACCCAGAAGTGAGTTGCTGGATCAGATGGTAATGCTGTTTAAAAAAAATGTTTTTTGGACCATAGCTGGTGGTAGAACCTGGGCTTACTCCTGGCTCTGTGCTCAGGGATCACTCACGGCTGGTTTTCCGGGACCATGTGCAGTGCTGGGGATTGAACCTAGGTCAGATTTTAGTTTTTTTCTTTTTGGGTCACACCCGGCTTTGCACAGGGGTTACTCCTGGCTCATGCACTCAAGAATTACTCCTGGTGGTGCTCGGGAGACCATCTGGGATGCTGGGAATTGAACCCAGGTCGGCTGTTCAAACCCTACCCTCTGTGCTATCACTCCAGCCCCCCCAGGTCAGGTTTGTATAGAACAAGTGCCTTACTTGTGGTAATACTGGGCCAGCCCCTAGGTTTTTTTTTTTTGAGCAATAGGATATTCCATTTATTGAAAATTTATAAATGGTGCTGGAATAATAGAATGAAGTTGGCTACTATTTTTTTTTAATTTTTTTGCTTTTTGGGTCACACCCAGCAATGCTCAGGGGTTCCTCCTGGCTCTGCACTCAGTCAGGAATTACTCCTGGCGGTGCTTGGGGGACCATATGGGATGCTGGGAATTGAACCCGGGTCGGACGCGTGCAAGGCAAACGCCCTACCCGCTGTGCTATTGCTCCAGCCCCTCTACACTTTAAAAATTTTATTTTGATGTTAAAATCTATTATAGCAATATAAAAATATACAAGTATAAGCAAGTCTTAAAAAATCATGAAGATGTGCCAGAGAGATAGTATAGGATAAGCTTTGCACATGGATGACCCAATTGGATCCCTAGCACCGTATAGGGTTTCTGGTGCCCCATTTGGAGGGATCCCTTAGCACAGGACTTGGAATAAGGCCCAGTATCCTGGGGAAGCCTACAATACAAAACCCAACAAAATCCACAAAGAGAGGGGGTAGCAGTCATAGTACAGTGGGTACGGTGCTGGCCTTGCATGTGGCTTACTAGGTTCAATCCTGGCATCCCGTAAGGTCCCCCGAGCACTGCCAGGAGTGATTCCTGAGTGCAGAGCCAGGAGTAATCCCTGAGCATCAGTGGATTTGACTCAAAAAGCAAAAAGACAGAAACAGAAAACCTCCACAAAGATAGTACTAGGAAAGAAAATTATACCCTATTGCTTTGAACTTTCACGGCAAAGCCATCTACAAATCAAGAAGACAAAGTGAATTTTATCATTGCAATGCGAAGTACCTGTCCACATAATCCATGCCTGATGGAACAATTATGTTCACAGTTATGATTATCTAAAAAAGAGTCTTCAAGAAAATTAGTATCCTCTTAAAGATGCACACTTGGTAAGTTAAGGAGTCATCTTCAGTCTTTTTGTATTATTTTAAAAAATTTTATGTATGTTTTGTGACATCCTTGTCTTCAAATATTTTAATTGCCATAAAGATTTAAAAATACACATTAAATTTATGTTTGACGCTGAAGTCTATAGTCTCAATACCACAAAATACATAAACAGATATGGAAGAGATCGCTAGTATATAATATTTTGCTCACTATTAACAGTTTTATTATGTGAAATGTACATAGAGACTTAGAAATCCTAGCTTTTGAGCCCCAAGTACCTCTGAAATTCTAATGTATTACAACAAATAAAAATCACAGTATATAATTGAAATTTTGGTTAAATATGTCAGGTATCTGGCTGGAGGATAGTATAGTGGGGAGGGCACTGTTGCCTTGCACGCGGCCGACCAGGGTTTGAGATCCATCATCCCATATGGTCCCCCAAGCACCGCCAGGAGTATTTCCTGAGTGCAGAACCAGGAGTAACCCCGAGCATCACCAGGTGTGACCCAAAAAGGAAAAAAAAAAAGTCAGATGTCCAAATATTTTGGATGAAAGAAATGTCAAAGATTTGGATCCTGTACAAAACAAAGATATCCTATCAGACACTCACAGTATCTTTTTGCAGATATAACAAGGCTTTTTAATTTATCAGTTACCGCCAGCTTCAATGTATTAAATAAATCAGTTTCACCGTACAAATCAAATCAGTTTCAACGTATTCAATACTCACAAGTGACAGTGATAAGGGATGGACAGCACAGCTGAAGAGAGAAAAAGACAACCAGGCTACATCCTAGATACCTGTCTTCTTTTTCTGTGGCTTGTGGTAGAAGCTCAGGGCACTAAGGTGCGATCCAGTTCACAGATGCTGTTCTTCTGAGTCAGCACCACCTCATTCACGAGGCATTTTTTCACAAGCCAGTGCTTAGATCTGAAGAGTAACACCTTTCCTCAGAAGTACAACCAAACATCTCAGTCTGCAAACAGGAAGGGAAGTGAGAAATCCTTTTTTCTTTTTTTATGGCCACACCCAGTTCCTTCCCACTGGTTCTGTGCTCCGGGCTCACTCCTGGCGGTGCTGGGGGGTGGGGTGGGTCACACGCAGGATGGAATCCCAATTAGCTGTGCACAAGGCCAGGGTCTTCCCCCACTGTACCCCCAGACTCCAGACTCCAGGCGGGAATTTCCATGCTAACTGCCCAAGTTGCTTGGCTTTGGCAGGAAGTGAAGCAACTTTCCTCATCCGCGCGTCCCATCAGCGGGCCAGAGCAGGCCTTTCACCTTTTACCTGGTCCGTGCGCCCGGGCCCCTGGGATTGTCAGTGGGAGACAAGGGCAGGGCGGGTCGCAGTCTTACAACACAACATGGCACCCCCGATTGTTTGTAAATCAGTGTCCACGTCTCGGTTCTCCAGACTCTCGACCTACCCCGCGTCCCCACCGGGGAAAATGACGTTTTTCCTGAACAATCCTTTGTGCACAGAGCGCTTCTAAGGCAGATTCATTGCGCTGGAGGTTAGGACCTCCCGGTAGCCTTTGAAAAGCAGATGCTTAGAGGGGTCGGAGGGCTAGGACCAGCCGATAGGGCTTTTTTTTTTTTTGCCTTGTAGGTGTCCACCAGGGTTCAATTTCAGATCCCCCAAGCACCGCCTGGTATGATTCCTGAGCACAGAGCCAGGAACAACCCTTCCCAGCCGCCCTCCCCTCAAAAAAGCAGATAACAGAGTTGTTATAGACTCTACTGTTATAGACTCTTTATTGGAGCCGTTGGTAATATGCCAAAATCTGGAGTGTCCGACTTCCCAATATCATCATTTCCGATGATCATCTCTGTCTCGAATCCTCGGGACTGCAGGGAATTGGTTCAAATAAAGCCGAGAAATCGGGTGGAGGCCGGGATAGAAAGTTGAGGGGCGTCCCCGGGCAGCACGCTCCGCAAACCTCTGCCAAGCAGACGCTCGCGCCACCGCAGGGAATCCCCCTCGGACCCAGGCCCTCCCCACCCCACCCCACCCCACCCCAAACCCTTGCCACCTCGCCGCGTCTCCCCGAGCCCGACCTGCCAGCCCGGAGCGCGCGGCGGAGCGAACCATCCCGGGGACCCCGCGGGGGTGGGCGTGCGGGCGGCGGGGCGGCGGGGCCTCGGGGTCCCGGGGATGCCGCCGGTCCCTCGCTCCCCGAGTCCCCCGAGGAGTCCTGCGTGGCGCAGCTGATCGCGAGGGGGGGCACCTCCTGGCATCCCCGCATCCCCGCGGCGACGGGAGCGCCGCGCACCCCCGCGGCCGCGCGGGGGTGGTAGCGGCCCGAGCGCGAGTTTCCCGGGCCGCGCCGCTTGGCTCCCAGGCGCTGCGCGGCGCTGCCGGGGCGGGGGGCGGGTCGACGCCGCGGCGGGAGGAGGGACAAAGGGGTGGGTCTCCGGGACCTGCCACCCCGACGCCCGCGGCCGCAGGTCCGAGACGGGGACCGATCGCGCGCGCCGGTGGCACGAGCGCGGGATCCGCGGCCGAGATGCCGGTGCGTGGAGACCGCGGCTTCGCCCCGCGGCGGGAGCTGTCAGGCTGGCTCCGCGTAAGTGCGCTCGGGAGCGGGGTTCGGGGGGCGCGCGGGGGGCTGCGTGGGTCTTCTGAGCTGGGGGGCAGGGGGCAGGTTTCACCCGATTGGTAGGAGGTGGGCTTGTGGCCTCCTCCCGAGCGCGCGGGTCCTTTCCGCCGCGCTCCCGCGATCACACCTGGAATTGTTGCAACTAAGTTGCTAGTCGGGGCAACTGTTTCAAGAAACTTCCTCGGGCGCTCGGCCGGCTCCCGGGGGAGACGCGCTCCGGAGCCTGGTTTGCCGCCTGCTCGCGCCTTTGTGTGTTTTTCCTTCCCTTTCCCACCAGCCGCGCGCGCTCTCTCTCGGCTCCTTGCAAAGTTTACAGGCATGTGTTCCCGAGACGGGCTGACAGTTCTGGGGGGTGGGGGTGGGGAGCAGACAGAATCCTCCTTGCTCCCTTGAATCAGTTGCTTCTGCAGTATCGGTAAAAGAAGTGACTTTCACTGGGCATCAGAGAGCGCAAAGTTTATGTATTTATTTTTGAAGACGCTCCCAGGAAAAGGGAGTGATGAATGAATGTTTTCTGCTCGGGTTGGTATCTTTTTACCTGTTGCCAGATTCTCTTCTTTGAGGTCTCCCGCGTGTTGACTTTCCACTTTCACACAGTAGTTGAAGTTATAAATAATCTGGGGTTTGACTTCGGGGTTTTTAACATTCTTCAAGTGTGGACGACGACGACGTCGGGGAGGAATACTCCAGGGCTTAGTAATGGAATACCTCCTCCCACACCTCTATTTTCGCTTCACTTCTTAGGAGAGCAGCTTCGCTGGCAGCTGTCTGGCCTGAGTAATGGCTGTGGTTTCCCCGAGTTCTCAGGACAGAGTCACCCCGTCATAGAAACTGCGCTCTGAGTCACGCACCCCGCCACGGGAGCCCTCGCCCAGGAGAGAACCTCTCCTCAGCTCTTAAGTGGTCTTTGCTGGGCGCACGGACTTCACTTTGGGAGAACAAGGGTTTTTTTTTTGTTGTTGTTTTGTTTTGTTTATGAGTATGACAGTGGGTGGGTGAGAACTACCCCGCAGATTACGGAAAGAGATTTTTTAATTTTGTGGGATGGGGATGCCATACTTGGTGGTGGGCAGGAATTAATTTCTTGGTGGTACTCTGGGGACTCTGGGATGTTGGGGACCCACTAGGGGCCAGCCCCATGCAAGGGAAGGACCTCAACCCCTCTACTGTCACTCTGGCTTGGAAAAAGAGCTTTTAAGCCAAGAGTTAAGTTTGAGAAATTGTATTTGCTGTGAAGGACCGTTGTAATATCCTGTAAAGAGAACGAAGCTGGAACATTCATTACATTTTCATGAACTGCTGCATTTTATTGTGGACCATACAACTGGGTTAGAATGAATACTACCACCTAGTTTCTTAAACTGTGTAACTGAATGTGGAGGTTGTGAAAAAACTTGTCAACGTAAAAGTTTCTGGACGAAGCAGTGGGTAAAATTTAATTCCGAATCAACCTTGTGGTGAATCTGAGGTGTTTTTGGCAGTGCTTGTCCATTCGTCTTGCATTTCTTGGGAGAAAAAGTGGGAAAAGTTACTGTCACTGTCCTCTCGTTCATCCATTTGCTCGAGCGGGCACCAGTAATGTCTCCATTGTGGGACTTGTTGTTATGGTTTTTGGCATATCAATTACATCACGGGTACCTTGCCAGGCTCTGCTGTGCAGGAGGAATACTCTTGATAGCTTTCTGGGCTCTCCGAGAGGGGCAGAGGAATCAAACCTGGGTCGGCTGCGTGCAAGGCAAATGCCTTACCCACTATGCTATAGCCCCGGCTGGGGAAAAGTTTTTAAAAAAACCAAAAACCACTTCTATCACGTAAACTTTTTTTTTCTTTTTTTGGGCCGGGGGGGGGGTCATACCTGGCAATGCACAGGGGTTACTCCTGGCTCTACACTCAGAAAACACTCCTTGCAGTGCTCAGGGGACCATATGGGATGCTGGGAATCGAACCCGGGTCGGTCACTTGCAAGGCAAACGCCCTACCTGCTGTGCTATCACTCCAGTCCCTATCACATAGACTTCTTGAGGAATTTGGCACGTAATTAAGAATCTGTTACTCTCCAGTTAGCAATGTGAACAAGATACAGCTTTCCCTCTCATGGAAGCAGAGAACAGAGGAAGTTTTACTTTAAGGAAATAGTTTTGTGGATTATTTTAAGGGGCACACCCATTTGTGCTTGGGGGCTACTCCTGATGATATAGGCAGAAGCTTCAAGCTCAGGTATTCTGAATGCAAAGCGTTTGCTCCAACCCTTTGCACCATCTCCTTTGCTTGGAAAAGTAGCTGTCAAGCAGTTTCTTGAGATCTTTGCTTTGTCTTGGGGCCACACCCGGCTGTGTTCAGGTCTTACTCCAAGAGTTTACTCCTGGTGGACTTGGGGGACCATGGGCAATGCTGGCACTCGAATTAAGGCTTGCCCCACGGAAGGCCAGCGCCCTGTCTCTCTCTACTATCTCTAAAGCCTTTTTCTTGAGATTTTTCAGAACTGCTGTCTGAGATGATTGATGAAGGAAGATTACCTCCCCCACTTCCTGAAAGGCAGCTGTTGCTGTTTCGGTGTCAGGAAACTGGCAAAAGGACTATATCTATATCTGGGTGCCGTGAGCTGGGTACTTTGAGCCTGTTTTGGATTTGCAAACTCGCTGGAGATTCTGGGGGTAGAGGCAGAAGTATATAAGACACAGGTGTTCAGGGTGGGATTGCCGGAGAGGTAACTCCCTTCCGGGGATTCTTCTCTGTGCGGGATGGGGAGGCATTGCACAGAGCGCTCACCATGTAAGGCAGTGTAGAAAATGAAGCGAATGGCATGCCCAGCAGCTCGGTTGCGTGAAGACTGAGTGAGATGATGGCGGATGTCTGGCATGCAGTGAGCTATTAAGTGGAAGCTGGTACTGCAGGTCCTTTGAATAACATCCTGTCCAATGGGGAAGAGAAACACTTGAGAACCTGGCTTGGGTAGATGTCATTTCACTGGAAGTTGCGGTTTCCAAAACGCTGTGGCCCGTGTTTTTTTGTTTGTTTTTTGGGCCTTACCCCATGATGTTCAGGGTTTACTCCTGGCTCTGTGCTCAGGGATCATTCCTGGTGGGATTCTTGGGGTCATATGTGGTGCTGGGGGGGTTGAACTCAGGTCAACAGTGTGCAAGGGAAGTGCCCCACCCACTGTTTGATTGCTCTAGTCCCCTCTGTGGACCGTGTTGAGGGCAGATTTGCTGGAATGGTGAGCTGATATTTTCTAAGTGGGTAAATGCAACGGAGGCTAGAAGTGAGGTTGCAAGTACTTTCTAAAGGTGTCTAGGCAGGAACTGGGAGAAGGAGAAAGAGTTATTCATGCTCTTGGATGGCCGCGGATTCCACTTAGACAATTGGGGATGGTGTGCTTTTATTGAGGTACTTTTATTGATGATTCATAATAAGGTAGGGCTCCCTAAGCCCCTCCCCTTCTTCAGAGGGAAATTGTTGAGGTCAGGGGATGCCCAGCGTGTTAGGTGATTGGTTGGATTGGAGGCAGCAGCTGAGGACACCTCTCTATAGGGCGCTTGCTGCAGCCGGTGGCCTGCTCTGAGAACCTGGAATTGAAGCTCCAAGTCTTACTTACCAGGACCCAGTCCGAGAACTTTGAGGGACAAAAAAAGTCCGAGGAATTCCTAAGGCGAGAGTGACCTGATTTTCCTTTCAAAGAAGAGAATTAGCAATTCTAAGATCAGTTTCCCAGCAAATAGTCTGTCCCCCACCACCCTAACCCGGGGAAACTTTACCTTATTCGAGACTGTAAGACTTAAGACTGCATTTTTTGCATCACTCCCCGGGGGATCCTATTTGCAAGGACTTCTCTGTCCATTTGTTTAGCTTTTGAGATATCCAGTTCTTTGTCTGTCGGATCACAAAAGGTCCGCCCAGCCAAACATTTATCTGCTGGGAGATTAGTGTCTGGGAATGTGAGGGAGAGGATGGAAACCCCCCACAGTCACTTCAGGGTTTAGCCAGGCTTGCTGTCCCTAAGAAAGATTTCTTTATAAATGACAGGTACATCGTTGAAGTGAGGCAGGACTAGGCAGGGCCGCTTTGGTCATTGAGGTGTGCGAGTGAGTCGCTGGTAGTTTATAAAGAGTCACGTGGGCCTGGAGGAGTGCGGGGAGCGTGGGAGTGGCGGGGGTGGGGTGAATGGCATGGAAGGGTTAGTAATCACTGCTGAAACCTTCAGTCTCTTTCAACATCCTTCCTCCCAGGATATCTGCCATTGGAGAATTCAGTGCCTAATCCCTAAAACAAATCCCATTAAGGAGATGTGGCTACAGATTAATTTATTCCCTTTGTGAGCAGACTCCCTCATTGATTAGACTCTGAACCATCCTCGGGGACCCAACCTCTGACTGGATCCAGCCAGACTTAGTGGTGAGAGACATTAACAGCACCAAGGTGATTTGGGATGGGAAAAGGTATGAAGGTGTAATTGCAGGCATGATGTGTTGTGACTCTGTGTGTGTGTGTGTGTGTGTGCGCGCGCGTGTGTGTGTACGTGTGCAGAATGATTATCTTGGGTTTTTTACAGAGTTAGTATCTTGATCTTAAGCACACGAGTCAGGGTCAGAAACCTCCACAGAGGTAAGGTCTAGCATCAGTTTAGTGAGTTGAAAGACTTCAGTGTTTAGGGGTGGGAGAGATAGTCGAGTGTTTACCTTGCATGCAGCCCACCTGGGTTTCAACCCCGGGCATCTCACCCTGAGCCCCTCCAGGAGTGATTCCTGAGTGCAGAGCTAGGAGTAACCCTGAGTTGGGTGTGACACCCTTCCCCCCACCAAAAAAAAAAGGTGTTAAAAAAAGTGTTTACATGAACATTCTTAGAATTTCAAAAAGAAAACTTTCCTAGATTTATTTGGAGCCTATTCTACTCTTTTAGGAATTTCTGTGGTTATCACCTTGAATTTGGAGATTTAGGAGAGTCTGGGGTGTCTTTACCATAACAATTTTTTTTAAAATTTTTATTAGTGAAACACCATGAGGTACAGTTGTAGATTTACAATTTTTTTGTGCTTGGGTTTCGATTATACAAT
>JAOXYA010000019.1:39502934-39513872 GCA_028565675.1 Sorex palustris | reverse complement strand
CATACTTAGACATAGCGAGGCAGCAGCAAATGTCCTAAGGCAACTCAACAGGAGAACTGACCACACAATGGCAGGGGTGGGGGGGGGGTAGGTGTGTTGAGAGAAAGGCATTTTGAAGTCTTTGGGGGAGGAATGTAGGGACACTGGTGATGGAGAATGGGCACTGGTGGAGAGATGGGTACTCCATCATCGTATGACTGAAACGTAAGCACAAAAGTTTATAAGTCTGTAACTGTATCTCACGGCGATTCATTACAAAATTTAGAAAAAAAAGACACATCTTACCTCTCAGCTGTCTTCTCAGCTGACGTTGGTTTCTAAAATTTTTGTGAAGTTCTTTTATTGAATTACATATATATTTATGATATAACATAGCAGTATGATGTTTTTGTAATTATATATATATAATTAAAAATTTATATATAATATATGGAATTATATAGCACTGTAGCACTGTCCTCCTGCTGTTCATCAGATTTGTTCGAGCAGGCACCAGTAAGTCTCCATTGTGAGACTTGTTGTTACTGTTTTTGGCATATCAAAAACACCATGGGGAGCTTGTCAGGCTCTGCCTTGTGGGTGGGATACTCTCGGTAGCTTGCCGATCTCTCCGAGAGGGATGGAGGAATCAAACCCAGGTCGGCCGCATGCAAGGCAAATGCCCTACCCGCTGTGCTATCGCTCCAGCCCATGGAATTATATATAATTATAACTATATCATAAGTAATATATATATATATGTTTTGTTTTTTGTTGGAATGCACCTGACTGTGCTCAGGGCTTACTCCTGGCTTTCCACTCAGGGATCACTCCTGGTGGTTCTTGGGGGACCATGAGGGGCCAGAATCATATCAGTGTTGACAAGACAAGAGCCTTAACCACAGTGAACTCTCTTGAGCCCTGAATCTTCTGAATTTCGGGCGTGCCGCATTGCCAGCACTGTTCAGTGTTCTGAGAGCCACATTGGGACTTCGGGCTTTGGGCAACCTGAGTGCAGGGGTGACGCCAGCATTCATAGGCACCTCACAGTCTGGGGCCTCCCTGGGGTGTGCATGGTGTCTGGGGGCTGTGAAATTGCAGGGAGCTGGTGAGGATCCCATCTGTGGGGCTCAGGGAGATGGCATGCTTTCGAACAGGACAGAGCCCAAACTTAGGGTTGGAACCCCAGCCTGAATGCATGGTCCTGAGCACTGCAGGGGGTGATCACTGAGCACAGAGCCAGAAGCTAGCTCTGAGCACTGTGCAGTAGAGCTCCAAAACCAAAAAAAAAAAAACTGAAGGACCAGGGAGGTAGCTCAACAGTAGGGTTTCTTTGAGGCTCCAAGTTTGATCCCTGGAAACCCCATTCCCTCCAAAATTGGGTTGCCGGGGCTGGAGCAATAGCACAGCGGATAGGGCGTTTGCCTGGCACGAGGCCAACCCGGGTTCGATTCCCAGCATCCCATGTGGTCCCCTGAGCACCTCCAGGGGTAATTCCTGAGTGCAGAGCCAGGAGGGACCCCTGTGCATTGCCGGGTGTGACCCAAAAAGCAAAAAAAAATTGGGTTGCCTGGGCTGGGGGCAGCATGCATGCATTCTCTGTCTCTCTTCTCTGTCTCTCTCTGTGTCTCTGTCTCTCTCTGTGTCTCTCTCTTTTCTGTCTCTCACGGGCTGGGGGCAGCGTCTCTGCCCAGCAACACGTTCTGGGGACCCAGGAGACCCGGCCCTTTCCCCCAAACAATAAGACACTCGTGGGGCGACGAGGTGAAGTTCTCGTTTATTGTGGCAACTCTTACAGACATCAGCGTTCAGTTAAATAAGGGAGGAGGGCACATTGTTAACATACATCACAACCCCGCCGCCGTGCCCGGGAGCAGGGGACCGGCCGGGCGGACTGTGCAAGGAAGTACATTCAGTGGGTGTGCGGCATCGACATTCCAGGCTCACCGAATATCTCTTTTATTTATATATCTATTTATATCCATATATATAGAGATCGCCGAGTTTTGTGTATACAAAGAACGCTATTGTTACAAATACAATACTCTACTTCTCCCGAAGCTTGCTTTACAATAAGCTCTATTTCAGCCCCTTTACAGGACAATAGTACAAGGTCATACTGTGCTGAGTATGTACACAAAGTGTCCTCCCCACGCTCCCCACGCACGGCCTCGAGGGGGTGGGACGTAACACACAGCGCCCACGCTGGGTGGGCGCACGCAAGGGCGGGAAACCGGCACCCACACTGCAGGGGCGCAAGCAGGGATGGGAAACGGGGCATCCACGCCGTGAGGACGCACGCAGGGATGGGAAACGGGGCAGTCACGCCGCGGGGACGCACGCAGGGATGGGAAACGAGGCATCCACGCCGCGGGGACGCACGCAGGGATGGGAAACGGGGCATCCACACCGCGGGGACCCACGCAGGGATGGGAAACGAGGCATCCACGCCGTGGGGACGCACGCAGGGAAGAGGAACGGGGCATCCACGCCGCGGGAACCCACGCAGGGACGGGAAACGGGGCTTCCACGCCGCGGGGACCCACGCAGGGATGGGAAACGGGGCATCTGCGCTGCGCGTGCGCGGGGCCAGAGACTCAAGCGTGCGCGCCGCGCGCACGGGCAGGTGCCCACGGCAGGGAAAGAGCAGACGCACGCGAAGTTCCAACCACTCGGAGGGCCTTGTCGGTGGGAGAGTCTCTGAGACTCCCCCGAGGTGGCTCTCGGTTGTAAACATGGGTAACAGCCACACCACTGGGTGGAGGCTCCGTGTGAGAGTGTTTCCTTGGGTGCCGGGGCAGGGTGCGGGGTGCGGGCGGGGCGGGCGGGGTGGCAGGAGCGACCGGGGAGGTAGTAGGTTACTGTGGGACTCCGGGAGGCCAGTGCTGCAGGGCTGGACACTGTTCGGAAAGCTGACCCATCTTGGGGGAGAGGCTCGGGGTCCAGCCCCCCAACCCTGGTGGTTGGTAGTGGTGGGCCTCCAGCCTCCGCCAAGCCTGCTCTTGGTGATGCGAAGGGGGCTCGCGAGGCGCCGGACGCTGGGGGGGTTCTTGCTCGCGTGGACCCAAGGCTGATGGTGGCTCCCTGAAATGCTCGCGGCGGAGAAGGCAAAGGTGGGTGGGGCCCCGCACAGCCTGGGTGCACTCCACGACGAAAGACGGAGGGAACAGAGATCTGTCCCCAGGCCCAGTCCCCAAGCGCATCCCTGGCGCGGAGAAGCAAGAGTGGTGCTCTGGCTCGGGGTAGCGTTAGCCGGGGCTGCTCTGTACTGTCTCCCCTGTTCCGGTCATCCCGTCGCAGATGGGGGTGTCAGGAGGGAAAACGGACCCTGCTCTGTCCGCCACTGACCTGCAGAGCCCAGGCAGCGATGTGGTCGCACGGCAGGGTTGATGGGAAACGCGGGCAGGGCCGATGCCTTCATCCCTGGGCGCCGAGAAAAAACGAGCCCATGTCCCCATGGCCCTGGACTGGAGTCCAGCCCTGCCCGCTGCACCGCGGAGGTATGGAGTGGGTGGGTGGGGGGGGGACACACACACAGTTCTGCTCTGAAGCAATGGAAAACTCGACAGACCACCTGAGACACAGCAGTCTCAGGGGAGGGTTTGCCATAGGGTTTTTTTCCCCCCCAGTACTTGCCAAACATTTTAGGATTTCTGTTTAACATACAGGATAGTCCCGTCCCCTGCCACTTTGGGCAAAACGAATTGAGATGATGAAGCGGGTGAGGAAGGAGGTGCATGGGGCTGCAGAGGCGAGCAGGGTGCCCCTTGGCGGGCCTCTGAGTGGGTGTGCGGGACTCACATGGACCCCCCTCTCCCCCAAGGCCACAAACAGGGTCTCCATCCTGTTTCACTCCCTCTTAGGGGCTGCGGAAAAGTCAACTCATGACTCGTGTTTCATGCCAAGACCAAGACATTCAGCCGAATGGCTCCCACGGGGACGGTAAGCCGGGTGCCAGGCTCTGCTTGTTTGTGGGGGATCAGCCCCAGGGGCTGCTCAAAAGATGCACAGTAGGACTGACCCGCCACTTTGGATCCCTTGGAGAAGGAGCCCCCACCAGAGGGGACATGGAGGCAACCAGGAAGCCACACTGTCAGAGCTCCGACTATGGACAGGAGGTTCTTGATGCCAACACCCCAGGACCTTTGGGTTTCCTGACCCAAACAGAACCGAGGGGCTCCCCTGCTCTCTTTCCACACCCGGTCTTGGCCCTCCCCACTGATCCCTTCACCTGACATGCAAATGCAGACAGCTGACAGGCTCACCGCGCACTCCTGGTTCCACAGACATGACAGAAGACCTGACCTGGAGGAGGTCACAGAGAACAGGGCGAAATGGGCATGACAGGGCAGCTGAGCGAGTCTCCCCCGGTCTCCACTGACGCCACGAAGGGGACAAGACAAAAACCAAACCGGGCCACTCTACACCCATGTGAAGAAAAAAAAAGTGCTCTTTGGCCGGAGAAGAGGAGGAAACTGGCTCAGAAGAAGCCTCCTTCCTGCAGACCCGCCAGTGCTGAGTGGAACCCAGGCGGCTGAGCCAGCGGGAGGTACCGAATGCAGACAGGGGATGGACTCCACCGACTACCCAGGCTGAGGCCACGGCAGGGAGAGGCGGTTTGCTGAACACCCTGGGGGATGCCCAGGCATCACTTGAGGTTATGATCCCCGCCGGTGCCCGGCCTATTTGCAACGCTACCTCCTGCAGAGCGGCCCTGAGCGGAGAAGCAAGCTGGTCCTGCTTTCTGCCAAGGAAACAGACCCCACAGGGCCCCCAGCTGCTCCTCGGAGCGGGGTCAGGCCACGTTCGCACAGATGCATGTGTCTGCGTGTGCCCGCGCGTGCATGTGTGAGAGCCCAAGAGGGATATCTTTTTAACAGGAGGTGCTGGCAGGGCCAGGCTTTGCCACTGACCACCAAGGGCTCATGAGCCATGGGAGGGGCCTCCCCGAGGTCAGCGGGTTCCAGGGGAGAGGGTGTGCGTGTTGTCGGGGAGAAAGAGGGGGGCTAGGAAAGGTGTGGAAGTCTGTGTGTGTGCCGTGTGGGAGGTGGCGCTGCAGCCTGAGTCTAACAGCTGGAAACCTCCAACGGCCACCCACCGAGGGTGGGTGCGGATACTGGACCGTCCTTGGTCCTTGCCCAGGGCAGACCCACCCCCGCACCCCCACCCCGCTTTCCACTCTCCGGTGAAGGAAGAGACTCACACTGGAAGACATACAGACGTTGAAAGGAAAACTCGCTCTAGGCGAGGCACAGAGTTGGCTCAGAAACTCTGGGTGGAAGCAATCGAGCCCCAGCACACCACGGCAGGGCAGGGCAGAGCTTCCCCGGGGGTCTCCTACCTCTACCTGCACCCTGCAACCAACCTGCCTGTGAGCATCCTCAGGTGTCGGTGACGTACCGGGAACCCGCTTCGTCCCCGCTCCGGGCGCCCTCCGCCCCTCCGGGAGGGCGATCCCCCAACCCCCCCCTCCTCGGACAGTGTCCACCCTTCCTCAGGACTTCGAAGGGCCCTTCCGGAGGGCCCTGGGCGGAAGCCGAGTGGACGGTCGCCCTTTCCCCGTCCCCTCCAGGGATGAGGAAGAGCCGCCGCGCCTGCAGAGCGCCTGCAAGAGCCGGAGCGCGCGCGCGCAGCGGGGTCCCGGGGCGGCTTCTTCTTCTTTTCCTTCTTGCGGGGACTCGGAGCTCCCGCGCGAGAGGGGAATGTCGCAGTGGGCACACAGATGCAGCACGAGAAACACAACCACGAGTGAGGACAGCCCTCCATGCATGCCGCCCCTGCTGCGGCGCGCCTCAGATGTACACGGGCTGCTCCTGCGCCGTCAGCAGCCGGTACATGGCAGCGGGCATCGTCTTCATGTGGATCTGGGGGCAGAAAGAACAAGGAGGCAGGGGTGAGGGCAGAGGCGGTGGAGGGGGCGGGGGGCCAGGGAGGCAGCCCCAGAAACCCCTCCTCCTGCACCGTGCTCTCCACGGAGGGCCCGGTGTGGGATGGGGGGGCTTGGGAAAGGGGCGATGGGGACCCGCGTGATGGGACAGCAGGCCTGGTGCTTGCCTTGCACACGGCAGATTTCATCTCCAGCATCCCATGAGCAATGCCAGGAGAGGTCCCTGAGAGCAGAGCCAGGAATAACTCCTGAGCACCGCAGGGTGTGACCCCCCCAACAAAAGAAAATGTTGGGGGTGATGGAAGCGGAACCACGACTCTAGGTGATATTTATTTTCTTGGATGCCTCTGCTCTGTTCTTTTATTCCACAACAAAACATATATACATATTTTTTCTTCTGTCTTTGGGTCTTACTCGATATGCCAAACATAGTAGCAAGTCTCACCATGTTACGGGGCCTGCTTGAGCAAATCGACGAACAACGGGAGGACAGTGACAGTGACTATCTTTGGGCCATACCTGGGGGTGCTCAGGGCGTACTCCTGGCTCTGTTTGTTCAGGGCTCACTCCTGGCTGGAGCTCTGGGAACCACTTGGCTATCAAACGGCAAGAGCCTTAACGATTCTTCTGGCCCCGTCCACAAAGAACTCTGTAGATTGTGTGTCTGTGGACTCCCACGCCCACTCCCTCGCGGGGCAGGTGAGGGGGGACCCCCAGCTCTAATGAGCTCTCAGGACCTAGGTGAGCACCCCTTGCCCCCCAACATACACACACAAGTCAGGCAGCCGCCGCTGGAGGTAGATCTGTGGATCACACTCGAATCTAAGGCTTCAATGGCCCAGATGTACTTGGAAAGATGAATCGGTCACAGCGAGAGAGCCTGGTCAGCCGTGGCAGACAGCCACTGGGACAGATGGCCAGCTGACCACCAGAGGGACTGGGCCTGTGTTCCCCAGAGCTGTGCTGAGAGAACCCTTCAGGGGTGGGTGGCAGCCAGAATGTTCTGGGCTTGGTGGGTGTTCTCGGACTAGAAAGGGCATCTGCAGGGCACCCGGGCAGGCCAGTGGTGGCAGGGCAGGCTCCATTCCCGCAGCCTCCCGGGACGCTGATCCCGTCCTACCTCCCCCACGGCATTGGAGAGGATGTGGACGATCTTCTCGTGGGGGGTGGCCACCACGCTCTGCCCGTTGATCTCAATGATCCGATGGCCCACGCGGACCCCTCCTCTCTCGGCAATGCCTCCTCGCATGAGGCTGCAGATCTGGGGAGCCAGAGAAGAGTCACCCCCTAAAAGAGGACCAGCTCCCGCGGGGCCGGCGGGGGGGGAGAGCTTGGCAGGGGGTGGTGGAAGGATGACAGAAAAGCGTTTTCTGGGTCCCACCCGCCCCCTCCCCCCCAGCACCCTCTTCTTGGAGGCACTCCTGTGGTTAGGATTTGGGCAATTCGCTCTTTTCTGTTCACAGGAAATAGTGTGCTGTAAAGCCCGCGTGAGGCCCTCGGTCACGTCTGTCACGGGGAAGCCCACACCCTGCTGGGTCTCAGGGTACCCTGAATTCTGAGGATGGTCCAGCTCTGTGAGCACTTGGTCCCTACAGCTTGCCTGGAATGTCACAGTGACCAGTGACATCGGGCGTGATGTCACTGCGTGCCCCCATCCCCCCCACCCCCACCCCGTTATCACCAGCACATACACTGAAGCTATTATTATCTGCATTCCAGGCTCACAGGTATAGGAAACAGAGGGGAGATGGAACGGAAGTTGGTGGTGTGTGTGTGTGTGTGTGTGTGTGTGTGTGTGTGTGTGTGTGCATAAATGTATATGCACGCACGCATGTGTAGGTGTGGGTGCATGCACATGTATGCGTGTGTGTGTGACATAGTGTGTGTGTGTGTGTGTGTGTGTGTGTGTGTGTGTCTGGGCACAGAGCCCAGCCTCCCAACCCCCAGGCAGGGCAAGTACACTGCCATATCTCCAGTCCACAGCTGATTTTCACAAGGGCCACCCCTGGGACTGGTCGGGCCCAGCCATGCTCAGGGGTCACCAGAGCTATGTGCCTAGTGGTGCTGGCAGATTCGGGGGAAGGGCGCACATGGTGCTGGGGGTCAAGCTGGGGGACTCTGTCTCTCCCTGACTGGATTCTTACCAGGAACGATGGCCTCACAACCAATAAGGAGAACCCCCCAAAAGCAGGCTTCATTTGCAACAGACTCGGGGGGAAGCATGTAGGGAGGGACTCACGATTCCATTCTGGACGCTGAAGCCCAGCTGGTAGCGAAGGTCTGGTCTCCTGATGAGCACAGTGGTCACCGGGGGACACCGCACGATGTTCAGCTTCACCCGAGCCTGGTTCTTCAAACCCTGCCGTGGGAGAGAGGGGTCAGGAGGAAATGGGCACCCCGGGGATGTAAGAGCAGAGCAGCACCCCAGGCGAGGGGAGCTCACTCCGAAAAGGCAGGCTTCCCCGAGCAAGCAAGACACCTGACCACCAGCAGCCTGGGCAGGCCTGGCTGGAGTGACGTCTGGGCAATGCCTCTTCCTTCTGGGAAAGGGAGGCCACGTGGGCACTTGGGCTGGAAAGAGGGAGGAAGCACGAGATTTCTATCACCCAAAGCAAAACTGTAATATGTGTGATGGCTTGCACATGCTGTTAACTCAGCATCAGAAGACACTCCGTCCCTGCGCCATTTCAGGGAGCTCCCTTTTACCTGCCTTAAACAACTTTGACCATTTCCCAACTTCCCTTGATGTGGTGACTCCTTATCTGATATCATGGCTACACCTGCTGCCATAGGGTCACTCCAATGACAGGACTGCCCAGCTCATGCTAGATAATAAATCTCAAGTCCCACCGATGCTCTACGTAAGTGCTCTGGGAAGCCCTGGTCCCTGGACCATAGATAGTTTCAGGTGCTTTGTCTAGCAGTGGGCTGCCAGTGTAAAGAAAGATCTTGTTTTCCTGCCAAATCTCTGTCCCAGTGTGCTTGATGAAGGGACCTTTCAGGACAATGAAAAAAATGGGAAACCAGCCCGTTCTCCAAAGAACTCATCACTCCAGCAAGCACTCTTCTTGCATTTTCTTACTCTGGATACAGAATTCACAGCCACGGGCTCAAGCCCCACAGCTGATCTCTTGGTCCTGGATAACCCTGGCCTCGAAGGTCACCCAGCTGGAAGGAAAGGTGTGACCATGCAGTTTGTCATGACATGGCTCCAAGAAGGAGGAGGATGCTATCCACTTCTATCCTGCTCCAGAGGAGTCCCTCCTCTGTGTGAACTGACCCGAGCTGCCTGACCCGCTCCTTGGTGGAAGCAGTTCTAGAATGATCTGAATCCCGACCTATATCCTGCCTTTGCATGGCCTCCTCACTCAAGCCATAGTTGGGGCCCGTTAACGTGTACTTCTGAGCTGCCACTTCATTGGAAGGTGCCTATGAAATAAATGGCCATCCCACCTCCATGGCACTGGGTGGACGGGTGCAGCAGATAAAGCAATATGGAGGGGTGGAGTGGGGGAAAAGCCAGGGGAGTCTCCATGGCAACGGAGAAGCAGAACCACGGTGCCCCCATGGCAGGGAGAGCAAAGGAAGAAAAAACAATCTCCAAACCGATCTCCTAGAGGGTAGTATTGGAGGCGCCTGAACAGGCAGGCAGCTGATAAGCTCTGTCTACCGACTCATGCATCGGGGGTGATGAGAAGGGAAAGAAGAGCTGGGAAGGGCTGCCATGGAAACAGCCCAGGATTCACGATTCAGGAACATGGTCTCTTTCTTCTAGAGGCAGAAAAAGGCCAATGTCCGGTAACGTGACAAGAAGGAGAAGTGGCAAGTCGGTGCCTCCCAAGGAGGCCTGAGAGATGTCACCCCTGGGTAACTCATTATTTATTTATTTATTTATTTATTGCTTTTTTTGGGTCACACCCGGTGATGCACAGGGGCCACTTCTGGGTCATGCACTCAGGAATCACTCCTGGCGGTGCTCAGGGGACCATATGGGATGCTGGGGACCGAACCCGGGTCGGCTGCGTGCAAGGCAAACGCCCTACCCACTGTACTATCGCTCCAGCCCCTGATTATTTATTTTTGGTTCGGGAGCCGGCAGAGCTCAGGGCTGACTCCTGGCTCTGTGCTTAGGGGTCACTCCTGGAGACGCCCAGGAGACCCTATAGGATGCTGAGATGGACCCTCCTGGGCCTGCTGTGCACAAGACAAGGGCCCTCGGTATGATTTCTCCTGCCTCATCTTGCAGAAAGTCATTTAAATATAAGTGTGCAGAGCACGGCTTTTGCTACAATCCAGTGCCAAGGTGGCCACGCAGCCATGAGCCAAGCAAGACTAGTGTGAAGTTCAAGCACTACAGATGAGGTACTTCTCAGGTGCGGACTAAGAAGAAGGGGGGGTGTGGCTACAAACTTTGCCACCCTCCAGACAAGTCCCATGATGGATCTCCATCAGGCATGGACAATTCCGCCTAGAACCAGCACTGAGACTCCACCCAGCCATGCCCAGGGCCAGCCACACAATGGCCCAACCACAAAGCCGCATGTCCCCTGGCACGAGGATGCCGGGCTGACCGGACTGGTTTGGTGAGCGCTTCTGTTCTGGGGACCACTGCGAAGGCACTGCTGGCCTTGGCCCCGTCGGTTAACAGCTCTTCCATTGCCACTTGGCCCTTTTTATGCTCTGATTCCACAGGGACCCCACAGACAGCAAAGGTCAGCCTCTCCCGCAAACAAGCCACCTCCCCCTTAGGAAACTGCCTAGACAGAGCGTGGACGGCATTCAGAGCCTGCCCGCCTCCTCCTGTGCATTCTGCAGACTGAGGAGTGCCCTGTGCTCACTGCAGGGGGTATCAGCACTGCCCTTGGGTCTCCCTTGAAGACCCTCACACCTACTTCCTGCCTGGAGCATGGCTTCAGAGACTTTCCACTGGAAGCCCCCCCACCCTTTCCCTTTCCCCAATTCCCCTCCTTTTTTTCCCTTCTTTTTGGATCACACCCAGCGATGCTCAGGAGTTACTCCTGGCTCTGCACTCAGGAATCACTCCTGGCGGTGCTTGGGGGACCATATGGGAT
>JAOXYA010000019.1:39453040-39465377 GCA_028565675.1 Sorex palustris | reverse complement strand
ATATCGGCCTGTAATTCTCTTTCTTTGTGGTATCTCTGTCTGCTTTTGGTATCAGTGTGATATTTGCTTCGTAGAAATTGTTCGGAAGTGTTTTTGATATTCCAATTTCGTGAAAAAGCTTAAAGAGGATTGGGAGTAAGTAGACTTCTATAGTAACGTCACAGGCTATAAAATCAACACCCAAAAGTCCATGGCTTTCCTATATGCAAATAATGAGAGATAAGAAAAGTGATATGAAAAAAAGCAATCCCGTTCACAATTCTGACTCAGAAAATCAAGTACCTCAGAATCAGCTTAACCAAGGAGGTATAGGACCTATACAAAGAAAACTAGAAAATACTACTTCAAGAAATAAAAGAGGATATGAGAAAATAAAAATATATCCCCTGCTCATGGATTGGGAGAATTAACATTTTCAAAATGGCACCAAAAAGCATTATACAGATTCAATGCAATCCCTCTAAGGATAACCATAACATTCTGCAGAGAAATTGATCAAACACTCTTGAAATTTATATGGAACAACAAGCCCCCACGAATAGCTAAAGCAATTCTTGGGGGGGGGAAATGATGGGAGGCATCACCTTCCCCAACTTTGAACTATACTACAAAGTGGTAATGATTAAAATAGCATGATATTGGGACAAAGACAGATCCACAGAACAATGGAACAGGGTTGAATATCCTTACACACACCCTCAAATATATGATTATTTAATCTTTGACAAGAGAGCAAGAGATATAAAATGGAGCAAAGAAAGCCTCTTTAATGAATGGTGCTGGCCAAACTGGACAGCTACATGCAACAAAATGGGCTCAGAACTCAATCTAACATTATGTGCAAAAGTCAGATAAAAATGGATTAAAAACCTCAACAGCAGACTAGAATCCATAAGGTACACTGAAGAAAAGGTCGAGAAAATTCTTCATTACTTTAAAGCTAAGGTATCTTCAAGTACAAAATGCCACTGACCAAGCAAGTGGAAACAAATAAACAAATTGGACTATCTTAAATTAAAAAGTTTCTGCACCTCAAAAGAAACACTGATCAGAATACAAAGACAGTCTACAGAGTGGGAAAGGATGTTCACCCAATACACTTCTGAGAAGGGGTTAAGATTAAGGATATATAAGGCACCGATTGAACCCTACAAGAAAAATCATCCCATCCCATAAGAAAATGGGGTGGTGAAATGAACAGAAACTTTCTCAAAGAAGAAATCCGAATGGCCAAAAGGCACATGAAAAAATGCTCTTCATCACTAATCATCAGGGAGATGCATATCAGAACAGCAATGAGATATCATCTCACACCACAGAGAGTGGCACACATCCAAAAGAACAAAAGCAGCTGGTATTGGCGTGGATATGGGGAGAAGCGGACTCTCCTTCGCTGCTGGTAGGAGTGCCGACTGGTTCAGCCCTTTCGGAAAACAATATGGACGTTTCTCAAAAAATTAGAAATTGAGCTCCCATTTCACCCAGCAGTACCACTTCTGGGAATATATCCCGGAGATACAAAAAGTACAGCAGAAATGACATTTGCACTTGTATGTTTTATTGAAGCACTATTATTTATTTATTTATTTATTTTTGCTCTTTTTTTGGGGTCACACCCGGCGATGCACAGGGGTTACTCCTGGCTCATGCACTCAGGAATTACTCCTGGTGGTGCTTGGGGGACCATGTGGGATGCTGGGAATCAAACCCTAGTCGACCGCGTGCAAGGCAAACGCCCTACCTGCTGTGCTATTGCTCCAGCCCCTGGAGAGACAGTTTTAGGTAGAGTGTGTCCTGTGATGCAAGAGCACTGGATTTGACCCCAACCAACACGAGCTATCACATCCCAAGTACTGAGATGGGAGGATAACCTGATCCCAACTGGGTGTGGGTACCCCCTCACATAAAAGAAACACCCAGGAAAGTCTCTGAAGATAAAGTCAGCGAAACAAAATTGTAACACAGTTGAAAATACATTATCAGAAGCAAGAATCAGCAAATCATAATAATCAGGAAGATCAGATACCTGGGAACTCTTGGTTTTAGAACTGGGAAAATGGCTGAAAAGAAGATGTTAGAAATGTGTTAAAACATAAAGCGTAAGAAAAATTTGTCAAGAAAATTTTGTTTTGCTGTTGTTGGGTTGAATCCAGGACCTCACACACGAAAGGCATGTGCTTTATCTCTTGAACCACATTCCTGGTTTCAGATAAATTTTAAAAATCAGAAGCAGATTCATTCTTTGAAACTCTTTAGTTAAAAGATAAAAACTCAAAAATTCTCAGAATTAGGGTTTGAAGAGATAATATAGTGGATAGGACACTGTCATGCATGGGGTTGACCCAGATTTTATCTCTGACATACCTTATGGTCACCTGAGCCCTCCAGGACTGATCACTGATCACAAAATGAGGAGAAATCCCTGAGCATCGCTGGGTGTGACCCCCCAAACAAAAATAAATAATCAAATTTAAAAATAAATTTGATTATTTATTTTAGAGGGGCCGGAGACATAGTATAGAAGGTAGAGCACTTGCCTTGCACATGACTGACCCAGGTTCTACCCATAGCACCCTGATAGGCCCCTGGGCCCCAGCAGGGGTAAAGGAGTGGTTTTCAAGTGCAAGGCCTGGAGCAATCCCTAGCACAGTTAGGTGTGAAATCCCACCCTCTTCTACACCCTTGCTCCAATTCTCATTTCTTTGTGACTTCAAATCAAGTTAAACATTTAAATAATATCCACATACAATCGTAAACAAATTAAATTAAATTTCACTTAAAATTTAGTTTTATGTCTATTATTGTAATACTTATATAAATTATAACAAAAATCACCGCAAAGCTTGGCAAGCTACCCGTGACGTATTCGATATGCCAAACACAGTAACAAATTTCACAATATTACTGGGTCCGCTCGAGCAAATAGATGAACAATGGGAGGACAGTGACAGATAACATAAATATTCATACTCAAAGAGCATATGAAGATCAGATTTTTTTTTTTAAAAAAATGTGTTTGAATTCATTTGTGTCATCTGTTTCATGCTGCCAGCAGGTGGCGATGTAAACCTGAGGCTTGGGGATTTGAATCTGATTAAATAGAATTTATTGCCACAATAAATTCTATCTTTCCAATGCCCTTTACCTCTCAGCCAGCTGCTGAAGCTGCTTGGGTCATCACGGTTATTAATTGGTGGTCACATGCACCTGCTGAGCCCGAGGCCACCCTTTGTTTTCTGATCTCATCCCTGATCTCGGGAATGCACTGAGGCAGTACAAGGGGTTAAGGTGCTTACTTTTGCATACACCCATGCCAGTTTGGTCCCTGGCACCTCATAGTCCCCTGAGCATGAACAGCTGGAGTCCTGGAGGCCCTGGGAGCTTGGGGGGTTGGCCTGGGTAATGTTTGCTAACTTGTGGGCCTGCGCAGTACCGAAACCTTAGGTCCTGGCCTTGAACTGCCAGCCTAGTTGGCTGAGAATCACTGGGTGGGGCTTCCAAGACTACTGAGCACCACTTGAGATGCCCCCTAAAAAAATTATCCAGTAGTGAGGATTGCTCGGAGGAAAAAAAAGAAGAGAAAGACTTGACATGGCAGCAGGCACCACAAGCACCCGAGATAGCTCCGGGCCCCATACTGAGCCTATCTCACCGGAACACCCCAGATGGAGCAGGTGCAGTCTCTCCACCTTCTCCAGATGGAATCCTGGCAACCTTGAGCTTCTACAAGCAAGGCTCCATCCAGTATGTGGGTGTCAGGACGAATTCTCCAAAACACACTATGTCTCTGGAACTGAACCATTTACAATTTAGAATCTCAGAAGCGTGTGGCCATGTGACCTTTCATGATATGCAAAGTTATCAATAAAAAATAAATGACCTAGCGTCTGCCCCTGGAAGGCAGGCTTGAATGGTGGTGGGAAAATTTGAGCAAAATATAATGCCCAAAAGTAGAGAGAGAGTATCTGAGCAATTGTCTGCCATAGAGGCAGGGTAAGGACCGGGATGGAAGTGGTGGGGGGGAGGGAAGGATAATGGGGACATTGGTGGTGGAAAGCTTGCACTGGTGGAGGGATGGGTGATTAATCATTGTATAGCTGAACCTCAAACATGAAAGCTTTGTAACTGTATCTCACGGTGGCTGGAGCGATAACACAGCGGTAGGGCGTTTGCCTTGCACGCAGCCAACATGGCCGACCCGACTTCGAATCCTCTGCCCCTCTCGGAGACCCCGGCAAGCTACCGAGAGTATCTCGCTCGCACGGCAGAGCCTGGCAAGCTACCTGTGACGTATTCGATATGCCAAACACAGTAACAACAAGACTCACGATGGAGACGTTACTGTGCCTGCTCGAGTGAATCGATGAACAACGGGAGGACCGTGACCAGACTGTCATGGTATCTGAGAAACTCTAGTTCTCGGTAGCAAGAACTTCTAAAGGTCTGATTACAATGGAAAATAAATAAAGTATTTTTTTCTTAGAAAAATAAGAACAGCTTTCTTAAAAGTAGGTAAAGTAAAGAGAGTATTGGAATTAAAACTTGAGGACTGTTGTATAACTTCATGGCCTTGTTGTATGACTTCATAGCATTGTTGTATGACTTCGTTGTTGCATGACTTCATCTGCAAGTGGATTAGTGTACTGAGCCTCAGTTTAGTTGTTTAGCTCTAACTTCTTGGAATTAATGGGAGTTTAGAACACTGAATAACTCATTGGCCAACTGGGTCCTTCCCCTTATATATCTGAATTAAAAGTGATAATTTTATTCGATTAGAGGGGCATAATTTGTCTTACAGAACTATTGCAAAATTATATTTGAAGTAGGTATATATAATTACTTGGAAAAATCACCAAAAAATCTCAAAGTTCAATTGATATATTTCCAAGACAGTTTCTAAAATAGTCAATTCATAGATATCTAGATAAAGAAAAGAAATGAAGGACTTATAGGAACTAGCATTCATGCTTTACATCTAGGAGTTCCAGAAAACATGATCAATGGCACCTTATAATCTCTCAGATCATTCCTGACACGCTATGATATAATCTGCTGAGAGACCTCCTAGAACTGCTGGGTGTGACCCCCTACCAAAAAGACATAATATTCTTGCCTTTATGAGAAGCCAATTAATGTTAGTTTTTTAATTTTATTACTGAGTATTTGGAAACCTGGAAGGCAAATTCAGAAAGCCATGACTTATTTCTATGATTAAATTGTGTTACTTCACATCCTAGAAGAATCTATAGAAATATAATCTAACATTTAAAATAATTTTCTATGCATATTTTTTTTGCTGAGAGGGAGCAAAAGCACATACCTGCTACCAGTGCTTAACATGTCATGTTTTAAGATAAGAATCACAAGTAGAGTATGGCTAGACTAATGGATGTCCAGAAATGAAAGGAACCTTGGAAGCCCTCTCCTAATGTCTGTTCATTTGACGTATGATTAAAATGTAACAGAAATATGTGATGATGGATCATGTATAAAATAATAGTATACAGAGATATCAGTGGGGCAAGAGAACACATAAGAATAAATTTGTGTTTTTGTTACATACGTTCATTGATATGGTGCTTTGTAGAAGAGGCAAATAATAAACAGAATGACTTCTGGGACAGGTTTATGGGCCTCTGTCTGAGCAAATCATTTTTTTCTAGATTTGTGTGCCTCATCAAAACAGACAATACTAAAATAAGGTTTAGAAACAGTTTTGGGGAGGTCAGTCCAAGTTTCAAGATAGTCCAAGTTGGGGGGTAGAAGCATCAGGATGGAAGAGTAAAACCCTGTCCCCTCAAAATAAATGTTACAGAAGTTAAGACCTTGGAATAAACCCAAGAAATATTTCCAACTGGTTTGATGGTCATGAGAAAATTGCTCATTCTCTCTTATTTTTTCTTTCTGCAATTCCAGGTTGAGTCATATTGAGATAAAAATTACAGCATCATTGATTGTTTATATATGACCTCAGACAACTTATTCCATTCATTATCTGGGAAACTTCTTACCTCTAAAATTGAGATATCAATATCTATCTCACAGATTGAGCAGACAAACAGTGCTAGTAGTATAGATCTTATTAAAGCATATTTTGATTTGCTCAGTATAAACCACTAAACTTCAAATTTTTCCAGTTTGCAGCCTATTACATTGTGCTAGGTGTTGTGTTTTGTGAACAGAGTGCTTGACGACCTCTCCTTGGCAGAAAATTTAGGTCATGGTCAAGGTGACCTGTTTCAAACTGGTTTATTTAAGTATTGAGAAATAATACAGCTAACACAAATGATTCCAAAGCCCTTAGGAGGTGTCAAGTACTATAACACATATCATCCCTGTCATTAATGACCGTGTAAAGCAAATCATTAGCTGCAACAAAGAATTTTGGATTCTGAAATTATATTCAAGACAAATAGTCACAATGATCTTTCTGTCTTATATATTAGTTATAATTTAATGAGACAAGAAAGGCTGAAGAGGTGGTATAGGGATTAAGGCACTTGCATTTATATCGTTGACACCAGTTTAATCCCTGGCACCATATGGTTTACCAAACACTGTTAAAAGTAACCCATGAATACAGAGCACTGATAGGAATGTTCCCCACCCCCCATGCAATAAAGGAGAAAGACAATAGACAGATAATGTTTTGTCTTTGATTTTGATCAAATCACCAGAATGAGTTGGGACAATTGCTGCTGCCTCTTTATTCTATCATATCACTCTTTAATAATTAGTTAGGTGAAGTGAGGAGTTTACAAAAAGATGAATCAGAAGAAAAATGAAGAAGAGTCTCAAAATACCTTTCCTTACTTGATTTATAGAAAACTCCTCCCTTAAACATATAAACAATCTCTGGAAAGGTTATGTTTCTCATCCAGAACTTAATAAGAATTTCATCGGAATTCATATAAGACTATAAGATCTTCTAATGCTTTTAGAAAGACCATGTTACTTTTCAACATTTTTCACCTTATAACTGAAAACTATTTTGGAGACTAGTCTCAGAAAGGAGACTACACTCGGAGATGGCTACTTATGTCCTTGTAAAGAACCAAGAGGACTATTATGTCTTGGATTCCTGTTTACATTCCAGGTCACATTTCATCATGGGAACTCTACTGCTCTACACATTATTTGATAAAATTTGATATCTATTCCTTCCCCTTATTTTTCTATAGTGCCCTCTAGAACTGAAGATGTGCCATAAGTTTTTCTCCTCTTCAGCCTCCACATCTTGTTGTAACTGAAGCCCGTCTTTCTTGAAAATAGCGATTTTTCATGGTCCTGTGGGTATTTCTTTCTCTATTGTTTTCAGATTTCATGCACAATAGGGTTTGAGATGATAAATAGGTATTCTTCTTGTGTGTATTCCAGATGATTTTTTTTGATCTTTTCCCTAAATCATGTTATTTCCAGCTGTTTTGTAGGTTAAGAGAGCAGAAAGCATCTCCTTCTCTAGAATCTCCGTGGTAGGACCCTTTTTATTTTTACTGATCATTTTATCTTCATTATCTGAAAATGTATCGTCTAAATCATTGCTTTTCTTTCAACTATTGCTATTGCCAGCATCCTCATCCATATTTGTCCAAAGAATTTTGTTGGAAGATTGGAGAGGGCTTTGCAGGAAAGTAATTTACTTCCATATGAACTTCACTGTCACTTGTCACTGTCCTCTCGTTTTTCATCAATTTGCTCGAGCGGGCACAGTAACGTCTCCATTGTGAGACTTGTTGTGAGACTTGTTGTTACTGTGTTTGGCATATCGAATACATCACGGGGAGCTTGCCAGGCTTTGCTGTGCGGGCGAGATACTCTCGGTAGCTTGCCGGGTTCTCTGAGAGGGGCGGAGGAATCGAACCCAGGTTGGCCGGGAGGGCTGCGTGCAAGGCAAATGCTGTGCTATCGCTCCAGCCTCTGGGGTGTGCTCCGGCTAATACTGGCAGCTGTAACAGTGCAGGGAATTGAATGCCTCTAGTAGGAAATGGAGAAAAATCTCAGTTTACCCCTGCTCGGTGGACAGGGAGAAGGTACATTCTTGTAGGACACCTGCAGAACCACCTCACCATTAGCCACAAAAGAAATCTGTTCATTAACCCATTCCTCCCTGGCTATCTTTCCATCCCCACCTCAATTTCTTCACTCTTTAACTTGTATTTTGGGGGATTATCTCCCAAATAGATGACTTGCACCCAAGTCAGGCCAAGCGTATAAATGACTTCATTGATAGATAGTGGCTCTGTGCTTCTGAAAGACAACCAGACCTCTACCCTCATTCTTTCCATGAGAATTAGTGAGATCTTTGGAAATATTCCATTCACCCCCTCAATACGTTTTTCATAGTTCTTTACTCAAGCAATGATCTTTCCCTTGGGCTTTATAGAGTATGTCCAGATAAACTGAACACAGTTTCAGCCTCAAGGACCTTACACTTGAAAAGGAACGAGAAAGATGGAGTAAGGTAAGAAATACTGTGACAAAAGAAGACTCACACCAGAGAAGAAGATTGGTGGCATTTCTACTTCCAGCCAAAGATTTCATCACCACTCAGAGAGAGCAACTAAGTTTGGTTGAGGGAATTCATCGTTTGAGAACCCAGCACCGACTCACAACGGGGCCGTCCCCAAACAGAACCTGGAGATGCAGCCTATGAACTGATCCAGCATTTGAAAACAAGCATTGAACTGGCAGCTCCCATGTGACCCATCGATCAGGCGCTATAATTCAAAGGCAGATGAAGCACAGAAACAATGAGGCTTCCTACCCTGCTGTTCCCTGACCATACCAAACATGCTCTCATCTCAGGCTCTTAATACTTGGCTTGCAAGCCTAGAAGCCCTTCCCCCAACTATCTACAGGACTCACTCCAGTCCATCCTTAAGTTCTCTCTGCCTAAGGCCTTTCCTGACCACTGGGTGTAAAATAATAGCACCCTTCACCTTGTCACACTTACTGCCGTCCCTGCTCATTCTTCTTCGCACTTACCACCATGTGATATTGCATATATTTGTGTGCTATCCTTTTTTAAAAAAAAAATTTATTTAATTATTTATTTATTTTGCTTTTTAGGTCACACCCAGTGATGCACAGGGGTTACTCCGGGCTCTGCACTCAGGAATTACTCCTGACGGTGCTCAGGGGACCATATGGGATGCTGGGAATCGAACCCGGGTCGGCCACATGGAAGGCAAATGCCCTACTCGCTGTGCTATCGTTCCAGCCCCCAACTTTCTTTATTTTTTTAAATTAAATAAGACACCCTGATTTTAAAAATTATTCATGATTGGGTCTCAGGCCTACAATGTTTCAACATCAAACCCTTCACAGTGTCAACTTCCCTCTAACAATGTCCCCCAGTTTCCCTTCCACCCCCCCAACCCCAGTCTGCCTCTATGAAGGCGCATTTTTTTTTTAGGCACTGTGGTTTACGATAATGTTCCTGATAGAGTTTCATGCATGACACAGTCCAGCACCACGCCTTCCACCAAGTGACCACTTCTTTCCACCACTGTCACTGTGCCCCCTCCCTGTCCTATCTCCCTTCTCTGGGGTTAGCTTCCTACTGGAGATCAGTTCTCAGTTTCTGCTGCCTTTCAGCATTTTCTATTCCCCCACTATTCATAGTTGCTTGAAATCTCTTCCCACTGAAAGGCCAGGAATAGTAGTGACCCCCCACTTCCCACCCCCATCCCAGCAACCGCAGTAGCCCTCCAACACTGTCCAGACCGGAGAGGTGCTCTATTTCATTTCATTGAAGGAATGAACAGATGATTCATCATTAGAACCTCAAAATGAAGTTACTACTCACCCCAGCTGCAGTTTTCATAAACTTGTCTGGAATCGTGACACAACGCCATACAGATTCCAAGGATCTGAGAGTACACACTATTTTATAGAAAATCGAGCATGCGATTTTTATTCCTTTTTAAAAAGGTTTAATGTAAGTGGCAGGTATCAGCAAATACAATTGTTTTCATTTGATCACAAATTGGCCTAGGCCACACATGGTAACTCAGTGGTATAAATAAGAAAGAGCTCCTTAAATTTTACATCAAAGATACTTTATCCAGCTTAGTAAAAAAGCACTCACGTATCCATGCAACAAATATTTACTGATTGTGTGTGATAGCTATAGTGTTTATGTACAGTGCTCTATTTTATTTTTCTTTGGAAAAATTCACTTTACTCTTCACTCTAAAGTCATATCCTGCCATTAGAGATAGGGAAAGCTCATCTTTTCGAACACACTTACTGCCTCCTCCATTACTTTCTATAAGCTTATTTATTTATGCCCTGATCCCTGAGAGGCAATAATCACAGGAAACACTTCAGGAGGATTTTTTTATTTCATTCAGCTAATTTTATTTTTAGTGGGGGGAGGGGCTTCCAAGATGTGCTTGAGAGGTTAGAGAAAAGGGGATGCCCAGCAGTTCAACGCCAGAATTTGGGACTGCTGGAGTCCTGAGATGAGAGGGATTATCCAACCACCCTAGTGGGGCTTGGGGGACTCTAGGACCCACCCAGAAGCACTGGGGACCCCCAGGACTTCAATATGATGCTGAGAGCACGGGACATCAGTGACCAATCGTGCAGGAAATCAAACCTGGGTCAAATGCATGCTAGGCATGTGTCCTAACTGCTGTACTATCTCCCGGCCCCTTGTCCAGTTAATTTTCAAGGTAAACATTTTTCATTCTCATTGAATTTAGGAGAAGGAACTACCATACTTAACATTGAATGCTATTACAAAAGCTATATAATCCATTGTCAATGTCTAATTATGCAGGGCTAATTGGTTCCACCACAAATTCATGTTCTCCAAAGGCAGGAGGCCGTCATAGTTGGCTGATAATCTTTTATTCACCCCTAATTGACTCCCTGCTCCATTTCTGAAGCACATACAACTGTCTTTGTTGTTTTACTCACAGTTTCAACTCTCTTACCTCTCCTTTGACTGAACTCAGAACTGTGGCCATATTTCTTTCCTTGAACCTCAAATTCTCCATGCTTCTGTCTTTAAAAAATCTTTGATTTGCCTTCATCCAGTAAGCTCTCATCTTCTTGAAGATTTCAGTCCATCAACTGAGCTCCTCCCATTTTAAATCTCTTCCCTTTCGCAGTTTCCGCTCCACTTACAAAGAAAGCTCACGTCTTCCTCCCTCTTTAATGAAACTATTACATATCCTTGACCATGGCATTCATTTGATACATGAAGCTCATTCTCTCTCTCTCTCTCTCTCTCTCTCTCTCTCTCTCTCTCTCTCTCTCCTTCATCATCCATTTTATCAAAAAGAAAATCTGTCTTCACTGATTTCCATTAACATCACCCCCTACATTTTAGCCTCTTGAATCCTCGCTGTCACTTCTGCCTGCTTCAAAGAGAATCAAGGAGTAGGGTCGAAGCAATAGGACAGCAGGTAGGGCACTTGCCTTGTACACGGCTGACCCGGATTCAATCCTCTGCTATGCATATGGTTCCCTGAACCCTGAGCTCAGAGAAGAGACTAAGACCAGTGCTATGTGTGACCCCCCCCCGCCAAAGAAACAAAACTAAAAATAATAATCAAGGAGAACCACAGGCCCAAACCAATGAATGAGCTTCCTTCTTGATATAATTCCAAGGAGTGTGCTTCATGAATGATGGCTGGTTCCTTTCTTTTCCAAGTTTCCATGACACCATCCTACTTCCACATTCTGCCCAAATGTTCCTGGTGTTATCTTCTTTTACCTTTGCCTCTAATATATAGACATTCCCTGAAGGATCCTTACTCCTTTTCCTTCTTAGCCATTCCTGAGAGGTCAACATTGCTCTTAAATCAATGATTTACCAATTTCTCTGTACACCAACCTCTGTCTGAAGAACTACTCTTATATTCCAGTCCCTCACTTTGGACAAACTCAACATGGTCAAAGCTAAATGTTCCCCTTCCTGTTCTTCATCCTCCTTTGCAACCTTTAGTGATAATCCTGCAGCTCCCTCGGCTGGACCCGTCAGTGCCCTTCTGTGTTCTGATTGTTCCTGTGCCCTTTCTCCTGAGTCCATCATTCCCACTGCCACCTCATCTCCTAAATGACTAACAGTCTCCGTGATATACTTGTCATTATTTCATTCCATTCATCACAATGAGACTAGATGAGCATCCCAAACCACGGTTTTGTTCCTATGGGCCCTCCTATCAACCCTCGCAGGACTCTCAAGTACCTAATAAATAAAATTTGCACTTCTTCGCTTGAGAGGGAAGTGGCTTCACAACCTTGAACAAACCTCTTTCTCACCTCATTGCTCATTACATCTTTTACCCCCCCCCCCCTATGCCCCTCCCCCCTCTTCCGCTGC
>JAOXYA010000019.1:39355406-39367368 GCA_028565675.1 Sorex palustris | reverse complement strand
AATAGTCGCAATTTTCTAAGTTTTCTTTAAACTCTAATTTTGTTCATTTTAAACTTCAACAAAATGTGCAAGAAAATGGCAAAATAATCCCATATACTCTTCACAAATATCTACAATTTGTTAGCATTTGTCACCCTGAGAGGCATCCATTCTGCCACTAAGCCACATTCCCAGCTCCTTGCCACACTTATTTTAGCAACCAAACATATTTTACTCTACATAAAATATGAAGTTCAAGAAATTTAGCACTGATGGGTCAGAGAGATGGTACAGAAGGTAAGGCACTTGCCATTCATGTGGCAAACTCTGGTTCAATTCCTGACATCACATATGGTCCCCTAAGCACACCCAAAGGTCACTCAGGAGCCTGAGCATAGAACCAGGACTAGCCATTACACGCCACTCAGAAGGAGAAAAGATGGATGGAAGGAAGGAAGGAAGGAAGGCAGGAAGGAAGGAAGGAAGGAAGGAAGGACGAAAGGATACAATATTATCAAATAATAATATAGTCCACCTACCGAGTTTGCAAATTCCCCAATAGCATCTCTTATATATTTGTTTTCTAGACTAACACAGAATCTTGGGTCCCTTGCAATATTTGATTACCCCTTTAATCTGGGACAGCTCCTCAGCCTACCTGAATGTTTTCTTACTTTTACAATGGAAAAATGAAGAATACAGTGAGTCCTTGTCCTAAACTGCTCCCTGTTTTATCAGATAACAGTGCCTGGAACTCAAATGTTTCTCTGGAGATGATTTTCAGTTATTCAAAACCAGTGTCCTCTCTCTTTGACCTTCAAAGTTTACACCAGTTTGGGTCAGCATGCAGAACAAGATCAAACTCTCAAACTTGGCTACACTGCATGTGCCCTGGACTGTGGCAAGCACAGTCCCTTGGGGCTGAGAGGACAATCAAAACAGTGAGGTCCGTAGTCACCACCTGCTGTGAACAAGTTACTTTTGGGAAGGACAGAAATCTTCCATGCCTCATTCCCTCCAGCAATCTGGGATGAGTTGTTACTTATAAAGAGAGTACATGATATCAAAACTCAGCAAAAGCCAGAATAATAGCATTATGAGTGACTGAATGAGAATGAGAATGGTCTCATTTTTTTCCCACGGTGTGATTTATACTGAGTAATAAGTTTCTTATTACTCAGAAGACCTGCTCCTACTACTGATACCAGTTATATATAGGTAGCGATGGTGCTTCTGGCACAGAGATTGATCAATAAAGGAAGATTATTTATGGGAAATATTCACTGTCACTGTCACTGTCCTCCCATTGTTTATTGATTTGCTCGAGCGGGCCCAGTAACGTCTCCTTTGGAGACTTTTGTTGTTACTGTGTTTGGCATATCGAATACATTATTTCTAAAATATCAGAAGACAAAGAAATGGAGGATTTTTTTAAAAAATATATATATGTACCTTTTCTTTCTTTTTTACTTCGGATGAATGAATTGTGAATTGTGAAGAAATATGTGAATAAATGCTTGCAATCCTAACATCGTGAGAGGAAATTTCTTTTGAAGTCAAGCACGTTTTTATTTTCACAAAGAATGCGATTAGAACTGCTTTCTTCTATGCCTTTAGAGAGGAAAAGAATCATTTTCCTGTTCTGCTGAAGTGTGGGTTTGATGCTAACCTGTCAGCATACTATTAGGGTGAAAATCTTGTTGGGTTTTACTTCTTTGGTTTCTTCCATACGCCAGTGTGTTTATCGATCAGTTGATGTCTGCTCATGCTATCCATCGTTTGGTTCGCTTTAACTTTGATTTTTCTCTGCACAGAACTGCCACCCAGTGCCATTCAAGCAAGCTGCAGTTTTGAGGAAGATCTCTGCAGCTTTTACCAGGATAAAGAAAGTCGGGGTTGGACCCGAGTGAAAGTAAAACCAAACATGTATCGCCCTGGAGACCACACTTCCGGTTTTGGTAAATCAAGACTCTTTGTGGGAAATGGATCACATTTTTCTAACAGTGGAATTCAAGTTAACTGGGCTAGCAAAAGTATTTGCCAGTTAATTAAATAGTCAACCCTTTGAAAATTATTTTGCTCTGCTTTTTAGATGAAGGAGAAACTCTAAAAAATTATGAGATTTCAATAATCTGAAAGATTCAAAATAGTTCAATCCATAAAACCAGAAAGCAGATAATAGTGGATATGAAGGGCTGGGTAGATGGGAATTGACAATTGGTGAAATACTGTTCTGGAGTTAGTGGAATTTAGTATCCTCATACCATATTGAGAGGATATTAAATATTACATGGAATTCTCTTAAATGACTTTGAACGACTAAAAGAATGCAGTTGATGTTTTGTTCTTTTTCTACAGGAAAAATACATAGGGGAAAGTAAAAGTTATATTATATAAGCTACTAGAAAATGTTGGGTGAGCACTTAGTGGATGTACCTACAAGGGCCTCTTAGAAACTGGTTTGACTTCCTCTTGTATTGGGTTTCCTAACTTGTTAATGGGTCTAGGGAAGCCTACTGGAACCAAGAGCAGGTTCTCAAGGGGTTAGTGTCCTGCTCAGTTATTCAATAGTTCTTTATTTTTTTTTAAACATTGGACTCCACGGTGAATTTACTAAAGCTGATGAATCTTAAATTTAAGGGGCTGACACTTGTCCCAGTTCTGGGAAGGACTTTGGAAAGGATCCTGAAATTTTATACTTGTAATTTTGTGCTTTTCTATATATATATATATTTGGTTTTTCTTGCACAGAACTGCCTTCCAATGCCATTCAAGCAAGCTGCAGTTTTAAGCAAGATCTTTGCAGTTTTTACCAGGATATATATATATATAATTAAAGATTATATTTATAAATATATATTATATTTAATTATATATAATTAAAGATTATTCACTCTGGTCAGACTAAGTGTTGGGGTGAACATATCAGGTGTTGATAAGAGCATCTCTGGCCTATATTCACTGGAATGGGCAAGAGAAACCTTGAACAGATAGACCTACCAGTGCAAGTTGTGATGAATGTGATGAAAGAAATGAAGAATGGTGGTTCAGAGAGATAGTACAGTGGGTAAGGCACTTGCCTTGCACCCAACCCACCAGGGCTTTGATCCCACATATATTATTTCAAGCCCAGCAGGGTTGACTTCTGAACACAGAGCCAGAAATTAGCTCTGAGTACCGCAGAATGTGCCCCTACCCACCCCCCCAAAAAAAAAAACAGAAACCTAGAGGACTTTAGTCAAATGAGTTAAATAACTGGGCAAAACTGAACCATGCAGCAGGGACTTAAGACACCCCTAAGATAACCTATGGGGGAGAAAAGGGAGAAAAATGTCACTATTTTTTTTCCTTTTAGCTCAAGCTATCTAGGCTACAAAGGTCACTGTTGTTACTGTGTTTGGCATATAGAATACATCACGGGTAGCTTGCCAGGCTCTGCCGTGCAGGCGAGATACTCTCGGTAGCTGCCAGGCTCTCTGAGAGGGGCAGAGGAATCGAACCCGGCTCGGCCAGGCTGGCTGCGCGCTAGGCCAACGCCCTACCGCCATGCTATTGCTTCAGCCCTACAAAGGTATGTTTCGCATTTACCATGCGAAAAGTAGAGTACGCTGGAGGAAGTTCTCTTCATCTTATTTTTCTGTTATTTATGTAAGGGAAGAATATAGATCTTCAGCACCTGATTTTCAGGAATAAGACTACAATAGGCTTTACCCAGACACAGGAGTCCCCCCCTCCCTTTGACCCCTGTCTCCAAGGACTGCAATCAATTCCTCTGCACTGGCCACTGCAGACAGAAGGGAAAGTTTGCTGTGCGCCTGGCAGTCTCTTGACTCACATAACACTCTAGGTTAGCGGGTTAGTCCAGGCAGCTAGGAGCCCAAAGACAAAGTCATCCTTTTTACTTCTTGAAAAGTGTATAGACTGATTGCAGACTGGCATCTGCACACATGGAGCTGGAAAACAATGCAGGCCTATTAGATGTGCTTAGAACTGAAGACGGCTGATTTGCAATAGAGTACCATAGATGAAAATCTGGTTGTATATTTGTAACTCGTTCATTGGTGACACACTGAATGCTTTGTCCTGTTTACAGGCTATTACTTGCTGGCCAACACAAAGTTTACATCTCAGTCTGGCTACATTGGAAGGCTCTATGGCCCCTCGCTGCTTGGAAACTTACCATATTGCCTACGTTTTTATTATGCCATCTACGGGTTTTTGAAAATGAGTGATGCCCTAGCAGTTTTTATTTTTGAAGAAAATCATGTGGTTCAAGAGAAGATCTGGTCTGTGCAGGAGTCCCCCAGAGGGGTTTGGCTTCACACTGAAATCACCTTTAAGAAGCCCATGCCTACCCAGGTACAGTCACACAAGCAGCCTCCGTTCCTTTTCGGTCACTGGATTGGGCTAATGAATTTCCACTTAAATATTTTCACCTGGTGGGGTGTTCTTTTCTCTGGTCTAGCTGACACCCCTAACCCCACATCCTATCCCTAGCCATGAAAAAATTTATAAATTTCAAGTCCTTTTTGCATTGTCTTTGTCTTTGAATCGTAACCATCGAGGGAGTTTTCTTCTTGTTGATTTCTTAGATTCCCTGAAAAGAGTCCAAAGATAGGGAACACAGATAGTTCAAGTTCAATAGCTAAACTTCAGTTTGATACAATAGTCACAGACACACAAAGACACACAGGGGAATGTTAGTGTTGTTAAAAAAGTGAAATCAGTGATCCTGGTTCTGCATCAAAGCCTTCAGGTCAAGGACCTAAGCCTCCAGCTGAACACTTGAGAGCAAGTTCAATTTCAAACAACAACAACAAAAAAAAACCAAGGAGTCAACCCAGAGAGAATTCACCTAAGGCAGCCATCAGCAGCTGATCTAGGTTGCAGTGACAATATTAGGAGATGATTATTGCAAGAGGAAAAAATTGTAATATCCTTAACTTAAAAATTCACAATCTTAAGGTAACTTTACAGAGACAATAAAATCTGTCTTCTACCACAAGATACAAAACTAGCATGAAAAAAGCCCGTTTTGTTTTGGACTTCCAGACAATGAGAAAATATTATCAAGTACTCCCTCTGCATAAGAAAGGGACCTCAAAAAAGGAAGGAATATCCCTTTCTTCAAATAGATAATTTACACAGTGGGAGCACAAATTGTTGAAAGGCTATTGAATCAGTTAATCATGTTCAATATCCCCGAATCATTCCAGTAAGTAATTCAGACTTTTGCCTTTTAAATTTTTTGTGCTTTTTTTTTAAAATAAGAAAAATACAACTAAAAGGTCCAATATCTAAGATAAAATTTAAAAGGGAATACTTAGAAATTTGCTGAAATGGAATAATAAATCTATATAGTTCCTGGAAATTTTATAAATAGGTAGGTAATTAATAATAAGACACCCTTCTAGAAAGGAATTTAAGGAATTGAAAAAACACACCCCAATGTGGGGTCAGAGCAATAGTTCAGTGGACAAGGCTCTTGCCTTGCATGCGGCCAACCCAGGTTGTATCCCTGGCACCTCATATGGTCCCCCAGGCACCACCAGGAGTGATTCCTGAATACAGAAATAACCCTGAGCATTGCCAAGTGTGGCCTAAAAAGGAGAAAAAAATGTGTAGACGAAATATGTGAAAGCAGATGCAACACATTTTGTGGTGTCTAGAAACTTTATGGAAAACACTAGACCGGGATATTAATGCCCCAACATAATTAAACCGGGCAACTGAGAGCAGAGTAGAATGAAACATTATTTATTGACAAGATAACCAATACAGTATAGAACAGATTATACTAATTTCACACACAGAGCAAGGAAAATTAGTCAGTCATGAGGAATACATTTTCATGTGAAATTGAACAGAGGGACTACGTATGTGAAAGGCTATAAACCCAACGCACAAAACGCCCCATTCTTAATCTCTGGTTACAGTCTATTAATTTATTGTACCAACACACTCACTTTCTCCTTTTTGCGTTAGGTATTTTAAAATGATTCTGAAAAGCATGGTAACAAAACATATCAATGACCTGTAGAACCAGCTTCTTCTCCTTTTGCCTTTGTTTATCAGGTTTGGGTAGGAGGGAACCAGAATTTGGCTTTATTTTTTTGTCTTTCAGCCACAATCAACTGTGCTCAGGGCATACTCTTGGCTCTGTGCTCAAGAACCATACATATGCAATGCCGTGGATCAAACCTGGGTGGGTCTTATGTAAGGCAAGCACCTTACCTGTTGTATATCTCTCTGGGCCCCAAGGAGGGACCAGAATTAGAATTTTGTACCGATCATGACAGAATTTCAGAAATAGTGTTTGTCAAACCAATTGATAAGCTGTTCTCTGCACACCAGGTGTTTCTTCACACCCCCTAATGTCCTCTTCCTTGGTTGCTGACCTTAGCTCCTATTCCACACAAAATCAAGCCCTCCTACTTGCACAAGTCCAATAATCCTGTCTACATTTATATTCATTTGCCCACCTTTTCCTCTATTTCAGAAGTAGAGGAAACCTAAAGTGTATCCGCTTTTTATGGCCAGAAACTAGTAAAGAATCTCAAACAATTATCAGTGAGAATTGTGTTAGAAAAAAAAAAAGCATTTTCAGAGACCAGAGAGATTGCCTGGGTAGGGTGCTTGCCTTGCACATGACCAACCCAGGTTCGAACTTGGCACCTCATATGGTTCCCTGAGCCCCACCAGGAGTGATCCCTGAGTGCAGATTCAGGAGTAAGCCATGAGGACAGCCAGTATGGGAAGGGAGAGGGAGGGGAGGGGGGAGGAGGGGGGAAGAGGGAGGAGAGGAGGGGAAGGATGCCAGCCTCTCTAACGAGCTCATCTCTCTGCACTCACCTGGAACTGAGACTCCTAGTCCTCACAGTGAGACAAACACACCTGCAGTCCGGGTTGAACTTGGAGTAAATAAGGCCTTGTGAGTGAATAGAACCTGAGACACCTTCTCATTCCCTCACCTCCAGGGGGGCAGCCCCTTGCTCAGAGCAGAAGGTACTCCCGCTGACCTCATGCCAGGGGGGGCCTGTAAGAAGCCTGTAACTTTCAAACTTTAATTCAAGGATGTGAGCACACATGCTGAGGAGATAAGAAATGGAGACTCACAGGCCAGTCAAAATTCCATTATTCTTGCATAGGATTTCTGGTTCCAGTCAATTTCCATGCCCATCAATTCCAGAAAGGACTGGGAAATGACAGTTTATTTTTCATAAAATTCTGTCCATCAGTATCAAGTGAGGGATGATGTTCCATGAGATATTGCTGTTATCATTTTGGTTAATTTAGAATTTCTATTTTACTAAACTTCAAAGTTTCTGTTCTGTCAGAAATAAGATTTCCATCTTGTTTCTAATCTCTTCAACACATCAACTAAATTATTTTACATTCAAGGTCCAATATTTCAACTTTTGAATCTCAAATTAATTCTGATTCTTTTATCCCCCTGGAATTCTGCCATGCTTTCTGATGTGTGAGGTGATTATTAATTTATTTCAAATATTGGTATAAACCATTGTACCATCCCTTGGGGTTCTTCTTGTTGTAGAAATAATTAAAACAGCATAGGACTTGGGGGCTGGAGTGATAGCACAGCAGGTTGGGCGTTTTCCTTGCTCACGGCCGACCTAGGTTTGGTTCCCAGCATCCCATATGGTCCCCCAAGCACCACCAGGAGTGCATGAGTCAGGAGTAACTAACTCCTGAGCATCGCCAGGTGTGACCCAAAAACAAAAACAAAAAAACCAAAAACCAACCAACCAACCAAACAAACAAACAAACAAAACAGCATAGGACAGATGAGGGAAGAAAAAAGGAATGCATTAACATTCGCGTGGAGAATTAACATGACTTTAAATTCTAAGAAAAAATAGGATATAACTTAAGTATATATGGTAAGGGACCTAGAGTGTCAAGGAGAAGGAGATTTTGCATAACAGGAGAGGTATTTTTATCTTCTCCTGAGAATAAAATGAGTCACATCTCAGAGAGAGGGTTCCTGTTCACCACCAAACCTACAATTGGCAATATCCCCCCAATAATATCCTCTGGTTTATAGAAAGAAAGACTTATTGAAACATATGAACCTAGACTTTACCTAGTAGTAAGTTGTTAAGCAGTAAGGGGTAGCCAGGGAGACTAGGCAATCTCAGGAGGCATATGCAACCCCTGTGCATCAAGGAGACCTTCCACGCTAAGGAAGCTGGAATCTTCTGCTCCCAGAGTTGTGTCTCAAGTCAGGAAAATGCAGGGACCAAGGCCCTCACGTGGCATGTGACTGAACTGAGTTCGATCCCTGACAACAAATACGGTCCACAGAACACCACTAGGGGTCATCTGTGAGTGGAGAGCTGGAAGCATCCTGAGCACCACAGTCTTTGGACTCTCCCAAATCAAAATTTAATTTTATTTATTTATTTTTAGGGTGTTTTTTGAAATTTAATTTTATTCTTATAAAGTAGTACACAATATTCGATTATATTTAATATTCAAACACTAACCCCACCACCATTACACCTTCCCATCACCATATTTAGGATATTTCCATCCTGAACCCCAACACCTACGCCAAATCAGAACGAAAATATTTTATTTTATATTGTTCATTGTAAATAAATCGCTGAAAGTGCTCTAAAAAGTTTCCTTAAAGGAAAGTGTGTGAAGATTGTTGTATTTCACCCAGGGGTCATCAGGTCCATTTATAAGGGGGCCAATATCTGAGACCAGGGACATTGGAAGCCCCCCTGCCAGCTATGAGCTGCTCCATTTAAGTTTCCTTATCTTACATCTTTAACACTTTGGAGAATTCCTGGGCTGTTTCTGATGAATGGGAAGTCAACAATTCCAAAGCATCATAGATTTTGCCTCATGCACCTTAGACTCCGGAGACTAAGGCACAGTGGATCATACTTAAGGCTGGATGGAAAACCCAAAAGGCCTGGAGCTAAACAGATCACCTGCGTCATTATTGCATTCCCTGTAAACATTCTTCCCACTCTATAAGAAAAGCTAAGAAGCCAGCGCTCACATCTACAGTGCCAGAAACCAAGCCATACCTAAATTAGTCCTACACTAAGTGCGTCCCTGACTGGGGAAGTTTCTTTTTCTTTCCTCACCCTTTCCAATAAACCTTTCTGTTTCAAATTCTGTGTCTGAGCATCTTTATTGTTCAATACTTTCACTCTTAGAGGGTTGTGGAACCTGGGAACTGTAGTCCAGGGCTTTTGCACCTCAGCACACAGCTTCCGGTCTCTGCTGCTCTTTGCTTGCATTCACCTGCCTTCCTAAGTCACTTTCTTCTGATCCTTGTCCACAGGGACTCAGTCACTTCATCTTTATGCCGCAGGGACATGAGAAAGAGATGCCCTCGGGGCACTTTGAGCAGTCCCTCTGGCTACTTTGAGGGAGGCCAATCCCATCTAGACATCACTGGACACCAGAGTCAGGTGAACCAGCAACACAGATGCCCAATCCCTGGGTAGGTAAGAATTTAGTTTCTTATCTGTTAGGGCTATATAGTTTTGCCAGAAATAAAACAATTTCATAAAATTAACTCATACTCTGTCATGTGATTTCTCTATCAGTTCTAAGAATTCCTCCTTAGCTATACTATATTTTCCCATTTCCATTTTGATAATTTTGTTTTCACTTATTGAATTTGCCTGAAGTTAATGCTAATGCTGTGAAAGAAACATATAAACGAACCATGGCCAATACCTAATCCATGGTCTAGAGCCATTTGTTCATTACTATACTAAGTTGTGGATTTTTTTCCCAGTGATTTCTCTTTTTCCTCCCTCCTTATCTATTTCTGAGTCACTGACATATTGGTTTTTATTATTGGATTATTAAAATATGTCTTAGCACCTGGTTAGGTTATTGTCCTCATGAATCTTATTTGACCAATGTTAAACTCACCTGATTTGGAATATTTCCAATGTGGATGGCCAGTTCCTCTGCACTTTTTATTCATTTCCTATTTACTCTGCCACGTTCATCCCTCCTGATATTGAAGTCTGAGAATTGGAGGGGCAAACTCATCATTGTCAACTCCTGTGGGTGTATCTGATTTCAAACTATGATCAAGTCTGTAACTGGTGCCACCAACCTATTTTCTGTATGACCAGTGGGAATCAAATCGGGACTACAACCTGGGGAACAGTCGCCAGCCCTGCACACTGAGTACTGTTCCATGGGGCTCCTTCACAGTTTACATGGAATTCCTCTGGATTCTGGAGAGAGAGAGAGAGAGAGGGGAGAGAAAGAGAGAGAGAGAGAGAGAGAGAGAGAGAGAGAGAGAGAGCATCAAATGTCTTGAATGTGGAATTACCATTTGTCATTTCTTTCTGCTAGACAAGCACTAAGATGGAACCAGGGAAGTGATCACAAATGTTCCTGTGACAGCCACAAACAGAGAAATGGCAAACAGAAATTCCATAAGCATCATGGTGAGTTGGTTCTTTCCAGAAAAATCCCTGAACATGCATTCTTAATCAGCACCAAGAAAACACATTATATTGCTTTTTACTGTGATTTTTAAAATACCGATTTTAAATGGCACCACTATTTGCTATTGTGAAGTCATTAACCTGGAAATAATTACTTCCGTAAAAACATCAACTTTGTTATGTTCACAGCTCCCTTGGGGTAACCTCTATAAACATCTAAAATTAAATTTGGTGGATACTATTTTAGGGGCAATGAGTCTTTTCCCAAAATAAATATAAAAAAGTAAACTCTTCTATGATATGAAGGATTTTGTAAGGATTCAAATGCAGAATTGCTCCCTCTCTTATAAGGGAAAGTTTCTTCTAGTAAAAGCAATTTAATCTAATATTTAAGGATTTTAAGATTAATTTGGGAGAGAATTTCCTTCTTTGTAAGAACCATTTTCTATTTAGACACAGGCAGATTTTTCTTATTATTTAAATCTCTTATTTTTCACTAATATCTATTTATTTCCTCATATGTACCTTGCTCTGTGCAACTGGAAGACAATGTTTTTCCCTAGTCACTTAAAAAAAATTTTACTTATGAAACTGTGTGTAAATGTTTATACACATACTCAAAACAGCATTTGGCAAATAAATATGATGATATAGATTTTTAATGTCAGTAAATGTTTATTCCTGTTAGCTGTTAATCATAAAATTAAAATTTAATATACTGTATTTAACTTCTATGTAAAGCATTCATAATGAACTTTATATGTGCCAACTCTTGATCACAGACAATAGCACAATTTGAGTATATTTCACAGCAGATGAATTTTGACACTGGTTTAGAATTTAGGGTGTGTGCCTTAGTTTACTCGCACCAGTAATTCGCTCTAGATGGGCATCTCCACGGACAGGATTGAATGATTATGCAATATTACCAAAAGGGGTTTGCCAAAAGGGTTGTTTCCTCGGACTTCATTGTTGTTCTTCGAACCCAGGTCTCTCAGGAGGGGCCTGAGCTTACCAAGCTTCCTGTTGGGTTTCTGTCTACCAATACTCTGGCCTCCGAAGCAACTTGGGAATCCTCTTGATTCTGATGCCAGGTAAAGAGAAGACATCCCATGTCCACAAAAATGGAACTTACCATTTGCCATAAACCAAGGAGCAGAGCAGAAGAGCACACGCAGTGAGGCAGCAAGTTTCACAATCAACCCAATCAGGTTGAGGAAAGAGGAGGCCTGAGGCTCTGACAAGGTCACCATCAAGGTCATTAGGCCAGTGCTACTCCAACTGCTTTTACCTTTTCTTTTAAGAAAATTAAATTACACTTTCGTTATCACAAACTGAATTAATTATGATAATAAATGGTGATGGTGTGTCAGACTTTTACTTATAGTACAAGTATCATCACCAAAGTGCCAAGGCTGTCCAGCAACGTCATTGGTTTGGCCATATGTTTACAATCACTTAATCACTTAACTTCCCGTTAGTCGTCGATTTGCTCGAGTGGGCGCCAGTAACGTCTCCATTTGTCCCTG
>JAOXYA010000019.1:39170591-39182969 GCA_028565675.1 Sorex palustris | reverse complement strand
GAGCTTGGTTATCGTGTGGATATGGTCGATGGTGCTGAATCCTTTGCAGAACCTGGCTTGCTTGCATGGTTGTCCTTCATCTAATGTTCTGCCAATCCTATTCAGGATGACTTGAGTGAAAAGCTTGTAGACAATGGACAACAGTCAGATTGGGCGATAGTTGCCAATGTTGTGGATGTCTCCCTTGTACAGTAGTACACTCCTGTTGGTTTTCCACTGGAGCAGAAACTTGCATTCACACAGGTAGCATGCGAAGAGCCTAGCCAGTGTACTGATGAGTACTGACGGCAGATTCTTCAGGTGTTCAGGTCTGACCTTGTCTGGACCAGTTGCTGTTTGCTTCTATACTGATGAAATGTCCTGTTGGATTTCAGAAGGGAGAACTTTGGGAGCGACATATTCATCCTGTGGAATTTGATATGTGGCCAGGTTGACGTGGCTATCAAAGAGATCCAAGCAGAAATCATGGATAATCTTCTCCATCGCCCTTTTGAAAGATGTGATAGATCCACCACAACATCAGAGGATAGTCATCTTGGTCTTGTAGTTGACGAAGGACAGGTGGGCATTGTGAATGCTTTTCTGGCTTCTTCCACATCTGCCAGCACTGCTGCTCTTCTTTCTTTGAGGTCATCCTTGCTTGCATCTCTTCACTGCTTTGTGAGCTCGGACATTTGCTTGCAGTTGCCTGAGGCTTGCACCAAGCCACACTGGTGAATGAGCTCAAGAGTTTTTGAAGACAGGCATCTTTTTGTGGCTATCTCTCTCTTTGGTGTTCCTTGTACAATTATGGAGGTGCTGAATCAGTCGATTGTATTCTTTGTTAATGTTGTTCAACTACTACCACTACCCAGCCACCACCACGCTTCAGTATACTTTCTGGACTCTCGGGCTGAGACTCACGCACGAGTGAAGCCCCACAGAACCAGGTAAGCGAAACTCTGTGACCTTGGACTCCAGGCTCAATGGGACCAGGGAACAGAGATCCTCTGCCTACTCCCACCAATCTCCGGCTACCCAGGGATTAAACCCAGAAGCCCTACCAGACCCTGCCCTGTCTGCTTCACCAATCTCTGGTGACCCAGGGATTACACACAGAAGACCCACCCTACTGGTACAAGACAAATACCTCATCAGCAGACCTCCACCACCTCCACTACCTCCACTACCCAGCCACTGCCACACTCCAGGATGCTCCAGGACACATCATGAGACACTTAATACTCATCTTCCAAGATTACTCACCATATTTGATGGGGTTCAAATATGATTTGAACCATGGGAACACCTGCAACGGCAATTAAGAGGCTGCCCTAAAAGTCTCTATCCCTCTCAGAGAGCCTGAAAAAATACTGAGAATATCCCGCCCACATGGCAGAGCCTGGCTAGCTATCCGTGGTGTATTCAATATGCCAAAACCAGTAAATTCAATGGATCTCATTCTCCTGACCCTGAAAGAGTCACCAATACGGCAGCATTAAAAAGGATGAGGAGGGAGAGGCTGATAAAATCTCAAGGCCGATCTAGGCTGCCAAAATGAAGAAGGACAAGAATAACTGTACTTTCAATGTACGTACACTGGCATCAGATGCATCTATTGAGGACCTGATGGTACAAGCGTGAAAGATCAAGTATGACATCAATGGTCTGACCGAGATGAGAAGGCATCAATCACATTATGCTGTTTTCAACACTGGAAAATTGTTCCTTGGAACATGTGACAAAAGAGGCATCAGTGGTGTCAGTCTCCTTGTCAACACGAACCTGGCCATAAACATTGATTCATTCGAATGCCTAACAACCCAAATTGGACGATTACACTTGAATAGATGTGGCTCACTGCCGGCAGTTTCTATCTTCATTGTCTACGCACCAACATCCAATTATGATGAAGGAGACATTGAGAAGTTCTACATTGAGCTGGAGAAGTTCTATACAGAAGACCACACCTTCTACAAGATCATTGTCCGTGATTTTAATGCCAAGATAGGACCGAGAAGAAAGGGTGAAGATGTCCACATTGGGACCGATGGCCTAGAATGAACGAACAGGGTGAGAGACTATCTGAGTTCATCATGTCAATCAAGACCATTCATGCTAACTCACAGTTCCAGAAGGCAAAATCTAAACGTTGGACATGGGAGTCTCCCGGTGTATTGGTTCCACAATGAAATCTACCACATTATATTCAATCAATGGTTCTGCCTGACCGACGTCGCTGTTGTCCCAAAATTCCAAACGGGATCAGACCACCATCTCCTCGTGCAAAATTCTACTTCATGGAGCGCTGAGAAAGGGCTACATAGTTTTAGAAGAGAACTCCCAGAACAACCAGCTCTGGCACTATTGTGGCAACATGGGACATTTCATATTCTAGGTATCTGCTTCATCAATTGAGAGATTTCCCCATGCCTCCCAAAATTTTACTTAAAAATGATTTATTCATTGATTAGGAACCAGGTTAACTGTCTTAAATCATTTTCAAAGAGTTATTGTCTTAATCCAATAGAGAAGTAAAGATTTTCTGGACATTTGTACTTCTGAAATGGGTGACATTGTGCTCTAAAGAATTATTAGTTTTATAGGATCACATGCATTTCGTCTTTTTATATAAAACTAAACAGAAAGAAAGAAGGAAAGAAAGAAAGAAAGAAAGAAAGAAGAGAGAGAAAGAAAGAAAGAAGAGAGAGAAAGAAAGAAGAACCAGAGAGACAGTACTATTGCAGATAGAGCTCTACTTGCACTGCACGTGGCCTATCATGGCTCAATCTCCAGCATCCTATATGGTTTCTCTGAGCCTACTGGGAGTGATGACTGAATGATCAAGAGTTAGCCTTGTGTGACCCAAAAACTAGAGGGAGGGATGAAGGGGGGAGAAAGAGAAGGAATCAATCAAAGGAAGAAGAAAGAGAGGAAAAAGAGAAGAAAGGAAAAGAAAAGAGAAAGAAGGAAAGATGTTAGACTAAGAATGCTCTATCTCAGTCTATCACTGAGGGGCTGGAGCAATAGTACAGTGGGTAGGGCGTTTGCCTTGCACGCGGCCGACCCGGGTTCGATTCCCAGCATCCCATATGGTCCTCTGAGCACCGTCAGGGGTAATTTCTGAGTGCAGAGCCAGGAGTAACCCCTGTGCTTCGCCGGGTGTGACCCAAAAAAGAAAAAAAACTCAGTCTATTACTGAGATATCAGAATGCTCTATCATCATTTTTTTCTAGGCCTAATTCTCATGAAAGCATCCCCTGCTACCCCACTCCCACCGCCAAATCTCCAGAACCATCTGCAGAAAGCAGAAAGAACCAGGGGCCACAGAGGTCTACAGGAGGGATTTCTGCTCCGCACGATCAGTGGGCGCTTACTCAGGCCATAGTCTCTCTCGTCTGGGTCGCTCTCATGTTTCCGCCAGCGGCAGCACAGGTGCTGGAAGATCATGGTCATGTGGCTGAAGATGATCAGAGGTGGGGGCAGAACCGGCCTTTCATGGAAAGTCATGATGAGCTGATACCTCTGAAACTTCCACACTTGGTTGGATATTGATTTGACCTCAAAGAACGTATTGCTGAAATGGAGAGCACAGAGAGTGAGGCGGGGGGCACCACACCCATCCCTGTATCCACCACCTTTCCCCAGCGCCCCTAGAAAGGTTCCACTTAAAAGGAAGCTCAGATAGAGAAGGGAGCACCAAATAAAGGGTGTTGGGCGGATCCTCCCAGGATGGGAGAAGCATGCTGAAAGGAGACTATAGACCAAACATGATTGCCACTCAAGGCCTCTCTTGCAAACCACAGGACCCAAAAGGAGAGAGAGAGAATAAAGGGGAATGCCCTGCCACAGAGGCAGGGTGGGATGAGGGAATGGGGGTGGGAGGGATGCTGGGACCCGTGGTGGTGGAAGATGGGCGCTGGTGGAGGGATGGGTACTTGATCATTGTATAACTGAAACCCAAGCACGAAAATTTGTTAAGTCTACAACTGTACCTCATGGTGCTTCACTAATAAAAAAAAAAAGGTTCCACTTACTTAAAGACAGCGATGAGCAGGTTGACCAGCAAGATATTGGCCACGAGCAGGTAGCAGGCCATGATGGCTGGCACGATCCACGCCCCTGTCTTGCAGGGAGGCAGCTGGATTATTTTGCCATCTTCCCGGGTCTCGTTCTGTCCACATGGAGCTGAAGGAAGCAACACAGGCACCCAGTGAGAAGTGCGGGCGATGCAAAAGCCGAGGAGACTCATTTGAAGGAGAGGGTTTGGTTTTGCGTTTTCAAGATGAAGGGGAAAACACAGCCATCTCAGAACAAATGGAACAACAAGGAATTCCACAAAAGCCAAAAGAGAAAAATGAAAGCGTCATGAATAGACCAAGGGGCTGGAGGAGGTGGGTGCGGCCCTCGCTTGTTCACCCCACCCCTGATCCTTGACATTGCCACGGAGCACTGGGTGGGGGGGATCTTAGGAAACCTCCTGTGGGTTATCCTGGGTGTAGCCAAGAGCACAGTCTCCTGGTCTCATGGGGTTACTTTCAAAATGTGCTGTGGGGGCCAGAAGTGACAGCTGGAGGGAGGATCAGCAGCCTTCGGGCCTGTTCAAGGGAGTTAACATGGAGCAGCCGATACGTGCTGGAGACTCGCAGCTAAGGACCTCCTGGGTCCATGCAGAAGGATCCGCTCAGGGCCACACTGACAGCTCTTTGGAACTCTTGTCCCCTGGGTGCTCCTGATGGGTGGGATTTCACTGGGGTGGCTGTGAGGGCTGCCAGCCCAGCCCTGGGAGTCTCTGGCCACGCTGCCCTTGAGGCAGCATTTTCATTCTGAGAACGTGCCTTTCAGAGCACAGGGAATAAAACCAATTGCACAGAATAACTGGGCAAAGGAGGGCTGGTGGTGGTGAGGAGGAAGGGGGAGTGTGGGACTGGGTGAGTGTGAATAAGGTGCTAATAAGGCCTGCTTGGAGCTTCCAGAAAAGATCCCTGACAAGGTTCCTCAGTGCCACCCACAGGCTGCAGGGCCCAGGGCTCAGGACAGGTCATGCCCTTCTGTGCGAGAGAAGAGGCAGGGCCTTTCTTTCTTTTTTCTTTCTTTTCTTTCTTTTTTCCTTTTCTCTTCCTTCCTTTTTCTTCTTGGGCTTTAGCACGAGGTCCTAAAACTATGGAGGGGCCCTAAGAGGTCTCAGCAGTTGCCACAGGCAACTTTTGAAGATCTGCCAGCAAGATTTGCAAAGCTGACCTAGAATCTTCTCAGCTGGGGCACCTGGCAAAGCAAATCCATTCTTTTTCTCAAGAATATTTGGTACTGGGTTGTTCTGTGTACTCTATTATTGGTTTCCCACCTAGGGTGGAAGGACAGTTGAAAAAAATAACGATAGTGGAGACTGGATAAAGAGCACAGAGGTTAAGATGACTTTGCATGCAGCTAACCCCGGTTTAATCCCCCTGCCCTGCATATGGGCACCGCCTGGAGTGATCCCTGAGCACAGACCCAAGAGTAAGTCCTGAGGACCAGTGGGTGTGGCCCCAAATCAAAAGCAAACAAAACCACAAATTTTCAGGGGCTAAGAAGATCGCTCAAAGAAGTGAGTGCATCATTGCATGCAAAAGGTTCCAAATTCAATACCTGGTACCACATAACTCCCTAAACACCAACAGGTATAAACTCATCCCACCCCTATGCTGAGTTGAGTGGCTAGGCCTAACTGCTGAGTCAAGTATCACTGGGAATGGCCTCCAGGCTCTGAGTCCAATTGAGGAGGCCCTCTAAAATTTGCAAACAAATGAACAAAAAAACAGACAATGCTCAGCTCTGTCTCAGTCAACAGAACAGAACTGATGATGGTGGTGGCCACGCTATCAGTATTTCTTTTTAAACTTCCTCAGTGGTTCTTACTAAAGTGAGTCCACTGAGCTAGATTTATGCTGTAAAAATGATGGAATTTTGGGGGGATTAGTTTCTGTCACACTTGGAGGTGCTCTACTAAGGGTTCTAGGGTCAGGGGTTGCAGTGACATGTGATAACAGGGATCAAACTCAGGCCTCATACATGCAAAGCATGTGCTCATTCTACAGAGCTATCTCTACAAATCTGTAAATTTATGTCATTTTTGACATGTTCTTAAGCCCAAAATTCATCATCTCAGACTATGAACGTGGTAACAATACCAGGGCACCAACTTCCTACGGCTTTTGTTGTTGCTGTTGTTGTTATTGTTTTTGATAGTGTTGTTGCACTTGTGGGGGGTCAAATTCAGGATCTCACACCTACAAGCCATGCGATTCTCCACTGAGTCACATTCCTTGCTTTTACGGTCAGAGAAAGATGGCTAACGTGCTCATCTTGTTGTCTACCTGCAGGATGAGTGGGTGTTGGAGTCGAGTCTTCTCTAGGAGCCAGCATCCTTTGTATTATTGGTGGTTGTGGTGCTAACTCCCTCAAACGCCCTGTAAGAGGTCCTGTCATTTCTTCCCTTGGAAGGAAGCCCAGTGACAGAGCCACCCACCCAGCCTTTGCCTCCAGAAAGAAGTTTGAATTCTGAGGGTGATTGCTCCTAGGCCACCTCTGGCCACTTTCCACCTTTTCCCTGGAGCCAGGATGGTTTATCTTGCAGTTCCTAGACATGCTCTGTCCTACTTCTTAAATGTGATCCAGGCTGGGATTTTGCCTCCCCAAGCTTCCCTAACACCGTGCTCCCAATGCCATGCTTCTTTTGGGTGAATCTTTGAATCCTATTCAATTTGCAGAGCTCACTTAGCTTTCTGAAGCCCACCCTAGCCCACTTTCTTACTTTTTTACCTCTTCCAGCAAGAACTGGCATAGTTGTTGACTCTGTGGCTAATCTCCACCCAAGTTTTTCTGAGCTCTTTTCCAACTATGTTTTGGCTTTTAGACTTCTGTATTGGCTGACACACTGTCCAATTTGAGGCAGAAGTCTGCTAAATTAATTTAGACAAAGTCCCTACCTTTGTTATTTGACCACCATCAATATCAGATCAAGTTCCTTTGCCCTGACCCCCTTACCAGTCCTGCCCCCAAGATATCTGATCACTTTGGCCTGCCTTCAGAAAAAATCTTTTTATCTGTTTCCTCAGTACCCCACCCCTATGACCTTTGCCAGATTCTCATGATGACCAATTTCCTTCCTGCTCCTATTTTTATTGATGTACTGTGATTTACAGCACTATCAATGATCGCTTCGAGCATACACAGTTCTAATGCCACACCCACCACTGGAGTGCTCACTTTCCTCCACCAATGTTCCGGGGACCCCTCTCTCTTGAAAAGCTCAGTTCTGTAGACCAATTCCAGTTCTGCTGTCTTTCATTTGTTTTTCCCTTACTATGTTTCTATTCTACATATAGGGAAGATCAGTTTTAATCCATTCCTCTCCTTCTCACTAGCTTCTCTCAGCATGAGACCCTCTAGTTCTATGTATGTAGTGGCAAATTTGTGATTTCATCTATTCTTATATCTGAATATTCTGTATAGATTCCACATGTTCTTTATCTACTCATTTGTTCTTGGGTACTTGAGTTATTTCCAGATCTTGGCTATTATAAATAGTGCTACAATGATTATAGGGGCAAAAAGGTCTTTTTGAAAAAGTGTTTTTGGATCTTTAGGGTAGATGTGGAGAATGGGTCATAAGGAAACTCTAATTGTTTGTTTGTTTTTTTAAAGGAGAGAATTCTAGTCTTTTTTTAATTTTTATTTATTTATTTATTTTCTTTTTGGGTCACACCCGGCGATGCTCAGGAGTTACTCCTGATTCATGCACTCAGGAATTACTCCTGGTGGTGCTCGGGGGACCATATGGGATGCTGGGAATCGAACCTAGGTCGGCTGTGTGTAAGGCAAACTCCCTACCCGCTGTGCTATTGCTCCAGCCCCTAATTGTTTGTTTTTTATTTGTATGTTTGTTTGTTTGTTTTGAGACGTGTCCATATTGTTTTTCAAAGAGATTTAACCAGGCAACATTGCCACCATATGAGGATAAGAGTTCCTTTTTCCCTAGAGTCACACTGGCACTATAGTTACTATACTTTTTTTTTAATGTGTGCCAATCTCACTGATGTGAGGTGGCATCTCATTGTTTTGATTAGTATTTCCCTGACTGTAAGTGATGGAGAGCAGTTTTTCATATACTTATTGGTCACTTGAATATTTTTGTTTTATTTTGTTTTGATTGCGCTCAGGGGTTATTCCTGGTTCTGTGCTCAGTGATAACTCCTGATGGACTTGGAGGACCATATATGGTGCTGGGTATCCAACCCAGGTTGGCCATGTGCAAGGCAAGTGCCTTACTTCTCTACTATCACTCCAGCCCTGTATGTCTTTTTAAAGGACTATTAATCTATTCATCTCTTTCTCCATTTTTTTCTTTTTGGGTCACACCTGACGATGCTCAGGGGTACTCCTGGCTTATGCACTCAGGAATTACTCCTGGCAGTGCTTGGGGGACCATATGGGATGCTGGAAATCAAACCTGGGTCCTCCATGTTGGCTGCAAGCAAGGCAAACACCCTACCCGCTGTGCTATCACTCCAGCCCCTTTTTCTCCATTTTTAATGGGGTTTATTTTTTGTTGTTTTACAAGAATTTCATGTATCTTGGATATTATTCCTTTGTCATATTAATGGTGAGCAAATATTTTTTCCCCATTCTGTGAGTTGTCATTTTTTTCCCCAGTGCTTTTCCCATTTACTGATCCTCTCCATGCTATTTGGCTATTTGTTTCCACTTTTACTGGTATTCAGACTTGAACCCAACCTCTCTCAGTGGAAGCTTACTCTTCCCGTTTTCCCATAACTGGCTTGAGTGTATACATAGCACACATCTCAACCATATGGTTGTTGAATGAAGGAAGGAGATCACGTGGACAAATCATGGTTTTTGGCCATCAGTAGACATTTCTCATGGCTCTGCAGACCTACTTAAGATAGACAGTTGCAATCTGAGTGATCATTGGCTTCTTCTTGAGTTCCTCTCCCAGAACCCCCAGCCTCGACCTAAGAACTGAGGGTCTGTTACCTACTTGGTCACAGAGCATACAAAAACATTTTCTTGGCTTTTTCTCAGCTAAACTTTTTTCTCCTCACTCTATCCCCTTCCTTGCAGTCTACTGGTACATCACTAGTACTATGTCCTTTCCACTATCTCCTGCTCAAATCTCCATAGGAAAGTAGATACAAAGTTGGGTGACAAAGAGTACAGAGTGTATACAAATATGAACTTAGCAATATTCATTTCTTGGTGGCACTCTGAGATTTCTCTTTGCATTTTGGGATAATGTAAAATAAATGTGTGGGAGTCAGAGCTTCTCTCTCGTTCATTTGATGCCATGGTTGCTGAGACATGCAGATACTTCCTCCATGATGCCCCCCTCAATTATAGAGAGAACAACAGGGTGAAGAGTAAATGCTGTTGGTTTCACATGCCCCATGTGCATTCTTTGGACCTCCAAATAGTGCCATCATCCTATCTTTATACCTCTGTTCACTTACTCTGCTTCATTCCACAAAGGCACCTACAAGCTAAAAAATTGGATAAGCTTACTATCTTTATGCAGGATTTGATTTAAGCTTGATGGGATTGGTACAGGGAGTTTTGTACTAACCCCTCCCACTGGGTATTAATCTATTACATTTTACCCACCTTTTATTCATTCTTCCCTTTTAGAGAAGGTATTATTACTTCAGTGGTTAGGGACATGAACTATAATCAAGCAGACCTGGGGATCAGGTCTGATTCCCTTATTTTCAAATATTGCAACTTTAACTTACTTCATTAACTTCAGCTTCTTAATCTATGAAATGGGGATAGTCATAGAATATAACAGGGGAGGGAAGAGGAGGTTGTCAAGATCATTCAGTGAGGTAATGGACTTGTTTCTAGCTCCCAGTCCTTGATTAATATCAGCTGATATCAACACAGTTTCTATTTTTGTAACTAATAGGCTAAGTTTCTCAAAATTGGGACTGTGTCTTAGTTCTCAGGATTTGCAATCACTAAGCATAGATCTTATTCAAAAAATGTTTATGAAGTGGTTGTAATAGGTTTGGTACAGGGGACACTGGGGAGCAAAGAGACACACTGTTGTTAAAGATCCCGTACTAGAGTAGGGGGACAGAAAGAGCAGCGGGCATTGCACTGTGGTAGAGTGTGAACTCTGAAGAAGCTCCACAGAATATGTGCAGCCCCTCTGGCCTACAGCACACAGAGAAGACTGACAGGATCAGCCCTGAGGACCACCACGTCGACTCCACAGCAACAAGTGCAGTATAGATGAATTATGATGGTGGTGACAGCGACAATAATAATAAAAACAACTCATCATGAAACAGCCTGCCACTGGCCATATCAGCAAAGAGGCAGCAAATGTTACATGTGGCAGTTAGTGCAAAATATTGCTGTGTAATAGTTCCTTGGAAAGGGCTATGACTCCAACTTACAGACATCTGTCACTGATGAATGAGTACCATAAAATCATGACATGCAGCCAATTCAGGATGAGGGATCAGTTATCTCCATTATCATGTGGTACCAGTTTCTGGGAATTTATCTTCTTAGAAAATGCTTCAGGGCACCCCTGCCCCAACAAGACATATGGATGGGTGTACAGGGGCATGTGGATTGGTTGTTACTATTGTCTCTTCTCTTTTCTTGTTTTGGATCATGATACTTGAATGGTTTTTCTCTCAGTCTTCTTGCAAGGAGAAATTATATAGTCACCACCACCTTCATACCAGTGGCATGTTGTTGCCTCCTCATTTTTTGGTGACAGTTCCTATAGTGGATGTTTTCAGTTCCACCCGCCTGATATATATTACTCTTTTATGTTTAAGAACATTCTGATGTCCTCTGTGGGGTCACCTGACCTCAGAGACCTTAGTCCATGACTTTTGGGTAAACATATTCTAATTCCACATTGAAGAGATCAATGAGTGTTTTTTTTTAAAAAAATAATTAATTAATTAATTTTGCTTTTTGGGTCACACCTGGCGATGCTCAGGGATTACTCCTGGCTCTGCACTCAGGAATCACCCCTGGCAGCACTCAGGGGACCATATGGGATACTGGGAATTGAACCCAGGTTGGCCTCGGTGCAAGGCAAATGCCCTACCCGCTGTGCTATTGCTTTAGCCCCGATCAATGAATGTTTTAATCCTCTAATTGTAGTGACTGGTTCAGAAATGAACTTGTGACTCTAGCATGACCAATCAAACCTATGAGCATAATTGGGGCTTTTGCTGGAACTAGTGTAAATAAGATTTTCTTCTGCTTTCCAGTGCAGTGGAAGGCCATCAAGCAGAGAAGGTTCACATCCTGGCTCTAGCAGAGAGAAGGAAAACAATCTTGGCCTGGCCCTATCTAAATCCAGCCAACTTCACTTATTCCAACCATAAACTTCCTTTTCTTCATGAGTGAGTTTGAATTGGGTTTGCAATGAGATATGGACTAATAGTATTATTCCTTACTTATATTCCTTTTCTATAGATGAGTAATTAAAGACGCCACTTTTAAGAGAAACCCTGCTCCTGAGAAGCTGCATTTAGAGTCACAATATCCCTTTGAAAGATTAAAAGAGACATCCAGGATAAAAGCTGATGTGATCCTAAGGTTGAATCACAGTGTCAGGGTTTCAGGATCCAGAGGCACCGTGCCCCCATCTTCCCTCAGGCGTAAGAAAACTTTAGGTTTCTACACTGATCATCAATGGGGCCACTGGCTTAGAAACTAATGATTCCCACTTATTTTCAAATGGGTAGGACAAGTGCTGTTGCAAAGCTTAGCTCAAGCACCAGGATGCAGCCAGCTGCTCTGAAAATATAGAAAACCTCGTTCTAGAAGTTTATCCAAAATATATTAAGCCACAGGAGCCTCAGGGTGGAAGTTGATGTACAGAGTGGGAAGGTTACATTGATGCAGCTGGGACCAAATTCGAAGGGATCAATATTTTCAGATTCACACTTCTATGGTCTATTATGAGGGTCACTTGGACACATAAGGCAGGAAGTTGAAAATGCCATTTCCGCTCAGATGGCTTCGTAAGTAGAAATAAAATTGATCACGGGGCTTCAGAATAAAGATAAATTCAGAACAAAAATAACTCGAGTATGTAGATGATAGTAAGAAAGTCTTTCCTTTTCTGAATGTGTTCTGTATGAGCTGCCTTCTAATTGTTGTTTTCAAATCATATGTAAACTTTTATAGTAGCTTTAAAAAAAAGAACCAACAGCATTCTTCACTGAAATGCAAGCTTTATGGAAAAAAGTTTTTTTTGTTTTTGTTTTTGTTTTTTTTTTTGCTTTTTGGGTCACCCGGCGATGCTCAGGGGTTACTCCTGGCTCATGCACTCAGGAATTGCTCCTGGCGGTGCTCAGGGGACCATAT
>JAOXYA010000019.1:39113550-39127672 GCA_028565675.1 Sorex palustris | reverse complement strand
CCATATGGGATGCTGGGAATCAAACCTGGGTCGGCTGCGTGCAAGGCAAATGCCCTACCCACTGTGCTATCTCTCCAGCACCTCTCTCATTCTCTTAAAGAAAGTATATTTTGTAGGTGGCACTGAACAAAGTTTTTCCGGAAAGGAGTGGTGGTGGTAGGTCAAGTAAGTGTGGGAACCTCTGCTCCTAACAGTTAGAACATTTTAAAAATAATCTTTCTATTCTCCTCTCTGTCTTTCTTTTCCTTCATTCAGTTCATTTTTTTTATTGTCTTATTTTTGTGTCACACCTGGCTGTGCTCAGGGTTTACTTGTGGCTCTTTAAGCTCAGGAATCATACCTGGAGGACAGGGCTAAGGGAACCATACGAAGTGAAGGGGATTGAACCTGGGTCAGCTTTGTGCAAGGCAAAGCCCTACTCACTGTACTATCACTCTGGCTCCTCAGTTCAATATTTTTTCCTTTTTGGGTCACAGCCAGTGATGCACAGGGGTTACTCCTGGTTCTGCACTCAGGATTTACTCCTGGCGGTGCTCGGGTGACCATATGGGATGCTGGGAATTGAACGTTGGTCGGCCACATGCAAGGCAAACACCCTACCTGCTGTACTATCGCTCCAGACCCCACCTCAGTTCAATTTTTTTAAAAAAAATATTATATAGAAGGTAGGAAACACAAAAAAAGCAACAAGCCACTTGTCATCTGGTTTCACACACCTTGCATCCTACAGATAGCCACTGTCAATAATCTACTTGATAATTTACATGTATTCATTTTTAAAAGCACATCTGAACGTAGGTTCTATCCACTGACCTAAAGTTTATTGACCTTCACTTCAAAGTAGGTCGCATTATAAGCAGTGACTCTATACATATCTAGCTCATTTTTTAAAATTTCAGTTAAAATTCTTTCTCAAGTGTAGTTGACAAGAGCAAATGTCTCTTTTTTGTCACAGGGAAATAGCATGTGCAAGAGCAATGGTCTTTTAATGTGACCATCACTTCAGATTTTCTGAAAAAATTCATGTTTAGGTGATATTTCTAGAGGTGCTGATTTATTAGAATGTCCGAGAGGCTCTAACTTCTTTTCTTTTTTTTTTCTCCTCTTAGCAGATTTTTTTTATTTGATTTTTGGGTCACACTCTGCGATGCTCAGGTGTTACTCCTGGCGATGCTCAGGGGACCATATGGGATGCTGGGAATCAAACCTGGGTCAGCCGTGTGCAAAGCAAATGCCCTACCTGCTGTACTACCGCTTCAGCCCCAAGGCTCTAACTTCTATGTAAAGAATAGCCCCACATATGAAAATCCGTGATGTGGAGTAGGACTTGAGTACTGCCACCCCAGGATCAGAGAACACCTAACTATTGCCGGTTCTGCTTGAAGACTCCAACCAACCCTCTATCCTTAAGGGCAACGGGGCCTTTAGGGCGCACTGACCTTGAGGCCCGAGTTCTTGCGCATTCGGAGCCGGCCCATCCACATGTCTGTGAGCAACATCTGGCTGCACGTGTGTGCGATGAAGTCTCGGTGCTTGGCAGCCACGGCCAGCTGCAGGCACGTGGCATTGCTCCAGTTTTTCAGTTCATACGTCAGCAGTTTCATGGCCAGCTGCTCATCCTGCTTATAGGACTGGTCTAGGAGCTCGACAGCCAACTGCCCAAAGTCCCTGAAAGAGAGAGGGGGAGGAAGTGTCTTTTAGACCATCATGGAGACTTGGGGGACAAAAGTGGGCATCCAATGGCCCAGCCCAACTAGACTGCTATGATGTCTCACTCATTTGTGGATCCAGCAGACATGGACTAAGCATCTCTGATGCGCCAGATCCTGTGTTTAGACTAGGGGAGTACAGCAAACAAAGCAAGGCTCCTGTGCTCAAGACCCCCCCCCCCCATTGAAGTCATCTGGGTGGAGAAGGCACTGTAGCACTGTCCTCCTGTTGTTCATTGATTTGCTCAAACAGGCCCAGTAACGTCTCCATCGTGAAACTTGTTGTTACTGTGTTTGGCATATCGAATAGGTCACAGGTAGCTTGCCAGGCTTTCCTGTGTGGGCTAGGTACTCTCGGTAGCTTGCTGGGGTCTCCGAGAGGCGCAGAGGAATCGAGCCTGGGTTGGCTGGGTTGGCCGGGTAGGCCAAGTGAAAGGGCTGGAGCAATAGCACAGCGGTAGAGTGTTTGCCTTACACGCGGCCTACCCGGCCAACCCAGGGTGGAGAAGGCAGACCAAAAAATCAATACTTTGTTTACAGTTCACTGTCCACTGTCCTCTCGTTGTTTATCAATTTGCTCAAGCAGGCCCAGTAATGTCTCCATTTTGAGACTTGTTGTTACTGTGTTTGGCATATTGAATATGTCACGGGTAGTTTGCCAGGCTCTCCAAGAGGGGAGGAGGATTTGATCCCGGCTCGGCCAGGCTGGCGGTGCACAAGGCAAACGCCCTACCCTTGTGCTATCACTCCAGCCCAAAAATTCATCATAATTCATCTTCTGGTAATACACACCTAGCATATGTCCACAATCCATAAGGTACATTTCAATTTCTTTGTCTCCTCCTGCTTTTGTATTATTGTCATGCATTTTACTAGTACCCACTTAAGTCCTAACTTCACTGCTTTGGTCAAAACTGTCTTTGAAAGAGACTTTAAAAGTGAGGGAGAAATGCCCTTCACAGTTACATGGCTCCCACGGGCATGCTTCATTCCTTCGCTGATGTGAATTTCTAATGGGAATCATTTTCCATCTGCTTTACGAATTTCCCGTTGCATTCCTTGCAGTGCAAACCTGCCAGTAATAAATTCTTTAAATGTTTTGAAGTCTGAAACAAAATCGTGACTTTTCCTCAGTTTTTCAAAAGCTCTGCAGTCTGGCTACAGAATGCTTGGTTGGCAGGTTTTGTTTTTCTGGTTTTGTTTCAAAGATGCTTCCCTGCCACTGCTGAGCATTCCTGAACAAGAAGTCGGCCTCACTGCTGTGTTTCAAATCTCTTCCCTATGGCTACTGTCAGGATGGGCTCTTTACACTGGTTTGAAACCAAGAGCTAACAATACAGTTTTCTTCACGTTTCTGGTACTTTGCTTTAGGGAACTTCCTCCATCTCTCAGGTTTAGTTTTCTTCAAACTCAAGAAATGCTTGCTCACGATTTAGTTTTAAAGTGTGCATTCTCAAAATAAATAAATAAATAAAGTGTGTATTCTCTGCCCTGTGCTCTCCCACCATCCTCCACCTTTCCAAGACCATAATTCCACACACAGATTTGGCTACTGAAAGTTGCTCAGGCCTCTCTGATACTCTCCATTGTTTTCTCTCAAGTTTTTCCCCCTCTGTGTGTTTTACTTCAGTTCCCATAGGCGTGTCTTAAACATCACTGACCACTTCTTTCTATAGAACCGGATCTGCTGCCAGTTTATCTCAGAAACTGTCCTTGACACCTCTGAAAGTTCAAGTTAAAAACAAATATTTGGGGCGGGGTGCTGGAGGAATAATACAGTGGGCAGCATATTTGCACTGCACGTGGCTGACCTGGGTTTGATCCCATATGGTCACCCAAGCACTGCCAGGAGTAACTCGTGAGTGCAGAGCACAAAACAAAACAAAGATAAATTGTTTTCATGTTTTTCCTCAGAATGCTCATGTTTTTTCTTTATCATGCTGTACAGATCACATAAGTTTTACCATCAGCCACTAAGTCTTTCATCTTTGTCATTTCTCCATCTTTTTATAGTGATTTATTTCTCTCCTCTTGGGTTCTATTTTCTTCTATTTCATACCTCGTATTTTCTGCTGGATGCCACCCCTCTCGGAGAGGCCAGCAAGCTACTAAGAGTATCTCACCCACATGGCAAAGCCTGGCACGCTACCCGTGATATGCCAAACACAGTAACAACAAGTCTCACAATGGAGATGTTATTGGGCCCGCTTGAGCAAATCAATGAACAACAGGACAGTTTAATGCTGTGCAGTGCCAGACATGATGACTTCAGCTCTGTTTGAACCAAGGCATTTCTGGATTTTGAGAAAGATCTGCATTTCTTCCACTCTTTGGTGGGATGCATTCGTATGACTCGAAAACAGTCTGATCCTTGCTTGCATGCTCGTCCGGCAGTGCTCGTCCTCTGTTGTCTATGTCAAGAACTGTGGCTGCCCTCAGTTTCCCTGCACTGTCAGCTCTGTCTTGACGGAAACTGCTCAGCTCTGCTGAGGTCACTGAGCTCTGGAACTGAGGCCCGGGCATGCAGGCGGGAAGCAGGAGCCAGCAGAATCCTCATTTCCGGATTCCTTTCTCAGCAAGGAAGGGCCTGCTGTCCAAATGCCTCCAATGCTCATTCCAGGTATTTTGTTTCAGTTTTCAGTGGATGAAGGAAGGAAAGTAAGTCTCATTCCTTTACTTCAATGTGGCTAAAAGAGCATGTGTCCTTAAGTCTTTAAAATGAAGTGGTACAAGTGCTAAGAGAGAAGTTGACCCAGGAGGTTCAAAGGAAAATAAACATTACCAAATCTACCCAAACATGGTTTTGTTCTTAGTGAAAAGCATCTGCTAGGGCAATACCACTTTAGGCAGAGGATTTTTAAAACCCTAAAGCTGATTTACTTTTGGGATGCAAAAGGCACCCCAAGCACAATTTAAGAAGTACCAGCTGTCCTTACTTAGGTGACTGAAGCAAAGAACTTCCTCACTTCATTGTTCTGGGGATACCTAAGGGAGGATGCTGAAAGAGCTCCATTAAGTAACTGGAATTCATTCTCAAGATCCTTTATAGTTTCCCCCTACCTATATAATGTTTTTATGCCCTGCCAATCCAAATATGGGTTTGAAATAAAAATCTGATGCCTCCTTCATGTTATAAACTGATGGGCGCACTGTAACCTTGTTCTACCAAACAAAAGTAGAAAATAAAGTCTGGAAGCTTATTCAGGACTTTAAAAACTAACACTCTGTTTATACCAATTATCCATTTTTACGTTACTTTTTCTTTAAAGAGGGCAAGTACATTGACTCAATAGCGAGGCGTCAATAAAATGACCCTGACTGCCTGTCAGGATGGGTGGATGGATGGATACAGAGCTGTGACATTAACGAGACAGTAGAGGAGTATCTGGAAGGAAACATATACTAATAGTTATGAGTAGTAAAGTTATATTTAATAATAATGTATTTTTAAATTTCCCTGAGTTTTCAGCGGCAAAATTTGTTGTGGCTTTTAAAAAAGAAGAAGAAATTAGTCTTAGTCCTTAAAACCTCAGTTTATAGGGCTGCAGTGGGCAGGCACTAATTCTCATGCCCAGGTTTGATCCCTGGCAGCACATATGTTCCCCTGGGGTGCAGAGCAGGAGTAAGTCCTGAGCTCCTCTGGCTGTGGCTCCCAAACAAACAACCCCCCCCCCCAAAATTTAAGTTTATAAAACTTTGAAAGGCATTAGTGTATAGGCTTATCTATTTAATTTCTCAATATTTGTTGAATACACGGAAATTACACAATGTATCGGTATTTAATAAGTATATGTAATATAGAAATTATTTAATCTACCCCACATAATGCATTTAAGCACTTATATACATTGTATTAAAACAGCATACTTTACAAAGAATAACTTCATATGAAAACCTTTATATGGGGCTGGGTCAATAGCACAGTGAGTAGGGCTCTTGCCTTGCATGCGGCCAACCTGGGTTTGATCCCCAGAATCCCATGTGGTCTCCCAGGCACCACCAGGAGTAATTCCTGATCACAGAGCCAGGAGTAACCCCTTAGCATCACTGGATGTGGTCCCCAAATTTCTTTAAAAACCCTCTATTTACAATTTTTGTTTAGGAATATTTCTTGAAAGCAGTTAGTACACAAAACTGGAATTCATATTCCTAAAATGTAATCTGAAAGGTTATAACAAATAGCCTCATCACTGGTGAGGTATGACTGGGCAAACAGCTTTCTCAAAAAGTTATCACCTGTTTCTAATTCCTCTTGCTTTTGCATGTTTCCCCCACTTATGCTCTGGGATCCCGGTACATGTTTTCAGTTACCTGGACTCTAAGAAGAATGTTATTAACCTTCAACACACCATTTGAATATTCATAGAAAGAATTCCTGGTTTTCCCCTAATATGCAGATTGGTGGTTAGCAAGAAGTGCCTTCTCCTAAAATTCAGAACCCCTAAACTCCGATTCTACTTTCACAAACTGTGACACTCATCTTCTCATCATCTGTGACTTCTCTGAGTGTTGAAGCCCCCACCTGTGAGCAGAACACTTCGTGAAAGCCTAACGGTCCTTCCTCAATGCTTAGTTCTAGGAGCTTTGGCGTTTAGGAAGAAGAGCAGCTCCAGGCAGTTGAAGCTACATTATTCTGGCGAGTGTTTCTGTGGAAAGAGCCGAGGAACTCGTGGCTATGCTCCATGCAGCAGTGGGCCTAGAAGCTAATAGGTTTTGTTCACAGTGGCTGTGAACAATAACTGGAGATGTGATAAATGGTTTTCAAGCATTCAAATTAAAACAAAAACAGTAATCTTTTCCCATCACCATTTAAGAGACCCAGAGCACGTGTTCTATTTCATTTCACCTCCTGTTTTCCTTCCTTGTCACCTCCAGTCTTATCCTGGCCCTTACGTGAGGAACAAAAAGGCCGTGAGGACAGGAGCAGCTACCAATTACCCTCAATATGCCACGGATGCTGTGTCAACCATTTGCACCACATGATCTCAGCTCATCTTCACACAATCAAGTGGACAGATCACAGAATTTATGTCAGTTCATAAATGAATAAGTTAGGAGCCAGTCAGTACGCAGCTGACATAGAATTCAAGGTCAGGCAGCTGCCCCCGGGGACTGGGCCCTGCTCAGTAAGTAGTACTACACTCTAGTAGAGTGACTGGTTATTAAATTAATCTAGTAAGATTTAATTTCAGGTATCACAGACCCCTCATCAGGGTAAAGCATCTACCTTACCCAGGAAGAAACTGAAGAGCAGAATGCTAAAGTGACTTGACTGAAATTCTATTAGTGGCAAAGTAAATTTTACAGCAATTCCTCTGTCACCTAGATGAGAGATCCATTCCCAGAATAGCAGTGTCTTCAAAGTTACAATTTACAATTCTGGATTTCAGAGAATGCCAAGAATATTATCAATATGTAATGATTTTATAAATTTTTCTAAAGATTTCTAAAATCATTACTTACAAACTATCAGGTAAATTTAAGCATACAGTTCACCATGTCAAAAGAAATAATGTCAAAGAATATAAATTAATCAATATTAGCAAATTCCAGCAGTCATCATATCTACAACATCTGAGGGGTGTCTACTAGATTTAAAAAAGATATTTTTTAAAATCACATAACGTCATGTGGATCCCCTAATAAAATTAAGGGTGAAAGAGCATTGCACCAGGCAGATTCAAATGAATTCAGCCCTTGCTGGGCCATCCTTGTGAAAAAGGGGTCACTGACTACATAAGGCCACACTATTTCCTCTAGCAGATGACTCGGAAGTCATGAGAACATCCTCACTAATGAAATACTTGACTAATTTTTACATTGACAAAAAGGCACGTTTCAATATATCTGAAAAAAACCCTCCTGATACTGATTTTGGCAAAACAAAAATTTCAAGATGAAACTTGGCAAACACATATGACTTCCCCCGCCCCAGATAATTACATTAGTAGAAGGCTAAATAAGATAAATTTGTATTTCATCTTAATAATGATAATATTTTTTTCAAGTCATCAAGAAATAGGAAACTATTTTTAAATAATCTGGACTAAGTCCAAAGCCCATATACACTCAATTTAAAATTACGTTAGCCCATGAGACTTCCTTCTCATACGGAAATGTTTCTAAAAGAATAGCAACATAATAAGATATTTTTATAAAGTTATTTTTTCTTAATGAAATCACATAAGCCTACAAAGATTAAAGTAATTTCTTAAGTGGAAATGTATGTACCCTCTTCAATTTGTCACTTCTTATTCGTAACCGACAAGGGCGACCTGAGTTCGATTCCTCCACCCCTCTCTGAGAGCCCAGCATCTCGCACACATGGCAGAGCCTGGCAAGCTACCCGTGATGTATTCGATATGCCAAACACAGTAATAACAAGTCTCATAATGGAGACGTTGCTGGGCCCGCTCAAGCAAATCGTTGAAAAATGGGAGGACAGTGCTACAGTGCTATTGTGTATTTAATTGAGGAGAATTAAGAATTAAGAGGCTACATATACATAAATACAAACCAGTATTTTCTTGGATCTTCTTTTGAAAAACAAAAAAAGGGTCTGTTCAAAACTGGTTAACATGAGATGTGGGGGTGGGGAGCATAGGGACCTGCTTGGGGGGGTGGTCTTAGGCACTCTGGTAGGAGTGAGGTAACTGTGTACCCCAAGAGCACTGTAAACACATTGTCTCAACTATAACACATTAGAACATTATTTGAAAGGTAGTTATAGCAGATATCTCTTTGGGAGGATGGCCCATGGAGCTAAGACCCTCAGCTACGTAGCTTGGTTTTTCAAGCAAGCATTTAGGTCCTGTTTTATTATGCTCGGTGATACCCTACCACCCAACAATATGAAGGCATGAAAACATTTCCATGACTCTCTGATTCTCCACACGGCTAACCAGTCCATGATCTAAAAGAACCTGAGCACGTAATACATGGAAGGAATATCGCTATCTACCATCAATTCTGCCTGGGATTTTAGTTGGAATATAGCTGGGGAGGGGTGAGTGAATATAGAAGAGCAAATCTGTATGCACAGAAGTCAAGATGTAATAAATGCTGCCTGAACAAAGTACAGCTGACTAGTAGGACTAAGTGGATTTAGAAAACATGTGCTACCAAGTACTAGCCTGGTTCGAGCGAGGCACCAGTGCAACCGAGATCAGTAAGGGAGCATGTCTACTCTCCAAGAGCTTCAGAAAAGGTCTGCAGCCCCCCAAATACCTGCCAGGTGCCCATGTAGCTTAAAGACATGTCAGATCAAATGTGGAAGTCGTCTGCCTTCAGAAACAGTTGGGTGGCGGGGAGGAAGGGCTTATTTTTACGAATGATATTTTAAAGCCAGTGTAGTAGGGAAGAAAGATTTCTGAAGCAAGCATTACAAACACAAAAGTGCTTCCATTAGAAAGAAAGGGCTCTGGGAATATAATATTTAAGCTAGGCCTTGATGGCTCAGCAAGATGATATCAGCACAAACTTATGAGGGCGGTCGAAAGATTAAAAAATAACAGGTAAGGGGAAAGACAGGCAGTGGTTGGGGCAGGGTACAAGTCGGGGAGCAGGAGGCTGAGCAGTAAGACACCCACCTTTGGCGAGGCTGTGTGTTATGTTCTGCACCCTCCTCCGGGCAAGCAGGTCAGAAGGCCTCAGGGATTCTGACAAGCTCAATATTCCCCAGGCACTCTACTGGGACCCAACTATGAGCAACACAGGTTTTGTGAAGGAAGGACAAGGCAGGAAAAGACCGCATTCACCAAATTAAGCAGGCAACGCATGGGAGGTTTTTGGGTCAAGGAGTGAATTGACACCTAGCATTAGCTCTGGGATAATCACTTTGTGGTGGTGCATGTGCCCAGGCATAAACGGACACAGAAGGCGGCTCAGTCAGGTGATCCTGGAGGTCTTAGCACCTTGATAAGGCCACATGGCTGAATGTGGTGCTCAGGGAGGGGGATGGTTTTGTGGGGATTGGTGACACAGTTTTCACTGAGCACCAAGCACCAGGATTGCCACCAGCACAAGTTCCTGTTCATCCCGACAAGTGTCCCCTGCACAGGCCCATCAGACTCTGCGAGCTATGGAAGCCTTGGGATTGCTCCTCTTATGCTTGTTTTACAGAGGAGGAAACTGAAGGGTCAGGGAGTTAAGACACATGCCAGAGAACAGGATGAGTGAAGTTGGGGAGCACAGAGTGCCACCTCCTGAGGAAGGGCAAGAGGGGAACCAAACAAGTGCCTCAGGCATCCCTATAAAATGATGGAGCCAAACATAGAACCTGTATTTTCTGGAGTTACTGAGAGAACCGAGCTAACGTTCTTCTGGGATTTAACTACCAGAATAAGAAGTGGACAGTGAATGGCTCACAAAATCATCCTCCTCTTGAGTCATCAGATACAAATTCCTGCTCAGAGATGAGGCTCAGAGGTAGGGCCAGGGGCCAGTCTCTGCTACTACAAAAAAATAAAATTCCTGAAATTCTTAGACATACATTATTCATCCTTGAGCCATGTATTATTTCAGAGAAAATGCAATAAACCTATTCTATGAGAATCTTATTTCTAGAAAGAAAACAAAAACACACATTTATGGAAAAGCGAGGAAACTTTCCAGTTCATTTTACTAGTATGAAAATAGAAACCAAAGCCAGGTTGTGCAAAGAAATCGACATTGAAAATAAAAACAAAACACCCGCTGCGTCACAGTTCTTGCTCTGGAGGAGAAGAGTGGCAGCTGAGGCGAGACGCAAGGCGAGAGCGCGGCACTGGACCCCTGTCCTGTCCCATCAATCTGCTGCGAATCGCAGAGTTCAGAACTGCATGTTGGCAACGAATTCTTTGTACAGTGTTTGGCTTTTATTCTAGTACAGCTATTAAGCACACAAAGTAGATAAACTATGATATGGAGTGGTACTGGACAACCAAGAAGGGCCAAGTGATCTGAAAGTGATTTCCAGACACTGGCGCTGACTGAGTGGATGCTACCGGTGAGCTGTGGACTCCCAGAGCCCTGACATGTGGTCATTCCATGACTTTATTAATCATCTGTTTTCCCACTTGTTGCTTTAAATACTAACCCGACACAGGAATATTTTTTTAGCTAGCTTATAAAAATTATTCTATTTCGTTTACTAACCCTTTGACTAAATGCAAAGCTAAAGCGACAATGGCGGATCTTCAGAATGCTCTTCCCTGACAGCAGGCCAATTCTACTGGGCCACTTCCTCCCTCGGAGCCTGGCTAGGGTTCTCCTCTGTCATTGAACAGACCATTCTGATTACCCCTATCTACGCCAACTCCCGAATAAAGCCAAGTTAGCTTTCAACAAACAGTATCACCCAACAGGAGAAAAGTAAGACAAAGGCAGGGAAAATCGGAGAGTCACAGAAACAAAAGAAGCTTCCAGAAGTTAGAAAAGATTAAGTAATGGCTTCTTCCCAGGAGCAAACAGCTCTGCCAACACCTTGATTTCAGTTCTGTGCAACACTTGCATGCCATAGATTTTCCTTTTGTTCATTTGTGGGCCACACCCAGTGGTGTTCAGGGGTTTCTCCTGGCTCTGGGCTAGGGGATTAAGCCTGTTGGGCGTGGAGGACCCTGTGGGATACCGGGAATTGAACCTAGGTCAGCCATGGGCTAGGCGAACGCCCTACCTGCTGTACTGTCGGTAAACAGAAATGAACTTGTGGCGCCTTTAAGCCATCACTGCAGTCACTGGTCACAGCAGCAACAGAAAGCAGATATGGTGGTCACAACTCTTTTGTGAACAACTTTGTAAATAATGGTGTTTAAATAAAGTAAAAAATTAAATGAAAGGACCAAAAGCAGATCACACAGAACCCAGACTCCACCCCTCTGCTCTCCACCCAAATAATGTTAAAATCTTATCAGTGGCATAACTCATTGCTACTATATGGAAACACTCAAACCCCCCAGTTTCCCCAATATTTTCTGAGTTTATTGGAGCCGATTTTCAGACTTTATGTAAATATGGTCCGTGAGAAGAGATGAACCTTGGTCAAAAACAAGACAGATGGGGCATTAACTTCCAAAAATTTTAGAAGACCTAAAATTAATGACTGCAAAACACTCTACTAAGACACTGAGAGGAAATCACTTAAAGAAGAACATGTATAACGTAATTCTATGCAGAATTCATTCATACAACGAAGCAGAGAGTTTAAATCCATTTCCTTCCAACTGGCTCAAATTTCAGGGCAGAACAGAGCCACTTTTGAGTTCTAGAAAGAAACTTCTAGTCATTCATAGGGGGATTGAGACTTGACATTAACAACCTACGAGTGATTGAATAGAAATGTCCAGGCTGTGGCTGCCTGTGTTTAGGAGAAATCTAAACCCAATGACAGTTTACAAACACCTCAACAACTTTTCTGAAGTGGGGTAAGTAGGGGCAGCTCTTGTCTAGAGGAGACTACAAGTCAATGAGGAATATCAAGAAGGGTATATAAAAACACGACACTTTTTTTCTGTGTTGTCAAACAATTCTAATATTAAAAAAAATTCAAACTGGAGCCAGAGAGAGAGCACAGCAGGTAGGGTGCCTGCCTTGCCTGGGTTCAATCCTCAGTACCCCAAGATGGTTCCTGGAGCCCTTCCAGGAGTGATCCCTAAGTGCAGAGCCAAAAGGAAGCCCTGTCCATCACTAGGTGTGTCCCAAAAAGAAAAACAAAACTATCTGTAGACTCTAAATTCCAATAAAAGCTGAGGAATTTATTGATATCTGAATTTTCTTTCTCTTGAGCTGTCAGCAAGTAAGAGTCAAATCTGAGCTAATTTAGAGCTGGTAGCCGGAATTTATGTGTTTGTTTTGTTCTGTTTTTATGATTCTACTGGTCTTAAGTTCTATAAGTCTTTCGAGTTTCCCATGTTGCATGAGCCCCTCAAGTGAATGCACTGAGTTGGTTACTGGTTTGCCTCCTCTGCTTTAAGGTAGTGCTTGGGTTCCAGCCTAGGTTACTGGAATCATTTCCCGAGCTTTCAAGGCTTTCCATACCCACCCCGTCTCTATTCTGAGGTCAATGTGACCATGGTACACCATTATTTGAATCCTCAGTGGCTTACCATGGTCATGCAATGATAAAAGAAAAACTTCCCAGAAGAACAATTAAGACATCGAGGACTGAACTCATCTCCTCCCCTCTCCTGTGTACGTAAACCCACAGAGGGACAGTCCGGTTAACAAACCACCTCCAACCACCTCTAACTCTTTTACTGATTATAATTTTTTCCTTTGGTTTGAGGAGGCCACACCTGGTTATGAGCAGGACATTCTTCTGACTGTGCCCAGGCATCATACCAGTGGTGCTTGGGCGACCACATGCAGTGCCGGGATAGGGCTTGGGTGGGCGACAAGCAGGCGAGTGCCCTGCTCCTGCATGAGCTCTCCAGCCCTTCAATTGCTCTCTGAACCAATACATTGTCGGAGTGGGGCAGAGACAGGGACAGCCTGGCTCGACTATTTCTTAACTATGTGAATTTGGTCAGGTGAAAAGGCTTTCCACGGATTAAGTTTCTGTATCTGCAGCTCAGCAGGAGAGGAGAGACTAAGGGAAAACTCTTTTGAGCACTGGGCTTGCCTGACACCAAGGTGAGTGTGAGCTGGTGAAGTAGATCCCGAGCAGCCTCTTCAGTGAGAGCCACGACATGGACGGGGGGCTGTACACTTTCACAGCTACCAGAGTTGTGCTCTCAAGGGGCTGAGCATTTTTCTAAAAGGTTTACCGGGGTGTAAATTATAAATGAAGAGATTCACCCCTTAAAAATGTGCAGTTGGTAGGCCGCTAGGCGGCTCCACAAATCCCGGGAATGCGTCAGGTTCCAAAAAGAGCCGAGATCACCGGGAAGTCCCAGATGGGGTAGGTGCTGCATCCCGTCTCCTCCAGATGGAACCCCGGTGACCATGAGCCTCTACAAGCATAGTTCAAGTATGAGGGAACCAGGACTTGGACTTTTCCTCCAAACTACTGGGACCGCCCCGGCCCCCAGGTAACCTCTGATTCCGGAAATCATGCCCACAACCCGCCGCCCAGCGCCATCTTTACAGCACACAGTCGCAGAGAAGAAAGGCCACTGGGCAGCTCCACAGCTCCCGGGAATGCACCAGGTTCCAAAAAGAGCCGAGATCACCGGGAAGTCCCAGATGGGGTAGGTGCTGCATCCCGTCTCCTCTAGATGGAACCCCGGTGACCATGGGCCTCTACAAGCATAGCTCGAGTATGCGGGAACCCCAGGGACCATGAGCCTCTACAAGCATAGCTCGAGTATACTCCAAACCGCACAGCTAAATAGCGGCATAGGACATTTCCCTATATGCAAGGTGATCAATGGAAAGTAAATCATCCAACATTTCTCCCTGAAAACCAGGCTTAACTCTTACACAGGCCACAACACCCA
>JAOXYA010000019.1:39054486-39066654 GCA_028565675.1 Sorex palustris | reverse complement strand
AAGTAATAACACTGAACCAGAGTTACAGTTTATTAAATACTAAGCCAGAGGGATAGTAAGATAAGAATAGTGAGGTAAGAATCTTGCCTTGCACGAACCAACTTGCGCACCACATACATTTCTCTGAGCTTTGATAGGAGTGATTCCTGAGTGCAGAGCCAGGAGTAAGTCTTGAACACTGCCAAGTGTAGCCTAACAAAATCAATCTCCCAAAACAAACAAAAATTTTTATATACCAATACCACAGCAGTAGAGTGTTTGCCTTGCACACAGCCAGCCTGGCTGACCTGGGTTCCAGTCCACCATCCCTCTTGGAGAGCCTGGCGAACAACCAAGAGTATCTTGCCCACATGGCAAAGCCTGGCAAGCTCCTTGTGATATATTCAATATGCCAAACACAATAACAACAAGTCTCACGATGGAGACGTTACTGGGCCCACTCAAGCAAATCAATTAACAATGGGAGGACCGTGACAGTGACTAACAATTAACAAGTGGCTGGAGCAATAGCATAGCAGGTAGGGTGCTTGCCTTGCATGAAGCTGATCCAGGTTTGATTCCTCCACCCTTCTCGGAGAGCTTGGCAAGCTACCGAGAGTATCCCGACCACATGGCAGAGCCTGGCAAGCTCCCCGTGACATATTTGATATACCAAAAATGGTAACAACAGGTCTCACAATGGAGACGTTACTGGTGCCTGCTCGAGCAAATCGATGAACAACGGGAGGACAGGGCTATAGTGCAACAATTAACAAGTAGCTTACGAATGTCTCTGGTGTTGATCTGAGACAACTGTACCTACTCTAGCATCCTATGGAGGCTCTGGGTCTGTCACTCTGGAATGAGTTTTGTACCCTAAGCCAATTTTTTAAAAATTGGAAATAATTTTTATGTAGGGAAACTTGCATTTTATTTAATGCATTGCTGAATATCTCATATACTGGGCTAAACAGGAACCCTGAATCTTCTCTAGTAAGCTACTACAACCCCTCGGTAGATGAGGAAGTCGCTAAATCTCCACTTCCCTTGGGTCTATGCAGGCCAAGACTAAGTAGCCTTTTCATTGATTTGCCTGACCTTGCCGGAGATTACAAACTCTTTTTTCCCCCTGATACATAGCACATATTGGCTTTATTTTAATCTACATTTCAGAATTAATTTTCTTAGCAAAGAATGGTGAGAATAGCTTCGTCAGCCATTCTTGGTGAAGAACATACTGCTGAGGGGAGGGAACGGAGGGAGAGAAAAAGAGATGAGAGGTGGATTTATTGAACATTTTTAGATTGTAACTGATGTGATGTGACTTTCCTGCATTTTTCAGTATGCTTCTCTCAGCAAAATTTCTTCTCTAAATTCAGAAAGCTCCATGGTACATCTGAAACAGGTACATCCATTGCTCCATCATTCATCTTTCTCTCTCTCTCTCTCTCTCGTTCTCTCTCTCTCTATTTCTCTGTCTCTCTCTAGTTAGAATTAAACTTGTTGCAATATAGCTTCTCTGGTACACTTATTCCTGACAAAATATGTCAGCCAGAGTGAGAGAGAGATCCATGATGAAAGCACATTTCAAAGCAAACTGTATATTTCACAACATCCTCTTTAAATTTTATATATATATATATAGATAGATAGATAGATAGATAGATATACGTCTCGCCTGCACGGCAAAGCCTGGCAAGCTACCCGTGACGTATTTGATATGCCAAACACAGTAGCAACAAGTCTCACGATGGAGCCGTTACTGGGCCCGCTCGAGCAAATTGATGAACAACGGGAGGACCGTGACCATGACTGTGAGATTGATATACACATATTTTATATATACACACATACACAAAAAGCATTATTGAAATAGTTGCTTGGAGGATTTTCTGAGTCATTTTGGGTGGAAAGGTTTCTGTTAATACAGAGAAGAAAAGTCATATCTGGGAGAATCATTTTTAACTTGGATTGAGAAAAATGTTAGTTATCTACAGAAAAAAAATTTTCTTTTTGCATCAAAAAAGTTGGTAAGACATTTATGTCTTAAAGAATGAGACCAAGAAAGTGACACAATGAACAGCAGCTAACACTAGAACACTTTGTTATTTTATGAATAATAACAATAGTTATTGTGTCTGATCTCATAAAGCTGTTTTGGATATCCTTGGAGGAAGATTTTTCCCCCCATCCCATTTGATAAAGGAAGAGCAGAGCCATGTAGGGGACACCCAATTAGTACAGGTCCTCCAGCCAGCTAGGGGCAGTGTGGAGATCAGGCCTATGGAACAAATCTTCAGCTCTCCTGCACTTCCCTGTAGGACTTGAGATAGAATTTGGAACTTCACTAAATGGCTTATCCAATTACCATGGCTTTGTTGGAATGGCCGCCTCCTTGGAACTCGATAGTCCCAAAAGCATCTGTTGGGCTGAGTTGAGTGTGCTTGCTGATGGACCACTTCTCAGACTGGATGTCATTTCTGGAGAGTCGGCTTTCATTTTTTTCATTCTGGAGAACGGAGATACTAGGAGTGAGGCCAACATGTTGGCCTATGAGACGCCCACAGCAACACCTATAACATAAGAATCCAAGATGAACCCCATGAGCTGACATCATTAGAACCACACTTAAAGAAATGTACTGGGGGAAATCCACAAGCAGAAGCAGTTCAAAGAATTTTCAGGTGGAATCCCATGATGCGATGGTATAACACTAAAAATAAATGCAGAATTTGCTTAACATACATATTTTTTATAGCTTCCTCGGCTTTCTTAAAATGTATAAACAGTAAGATGCTTCTGTCCCTTCCTGCTCTTTTCTTTGACTTCTTTCTAATTTTTTTTTTTGGTTATTGTTGGTTTGTGGGGGGGCATACTCAACAATACTTGGGGCTTACTTCTGGCTATGCACTCAGAGATCACTTCTTTCAGTGCTCAGGGAATCATGTGTGCTACCAGTGATTGAGCCCAGGTTAGTTAAATTACCAGGTAGGGCAACGCAACTGCCCTACCCACTGCACTATTGCTCCAGTCTAACTTCTGCTGTATTATTTAGGATTAGAGTATATGAACAAAAAAATCCCTCTAAGTTTTATTATTTCTTATTTCTCTCCCTTCACATCTCAAAGAGAATATGCATTAAAATATTAAATAAAAATTAAAAATCCAAGTAAATAAAATACTACTCATATACAAGTCACAACCTAATTTGCTTTTCCCAATTGATATAAAAATGGTTCAGGGTTAATAAAAGGAGAAAGTATGCATAAGATATCAAAAAGCCTAAATTTTATGCCTCACATCAGAAAAATATTCTTCATACTTTACTTTGACTATTAGTAATAACACTGCTATATAATTACCATTTAATAAATACTAACAATTGGTATCAATTTTAGGATTTAAAAATTATAGACTTGAAGATTAGTAAGTTTGCTCAATACTTTACATAGATAGTCTATATGACTTAGTATCTAAACATGTTAGTGGGAACAAAGTAAGCATTTTGATAAGACACTTAAAAAGAAAATATTAAAAAATGGAAAATACTGGTTTTGCATGTTTTTAGCCATGCTAAAAAAACAAACTTTTTTTTTATAGACTATTGTTAGGTTCTTCCTAAGTAGCATATTTTTCATTCTGTACTGTCTTCTATAGAATTTACACACACACACACACACACACACACACACACACACACACACGTTTTAGAAACACACACACAAAGATGTTTTAGAAACAATAAAGACAAATTTAAATTTGACACTAGTTTCTTTGCAATGGGCAGGAATTCCTATTGTTTTGTTCCTCCCATTGATACTCCATGTTTCTGATACATTACAGAGAGAGCGAGATTACCTATGGGGGTCTTTGGTGCTGGGTATGATGTGAACACATTCTCTTTTATAAAATGCTCTTTCTATCCAGGATTTTTGAGCCTGAAAAAAAAAGAGAAAAAGCAAAGGTGAAATCAAACTCAAGTATTTTAAGTAGGAAGCAAAATTTCATAACTGTAAAATAGACTAGCTTTTAAAATAGACTACTATCTCATAAACAAAATGAAATTATGATTATTTCACACACAAACATTTGCACATCCCAGAATAAACTATTCCTGGATTAGGCTCCCAGACGAACGCTTTAAAAAATGGTAGAGATGGAACCAGATGCAAATTCACTGTGACTTCTGAAGGGCAGAGGACAACACTATTTACAGAGACAATAAAAAACATAGAAACATATTGATAATCCTCTCTAGAAAAAGCAGGTAGTGGTATGAAGAAATCCCTCCAAATAAATAAATTTTTCATGGCAGACACTTCTATTAGATTTTCCTTGTGGGAAGAAAGAAAAATGTTAAGAAAAGTACAACACAAAAGCCCTGGTTTATCATCGTGCTTCTTCTAAAGTCCAAATTAGCAATGCTTAAATACAAAGGGAGAAAAGAAAGAAATGGAAATGAAGTAGAAAGAAGATAAACGTCTTCATCATATTCTAAATTTCCTAGGTAGTACCTTTGGAAGGGAGGAAGATAGCCCTTTGCTGCAATTGTTCCACAAGTTTTTAAGCACAGAACATAGTGTCTTTTCCAAAGGACTTCGCTGAAACTGTCCACCCAGAAGCTTCACCATTGAGATGCATTCCCAAACAGATAAAGAAAATTCCAGGGAACTGTACCACCTTTGTTTCTCAGCTGACCTTCCATTTTTTTACCACACTTTTGCTACCCAGCATTTGAAATAGTAGAAAAATCTCTGATGAAATCTAGTGCTCGTTAACTACACAAAGGATTGCTTCTCTAAGCATTTTGGATAAAAATTACTAAAGCAACTTGAGTACTATTTCTATAATGTCCGCCTTCTCTCAACTCTAACACCAGTACTAAGTTCACACTTGAAAAATATGCAGGGTCAAAGCACAACTGAGCTGTTTAGTTGGCTGGTGTAAGTGACCAGAGTTAACTCTTATAGTCCCTCTTTGCTAATCACATTTAACATCGACTTTGCCAAAGACCCAAAGGTATAAACTATGAGAAGGTCTGGATCATCTTCAGCCCTTTAAAGATATACCTCCCTTTTTTCCTCTCCAGTGGAAGCTCATGCAAATATATGACACGGAAGGTAGTAGCTGTTTAGCACTTACAGAAATATGCATTTTAAATGTAGCAATAAGAGTGGATTCTGGAGGGACACTAAAAAATGTGCACTGCTTCTGTCATGGTAACAGTCAGGTTGCATAATTTCTGAATCTATGTATTGTTCTCATGAAAGTGAGAACCTACCCTGCCTCAGAAATGTTGGGGGTTTGGAGGGTTCTTTGCACACTCACACCACAAAAATAGCATTGCGGTCTTTTTGGTCAGCTGGGTTTGAGAAAAATCTCAGTATGCCTTATCAAAGGTTTTTCTTCTCAAAGATAGAGGAAAAGCTAGTGACTACATTTTTGCAACAGAAACTAGCTTAGCAGCATAGATAATGAGCCTTTATCTTTGTGAAAAGGCTGGAAGCCAAACTATTCACAGGCTGTGATTTTTCCTAGACACTGAATACTTTCATTGATAATATCTCTTGGCAGAAAGAAGGTAAAAATATTCCTTAGTGGACACTTGAAACCATCTTTTCCTACACCTGGGAAGCAGAAATGGAAAGTACACTCTACTTTTTTCTCTTTGTGACCCAAGTTGGCTAGTGTTCAGAATCTTTGGGGAATAGGGTCTGGGATTTCAGTACTTCAGTTTTCCCTGGCAGAGAGCAGAAAATAGCAGGATGATGAACAGAGCTTGAGGTTCACAGAATAAAAAAAGTGCTGTAGAGCTGGGAAATGAGTTCAACAAACTGGAGTGGAGTGCATACTTATCATGTAAAGGCCTGCGCTTAATCCCTAGTGCCATATGGTCCCCTAAGCATTGCCATAAGTAACCCTTGAGTACTGAGTCAGAAGTAGCCCCTAAAGACTGCAGGAAATACGACCCTCCAAATAAAAGTGCTGTGAGACTCTGTGACTTGGAGGAGCTCAAGGTTTCCATAATTCTGTTTTCTCCATCTGCAATATGGCCCACAACAATAACATTAAATATAGTTGTTTGGCTATATCTTCCTCACATTTTAAGACAAATAACTTAGACCGATGGTTTCTGTCCTAAAATTTCAGGTGAAAAGTCAGGAGAGAGTGTTAGATATTTCTGTTGAAAATCTGATATAAAGTGATCGGACTTTGCATTGAAAATGATATACCCGCAGAAAACCTGGTAGGCCATTAGTGTGGCATAAGAACAATTATTTCACTTCCCCAGGGATGATCACATTTATCTATGTAGGAATCAAAGTTGATGATTCAGAAAAAGTGCCTGGGATTTAGGAGGAGCTGTTTTGGTAGTAATAATGCATATCGTTTCTTTTTCACAGTGCCTAGAATATGTATTTTTCCATGGATCTTTTATGGATTTTATTTCTCATAATCTCTCTAGAATATGGATTTTTTTAAATAAGAATCATGCGAGGAAACTCCCAACAAGAACTCAGTTAGAGAGATGCAGTGAGTAAATTTTATGGTCAGAATTTGAACATGAGGAATCTAAGAGAAATATGAGAAACCAGAAATAAAAGAAATGCCCGAGTTCACATTCTTACCCACTGCTAAAGTGCCTCTTCATATGAAAAATTACTGACCTAGATACTATTGATAAGGTCAGTGCCATTTGGGTGTGCCTCGGAGGTCATAGTACTTGTGCAGAATTGGATTTCTAAGGGCATGTCTTCAAACCAATCTATAGTTATGACTCTGCCCTCCTCATTTCAACTGTATAGTCCATATAGTAGCTAAACTTTGCTGTCTGCTCTTCCTCGTTCAGTAACGAATCAGGTGGGACATTAGAAAAACATCAGAATATGAAAAAATAAAATTAAAAAATAAAAGGACATCACTATAATGGGTATGACAAAGAACTGTAATCACCACAGGATTCCCAGTTTGAGAATATCGGGGACCATGACAGATGGATTCTACTTTCCACGGGCATCTACATAACTTTCCAATTCCACTTGGAGGCCTTAGAAGTTTTAATCAGATGTTCTGCAGTAAGAAACTACATTAAAAATGCTGATCTTCAAGTAAAAAGCATTTGACTATTGAATAATTTCGCAACTAAATTATCTTCACAAGAGTGAAAAGTTACCTCATTGTTAGGGAAGAAATGAAGGATTGGATTCTATGTCTTATTATTAGCATATTAACCATTTCCCTGTCAATGACACAGAAAATTAAGGTTGGGAAGGGGGAAAGAAATATAATATAAAAAAGCTTTCCATTATACAATTGAACTTGATTCCTCTTTTGAGAAGAAAAGTATAAAGCTTAATAGAAAGAATATAAAACATATGAATTAGGAATTCTACAAAATATAATTTGCTCTATTGTGGGCTCTGCTTTATTGCGTTTTTATTCAGGTCTTCAGTGTGGACAGACAGTCGATTTTTAAAATTATTTTCTTGGAGAGGGCATATTTGATGTATAATCATGGTTTAACTTGTTCCCTAAACTAATTCCCTTTCCTTTTGATCCAAGGCTTTGAAATGCTCTCTGTGAAGCTTTATACTTGGCTTCAATATCCAACTAAGTGAGCACAGAATGGCTATCCCTGCTATTAGAAAGCATGAAATAGTTTTGACATGCCAAGTTTTTTTGCTGACCCTTTAATTCTCTTCTAATGCAAAGTTCCAGTAGACTCCATGTTTTAAAATATTTTCTTTTAAAATATACTTTGGAAGTTCTGTATATTCATAAAAAAGGACTTCTATTGGTCATAAGAAAATTATTTTTTCACATTCCTTTTCAAAGGTACAATGGTCACACAACCATGACTGAGTTTGTGAACAGCTATTTTCTTTCTTGTCTTTCTGCATTATCAGTCATGTGTGATGTGTAACAAGGAAGTAATTTTCAGAGGCTAATAATTAAAGGACATCTTATTCAAACAAAAAAAAAGATGACATTAACATTTTGCACAGAGTACAATGGTTACCCCAAAGCAAAGTACTAATTTTATACATCAAATATCTAGTTCCTAAAATATGGTAAACCAACAAAATATCTGAAAAACAAAATTAGAAAGAAAATAAATTTATTTAAATTTAGTTTAAAGTTTAACACTTTAAAAAAATCTTTTTTCACAAAGACCTTGTTAAAAATATTAGTCCAATACATTATTTTATCTCTAACTACTTACCTTCAGCTTCTGGATTTCATAGCTTTTCACTTAGCTACAAGATCAAGAACTTATCTGGGCAAGAATGGCTAGCAAGTACATATATGGAAAATATATGAGATCTGACTCCACAAAGTCTCAGCAAATGCTACCTAACCCTTCCCAGGGCCATTTAACAGAATGGCATCAACTCAGACAAATTGCAAACTAAGAGAGTCTACCCACTCCAGGAGCAAATTACAAACAAAACGGACAATGCTCCCCAGTCTGCAATTATTATATTCCAAATGTACACTCTGTGCTAACTACAACAGTCAACCAAAGTCCGAAAAGGACTGAATGTCTATGTTCCGTTTTGCCTTTTTCCTTTCCCTCAGCACCTCCCTGGACATTCCTTTGGTGTTTCTCCAGGTTCCCAGATTCATTCACTATTTGAGCGAAAAAAAAGGCAAGTTAGATAAAATCCTTTTACCTGAGCCCAGACTAGGTGGTGGCAAAAAGCAGAACCACGGCAGCAAATGTTGCTTTCATTTTGCAGCGACTGGGGCTGGTCATCCTGTTAATAATGCTCTTATGACCGCCCACTGGAAAAAAAAAAGTCACTTGCCTGGCTCTTCCCCCCAAAGACGTTTCAAGTAAGCAATAAATTTGGGCAGATTAGCCTCGTGGAATGTGCCACTTCGGGATTAGACACACTAAGAATCCCCTGGACATTCACTCTCAGCCCTCAAACAAGGCTTGATTTGAACATTTAATCTGACGCCAGAAAAACAAATCCCTGGAGAGATCGGATTTAACTGGCACAAGTCCTGACAGGCTCTCCCCTGTTCCTTTCCCCACGCCCCACCCCACCTCCCCATCCCCACTCCTGCTTTTATTTTTCCATTTTCAGAGAGAAGGTTTGAGAAAGTATGATAAGGTGTGCTGAGTTCTGAAAAATGCGACTTTGGAAAGCAAATCCTTCTAAAGAAACAGTGTATGAATGTTCTCAGTGGTTTGGACACACAAGCAGCATTGTTCTTTTGTCTCTGAAGAATCGAACGATAGCATTTCTTTTTCAGAGAGCAGCTAGAAATGCCACCACGTCAAAGCTGGATGCCGAACAGGAGACCAAGAAAATCAAACTGGAATTTGTGAATGATCCTCCCCGACTTCAAAAATGATCAAAGTTTGTTTGATTACACGTCTTGCGGGCCCTCCCCTCTCCCTACCCCTATACTAACTGCAACCATGTGATTAGAAAATCTATTTCCCTATTTAAAAATAAAAAGATGAGTTATGATCACTCCTGCGTAGGGGAGAAGACTGTAGCTATTTCTAGGCTGATCCAACTGAGAGATGCTGGCTCACAGGCTGATGGGGGCTTTCCAGTTCCATCCGTGGGTGGATTTTTCCAGATCATGCTTTCTCTGAACTACAGAAGTGAAGAAATTGGGCTCAGCAAAGAGCTCAAATCTCAACACAACAAAACTGCTTTTGAAAACACTGATATGAAAGTCCTTCGTTTCTGAAAGAAATGATCATTATACAGTTTAGCTGAGAGGTGAGCTTCAAGGTCACTGTGAGGACTCTAAGTTCCCAAGAATGCTTTGATGTTCATTTCTCCAGAATCTTCTCTCAAAGTGTCATGTGGCCCCTGACAGAGTTGTGATGTACATGGAAGGATTCATTTCAAACTTGAATCTGATCTTTGGATTTTTTTTTTTTGCTTCTACGTCAAATTTCTACGAAATCTTCTGTTGTCTCATCAAGAATTCCCTAAAGTTACGGGATAATAAACTGCTTGGTGACATTCAAGCCTTCAACGGAGGGAACATTATGGCAAACAAGTACCTTTAGCATTAAACACACAATAGAGAAGTCCCTTTGCTGACTGCAAACTCAAACCTAGTAATTGCCTTATTTCAAGCAGCTGTGACAGTGCCAAGAAGGCGGTCTGAAGGAATCAGCAGAGACAAAAACACACAAGATGTTCACTGCAGCATACTTTATAACACAGGATAATTGAAAAAGAATGAAAAATTCTTCAATATGAAGCTAATTGAACTATGGTTCACAACATCTGAAGATGAAACTCAGGTTTCAGAATGTTAACCATGTAGAGAAATCCATTCTTATGTTGTTATGTGAGAAAAACAGACCGTAAGAAGGTAAGTGAAGATGAAAAGCAAAGACTTGAGAAGACGCTGATACACTTCTTTTTGCTTTTCTATTATTTCTTTAAAAAATATTTTTTAATTGAACCACAGTGAGAAACCCAGTTAAAAAGCTGTTCATAATTGGGACACTAACTTATTTTTATTTTATTTGTTTTCTTCTGTTTTTTTTCTTATTTTCCAGATTCCCTTCAATCCCCAAGCCATATATTTATAGCCAGAAAACTATGACTTGTTTCAAAAGATTTACATATAATTAAAATTTTTATTTTTGTTTAGGTTATATGTTTTAATAGTCTTGACATTTGTGGTCTTGGTGTATACAATTACCTGACCTCACCCACCATCAAGCTGCTCACATGCCCCATATCACCTTTTGTCCATCTGCTATCCTCCCTGCATTCTGGTGCTCTCAGTTCTCTACCCCAAAGTGTGTTAACAATTGATATTGTTTATATTCTTGTATCCACCACAGACGACTAAAATCACCCAGTGCTTGTCCTTCTCCATTTTTTTTTCTTTTTGGGTCACACCCGGCAATGGACAGGGGGGTTACTCCTGGCTCTGCACTTAGGAATCACTCCTGGAGGTGCTCGAGGACCATATGGGATGCTGGGAATCAGACAAGGGTCGACTGTATGCAAGGCAAATGCCCTACCTGCTGTGTTATTGCACCAGGCCCCCTACTTCTTTTAATCAATTTCCTTCTCTGTGATTTTTTTTTTAAGAACTATACCTTTCAGTTCCATCCTAGTATCAGTGAACTGCAAGATTTATTTTTCTGTTTACTCCCCCACCCTCCGCTTCTTTTAAACTTTGCTTTATGAAAATAGGAAGTTATTGGAAAGTAAAACTCATGAAACAGGTCAGCATGGTTTCAGTTAAAGGACACAAGAGGATTATTTGAAGAGTCAAATTTTGTAATGTATAGGATAACTTTTCTAGGCTTTAAAGGAGAGAGACAGGGCAGGGGTGGGAAGAATAAGGAAGAGAAAAAAATAAGAAAGGGAGGAGGAAAAACATAGTGTCTGAGAGACTCACAATATAGATTACATAAAATATTTCCAACATAAAAATATTTTTTTTCCAGAAAAATGGGCATTTTGTTTAAGAGAAAAAGGAAACCTCAGGTAAAGTTGGTACAGGCCATGTTTTCCTCTGAGGTCACAATGATCTTCAAGACCTTTGATGTAAGAAAGTAATTAGTTCCAAAGAGACTTGTGGCTCTGGGCCATGTGGATCTTTTGAAAATCATGTGCAACACCCAACAATGCAACTCCTGACAGGATATATTACCAGTCTGTTTCATATACAGTTTAGAGAGAATATAATTTGAATACTAACAAGAAGAAACCACAAGTGTAATAGAAACTGTGATTATTCTCCACTACAATTGTTAGGTCCCTTCCTCTTCTTTTATCATTTTGAAAAATCATACTCAAATAGAGTATTCTAAAAGATTTTCAGTTACAAGACTCAACTTCAAAAAATAAAGATTGAAGGCTGAAGTGATAGTGCCACAGGTAGGGTGCTTGGTTTTCATGAAGACAATGTGGATTTGGTTCCTGGAACCCCACATGATCCCTTGAGACTAGGAGTTATCTCTGAGCACAGAGCCAGGAGTAAGCCCTGAGCAGCACTACCCTAAACAACAACAGGAAAGATATAAACTTTTTCAAGAAAAACATTAATTTTGATCCGGGAAATGCACATTATAAATATGCCTGGAGCTTTTTCTTCTAGTGATCATTTGACATTGAGAAAAAAAGTATGATATAGAGCTGGATTAACAAAATAATTTTTTTTAACAATTTTTATTAGTGAGACACC
>JAOXYA010000019.1:38936488-38948668 GCA_028565675.1 Sorex palustris | reverse complement strand
GCATATCGAATACGTCATGGGGAGCTTGCCAGGCTCTGCCGTGCGGGCGAGATACTCTCGGTAGCTTGCCGGGCTCTGCGAGAGGAGCGGAGGAATCAAACTCGGGTCGATCATGTTGGCTGCGTGCAAGGCAAACGCCCTACCGCTGTGCTATCGCTCCAACCCCGTTTTGTTTATTAACATTTACATATTACTCTTAGAGATATTTAATTTAGTAAGTTCATACACAAGTGCTCAATGATAAAGCTGCTCTGACTTTTCAGACTTCACAGTTTTGTAACAACAAGGTATGTTTCCCGTTCCATTGTGTTTCTACTACTTCTTGTGGGTCAATCCCCTCACCCTGATGACTATGCAGTTCCTTTCATCCCTTTTCTGTCATGCTCTCAAAGCCTGAACATAATAAAAAAAAAACGTCACCTAAGTTGTAGCCATGCTCTGCTCTTCAGACAATGAAAATTGTTGCATTTGGTGACCAGATAGTAATTGGCATCAGTCACTGTTCTATGGATATAGCAGCTACATCCATTAAAACACCTCTGGCAAGTAGCCTGTTTTTTGAGTGTGTGATGTAGCTCAACATCTAGAAAAACATTATTCACCATAGTTCTCATTTTTCTTAAAAGTTAAATACCCAGTTCTATCCATTGTAAGTTGTACATAATGAAACTTATTAAGAAATGACAGAAGCTTAAAGAATAGGCACTGCAAAAGAGTGATAAGACGAGGAAATATTTATGGTAAGCAAAACTTAAATGGAGAGTCATTTCTGATGGCATTTTTAAAACTCCAAATCAACATTAAGAATCTGAATAAAATTTTACAAATAGACTATCCCATAGGTGGTATATAAAGAAATATGGAGTGGGGATAACAAATGGCCAAAGAGAAGACAACCAGAGAATGATGTACAGAACTTAAAGCTAACCAAGTGCAGGGACAAGATTAGGGGGTAACTGGAAAAGATCCTGAGATATTGATGGACAAACGTGGACACTCTGATGGAGCAAATGTTACTGTAACATTGCCTGCATAAAACCCTATCATTAACAGTACTGTAAAGCATAATATTTTATAGTAAAAAGCATATATTTTATATACATACATATGACAGCTTAAGCTCAAACACAGTGAAGTCATTGCCCTGCATTTTTTTTTGAGGACAGCACATATGGTTGAGTCATTCCTTCTCGCTACAATCTTGAATATAACTTATTTTAAGCCCAAAGAAACCTCTAGTGGATTGATGAGAGGAAAAAGAAAGAGGGGAGAGGAGGTAAAAGAAAAAGATTATTGTCCTGGCTGGCAAGATTTTCGTAAATTGCTAAACTCAAAAAAGTAATAGTAATAACCATACTACCTCTTCCAAACCATATAGCTCTTTTCTGGTTATGCTGATTAATTGGATTTTTAAAACAATTTCAGTCACAAAAAAAGCTTTTCTTTCCTTGATATACTTGATCAATTTCTATTTTAGTCAATTAGACTACAGTTATACATTCAGAGCCTGCTCTTTGCATTTTTTAATGAAAGAGGATGGCGTTCCTCTCTGACACCTCTTCGCCTCTCCAGCTCTCTGCAGCCCACCTTCCTTATCTGTTTTTCTATCATTGCAATGTCTGGAAAATGTTCATTAAATAGAATATCAGATGGAAGTTTATGTAGAACTCCAGAAAGAGAAGCGAAGAGGAAATCTTTCTTACTTCTGGTTTAATGTTTAACAATGTGAAAACATCATAGCTTTTATTTTTGTAGTCTTAAGTCAATCTAAAGGTCAATTTTACCCACATTATATGGGAGTTTGTTTTCTTTCAAGTAACGAGTCATCTTAAAAGGGAACATTTAAGTATTTGAGTTTCTCAGGGTGATTGGGTGGGAATCAATATAGCACCTAGAAGCAATGATATGGAGGAATCTATATAAAAAGGCTAATTTAGGCAGTCTTGCCTTATGACTTTGGAATGAAAACACCAAAATTTTGAGCCAAACATGGAGGGAGAGAATATATTACAAAATTGCTCTCCTTTTAAAAATTTATATCACAGTGAGTCGTTCCCAACAATACAAGAGGTTATGGTAGCAGCATCAACTAGGAACTTAATAGAAATATAGATTATTAGACGCTAACTAGTGGATTGGACAATCTGGGAGCCTGACACAGCACTCTGTTAACCCTTCCAAAAATTCTGATGCCTTCTTATCTAAGAACCATTGCTTAATGAATTCTTTTATAAAGAAAGGGAAATTAACCTTAACTATGAGTTAACGAGTGGAGTTAACTCATCTCCTCATCTGCCTGGCCAGAGTTAGCAGCTTTATTGATTTCTGATGAAAGACGTGCTGACCACCAGAAAATGATACAGCAAGAAGAGTCCATGATGACGCCAAGGCCACAGAGATCAACACTAAGACCAGCCACCAGATGGCTGTTTCAGCCTTCCAACTTCATCTGACAACAACCATGGCCAATGACGGAACAACTCTAAGAAATGTCTTCATGTGTGGCCATCTGCCAACCACCTGGTTTTGATTTTGCTGTGGAATAAAAATGAAGCAATTAGTTTCCTGTTGTTAAATAGCCTTCTCCTGGTGCTTCTTACACATGTACTTTCCCCCTGTTGAGTTTTGCTGTGATGAATTTGGGGTTTTATTGCCCCACCCCCCACATTCTGATTCTGCACTGCTAAGAAAGATAAAGTTGGTCTTGTTGGAAGAATGCAAAGCTACAAACTCCAAGCCTCCCTCTATCTGGTTAAAATTGAGCTGTTCAGATCTGTTTAGAGATAATATCATAGCTAGCGAAACTCAAAAAAACTTATTTATCTTCTGAGCTGCTGACATAGCACAGGGGTTAAGGTGCTTGCTTGACATGCAACCAAATCTGTTTCAAACCCTGACACTGCATACGGTCCCCCTGAGCACCAGCAGGAGTAATCCTGAACACTGAGCCAGGAGTAATCCCTGATTACAGCCAGGTATAGTACAGAAAATAAAAATAAATAAAATAAAAATAAAATTTTAAAAAATTACTTTCTCAAGTTTCTTTCCATTTATTTGTTTAGCAACTCCTCCGAGGCTTTTAAAATCCAAGGTCTTTTAAAATCTGTTTTATGTATTTTATGATAAACAAATTTCTGTTGCCAAAGAAATGATTTATTCCATCAATAAGATAGAAATTTGGGATAATATAGATGAAAATTTTTATATCTATTTTACTACCAATCTCAATAACATGGAGAGGTAAAATATTATCTTACATGGTTTTGAAAATAGCTTGTAAAAATATTAATTCCTCATAATATTACCCTTAGTCTTCAAATACACACTGACTTTATTACCTCTGAATTTATTAGATATATTTATTTATTTTGGCCTGGAGCGATAGCACAGTGGGTAAGGCATTTGCCTTGCACGCGGCCGAACTGGCTGACCCAGGTTCGATTCCTCCATCACTCTCGGAGAACCAAGCAAGCTACCAACAGTATCCTGGCTGCACGGCAAAGCCTGGCAAGCTACCCATGACATATTTGATATGCCAAAAACAGTAACAACAAGTCTCCAATGGAGACATTACTGGCGCCGGCTCGAGCAAATCGATGAACAACGGGAGGACAGTGCTACTGTGCTACAACAATGAAGTTACAAATTTATTTATTTTGAGGTCTCCTGGATAGCACTCAGGGGACCCGGGGCTATTCTTAATGACACTTAGCCTGGTCTTGCTTGGACCTAGAAGTGCTTGGTGTCACCAGGGCAAGTCCAGTGGTATTTAGGAAACCATATGGTCCCAGAAATGGCAACTGGGACCTTCACATAATGGGCATGTGGTGCAGACCTCTGAATTCTCTCCACAGTTATTCATTTTCAGCCACATTTGTACACTGCCTCAGATTCTAACTCTTCCTGCCTGAGTGGTATACTCCTGTGCTACAAATTGTAATGCTACAATGCTAAGAATGTTTCATTATTGACTACAAAATCAGCATCAGTACATCGGAGATAATTCTTATGTGTTTTATATAGAAACATTCTGGAGCTAGAGAGATAGTATAGAGAGTAGGGCACTTGCCTTGCATGCTGCTGACTCAGGTTCAATCTCCAGCAGTACATATGGACTCCAAACCTTCTATAACTGATCCTTGAACATACAGGCAGGAGTACGTCTGACCACAGTCAACTGTAGCCCCCAAATAGAACACTGGCACTGGCCTCCTATTGTTCATTGATTTGCTCAAGCGGGCACCAGTAACATCTCTACTTTGAGACTTGTTACTGTTTTTGGCATATTGAATATACCAAGGAGATCTTGGCAGGCTCTGCTGTGGGGGCGGGATACTCTTGGTAGCTTGTCAGGCTCTCCGAGAGGGACTGAGAAATAGAACTCGGGTCGACCGAGTGCAAGGCAAACGCCCTACTTGTTGTGCTATGGCTCCAGCCCCAAATAGACCAAAACAACAACAATTTCTCCAAATAGTCATGATTCCAACAGTATCTATGCCTGTGCACACTTGCCCAAATACCTTTTAAAGTACTGAGAGTTAATAATACAACCTACTTTTCTACTCTTGGAAAATTAATGTCATAAGCACATTCATGTATAAAGAGTATTTTCTTAAGGACACTAGTCAGCTAATTTTCTGAGAAAGCAGCGCTAAGAATCATACAAAATTAATAATATGTGGGTTTTTAACTAAACTATTGTTTGAATGAATGAATGAATAATATCTAAATGAAATGATGAATAAATAGAATACAGAAAGCTGAATTTGTTGCTATGAATGAAGGCCTCTTAGAACAATATGTTGAAATCATTGAGTATTTTCCTAAATTTCTAACAGTTCTGTTTCATTTCGTTCTCCCTCCTGGGGGTCCCATGATAGGCTTCTAGGTATGACCACTTTCTTCTAAGCTCCTACACCTTGATACAAGACCTTTCTGAATCAGCCTTCCAAAAAGTATACATAAGCATAAAGGAGATTCAAAACAGTTTATAAAAGCTTTGGTCAGACCAAATCTGACTTATTCTTCTGAGCCATGGGGTATTAAGGTTCAGTCAGGTAGGAATATCTGTATCCCACAACTCTCCAGAGAACATTATTTTCAAAGAAGATATCCTCTTCACCTTCATTCTGTGTATAAGATGGGAAAAGGATTGGGAAGATATGAAAGTATACAATAAAATCATCTTCGTTTTTTCATGGGAAAAAGGAAAAGACTTAAATACAAAATTTTTAAAAGCCTAACAACGAACTGTCACCCAGGAGGACACTGGGAAATAGCCTACAGAAAAGTCACTAGAGAAAGTCAAATAAAACCATCATAAAATGGATTACCATAAAAATCTCCTGATTTCATCTTTGCTCTTGGTGCAGAAGCCAACATTTATGTAATTTTAAATGCCTGCGTAAAAGATAGAAAATTAGGGTTTCTAAATATTCAGACCCTTCAAAAAGAAGAAATGAATGATTCTGGAAGACTTAAAGCATACCGGGTAAGCACAAGATAAGACCAGAAATTTTAAACCCTAGGTCTATCCACCCCAAGCACTGAGGTGACTCTGACAGTTAGGAATCCCCAATGAGAGGACCTGGAAGATAGGTGGTCTAGATTTACCAAATAAACCAAGGTAAATTTGAGGCATGATCTCAATCCCAGGTGCTGTCCGTATGCTGGAGGCAATCATGACTATCTCATGACCTGGGGTCCTCATCAAAAGAAAATAAAATTTTTTAAAAAAGAAGAAATAATTGCCCTGTGAATTTAAGACAATATAGTAAGGTATAGAATCAACCAGACACTCACGGGACCCTATGTGGTTCAGGGATCAAACCCATGATGGCCGGGCCATTAGCAACATGCAAGGCCAGTGCCTTGACCTCTGTACTATTGCTCCAGCCTTTGAAGATGCTCTTTTTAAAATACTGGTATTTTTCTTATAGGTTTCCTGCATCTCATCTTTGAGCTCACCTCACCACCTTACCCTGTAAGGCAAGAGTGTTCGCCTTGCATATGACTGAACTGGGATCAATCCCTGGCTCCTCATATGTTCCTCTGAGTCTGCTAAGAGTGGTCCCTGAACGAAGAACCGAAAGTTAGCTGAGCACCAGCAGGTAGGGCTCCTGTCCCCCAGAAATATCCATCTGAAGGAAAAAATGATAAATTGAGACTGATAGAGAAATTTAAAACTAAACATTTTAGTTCTAAAGTGGGCTGGAGTGATAACACAGCGGGTAGGACGTTTGCCTTGCACATGGCCGACCCGGGTTTGATTCCTCCATTCCTCTCAGAGAGCCCAGCAAGCTACTGAGAATATCCTGCCTACACAGCAGAGCCTGGCAAGCTGCCTGTGGCGTATTTGATATGCCAAAAACAGTAACAAGAAGTCTCACAATGGAGACATTACTGGTGCCCACTGAAGCAAATCGATGTACAATGGGAGGACAGTGCTACAGTTCTAAAGCAACAGAGTGACACTCAGTGTTGATGGCATTTTGACTCGACAGATCTGAATGTTAGTGTCGACCTTACTCTACCTCCTTAACTCTACTGCAGTCACTGAGCAAAGAACCCACGTAAAAAGGGCATGAGAAATTAGTTGTGTGTATCAGCTGTGACAATAATATGGAGCCCTCCATGAACTTTGGATGTTTTTCTTCACTCAATTTTAACACTGATCTAACATCCTAAGAACAGAGACTTAGGCCAGTTGTGACTTTTAATATTAATTTACTTCTACCCTACTTGGTGAGGTAAACCTCCCAGCCAATATCCTAGGGATCTTTTTGAAAACAGAAGAAATTTCCCTCATTTCGCTTGGTCCCTGCTGACTCCTCGACTCCAGCCATCACAGCAGACGCGCATCTGAATCAAAAGCTCTAATCATCACGCATCACACTGCTCACACCTACATACACTTCTTGTCACTGGATGAAAACAGGTAGGAAGGAAAGGAGCAACATCCAGCCTGATTTCCAGGGGAATCGGTGTAAACTCTCAGAGAATGACTTGAGTGACACAATATTAATGATATTTAATGAGCTCAAAACATGATAACATGGGTCTTCAGCAAAGCACAAGAAGGCAAGGGACGGAAGTGAGGAAAATGCAACCATGATTGATGGAAACAAAGAGTATGGTAAGTGATATTTTTTAAAAAGTCGATCGAAGGTCTGAGCAGCACAATAACTACTGAGAAGGAAAAGATCAATGAGCTCCAAGACAAGATGCAGGTAACCTATAAAGAGGAAAATAAAAAGATTGGGAAAATGTCTGAAAAAGAAATGAAGAGCACACCAAAGAACTATGGATGAGTTGAAGTGAATCGATTTAAGAATCATCGGAGTCCAGGGAGAACAGAAAGACAAATTCAATGATAAAGTTAAAGAAATCCAGAATTGAGGAGTTTAGGCACTGAGATGAAGAGGTCCAAAGGATCCCAGTAATAAAATCCCAAATAGAAAAATTCCAAGATATATTATAATCAGAATATTGCAAGAAGCAAAAACAAACAAACAAAAAAAACTTCTATACAAAACAGAGTCCATAAGATTCACAGCAGATCTATCAAATGTGAGCCAGAAGGAAATGGTGGGATGTAGTATGAAAACTTAATGAAATGCACACATTGCCAAGCATATTCTACCTAGCTAGTTTATCTTCATTCATATCTGAAGGAATTTGATACAGGGCTTTATGGATAACAAACAGTACCTTAAATTATTATTGTATAAGTTTTGCAAGAAGCATTGAACTTCTTTAAAATATATGACAGACATTATTATTATCAGTTTTGCAAGAAACATTGAATTTATTTAAAATATAAGACTCTTCTTAGCACTTTGCCAAGTATGGTATTCATTCACGGCACCATGGTTACCCTCTATTAGATTAAATATGGTCTTATTAATTACTTATTAATGCAGATACTTATGAATTATCTATAATGTATTTTCAAATATAAAGCTAATGCTCCCTTATCAGGATAAAACACTCTGTTACAGTTTTATAAGCCTATTTAAAATTCTCCCCTTTAAATTCCCTTAATTCTCCTCACTCTTGTTAAATTGTATATTAATAGGATTTTATTTATTTCATGTAAATTTTAAAATGTATCAATAGTATTAGTCATTCTATTATTTTATAATTTATATATCTGAAAAAAATATATATATACAATTTTGAAAAAAATATTTCCATCTATCTATCATTGGTTTAAAATTTTATGAAATTCAGGAGTTTAGCTTTACTCATTTATATGTGTTTAGGAGTAATACTCCACAATAAATTTAAATATAGATATCTTCGTCATATATGGGTATACAAGGAAACATACTAAGGGAGCAAAAGAATCATAATATGTTGGAGTGATGTGAACATGAAAAAGCATAAGTAACAATATTGTAAATCCAAGTTCCTCAATAAAAATGTTTAAAATAATAATAATAATAATAATAATAATTTAAGGATGGAATCTGAATGCTTAATTTACCTATTGGTAAAATAAATCCTTACTAGAATGGAGGAAAGAATTACATATAAAATAGCGTTATTATTCTTTTACATTCTCCTTTCTGATATATAATTATATACATATTTGTCTGAAAAATATGAACTCTCTCTAATATGGATACAATTTCAGAAATGGCAAGCAACATGCCTTAAAAGGAAATAATTTAATGAGTATCTGAAAGATATTTTTAAACTTAATTCATTTTCAGGCAGCTTCTTATAAAATATCATTACTATTTTATTTCTTGTCTTCAGTGAAAAATAATGCAAGACGGTTTTTCCTGCACATTCTTTTTTAAAAAGTTCAATGCCATAGGTATAGGGATGGTAAAACTTTACAAAGTTTTACCCTTTGTAAAACTTTTACTTGGAGGGTTGTGGGCACTCTTTGGTGACTGCTGGGTGCAAAATATTTGTGCGTCTATACTATCTACAATAGTAGCCATTTTACCTAATCTATAACTAAAAGATAGCTAAAACTAAAAAGACATTTAATGAAAGAAATTCCATGTCCTAGTCTTGACTTCTTAAAAAAGTACACATACTTTCAAAATATCATATAGACAACATATAAAAGTAATATGAAGACAGTTATTGAGAATGGAATCCTAGTTTCAAGGACCATCTCAGTAAGAAGCTCTCTATGAAGTGCTCATCATTTTAGTCATGGGTACCTTTCACTTTCTTGGGACACTTGGTTCTTAGGACACTTATAAGTCAGGAAGCCCCTGAGGATGTTTTTATATTCATAGAATGTATGGAAATCGCAGTTATATTATGTTTCTCACTTGTATACTTGTTCTGTTCATCAGGATGTTTTTTGTGCTACATGTGCATTGGTTGATTAAAATGTATCAATGAGAAAGTTACTAATTAATAACACATGGGGTGAAGCCTTTGTAAAACTTTTCCTTTTCCTTTTCATCTTTACGTTTATTGACATTGTGGAATTCAGTGGGCTTTTATTAGTGTGGATATAACAGGCTTTCTCAACTTAAGTATGATACATTTTGAAATAAATCAGAGGTTTCTTTAGATAGGTGGTCCATGAACTTGTGGTACAGTTTGCAGATAGAAAAAAAAAACTATTTTCACTTAACATTTGGTACACCTGGATCAGGTATACTGTTCTCAAGAGGTACGGTTATAAAAAGTGTAATATGTAGACATTTTTATTTCTGCATTAGTGGTTTGGAGCAATAGCACAGCCGTAGCTTGCACGCTGCCAGTCGTGCCAGGTTTGATTCCTCCGCCCCTCTCTGAGAGCCCGGCAAGCTACGAGAGTATCTCGCCCGCACGGCAGAGCCTGGCAAGCTCCCCGTGTCCTATTCGATATGCCAAAGACAGTAACATCAAGTTTCACAATGGAGACGTTACTGGGCCCGCTTAAGCAAATTGATTTTTTGGTTAAAAAGGTTAAAATCACTGGAACTAGATTGTGTATACGCCTTTGTGGATGCTGTCCTATACATTGTAGGATGTTTGACAGCATAGCAAGTATCTACCCACTAAATACCAGTAGCAAGACCATTCTGCCATGACACACATATGCACCTTTCTGACAATTAAGTTCCTGCGGATATTGCCAATAGGGAGACCCTGTAGGCAACATTGTACCTACAGAAAACCACTGATCATGAGGCAGAGTACATAAAGCAGGAGAAAAATAATTGATCAAGAATCAGGAATCTTGGATTCTAATCCCACCCCAATTCTGCCTCTGGCTAAGCAATCTTGAGCTAGTTACTAATGTTCCTGAGCATTATGTTATTAATGTTCCTCATCTATACCAAAAAAATTAACAGATAATCTTTAAGAAAGTTCCAAACTCTTCTGACTGGACTTGTCTTTTCAAGAAACTAAGACTTTGTCTTTTATATAACAAGAAGGACAATTTCAACATTATTAATGCTACTTGATAAAAGCTATTTATTTGTCTGGCAAAAACTGTTCCCACATTTTTATATCTGTGTCTCATAATTCCTATGGCTGGCAGTTCATATAATCCATCACATTTATATGGGAGAAAAAAAGAGCCTAGCTTGGTGGACTTAGAAGGAACATAATCTCCTAGGTAACTATTTATTTCTTGCATCGTTATTAATGGCACTCCGTTTTATCTGTAGCATCCATTTGCTGCTGGCTATGAGTCAAACTTCTAAAGGAAAGATTATATTCATAATCACTTTGAACCATTTTTTTTCCTACAGATTGGTGAGTCACTAGGAGAAAATATTGAAAACAAACTTTGTTGATTGACTTTAGGGACAATATGAAAGGTCCAGCAAATTTCCTTACTCCATCCAAAGTTAACACTTAAAAATGAGAACTCGATGTACTGAACACATTGGCTATAGGAAGTACTGGTTTGTTCCCTGGTACTATATAGCCTCTGAGCACCACCAAGAGTAACCCCCAAGCATAGAGTAGCACCTGAAGCACCACTTCTGTGAACCAAACTCAACCCATACACACACCAAAAAGTGTGGTCCAAGGAAGTTATCACCATAAAGCCTTGAGAGCTGTGAATTACCCTACTGCAAATAACAGGACTTTTCCAAGCTCAGGTTCAATTCTACTGATTGCAGAAATGCAGACCTCCTTGCTCTCTTCTTCAAACTTGACCCTTTGTGCTTTGACCTCATTCTTTGCAGGAACTTAGCTCCAGTTAGAAGTGAAATTCCCTGAAGTAATAAATTTTTAGCCAAAGGAACCCACAAGGAACCAAAATTGAATGTCCTGAACTCTGTGTAATACAGAGATTTAAGGACTCATGTTGGGCGTTGTTAGGGTTAATCTGGTTTGTCTTCATTAGGAGTTCCATCATACCTCTTAAGGAGACTGAGAAAACTAATTTCTGCATATGTACCATAACATTGCGTAATAAATGCCAGTCTTTTTTTTTCGATTTTTATTTTTTTTATTAGGGAATCACCTCAAGATACAGTTACATGCTTACAAACTTCCATGTTTGTGTTTCAGTCATACAATGATCGAGTACCCCTCCCTCCACCAGTGCCCATTCTCTACCATCAATGTTCCCAGTATCCCCACCACTGCCTCCCCAAACACACTCCTCAAACCACCTTTTTGGTAGGCGGATTCCCTTTTACTCTCTCTCTCTCCTTTAGGGTGCTGTGGTCTGCAATGCAGGTATTAAGTGGCCCTCATGTTCGGTCTATAATCTACTTTACGCATGTATCTCCCATCACTAGTGGGCCCTCCAAACACCCTTTACTTGGTGGTCCCTTCTCTTTTCCCCCAGCAAGTGAGGCCCGCTTCCAAGACATGGAGCAAACCTCCTGGTACTTATCTGTACTATTCTTGGGTGTTAGTCTCCCATTCTGTTAATTTATATACCACAGATGAGTGCAATCTTTCTATGTCTGTCCCTCTCTTTCTGGCTCATTTCACTTAACATAATGTTTTCCATGTTGATTCACTTATATGCAAATTTCATGTCTTCATCTTTTCTAACAACTGCATAGCATTCCATTGTGTAGATGTACCAAAGTTTCTTTAATCAAAGTTTCTTTAACCAAACTTTAACCAAAGTTTCATCTGTTCTTGGGCACTTGGGTTTTTTTCAGATTTTGGCTATTGTAAACAGTGCAGCAATGAACATACAAGTGCAGATGTCATTTCTACTATACTTTTTTGCATCTCCAGGAT
>JAOXYA010000019.1:38863550-38877711 GCA_028565675.1 Sorex palustris | reverse complement strand
CATGGCGTACCCAATATGCCAAATACCAGTAACAATGATGGGTCTCATTCTCCTAACCCTGAAAGAGCCTTGAATATAAACATTTTCATATTCAAATCAAATTTTCACTTTTTAAAATCTCAGGGCTAGGGCGAAGGAGAAGTCACTGGGGCCTGCTCGAGGCAATCGACAAACAACAGGATGATCATGATCTTGATCGTTAATGATAGTAAGATTTGACTCACTCAAAGAGCACATGCTCCACAAAACAGCCCTGGGTTGGAGCTGCAGCACTACAAAAGAAAATAGTGAAGACTGGGGCCGGAGCAACAGCATTAACAGGCAGGACATTTGCCTTCTACAAGGCCGACCAGGGTTCAATCCCTGGTATCCCATATGGTCCCATAAGCAACACCAGGAATAATTTCTGAGTGCAGAGCCAGGAGTAACCCCTGAGCATCGCCGGGTGTGACCCCTTAAAAAAGCCAATAAATAAATGAAGTTGAAAAAGAAAAAGAAAATAGTGAAGGGGCTGGAGAGATATAGGGTGTTTGCCTTGCATAAGGCTAAGGCAGGGTTTGATTTCCAGCACCCCATATGGTCCCTGGGTTCACCAGGAGTAATTCCTGAGCAGAGCCAGGAGTAATATGTAAGTAAGCTCTGAGCACCACCAGGTGTACCCCCAACCCTCCACGCCCAATAAAAAGAAAATAGTACAAATTATACCCTCTTACCAAAATTTAAATAATATAGCTGATTATAGGGAGAGGGTTGTACAGAAAAGTCATATCAAGTCATCTTACTCAAATGGCACTTTATGCCTTTTAATTCTCATATCACCCTCAGATTCCTCCTCCCTGTTTTTTTTTTTTTTTTAAAAAAGGAATACTCTGAACTGCAAGTTGTTGGGAAGTCTCATGTAGACTCTGGAGATGATCATGGCAAATAACAATCTGCACCTTCAAGTTCCTCATTTGGGTAAGCAAAAGGGGAGCTGGGGGCCAGAGAGATAGCAGAGGGGATAAAGCACCTGCCTTGCACATGGCTGACCCTGGTTTGACCCCCCACATATGGTCCCCTGAATCCCACCAAGAATGATCCCTGAACACAGAGCCAGGAGTAAGGCCAGAGCACCCCGGGGTATGGCCCCAAAACCAAAAAAGAAAGATGAGGGGAATTGGAAATCTCAAAAAAAAAAAAGGTTAAGGAGATTTAAAACTCTCATTTCCCATATCGTCAATAACTAAGAACTTCCTTAAATTTCCAAACTAAGGTTTATCACAATTTTCTATATATTTATTGCCTTTATTCTTCTGCCCCTCTCGGAGAGCCCGGCAAGCTACCGAGAGTATCTTGCCTGCACAGCAAAGCCTGGCAAGCTACTCGTGACATATTCAATATGCCAAATACAGTAACAAGGCTCACAATTTGTTGTGATACGTTACTGGTGCCCACTTGAGCAAATCGATGAACAACAGGAGGACAGTGCTCCTGTGCTACTTTTTAAATAAATGTGGCATTTCTCTTAAATTGCCTTCACATTTACTTAGAAACAATGAAGATGTTTATTTCTTTTCTAGACAGTGGCACTTAGCTGCTAAGTGTGGTGTGGCAACACACATTTGAAGGGGTAAAACTTTATCTACCCTGAAACAGTCTTGTAACTCAAATGTTACACTTCAGTAAAAAGTAAATTGGAAAAAAAACCTATTATCATTAATCAATAACACTATGGGCAAATGGAAAGTAACATGAGTACATTTTAACATCTGCCTACAAATAATCAGTCGATGCAATCAAGAGAAAAATTTAATGAAAGTAATCTGTCAAAAATAAAAAGAAAGAAAACCCAAACAGAAAAATGTTTCAGGAGACATTTCTATCAATAGATACCCCTAAGGTACTGCTTGTATTGATATTTGGACATTACTGCCATCAATAATCAAAATTTGAACACAAACAAGTCTCTTTTGCCAGAGGTAAACACATCTCCCCAAAGTAAAATGAAGGCCCCATGCCTGCCAGATGGTACTTACAGAGATAACAGATGGGTCCCCACGCTGAATCTCTGCTTTGTTAGGGGACTGGAACTGCACGGGGAGGTAGGTTTTATGAGGATCACTTGTAAACACCATCTAGACAGGGAAGAAGTTCCATGTTTCATTCAACTGCCTCCGCTTTCAAAACAAATCTCTCTCAGAATAAACTTAATTATAGCCATGTCGATGTTTCCCCCCCCAATCTTATTCAGGAAGAACAAAAACAGCATGAACTTGTTTAGTATCTCACGACTTGGAACTGTATCTTTTGACACAGTATTCATGTAAGAAATGAATTTTTCTACGTTTTTGGAATCCCGGTTTCAAATAACTATTAAATGTTGATAAAAATCAGTCCCACAAAGACCAAACATGCTTTGTATTTAAGTCTTAGTCAACAATGTTTGCAAAACCAGTCACAAACATTTGTGAAAGGTCCTTTTCAGACCTGCTGTGCTGAGTTGGAACTCAGTCACGCCAGGACTACAGCATGTGGATGATAAGGGGGACCTGTTTTAACTCAAAGAGTTCAAGTACCTTACACACTCAGACCACTTATCAAAGGGGACACATTCTGAGAACTGTGTCCTTAGGGAACTTTGTTGTGGTAGGAATGTAAGCATGCAGTGATTACACAAACGCAGATGGCACAGTGTTCTATACACTCAGACTATTCCTATACAACCTACTGGTATCACTGTGACATCCTTAGTCCGTTGTTGACAGAATGTCTTTAAGCAACACATAACTGTAGTCGGTGAGACTCTATTTCCACTGACTCTGTGCTAACACTTGCCTTCCCACACTGCTTCCCATCCTTCCAAGCCTCTTTCTTGCTGCAGTCTGTTCCCTCCCCCAAGAATTTACTTCCCACCCCCCCTCTACTTTTTCAAATTACTGCCAGTCTCCAAGGCTCACCTCGTCTCTAGGGGCCATCCTCATTCACAAGCATTCTTCACTCCTATACAATTTAGCCTGGATATTTGAGTCTCAGCTTTGGGACAGAAATTATTGTAAAATTTCCTACCTACTTATTCCAATATGCTTGGTTTGTTTTGAATATTCTCCTCAAATTTTTAAGTAACAGTGATATTCCCAGATACCTCAAACACTTTGTAACTGCACAAAGTCAGAAATCAAGCCCTATCTTTTACAATGCAACCCAGACTGAGGAGATAATGCAAAGGGTTGGAGGATGTGCTTTGTACGTAAGGGGCCTGGGCTCCTTCCCTGGTACTGCAGAGACCCCCTGAGCACTATGGAGTATGGCCCCCACAGAAAAAAATTCTGACTAATGGTTCAAGCACAAAGAATGAAGAATGCTAAACACTAATGCATGAAATCATTTAGTAAGATAGGTCTGGAGCGATAGCACAGTGGTACGGCGTTTGCCTTGCACGCAGCCAACATGGCCAAGCCGAGTTCGATTCCTCCGCCCCTCTCGGAGAGCCCGGCAAGCTACCGAGAGTATCTCGCCCGCACGGCAGAGCCTGGCAAACCCCCCGTGATGTATTCGATATGCCAAACACATAACAACAAAGTCTCCATTGGAGACGTTACTGGGCCCGCTCGAGCAAATCGATGAACAACGGGAGGAGAGAGAGAGAGAGAGAGAGAGAAGATAGGTCTAGAATGTTTCCAATGATCAAGTTGTTTCTTAAATTTAAGACGCATTAAAACTGCTAGAAATGATATAAAATTTTTGCAGTGAACGAAGGACCTTCCTAACAAATTTGGCTGATAACTAGGTTGGGAAATTTGTGTTCCCGTAGAGATTATCTTAAAATGTCACTATAATAATCAAGAGGAGAAGGGACAGAAGGGAAGCCAAGGAAGTGGAGGGAAGGGAAGGGAAACGTTTTTCTTTTTTACCTGCTGGGTCCCACAGCCCTGGCAGTGTCCCGGGAGCATAGACGGCATTGGCTTGGGTGCTGATGGCTTCTTGTAATACTGCGGATATGCTTTGTCCATGCAGTTACTGATTTCTTTTGAGTCCGTTACCGCCTGGATCCTGACTCTTTCGCATCCCTGAGATGAACAGTAACTGTGGCCTTCCCTGTGGCTTTTGGCTTTGAGATATAAGAACAACAACCTGTCCGGAACAGAAAACAATTCACTGGGCATTAGATGGACTCTCCAAGGCGTACCAAAATTCCTCAAACTGACTCATGGCAAAAGGGGACATTCCTCCGACATAGTGATCTCTCTTAAAGAAAAATCACAAAACGAATAAAGCTGTTTCTGTTTCCTTTCCATGCTAAGATCCTAGGTCAAACTATGAAAGTATTTTGATAACCGGATTCAGTCATTCTAAAAAAATATAAAAAGTAGTTTCTGGTTTGAATTAGTTCAGCACGCATTTGGAAAGGTTGGACTCTGGCTTGCCTCAAAAATTCTTTGCAAAACTTTATACTTGTGGTAAGTTTAGGATTCAGTAAATTAGTGTGGTTTACTCCTTTTTGTTGTTGTTGTTTATAAATCATTTTGGTTTCAGGCACAAAACTGGAAGAATAAAAACAGCAACTGACTTGTTTGGCTAAGCCCAAGATACGGTCTGAAATCAATTCCTGTGATATTTATAAGGAGCAGATGGGCCGAGGGTTCCTTCTGTCTGTACTTTGGCCAAAATCAAGCAAAATGAACAGTCCCACCCAATCTGAATTATTGTCCTACTGCCAAGATGAATGGAAAAGTAACGTCAGGCAGCGATCCAGCGTCTTTCAGCAAACGTCTTTCTTCTAAACCAAAAGAAGTCAAGATTCTAAAGGACTTGATCAAAAAATTATTGATTGCTGGAGACGAAGAATCCATATCAGAATATGAGGTCAATGAATAATGCAAAGGTAGCAATCAAGGCTCCAGCATCTAGTAATCCGATCATACCTATGTAAGGAAGGACAAGGCCAAGGCCACGATGTTTGAAATACAGTCACATCAACATCATCAAAATGAATTCTAACCTCAGGGGAGCCGAGGGATCTAAAAATATCCAAATGAAAAAAAAAACATTTTTTTCCTGCTATCTTTTTCCATCTACTCATTTGTGATCGGCAGTCTGTGCTTAAAATCTGGGGTTTTCCACCGTTCCAGTTATTTCTGTGGAAGATGAACTGAGAATGTGGAAATTTGGTCATCTGAGCAAAAACCCAGGCTTACTATTTAAGCCTGATCAGAAATTGAGAACAAAAGGCAGTGATAAGAAACAGTTTAAGGAGATCACGCTGGCTCCTAACGAGGCCCTGGAGAACAAATTATTCCCATCATATTCAAAGGCTAATACGGCACTTACTAAACCGGAACCTCATTCCTCCGATCAATCTTGACGCCCTTGAACCTCTGCTCTGGCCCCAAACATGCCATGCCATGGATTCCCATGCTCCATGCATTTATCCACACTGGGACAGCTCACCCACTGCTTCTTCTGCTCTACCTTAGGCCTCAGGAGATTACCCCGGAATTACCCTCTTGACCTGGTCTCTGTTACCACAGGTTAAACTTCCAGATTTTCTCCCGAGGCACATTAAATATCCCACTACAAAGCATTGGAGCCTTTGGCTCTCAGGTTACCTGCTTCCAATGCCCACATGCTTCAGTGGTGGATTGTGAATACACGGAAAAGTAAACGTGTCTTACTTACATCGGCATCTTTAGAGAATTTAGATATTGGAAGGCACTAGGAATATCACTTAAGGAAGGGATGGGAAAGGAGCATGCTGTTTGCCAGAAGAGTACAGGAGATCAAGCCTACCATAACCCAAGGGCTGAGAGACTGTAACTGGATAAAAGTAGACAAAGCCAACAGGACCCCAGGTGAACAGGATTAGAATAAAAAAGTGGAAAGATGCAGCCTAGAGAAAGTTGAAAGCAAACATGCCAAGGTTATACAGTGTATGAAAAAAAAAAACAAACAAAATACTCAACTCAAGGTCAACTTGAGAGACAGTCTTCAACTTTCACTGAATTAGGAACGTCATCATATGTAAACAATCATTTGCAGAGTTATGGGGGGAGGGGGTGGGGAAATCAGTTTAATTTTCAATTCGGCCCACCGGTTCTCATTGACAAGGAAAATGTCTCCCTTGAAATCGCCTTAATAGGTACATGGCAAACATCTTCACTCGATTCCGGCTGCCAACTCTAATTACATGTCATCCAAGCTCTCCTCTAAGCCTCTAATAGTGATGATCGGAGAATTACCCACATCAGCTGCTTCTCTCAACAGCCGTCACATCACAGCCTATTCTTAGCATGCTGAAGAACTAGTAATTTCACCATTAAAGAAAAATAGCAATAATTCTCATTCACTGGTAGCACCAAATTACCCTGTGGCGGAGTCAAAATAGAATTTCCTCTCCGTCTGCTTCCTCTGCAGCTCTTCCAGGGAGCTCACGGGCTCGTACTCCTCCATCCGGGATAAGGAGCCGTTCTGCCGCTGCAGAAAGCCAAAAGTGACCTGGAAACTTGTGTTGGATGGGTAGCAGAGGCCAACTCGAATCCAATCATTCCTGTCAGAAAAGAAGAAGAAAAAAAAATTCATTCTGTTTGAGTTCACATCTTGTGAGAATCACAGCATGCAGAACTTGTGCCCGACGTTTTCTTCTCTTTCCGTTTTGCTGTGTACTGAGTCACTACAATGGGAGTCCCAGACCTGGACACACTGACGGATCATCCACCTTCACAAGCAGCCTACAGTTCTCTAGTCAATGCATTTACGACAGCCTGATTCACAAAAATTCCTTGCTTCCAACAGGATTTCAGGGAATGCGAACAGAAGTCAAATAAAGTCCACTTGGGCTATAATTATGATGATATTTGTGTACTAAGGTAGAAGAAACGCTAGTATCTTGACAGCAAACTGGTAAATGTGTCTCCAAAGAATATTGGGGGAAGTGGGGCGGCCTCCCAAGTGATTCCAGGCGGCAGTTCAATATGAGGGCTTCGATGAGGCCCTGCCCAGGCCCTGATGAGCAGGGGATCTTCCAGCCACCCCTGCCAATCTTGGGGGGACCTAGAGGGCTGGACCCAGGATACTTAGGGGCTGGTACCTGCCTGGCCAGCAGGTCAGGCATGCGCTGGGCTTTCAGATGGCTGCTCCAGCACTTCCCTAAGACATTTTGAGAGCTAAGAACGTAGTTCAGTGGAAGGGCTCCTGCCTGCAGGTAAGAGGCCCTGGGTTTAATCCTCTGCACTATTTAAAAATAAAAAACAAGACTTGATGCCACGGGGTGTTCAACAGGCTGGAGTGCATGCTTTGCATGAGGGAGGCCCGAGATCAATCACCAGTACCACACGATCTTCCAGGCACTGAGCCAGGAGTAGCCCCTCAAATAGGTGTGACCTCCCCCCCACACCCCACCAAACAAATTAAATTATTTCAGCCCACGCCACATAGCTACCACCATGTTAATTCACCCCCTGACCCTGCTCTACCAATTCCCAACTAAGTCTTCCAGGAGATGCACGCCAAGTACCTATAATTGATGGAATCACTGGTCCCATGGCTGAAAACTCCCAGGCGCCCTTGGGGGCAGGTGAGCCAAATACTGGCCCAGCCAAAGCCAGCAGCCACACCCACACCCCACACTGCAAGCACCCCAGGGGCTCAACTCCATTGTTACCCAAATATTCTCTGCAGAGACACCAGTCTGTGAATAACTTCAGGGACCTGGTACCCAGGCTGAGAATCCTGGTGTTCTGAGGCGTGGGGGTGGGCAGTCTCCCCTCAATGTCCCATACTTCTGGAAGCCCCCACAGCCACAGCCACCTGCCGTAGCCACTGCCAGGTTGACCCATTAGCCCAGACCACAGATCCTGAAGTCTCTAGACCTTGCAGTCACATACACGAGATTGGGATACCTCCTTACTGCTCAATAAAATCCAGCAGGAACACACAAAATTAGATGGGACAGTGACATAGAGGTCGACTAAGCTCAACAAAAAAAAACAGTGACACAGAAGGTTCAACTAGCAACAAAGAGCTTAAAAAATTCATAGACAGAGATTTAACAATCAGATGTAACGATTTCACATAGATTTTTTTAATACTTACTGATTTTAATATCGGAGCTTTGTAATCTAATCAATTTTAATTCTACAACTGTATCAACAGTTGTGGCTTTTTTCTACATTAAAATGAATTTTAATTTTTTAAAAATTATTTCATGTTCATAAATATTTTTTATGATTGAGACGAATTACTACTAGGAAAATTGCGAAATACCAAGCTATATGCATTTTTTTCAATATTTCACGTGTAATATCAAATTGCCAAAACGTTTTACTCTTACTGTATGTCCTTAAAAATATACATATTGGTTTTCTGCGATGCATGCCTAAAGCATATAGTATTATAAGACATTGTTACCCAGTAAAAAAAAATAAAATATATATTTAAAACCAAAAGTAACATTTCTCCTAGGAGCAGAGTGATAGTACATCTGGTAGGGTGTTTGCCTTGCACAGCTGGCCCAGGTTAAATTCTCGCACCCTATTTATTCCCCTGAGCCCACCAGGAGTGATCCCTGAGCACAGAGTCAAGAGTACATCCTGAGCACTGCCAAGTGTGGCCTAAACCTACTACCCACACCCCCTGCCCCCGTATTCTAGGCTGCTTAACAAGCTGAGCATATGATGGCATACAGGAGGTCTGGCTTCAATCCCCTGTACCACATGGTCCCCTGAATACCACCGGCCCAGAAAGTATCCATGTCTTACCAAGTAACTCCATAAAGAATTAGAAATGAACACAGAAAGGTTTGAGAAAGATGGTCTATGAAAGGTCATTTATAACAGCAGTAAAAGGGAAAAAAAGACGAAAAACCACCATAATGTTCATGGAGGAAGTGATCAGTTACATAAATCTGGGATATCTCCATTCTCAGCCATACTGGAGGGGCGCTAGACAGACAGTACCAGGGGGAAGGCTCTTTCATTGCATCTGGCCAACCACAGTTCATGGCCCCACCACCACCACATATGGTCCCCTGATTCCACCAGAAGTGATCTCTGCAGGCAGGAACTCTGGAGGTCGGAGTGAGAGTGAAAACAAAAAATATTTGACACTTCACTTTCATTAGAATAGATACTGTTTTTAACCTTATTCCTGCTTTTCTGTATTTTCCGTAACGAGTAAACACAGCTTTTATGACTGCTAAAGTGTAATTTTCAGAAGTAGCTCTATGACAAAATCTATGACCTCTATAATTAAACTAAATTTGGAAACAAAAATTATCCATCTCTTCTTTTCCTCTACCCAAGATGTAATTTCTTACAAACCTTTAGCTCGTTAAGGAAAATCTGACTAAGTTTCAAGCCCATGTGGATTTTGGTGATCTCTGGATCCAGCCCTGTTTCCACTTTAAAAAAATGTTTTTGCTTGCTTACTATTTGCTCCAATGTCATGCGTGGCACTTAGAGAAACCTGCATACCATTTGGATGTAATATCTGCCAGATAGCTTTCTGGATGCCAGTGAATTCTTCGATACACTTTCTCTGTCCTCTTGACAACCCTCGGTTACTTTGGGTGACTTCTCTGCAGCTCACAGATGGTACTGATTCTAAATCGGGTGGTTAGAAATCTCAGTGTAGACACGCAGGGGCAACAACAGATCGAAGAGAAGGCTGCCGTGGGGGTCCAGGCAAGACGTGAGGGCACATGAACTCAGTCAGAAGCAGCGGAGGTAGAAACATAGTTTTGAAAAAAATGGACAAGATAGAAGCAGCAGTAATAAGGAAGAACCAATAAGGTTTGGTCACTGATGGATGGAGAAACGCTAGTAAGAATCCCGGATGTGTCCTGGGAGTTTAGGCTTAGCTGAGAAGGTGGGATTCTCCGTGAGGGCAGGGAGAAGGAGCAACAAGAGCTAGAGATTACCAGCACTTGTTTAGTTTAGATCAAGTGCCAAAGACCTAGAACCTCAGAATAAGTAAGTGCTTTACCATGATGTTTACCTGTCTTGAAAGAGACACCACTTAGAGCTGAATTCCCATGAATATCTTTGTTCTTTCATCCATCTTTGTTTATTTCAGTTGGATATTTTAAGAGCGTTCTGACAAATCAGTTTTCAACCGCTTAAAATGAGAAAACCACTTCCATTTTCAAGTAGACACGCACATATGAGCAATATGTTGGTGTTCCAAAGATGGACTATGACACGCATCTAGATGAGTTTACTTCTACTTTTCCAAACATTCCTCTTTTAGCTCCATCTTCAGGCACGTCTTCCAATCCACCCAAGGTTCCCATCACACTGGATCCACCATTTCTTCAGCACAAACACCCCTTTCCCAACTCTCTTGTCAGAAACATAGTTGGTGATTTTTATGACCTGACTCATTACTGAATCAACTTCACTTCCTCCATGCAGTCTCGACCAACTCCCTTAGGCAGAATTAGTTGCACTATCTTTGGTCCTCTAAAAATTAGTACTGGTTTATTCAGTTCTTTGAATTTTTTTTCCGACCTGTATATTCAGAGCTCCCGGGGGCTTATAATGTTCTTATTCATCTTTACAATAATTGGGCCACACCTGAATCAAATTAGTATAAAAACAAAGCCCTTAGATTGAAAGTGGTATTATTAGGACCAACAACTGAGAAACCAAAAATGGACATAAAAATGATTTCATTGGGGCTGGAGCAATAGCACAGAGGGTAAAGCGTTTGCCTTGCATGCAGCCGACCTGGGTTTGATTCCCAGCATCCCATATGGTTCCCTGAGCACCGCCAGGAGTAACTCCTGAGTGCAGAGCCAGGAATAACCCCTGTGCATCGCCAGGCGTGACCCAAAAAGAAAAAAAAAGTCTCTAAGGAAATGGAGCAACAGTAAAGTGTGTACAGAGCTTGCTTTGCACATGGCCAACCTAGGTTTGATCCCAGGTACCCCATATATGGCCCCCTGAGAAACACCAGGGGTAATCCCTGAGCACAGAAGCAGGCTTAAGCCTCAAGCACTGCCAGGTGTAGCCCAAAGTAAAACAACAAAAAACCTATGATTTCCAACCCAGAATCAGAGATTAAGAGGAGGGTTTTCTGGAGATATTGCCTGTTTCTCGTAATCCTACAATTCCAAAAGAGAATTGGGCCCTGTATCTCAGCTCAGGCCTCTTAATTTCAGTATATGGCGCCTGTTTTTCCTTAAGTTCATCAAAACTATGCTTAATATAAATTTTACCTAATTGGGGCCAGAATGATAGCACAAGAGGTATTTGCTTTGCACAAGAGGTATTTGCTTTGCATGCAGCCAATCCATTTGACCTTCAGCACTGCGTATGGCAACCTGAGCCAGGATAGCCCCTAATCACTGCTGGGTGTGGTCCAAAGGTCCCCCCTAAATATATATTTATAAATTTTACCTAAGCTACATTCTTCCCCAAACCCTATATTATCACTGTCTCTTTAGTGAGGCATTATACAATTTCTTGGAGAGCTTTATATATATAAAGTAAACTTAAATGATCCTATTGGTATTTTAAAATGTGCATCAGAAACTTTGTAATTTACGGTGTTTTAACAAAATTTAGTTTTAGAAAAAAAAGTTCAGAAATGTATGATAAAAGCAATATAAATTCTATACAATATGAGCACAGTTAAACATGCATACAAATACATATTCAAACACATTTGTTGGTTCTGAGGGGGAAATCTGAGTTATTCTAAGAACATTCTTTGGGGCTGGAGAGATAGCACAGAGGGTAAGGCGTTTGCCTTGCACGTGGCCTACCTGGGTTCGATTCCCAGCATCCCATGTGGTCCCCTGAGCACCACCAGGGGTAACTCCTGAGTGCAGAGCCAGAAGTAACTCCTGTGCATCGCCAGGTGTGACCACCCCCCAAAAAAGAAAAACAGGAAAAAAAAGAACATTCTTTGGGGGCTCTGAGTACAGCCAGATGTGGACAAAAAAAAATACAGTGGGTCAGGCACCTGGCTTACATGTGGTCAACTTGGGTTCAATTCCCAGCACTACATGTGGTCTCCTGAACATAGGAGTGAACCTTGAACAAAGACCCAGGAGTAAAGCCCTGAGCACTGCTGGGTGTGGCTCAAAAGCAAAAAAAATAAATAAAAAACAAAAAAAGAACCTGAAATGCTGTCTTTTCAACGTAAAAAAATTAGAGACAGGGGAGACAGTTGGGGCATGAGAGTCAGCTCAACTGGCTAGAGAGAACTTTGCATGCACTAGGTAGGCCTGGGTTAAATCTCAGGATCCCATGCTCCCCAAAGCACAACCGGGAACAACCCACCCCAGTGCCTGTGGGTCCTAAACAAAACTTAGTTCAAATGTGTCCTTTTTGCAACTAGCTAACGATTTAATTAATTTATTTACTGGTGATGCTAAGGGATTTCTTATGCCTCTGTGCTTATTGATCACTCCTGTCAGGGCTCAGAACCATACGCCAGGAATGGAACTCAGGTGGGCTGCATGCAAGGCAAGGTCCAACTTACTATACTATACCTTTATCCCCGAAGCTAACTTTTTTCCTTTTTCTGTTTTGTTTTTGGGGTCATACCTCACAGTACTCAGGAATGGCTCTAGGCTCAGGGATCACTCAGGAAGGATCACTGGTAGGCTCAGAGGACCACATAGGATACCCGGGATAAAACCCAGGTTAGGGCTGGAGCAGTAGTACAATGGGTAGGGCATTTGCCTTGCATGAGGTGACTTAGGTTCAATCCCCAGGATCCCATATGGTCACCCAAGCACTGCCAAGAGTAATTCCTGAATGCAGAGCAAGGAGTAGCCCCCGAACAGGAAAAAAAAAATTCTGGTCAGTCACATGCAAAACACGTGCCCTACCCACTGTGCTATAGCTCGGTACCCAGAAAAAATATCTATTGATGCCGTGCACCCTATAATGGAGCAACAAGTTCAAAACGGCACATTGTTGGGATCTCAGTCACTCACTAAATTTATTTTTTTGTTTGTTTGGCGGTCACAGTCAGCAGTGCCTAGAACTTACTTCTGGCTCTGCCCTCAGAGATCACTCCTGATGGATTCAGGGGACTGTAAACTTCCTAAATTTTTTTTCATTTTATTTCTTTTTGTGTTTTGGAAATAGAAAGATTTCTTGGAAAGCAAAGGGGAAAAGAAAAGAAACTCCCCAGCTTGGAAGAAACTTAGTATAGGACTAAGTTCAAATAACATTTTTTGTTTGGTTGGTTTTGGATGGGGGGGAGAGGGAGTGGTGGGGCTACACCCAGCGGTGCTCAGGGATTATTTCTGGTTTTGTGCTCAGGAATAACTCCTGGCGGGGCTGGAGTGTGTAGGGAACCATATGTGATGTCTCCGTAGACTGTATGCAGGGCAAGCACCCGATCTGCTGTACTATCTCTCCGCCCTCTCCCCATTATATTTTTAAAAATTGGTGACAGAGCCACACCCAGCTCTGCTTAGGGCTTATTCCTGGTTCTGTGCTCAGAGATGACTCCTGGTAAGGATCAAGGGATCATATGGGGATCCAGGGATGGAACCCATGTTGGCCACATGCAAGGCAAATACCCTGCCTGCTATATTCCTGACCCTAAATATATATATATATACACATATATATATCCATATATATATATTTGGTTGGAAGTGGGGGACGTTGAGACACATTCAGCTGGCGGTGCTCAGGATTCTGCAGGCCGTGCAAGGGTTCTAACCCAGTTCGGCCACTTACAAGACGAGTCCCCTGTACTATCTCTCCGGACCCGTCCGTTTAATTTTTACTCGTTTTCAAATGAAGAGAATCTTGAGAATGGAAGTGGACACCTTGCACAAACTAGCTAAGATGAGGGAAGTTGAGCCAAAGGCTGAATGAACACATCCAGGCACTAGGAGGCAGAGCCGAACGAAAAGGGAGGTCCCGCCTCCTCCCTTTTGTCCCTTCCCTTATCTCCTCCTTCCCATCTCGGTCTCAGTATCGCGCCCATCTCCCAGTCACTGATGAAGCAACTTCCGCCCTTAAAAGGGCGGGGCTTCCGCCTTATCCTGTTCTCGCGAGCACCCGCTACCAAAGAAGGGAAAACGGTGGCCACACTTCTTCCTTGCGCTTCCATGAGGTTCGCCGTTATAGTTCCGCCCTAACTACCCCCACGTCCGGCCTGAAAAACCTCTCTCCTCCGGAAGGGGGATCGTCCTGATGAGGACGTTGACAATGAC
>JAOXYA010000019.1:38851176-38862104 GCA_028565675.1 Sorex palustris | reverse complement strand
TGGCTCATGCACTCAGGAATTGCTCCTGGCGGTGCTCGGGGGACCATATGGGATGCTGGGAATCGAACCTGTGTGGGTCATGTTGGCTGCGTGCAAGGCAAACGCCCTACCCACTGTGCTATCGCTCCAGCCCCTAGAATTAGTTTTAAACCAGTTAAATCAAGGTAGTCTCTTCCCAACTTCATAGCATGAATGCTCAAACCACTTCGACATATTTAATACCATATCACTGCCTCTGCAGATGAGCTGGAGGATGAAATGTTAACCAGCAAATGGCAGTACCAGAAAGAAAAAAAATGACTAAAAACTTTTCTAGACACCTTTGTCAATACCAACCCTTAGTTCAATAGCTACCAGCCTGCACTTAAAACTACAGAATGGAAAAAAGTGAGCTGCCCAGTGCATTAGGTCGGTCTAAGATATAAGTCAACAAGACTTAGAAGGTGGAATTCACAACTTTTGTTTTGAATGGCAGCAAAAGAGCATCAGGAGAAAGATTCTGCACTTCCAAGAGGAAGAGGGAAATCCAAGGAGTTTCAACATCTTTATTTAGCTTTCTGCCAAAGACCACGCTTGCTCTATAAAGTGAAATTCTCAATTTCTGTTCATCTCGTCAAACAGACTCTCCTGTCTCCAGACAAGGTCGGCTCCAAGAAAAGCAGCAAACATTTGCAGCCTGCTGCCCCTGGGATGCTTCCTCAGAGCTGGTCCTGTTGAGTAATACTAATCTGACTGCAGAAACCACCACAGGACTTGGGTCGACACAGATACCACCACGTCATGAAGTCAGGCCTTGTGGAGAGCACTCACGCTGAATTCTGCACCACGACGTCTCCGCCTCGAACCCACGCTCCATGGTCATTGTTCTTAAAGGCAATGAGCCTGTCAATTAAAGCAGCAACACGTGGCTTTTCAGGGTCTGCATCCTGATGAGGCCGAAACCTTTCAGGGGAGAAGAAAAAGCATGTTTTAATGAGAAGGTACCAGAAATGGGCTATTTTATAAGCATAAGGTATTTTGAAGTGTCAAAGAGCAGGGTTGAAATTTGAGCTTGGGAACAAGGAGAGAACAAAACCTTAGAATACAAGTTTTTTTTTTTACCATCACATAGTGAAAGAAAATTGTATTTCTTCACACACACACATCACAAAGAAGTTTTTTTTTATATCCTTTCATTTATTCATCAATGTATATTTATAGAATGGGCACTGCAAGAACAGTCTAAGCACTAAAGCTGTGTATCTCAAAAAAAAAAGTGCAGACCAGAAAATTCCATGTTTCCACAACTGGGTGGGGTGGGGGGGTGGGAAAAGTCGGGGGGTCAGGGGGGACACACGCAGATGTGCTCAGGACTCGCTCCAAGTTCTGTGCTCAGAGATCATTCCTGGTAGCGCTCGGGAGACCATATGCAGTGCCAGGATTGCAAACTGGGGTCAGCCACATTGCAGTCAAGTGCCTGAACCACTATAATATCTCCACGGTCAAATTTTCACAAATTCTTAACCTATCTATGATCTGAATATAAATTCATCGAGGAAATTAATTATACAATCCAACACAGAAATGTGAACTAGAGTATTAAACAGTGTGCTAATGAAATAATTTAGTTATAGATCAAACTGTGAATAACACCTTTAAAAACCTAAATTCAAAATCAATTGCATTTAATTGTCTTATTAGTTATAAAGACCCAATTTTTTTTCCTTTTCTTTCTGAAACTCAAGGCTCACAGTAAAAGTAAAAAATACATTGATGTCAAAAGCTGTGTATTCCAGGCCAGGAAAATGGCTCAAAGGCTTGCTGCATATGGTCCCCTAAGCACCACCAAGAGTGACGCCTCAACCCCCAAATCACTAGGAGTGTTCCCCAAAGAAACAAAACTGTCCACTCTAACAACTCAAGTAAAAAATTCCGTTAGCCATCTACTTTAAAAAAAAAATCATTTCTAGCCTAATCTTACAACACTTAGAAATGAAGGTGGGAGGGTGGCAAACAGATAAATTTCAAAGATCAATATAGCAGGCTGAGGTTGTCAATCAGAAAATATCATTCGTTAGGGGCTAGAGGGAACATAGAGCAGATATGGCATTTGCCTTGCATGCAGGCAACCTGGGTTCAATCTCTGGCACCCCAGAGGATACCTTAAACCCCACGTGTGATCATTGAACACAAAGCCAGGAGTAAGCCCTGGGCATCACATGGTGTGGCCCAAAAACAAACAGACAAAAATAATAATAAAGGAAAAAATAAAATATCACTTGCACACCACCCTCTACCATGGTCAGTGGGGCACTGCACACCCAAGGGAAAAATGGGCAAGTTGGCAGTGGGGTAAGAGGGAGAGAGACAGAGAGGTGGGCTGGTGCCAAGCAAAGACATGTTTTTGTTGTTGTTGTTGTTGTCGTTGTTTTTGGGTCACACCCGGCAATGCATAGGGGTTACTCCTGGCTTTGCACTCAGGAATTACTCCTGGCAGTGCTTGGGGGACCATATGGGATGTTGGGAATCGAACCTGAGTCAGCCGCATGCAAGGCAAACACCCTACCCGCTGTGCTATCACTCCAGCCCCAAGGACATGATTCTTGATTTTAAATGCAATAGGGAACGCAGAATAGGAGGGTGACTGCCAGGGACTGAGAGAAATGATGAGTTCACGGGGCAGGGGGCACCACTAGGCCAAGGGGCGCCCCCTTGACTGAAGTTTTCTTGACTGAAAATTTTCTATCTCTGCAGTTAGGTAAGGGAGGCTGGTTCTGGAGATCTGCCATGGACCACAGTGCCTGGGCTAACAATACTGTATTTATTACCGGCTTAAATTTTGCTAAGACGGTGAGATCTTTAAGAAGTATTCTTGGCACACCCCCAAATTAAATCATTAAGTATTACAGCAGGTGAGAGAAAAACTCCGGGAGAATCATGGGTGTGGCTAAGATCTTGATGGTAATGATGACTCTGTAGGCATGAGAGAAATCCCAAACTCCCTGGTTTTATATATGAAATATGCACAACCTTCTCTACATCAACTATAATAAAGAGATGGGAAGCTGGAGAGAGAGAGAAAGGTGGGACGGGGGGAAATATATGATTAAAAGTCATTACAGAGGCTGGAGCAACAGTACAGCAGGTAAGGCACTTGTACACGGCTGACCAGAGTTTGATTCCCATCATCCCATATGGTCCCCCAAGCACCGCCAGAAGGAATTCCTGAGTGTGGAACAACCAGGAATAACCCCTGAGCATCAGCAGGTGAGACCCCATAAGCAAAATAATAACGAAATTTCCTTAAAAATTAAAAAAAAACAACATTAGAAAAAGTATCAGGGAAATGATATGCATGAAATTCATTTTTTTTAACTGGTAAATGAGAGAGAATAGAGACTAGCCTGTTAGATTTTTTTTAAAATATGTTTCTACTTGGGGGCACATTATGGAGTAGGGCAGCAGCACTGGAGTCAAAGCTCTACATCCTCTCTTGAGCGATGCATGTGACATGAAGGAACTCTGACCCAAGGGGGAAGCGTCTGACTGAGCCGTCACCCACTCCTGGCACAGTAACTGCCAGACGGCCTGCAGTCGGCGTGCAGAACCAAGCAGACGGAAGAGTTTTAGAAAGAATCTACGTGTTATTCTTAAGGGTGGGGGATGTGGAATGTAAACCCCCATAAAGCAACATTTGATTTTTCTGCTATAGACATTTCAACTTTCTAGAAGTTCCTATGCATATAAATCAATCACGGCCATTTAACTAAACACTCTATTTTCATTCACTTCCCCCACTGGTACATAAACAAGTGTTGCTACTATTGCCAATTTTTGTTTTGTTCTGTTTTCCTTTTGGGGTCACATCCAGAAATACTCCAGGGTTACTCCTGGCTCTGCACGCAAGAATCACACCTGGCCGTGCTCAGTGTGCTGGGGATAAAACCCAGATTGGCCGTGTGTAAGGCAAGCACCGTACCTGCTGCACTACTGCCTCTGGCCCTATTCCCAATTTTTAAAGACCTTCATTTACAAGGCATCAGGACACCTCCCAACTCTCCCTTAATTGTACTCTGCTTTAAATATGCTCATTGGTTTCATGTTCTTTTAGTCTCTTAAAACACATCTCAAGAGTTTTCTTGGCTGAAAATTTTCGATCTCTGGATTCCTGTAATTTCACATCGTGAGCAGATGGGAAAGATTCATTTGATTAACTGTTGAGTCAACTTCCCATTTGATAAACAGACTAAATATCTTTTGAATCCCAGGAGGAGTCTGATGTTTAATTCATGAGTTAGTCTATTAATCATTTATGCTCAAGTTTTGTCATTTTTACTCATGTCTGGGTTCCATCAGTGCTTATGTGCAAAGTCTATATCTAAATTTATACAAAATAAAAATAAAAGCTAAAAGTGCTATAATTCTTATTCTATAACCACTTGTTTTTAATAATTTCCAAATGGAGTCCAATTCCTTACCAATAACTATGAACGTAAAAATTGCTAAGAAAAATGAAAGAACAGAGGAAAACTTAAGTTTTTATATGATGCATTTATAAAGGAAAAAGTACCCCTAGGATGCTATAAGTATTATTTTATTATCAAAGCTAATTAAAATATCAGTCAATTTTTAATATGTTTACTCATCTATCCACCTATTTATAATCAAACTTTCTCTCTCTCTCTCTCTCTCTCTCTCTCTCTCAGCTATAGGGCAAGAGTCAACTATTTCATATTTAAGTATTTTTCATTGCTATTAACTTAGCAAAGTATATATTACTAGTTCCACTGACTATAATTTCATAAAATTTTTAAAGTTTTAATAACCAGTGCTAAGGTTTTTTGTCTTGTCACTTAAAAGTCTTTGTTTACAATTTTGCAATTTGTTATTGTTTTGATTGGGGGACCATACCCAGCAATACTCGGGTGTCACTCTCAGCTATGCTTAATTTTTGCTAGAAATTGAACCCAGGCAAGTGCTCCATCCAAGACACAGCTTCCACTACTCATGCATTATTTTGTTTCCTGTGTATACGCTCTCCTTTTTCTTGAAGTTTATCCCTTGTATTTTTCCAATTCATAGCTTTCCCTGTATTTTATGTAAATGCTGCCCCAAAGTTTCTTAGTATCTCAAACACTATGACACATGCTATATAGTCACTGCTTTTAAAATGTTTCAGGCTCAGCTTGACCTTTAAGAAATCTTGAAGAGTAATTTTATTAGCAGAATTTCTCAGTTCTGCCTGACCTCATGCATTTTCCCTGTGCAGCCAGGATCCTGTCTCAGACCTAAATCTGCTCACTGACCTACAATACAGCTCCTCCTTTCTGTTTTCTTTCTGTTTTATTATCAAAGCTAAGTTTAACATCAGTGCGGCTTCCCCTATATATTTTCTTTATGAACAGGAGAGCCTCACTTTCTTTTCTGAAACCTCTCCATAGAGCTTCCTACTAAATCCAGCACTTTTTTGTGCTTGTCAGTCAACTTAGAAGTAAGAGAAAATAACATGGACACAATTTCTGCTGAATAGGGTGTTAAGTTGTCATCTTTTCCAGAAATTTCTATTTCCATAGGAGAGATTTTAATTATTTTGGCCCATGAACAGCACGTAAAGGAACTTTGCTGAAATGCTAACCCATATCCCAACCACATTTGGCGGTTATGAAAGAGTGTAACAGGAGCCTGGTTATGATGGGAATCCAGGGACACACATGATTGAATCAGAACCAGCCTGATCATCAAGTCTGAAACCTTTCCCTGTGTAAGAGATTATATCCTCTGGGATTACATGAAATCATCACAGCTTGTTTGTGAATAAATCATATTCTACTGCAGACAAGATCTAAATCATTTACAATATATTTCTCCACTTGTTTTTTTTTAATTGTTGTTGCTGTCTTCTGTGTTCTCCTCAACAGCAAATAAAAACTGTGAAAAGTTTTTATTTGATAAAAAAAACACTTTTATCAAAAAAAGGAGCATGTAAATTAACTTCTTTGGCATCTTAAGACCTAGAAAAGCAGAATAAGTGTTTTTTCAACCACCACCTACAAATTTTGACAACTGGGACTTAAACCCATCAGTGACGAAAAGTACGATAACTTAAATCAGAAAGTTTTGCTTTGGCAAGAAAGGATTTAAGTGTAAGTTAAAAGGACCATCCCTACCTTGCGCTGTTATCCAAACAGAGGTATTCCCTTGGGTCAGCAGCACTAGCATTGGTTGTTTTGACACCTTTGTCAATAAATAAGCCAGCCTGGAAAATATAATAATGGGTTCAAATATATACATAATGACTTATATTTTTATATATAATAATTTATGAAAATAGTCAACATTGTCTACCAAAAAATAAAATAAGGGAGAAGAAAGAGCATAGCTAACATGAAAATAGCTACTTTTTCTATAGTTTCTATAATTTCAGTGAGTCAATATTTATGAATTCAACTAGCGTTAAATTTGTGAAAGTCTAGGGCCAGCAGTGCAGCGGACAGGGTGCATGCCTTGCACATGGCTGACCCAGGATCAATCCCCAGCATTCCATATGATCTTCAAGCAGCACCAGGGTAACCCCTGGGCATCTCTGGGTGTGACCCAAAAAGCAAAAAAAATAAAAAAATCTTTATAGTTGGCACCAAGCATTATACATTAACAAGAAAACCTTGTCCTCTGTTACTATCAGAAAATAGCAGGAAGACATGCAATTAAATAAACAACTTATTCTATACAATATTATAAGCATGTGATACATATAATAAAGAAAATAGATATTTGGCAATGTATAAGAAATGCACCAAGAGGGGACCTGTTGCAAAGATGGTAAAGGATTGAAGGAATGTTCCCTAAAAGAAGAGACCTTCTAATGTTCAAAACACAAATAAAGGATGCAGAGAAAGGTATTGAACACGGAACAATGTTTTCCCGTGGTTCGTCGATTTGCTTGAGTGGGCCCAGTAAAGTCTCCATTTAAAGACTTGTTGTTACTGTGTTTGGCATATCGAATACGTCACGGGGAGCTTGCCAGGCTTTGCTGCAAGGGCGCGATACTCTCAGTAGCTTGCCGGGCTCTCAGAGAGGGGCGGAGGAATCGAACCTGGCTCGGCCGGGCTGGCTGCATGCAAGGCAAATGCCCTACCACTGTGCTATTGCTCCAGCCCAGAGAAAGGTATTAGGCAGGCAAAAAGTTAAGTTGAGGATAAAGGGTATGGGGTGGGTATATGTAGCAGCTAAGGAACCCAAAGGAAAGCGTTCAAGGGAATCCTTTATACAAAGTCACAAAATGAGATAGTGTGGCATGTGTAAGGGGAAAAAGAACCTTCCAAAGACTAATAGGAAGCACTCAGAGAGGGAAGATAAATGCCAGTAACACAGAATTGATTCAAAAATCAGGAAAATGCAACATTTAATGAAGACAATATAATCAACAACACTGTACGAAACAATACTCTAGCTACAAGATGGATAAGGACCTGGTGAGAGATCAAAAAGGAGACAGTGGTAAAAAAATCAAGTAGGAGGAGACTGCCACCGTCCAGAAATGTGACGTGTAAGTTATGGTAGAAGTGACAGGGATGTGGAGTGAGAATTCCTTGGTGACAGATAGCAGCTAGGAATTAATTAAATATCGAAGGGACAGGCAACAATAAACGTTCATGTGTTTCCAGTTTGCTTGCTAGACTTTTTATTTCTAGAAATTGATGTGCGCTGGAGAGACAGAACAGTGAGTCAAGCACTTGTCTTGCATGTGGCTGACCTGAGTTCGATTCCCTGCACTAAATATGATTCTCTAGAGCACACTAATAGAGATTCGTGAGCACAGAGCATGAAAGGAGTACTGAGCACAGGGAGATGTGGTACAAACCGGAAGAAGAAAGAAATGTGAGAATAAGTAGAAGAACGAAAATAAGGATATTGTGGAAGATAAAAGTAATAGAAAAATATCATACTCAAAGCTGGTAAAATTAACATTGCAAAATGGGCATCCTACCCAAACAAAGTTTCAACGCAACTGCTACCAAAATTCCACTAACCTTCAAATTGGCATTCTTTCAATATAGCAAACATCACTGAAATTCATATGAACCACAAAAAAAAAAACCCCAATACCCACAGCAAACCTGAGAAAAACATAAAAGACATCCCATTCTCTGACTTCACACTATTATAATTAAGGCTAAATAGTCAAAAGAGTGTGGTGCAGGAATAAAAATTGACACACGGATCAGTGGAATACATTTGAGAATTCAGAATCAACAAACCATATGTGGACAGTTATCATGACCAAGAAATCAAGAACATAAAGTGGAGAAAGGAAAGCCTATTCAATAAATGGTGTTAGAAAAACTAAACATCCATAAGTAAACTAAAGAATAAAATAAGATCACCTAAGCTGGAGGAACATACAGCATGTAAGGCATTTATAACTCGGGTTCAATCTCCTGCAGCCGATTTTTGTCCCCTGAACACGGAAGAGTGCTGGGTGTAGCCCCCAAGTCAAGACAGAAATAAAAAAAAATGGATTACCACTCTGAATGGGGGTTGAAGAGATAATACAGTGGGCAGATGCACACAGGCAGAGTAATTTCTGAGTTCAGAGCCTGGAATTACCCCTGAGCATCACTGGATGTGACCCAAAACCAAAACAAACCTTCCCCTCAAAAAAAAAAAGTTAACTCAAAACGGATTAAGCATTTGGATTTAGAACCCAGCCATAAAATACTCTGGAGGGTGGAGGTGGGGTGGAAAACACAGCAAAACAGTCCAGGATATTGGCTCTTCACTGATGCCTTTTGGGTATTGAACCCCAAGGCCAAGGAAAACAAAAGTAGGAGTGCATCATGCTAAACAGCTTCAGCAAAGTTAAAGAAACTAACATTAAAATAGGATGAAATCCTACCAGATGAGACAAATATCTACACACCCTTCATCCAACAAAAGGTTAGATTCCAATATTTATCTACGTAACTCAAAAAGCTAGCAACAAAGGAACCAAACAACCCCATCAAAAATGGGATAAAAGTTGAACAGACACTTCACCAGAGAAGAATACAGAGTTCACAAGGCACATGGAGGAAAAAAAGGAAAAAAAAAAGCTCAGTTCTGATTATCAGAGAAATGCAAATCAAAACAACAATGACATGAATAGCAAAAAAAGGCAAGAAACAAAAAGAGAAGGAATACAGAGAAAGACTTACTAAGAATGTGGAGGGAAATGAATCTTCCTAACACCTTGATGAAAATAAGTTTGCCTCTATGGAAAATAGGAATATTATTAAAATATTAAAATAGGTCTACCATCATGGGCTGGAGCAATAGTACCGCAGGTAGGAGACTTGCCTTGCAAGCAGCCAATCTGGGTTCAATCCCAGAGTCCTATATGGTCCCTTAGGGACAACCACGAGTGATTCCAGAGTGCAAAGCCAGGAGTAACGCTTGAGCACTGCCAGGTGTGGCCCCCAAATAAAAACAAAATAGATCTACCATATGATCCAGCAATACCACTCTTAGTTATCTCTTCTAAGGGCACAGAAACACAACCTCAGAAAGATACATGTACATCTAGGCTCACTACATTGGTATTCACAAAACCCAATACCTGGACAATACCCAAGTACCCAAAGACACACGAATATATAAAGAAAGTGTGGAAAAGATAAACAAGGAAATACTAATCTAAAAATGAAAAAAAAATAAAATCTCTCCTTTTGTGACAGCCTGGGTAAAACTGGAGGGAATCAAGCTAAGTGAGGTAAGGCAGAGGGGAAAAGATAAACATCAGATGTTCCCACTTCTATGTAGTTTATCAAGAAAAAAAGGTAACAGACCAAACCAAAAACTCTAAGCTCTAATTGCAGAACTGAGGTTAGCAAAGAGGGAGAAGCTAGCTCTGTGGACTGTGCAGAGAGTTATCAGTACTTGGATGCTGAGTGTGATGTAGGTTTGCCTACTTTTAAGAAACATGAAATTGTAACCCTAAAACACACACAGACACAAAGCCTTGTAAGCCAATGTCATTCTCAATTAAAAAAGAAAAAAAAAGCGTATCAATAGGAAAATGGACATAGCACAACAGAAAAAAAGATGCTTAATCTCACAAACAATAAAAGAATTACAAACTTATTTTTAAAAAAGAAAGTAAGTTTGGGGGGGTCTGTGGGGAGTAGTTTAGGGGTATCACCTCCAGCAGTCTCAGGACTTACTCCTGGCTCTATCAGGAATCATCCCTGGTGGAGTTTGGTGGACCATATAGGGCGCTGGGGATCAAACCCAGGTCAGCAGCGTGCAAGGCTAGCACCTTACACACTATACCATTGCTCCAGCCCCAGGGAATAAGTGTAGTAATGAAGACGTTTCATTTTACATGAACCATAGGGCCAAGTGTTTGTGTATTTATGACTGACACAAAGATAACATGTCATTCTCTGAGGGCTCCAAACAATTTGGTTTCCTTTGATGATAGACTTCTCTTCCTGGACTATCAGTCCCAAATTTAATGAATGAAAACAAACCTAACCATCTACTCATTATTTAGACCAAATTTCTACAAATCTTCATGGTAATCTTTAAAAATTAATTATGTAGTACAGTGGGTAAGGCACTTGCCTTGCACACAGCTGACCTGAGTTTGATCCCCAGCACCCCATATGGTCCACCAAGCCCACCAGAAGTGACCCCTGAGAGCCAAGGTGAGAGTAAGTCCTGAGTACTACTGGGTATGACTCAAAATAAATAAATATATAAATATTCAAACAGATTTTTATACCACTTATAATTGGAAATTTTGAGAACTTTTACTTAGATATATGCTAAATGAGATATATGCTAATATATTAGTCTTAATATATGTACTAATAGTTAGTATTAATATACATTAATAACCTCTCGGAGAGCCCGGCAAGCTACCGAGAGTATTCGATATGCCAGACACAGTAACAACAAAGTCTCCAATG
>JAOXYA010000019.1:38766750-38780507 GCA_028565675.1 Sorex palustris | reverse complement strand
CATCAAAGTATACATCCTTGATTTAAATTATATTCTAAAATCTACATGTCTGAAGCACTTTGATTTGCCTCCATTCTAATGTGTTATAAAATGAGCACGTCCAGACAGGGTAGCCTTGCACACAGTCAGTGTGGGTTTGATGCCCGGGCAGGTTGTTATCCGTAATCACACAGAGCCAGGAGTGATCCCTGAGCACAACCGGGTGTGACCCCAGAACGGAACAAAACAAAGAATGGGCACATTCGCCAGCTCTTCGCATTCCAGAAACATTGCTCCTTGTCATAAAGTGTCCTCTGATAAGACTCTTGAGTCATCCCTGCTATAAAGCTATAATGCAGTGCATATGTTCAGAAAGTGTAAACAATTGCGGGGCCAGAGAGATAACCTGAAGGGCTGGAGCACGTGCTTTGCATGTGAAAGACATAGGCTTGATCCCTGGTAACACATACTCCCCTGAGCACTTTGTTTGGAGTAGCCCACAGAGCACCTGTGAAAGAACTAGCCCCAGGTGGAACCCCCCCAGAGCACTGTGCTGGGAGTAGCTTCCCTCCAAGTTTGTGGGTAGCACTGTAGCGCTGTCCTCCCGTTGCTCGTCGATTTGCTCAAGCAGGCACCAGTAACGTCTCTGTTATGAGACGTGTTACCGTCTTTGGCATATCGAATGCATCAGAGGTAGCTTGCCAGGCTTTGCCATGTGGGCCAGATACTGTCAGTCGGTTGCTGGGATCTCCGAGAGGGGCCGAGGAATCGAACCCAGGTCGGCCGCTTGCAAGGTAAACTCCCTTCCCACTGTGCTATCGCTCCAGCCCAAGTCTGTGGGTAAAGCTTCAAAAATAAATAGATAGATAAAAACACCGAAAGAAGAAGGGAAGGACGGAAGGGGACCGGAGAAATGCCACAGGGTCTAAGGTGCTTGCCTTGCATGTGCAATCCCCTGTCCTACATGGTTTGCTGAGCACAGCCGGGAATAATCGCCAAGCTCAGAGTACGGCCCAAAAACGGAAGGAAGGGGAAAACATTTAAAAGGGAAGGGGAAATTACTGAGTCATTTGGAGCTCAACTGTCCAAGGAAGTCACATGCTAGAGTTAATTTTTATGATAAGATCCTAGTCTGAAAGGGCCCTAGACTTGAGAATGACTCCTTACAAAGAAAAAAAAACACCAGAGATGGTAGAAAGCTTTATAAAAATTGCATGTTAGATTCAGCCATGAAATATCACTGTCTCTCATGTGATACTCAGAAGCCCCTTCCCCAGAAAACACCTTGCCTAGGAAAAAGGAATTTGAGATTTCATTTACACGTTTATTGCCTGAAGACTGTGTCTATAGATTCTTTTATTTTTTTTAATTAATTAATTAATTAATTTTGGGTTCGGGGCCACACTTGGCAATACTCAGAGGACTTATTCCTGACTCGGCACTCAGGGATCACTCCTGATGGGCTCAGGGCTAGGCAGGTGCCCTTCCAGCTGTAGATATTGTACAGTGGATAAGGTGTTTACCTTGCACCCCCCATGTTCAATCCCTAGCACCCCAAATGGTGCCCCAGCATTTCCAGGAGTGATCCCTGAGCCCAAAGCCAGAGTAAGCCCTCAGCACCATTGGCAAGGAGCCTAAAAAACAAGAGAAAGGATATTGATATTTAATGTTTGAGCCCTCATTGGTGTCACCTCTACATGTTTTTACCCACGTGTAGGTTATTTGAAAATGTAGGTATTTTGTGATAGCAAAGGTGGCTGGCATGAATGCAGTTTTACAATTATGCTATCAGAATTTGAACAAAATTAAAAGGTAGTAACGACTTCCAGCTGCAGTGCAGAAGTAGGAATTCGACGTCCACTCTCTTTGGCAGCAAATCACTCCAGGAGCTGAGCGGGTCCAAGCAGGCAGTAAATTCCTCCTAGGAACCAGATGGGCCTGATAAGGCGGGATCGAAGGGCTACAGAAACTTTTTCGAAATTATCTGATAAGACTTGTGACAGTACGTAGCACCCATGAAATATGTTGATTATTGCATGTCCCCTAGAAAAACACTACATATAAACTCCGTATGAACGAGGCTGAGGGCCCACCTTTCTGGCATTAGTCTGGTTGGGTGCACATACTAAATAAACTATCAGTTCCCTCTTACACCTCAAGTACCAGTCTGTTTTCTGGTCAGTGTTCTGTAACAGTGTGAAGATTTCTTCTCCTCCTCCTTCCCGCTCCCATCCTCCATCAATCTAAAATGATCAGCTCTAAGCAGCCGAGTTTTCCCTGCCTTTGAGTACACTTTTTTCCTAATAAAGCCACGTAACGTACATTAATAGAAACTAGGAGTGGCCTTGCAGAGAATATATCTTAGATCATGAATTATTTTAGAACTCTGGAATGTAGAGATTGTTTTGTTATTAGAGAAACGTCCTTATGTTTTACAAGTACGGTTTGTTTGGCTTACGAAATGATTTCTTCTTTCTCCTTTGGAATAGACGCCATAAAATTTGAATTTGCATTTTGTTGATGGGCAGCTGTTAAGCATTTGTGGCTGAATATCTTCAGAAAATTTTAAGGAAGCTGTTACAGATTTAGAAAGGGAAAAGAGGCAGTGTTACTGTGGGAGGTCAAAATATCCTTGATTTGACTTTAACTCAGAACTTGAGGTTTCCCTTTTTTATTTGGGTATGGGTTTTGAGGCCATACCTGATGGTGTTCAGGGCTGACTCCCATTTCTGTGCTCAGAAATTGCTTTTGGCAGTGCTCAAGTGCCCCGATGTGGTGCCTTAACTCCTTTCTCCAGCCCCTAAATTTTCCCTTTTTCTGGTGACCTCTTTCCCTCTGTCTTGCCCTTAACTGCTGCTGTTCTCTTGATGAACAGAGGTTACAGAATGTACTGCTCGTACATTTGGCTACCATGCTTTCCGGGAGTCATACATTCCGGCTGCAATACACACACATCTGTCGCTGCTATTCGTGGCAGGAGTTCCACTTTCTCATTGTGCTGTTGGGCATTCCAGTGAGCTGAATCCCAGGGACCGGACTGGGTGACTCTAGAGACCAGACCCACAGCCTCACACTCGCTAGGCAGGTGCTCTTAGCCATGAGTCATACCTTAGACTCCTTGATCGCATCGTAAGCAGGTGGTTAATTAGTGATACTGAGATGTATCATCCCCTCCCCTCCCAAAGCTATACTAAATTTTCACAATCTTTTAGAAGATAAGTGACTTTAAAGTGACTTTATAAAAATTAGGTGACTTGGCACCGGACTGATGTAGAGGCGATAGGGCACTCATCTTGGATGCAGCCAACCCAGCTTGGGTCCCAAGCACCCTATGTAGTCCCCTGAGCCGTGCCAGGAAGAAGCCCTGAATGCCATCAGGTGTGGCCCAATAAACAACAATAAAAAAACATTTTAAATAGAAATAAATTTTTGAAATAGAAATTAGGGGACTGTATAGAAATGCAAATCCAAACTACAGTGAGCAGTCACCTCTCACCCAGGAGAATGGCATGTATCAGAGAGATTAGAAACAGCGAGAGGATATATGGAGAAAGGGTCTGGTACACTGGAGCAGGAACTGAAGAGTAGTGTAGAGGTTCCTTAATAAATAACAGTGGGACTCCAGGTCCAGAGAGAGATCTCAATGAAAATGAGGAATACTGTTTGGATGCCACACCTCGTGGTGCTTGGGGGCTGCTCCCATGGGTAGTAGCAGGGGTGGGGGGTGGGAGTTCATGAAGTGTTGGAGACTGACCCTGGACCTCCTGCATCTGTCCCCCAAACACAAAAGCATTAATACGAAAAGACATGTGTACACCTATGTTCATTGCATCACTGAGTACAATAGTCAGGATATGGAAGCAACCCGAAATATCTAGTGACAGATAAATGGATCAAGAAGTTGTTTGCATGGAGTGCAAAAAACTGTGGAAACACAATGGAAAACTATACGACTATCAGAAATAATAAACTCTTTTCAGTGTACCGCACCGTGAGTGGATTGGAGGGCATCATGTTAAATGAAAAAGACCAGAGGAAAAAAAGGAGAAATACTGGATAATCTTAACTCATCTGTGAGACAGAACAAGGGAACAAGGGAACAAATTGTATCTACTGTGGCAAAGTATTTGCTTTAGATGACGATGGTTACCAGGCAGTTGGGAGTTTCATAGACGGACTTGAAGATCAGACTAGAGGGGACATCAGGGTGGGGTGGAGGGTTCCTGCCTTCTGCATTGGGTTGAGGTTCTAAACTTTAGCCAGTGGCCAGAGAGCTGTGTCACCAAGTCACAGCAGGAGGAAAAGACCCTAGAATTTTGGTGTAGGTAACTTTTCATATCAGAGACTCTGTGAGCTCAGGATTCTAATCGGGGTCAGAAACAGCAAGCACCTTAACTCCTATACTCCTACCCAATCCTAGTGAATTCTTGTTTGTTTGTTTGTTTGTTTTTGGGAGAACCACAGCTAGCAGTGCTCAGGACGTACTCCTGACTACTTAGGGATCAGCCCTAATGCCGCTCAGGCCATAATGGATGCTGGCGGTTGAACCCCAGTTAGCTGTGTGCCGGGAGAGTGCCTTACCTGCTTTACTTTCCAGCCCCAATCCTGGTAAATTCTTAACCAAACCTTGATCTTTAATATTGAAAGGTAAAAGTGAAGCTTTCACTGATACAGCAATATAGAGAGGAGAGAGAAATAGACGGGGTGAGATTAGAAGAGAAATCACCCCACAGAAAAATTCTTGAGAGAAGGCTCAAGTAATATGCACCCAGGATATACAGAAGATGATTGTTTCAAACATTGATTCTCCCCCAGCTTCTTTTTATTCCCATCTTGCATATTTTAAGCTCAGTGCAAGGTGCTGGCCTATTCGTCAAATAGAAAGAATCTAAAAAGAGGTTTTTCCACCTTTCCCTTCATTTTCTCAAATAAAGTGTCTACTAAACTCAGCCATCTCATGATTTGTGATCCTCTCCTTTCAGTCTTGACTGCCTGAGCTCAAGAATCTGTGCATGCTATAGAATATCATTATTGCCATCAGTTGTTTACTTGGCCATGAGGCCTACTGTTAAGCATTGATATTGGTGAGATTTGGGCAGAGATTTGGTTTGGGCAAGATTTGGTATAAAATCGCAGCTCTGAAGTATTTAGGAATTTCTATTTTCTCTCTCTTTTTTTCTGAGCTATTCTTGGTCAAAGGTATTTTCTGTTCTCTTAAGAATTATTCTAATCAGATCAGTCCTAAGAGGTAATTCAATCCCAACTTTGGAAGACATAGTGTAGGAACACAGGAGCAGCTAAAGTCTTACCAGATGCCACTTCTGGTGTCCCCAAAGTGGGTCTGGCAATAGTGCTTTCAGTCAGCTGCTTTGGGACGAGTGACAGAGTAACTTCTTCAGATTCTGTCTTGTTTTTTATTACGTCCCAGGAACTCATTGCCAGGGAGCCCCCTCAATGTATCATAAAGATCTTTGTAATGCACAGTAATCTGATTAAAAGAAGCAAAAACAAAAGGCACCCTCTAGGGAGCATGTGATAAAACGCTCAAGCATGGTTTCAGAATGTTTATGTTAGGGACCTAGAGAGACTACAGCAGATAGGAAGCTTGCCTTTCACATGGTCCCAAGTTCAATCCTCGGCACTGTTCAAGGTCCCTTGAGCCCCATCAGGAGTAATCCCTGAACTCAGAGCCAGGAATAGATCAGGTGCCTGCCTTGTGTGTGGCCAACCCTGGCTCAAACCCTTGCACCGTACTTGGTCTTCTGAGCTCCACCAGGAGCAAGCCCTGAGCAAGTGTTTCTCCCCGCAGCTCCCTCCCCAAAAAATGTAGGCACAGATTACTTAAGACACACTGCAGGTAATGTGACTTTAAGGAACTCTCTCAATACTGAGTTTCTATTTCTTGTACACCAAGGGTGGAGTACCACAGCTCACTGTTTACGAAAGTACGTAGTCATCACATATGTGAGAGCTGAATTACGATAAAGGTTAAATAAAGTATAATAGCACAGCCAGAAAAGGAAGGCTGCACCAGAAAATTGTGCCCAAGGAACATAAGGCTTTTCTTTCTAGCAAGTGCTAGAAATAATCAACTTTCATTCCTCATTGTTCATATCAGGGATTCTTAAACTGTTTATCAGGACGGCAGTAGACTCCTGAAAATTACTGACGATCCCAAGGAGCTTCATTTATGTGGGTTGTTTTTATGACATCTAGTGAGATCTGTTGTATTTGTATTGTAGTGTATCTATTGTATTTGCTATGAAAACTGGGACTGTGAAAAATTTCTTTAGATTGAAGACATACAAGAGAAAATGATAAATTTCAAAAGAAAAGTTTCGGGTCCAGTTGATAGTGCGGTCGATCTCTGGCATCACATGGTCCCCAGAGCATTGCTAGTTGTACTTCGAACACCCCGAAGACCTCTGTGTGACCTGGTAATCTCCAGCACTGTATCCTTAGCTGCCCTGTTGGCAGAGAATTATCAGTGAGGGCACTGGGCCTACCTTGGGAGCCCCCCTCCACCCCAAAGTAAACTTTCATATCATCTTTTTTGAGATAATAGTATAAATTCATTTTTCTCAACAAGTGGCAATTGTTAGAAAGGTTACTTACAATGTAGACTCTGAGGCCACATCAATGAACCCTTTATACTCACTTGCACTAAAAGCCTGCAATGTGAGTAAAGCTTTGATCCATGGAGATGTTGTCACAGCACATTTTGGCCACTGGGAAAATATTACTTCACTTGGTTACAGAGATTTTTAAATTATGGTTTTTGTTTTTGATGTTGTTGTCTTAATCATCTCATAGAAATAGCACTATGGTTCTCACGGTCAGAAAGTCGGGGTTCAGCGCCACTCAGCAGTGGCCTAGGAGTGATCCCTGAGCACCAGACCAAGACTCATCCCCAAGTACTGCCAGGTATGGCAGCAAAAGTCAACAAGCCAGAGAGATAGTACAGTGGGTAAGGCACTTACCTTGAATGTGCTGTACCATCAGAAGGGACTGAAGCAGAGATCCAGGAGGAAGCCCTGAGCACCACAGGGTGTGACCCCAAACCCCTAATCACCACCCCTCTAAAGAAGACTAGAATTTTCTGTTTTGTTTTTCAGTGCTTACTAACATGACAAATAGTGATTACTAATTCATTTGATATGTAGAAGAATTTCCTTTCAACCCTGCTAGAGCCTCGACTGAGATACTCCTATAGCCCTCATCTCTCTAATGGAAGATAGATTCACTGAAGAAAAACAGATGTTTGTTATGGAGGGCTATTTGGAAAGCTGGGTAACTTCCCATGAAACATCATCTTCCCAGTAGAGAAAAAAGATGTTTGGGGCTGGTGGTTAAGGGGAAGTTGGGACACACAGTAAACAAGAATTTGATTGTTAGACAAATTGAACTATGTGACTTTTCCACTAAGAAGAAATTTCTAGATTTCATTGTATTTATCTTCCTCTTCCTGGGGGCACAGGGAAGGCAAGTAACCAGTACAAATGGGAGGTTTCCGAGTAAGTGTAAATGTCTGTTACTTAAGTTTGTCCAGCTTCACCTGGGCTGCTGTTTCTTCAGAATAAACAGGCCAAGATTATCTTTATGTCTGAGGGACATGTTTGGGGGGAGGGGTGTTATATTTTGCTAGCCATCAGGCAAGACCTTTGTACATGTTGAGATCCAACACTTTGAGTACCAACTATGAAGAGTTCGACTTAAAGAGCTTCAAGCTTAAACCTTAAGAATCCATCAAAACTGGGTAAAATCAGGTCCTCCTGTTTCCCAAATCACTGCTATTTTTGAAAAATTTTTTAAATTATTTACAGTATCATCCAAGTAGTAGCTTTTAATTACCTTTCGTCTTTTTCATTGTTAAAAAAAAAATCTTAAAGTGTACAATTAATCCTTTGTCTATACATGGTTTATAGAGGTGCCATTTATCTTATTTTATTATTTGGGAACCACATCCGTCTGTGCTTAGGGCTTACTCCTGGCTCTGTGCTCAGAAATCACGACTGGTAGGCTCAGGGGATCATACCAGGGATCAAACCCAGATCTGCAGCTTGCAGGGCATTTTAACCACTGTATTATCTCTCTAGCGCCTATAGTTTATTTTGATGTGACCACAGTTTCTACTTTGTGTTTCGGGTGGTGATGATTGTTGCTGGCAGTTGAATTCAATGAGGAAATTCACCATCACTGTCACTGTCCTCCTGTTGTTCATCGATTTGCTCGAGTGGGCCCAGTGACATCTCCATTGGAGACTTCGTTGTTACTGTGTTTGGCATACCCAATACGTCACGGGGAGCTTGCCAGGCTCTGCCGTGCGGGCGAGATACCCTCGGTAGCTTGCCGGGCTCTCCAAGAAGGGCGGAGGAATCGAACTCTGGTCAGCTATGTTGGCTGCGTGCAAGGCAAACGCCCTACCACTGTGCTATCACTCCAGCCCATGTGAGGGCGATCTGGCTGTGGCATCTGTCACCCCATTGATCGCCAGAGTTGATTCGGCTGACCTGGCTGGCTAGGCGGGTGTCCCCTTCCTCCCTCACTGCTCCATATGTGTCCCTCCCGAAGCGGCATGCTCGGTCGAAGAGGACGGCCTTCCCCAAATAGAGGCGGACCAGTCTTGGGTCAAGGGTTTACGAGTAGCTGCGCTCCCCTGCTAGAATGAGGAAATTAAGAGGCAAAAACCATAAGTTTATATCACTGTCCATTAGTGACAGTAGACACAAAATATTTAAACTATCTTTTCTCAAGGATTACTAGTATCACTGTATCACTGTCACCCCCTTGATGGTTGAATTACTCCAGCAGGCGCTAGCAACGTTTCTATTTCTCCCAGCCATGGGATTTTAGCAACCTCTTCTTACTCCTCTTTTCCCAATGATTGGAGACTCTTTCAGGGTCAGGGGAATGAGACCTGTTGTTGTTACTGTATTTGGCATATGAAATAGGCCACTGGGAGCTTGGCAGGCTCTGCCCGTGTGGGTGGGATACTCTCAGTAGCTTGCCAGGCTCTCTGAGAGGCATATATTTATATATTTTTCTCTATGATTTGTTGCCTACTGTCTGAACCCCATCAGATATGGTGTAGTTATTGTAGAAAATGGGTAGGAAGTGTCTTATAACGTGTCCGGAAAGCGGCCTGGTGTGTGGCGGCTATTGGGTAGTGGAGGTCTGCTGGGGGTGGGTCCCTTGGGGTGGGGAGGGCTCTCACGCGCCTCACAGCCTGGCACCAAATCCGGTGGCATGGTTCTGGGAGCCTCATTTTATACTCCCATCTGGGAGGTTCCTGTGACTCCAGAGTGTGCCCTGGTCCCTTTAGGGGTCGATCCTCAGTGGCTGATAGGTCGGGTTCAGGGGTGTTTCACGGGAGCAAGCCGTGTCCCGCCCCTGTGCCCACCTCCGCTCACAGGCCATGCCCCCCCCCCCAACCCTTCCTCGGCCGGCTCAGCTGGCTGGTCGCTGCGAGGGGGTCCGTGTCTCCGAGGGTGCAGCTCTCCCACTTCCCCCGGGGACCTGTGCCCCTGGCGGGCGGCCCGCAGGATGCCACGGTGCCCCTTCGCCATTGCGCAGCTTTGGCGCGGGTCGGGGGCTCGAGCCCTGGCACCACCGAGGATTACTAGTAAAATTTACGTTTAGGATTTCAAGTATTTTCATTCATTCCGTTACCTTTGTGAAAGGTGAATTATTTCCTTCGGTATACAGAAGCTTTGTAGTTCCATGTCCCGACAGTTGTTTATTTTCGCGTTTGTTGCCTTTCCTGTTGCTGTCATATCCAAAACTTTATTGCCAACCTGATAGTGGAGGAGCTTGCATCTTTTTTGTTTCTTTTTGGGTCACACCCAGCGATGCACAGGGCTTACTCCTGGCTCGGTGCTCAGGGCACCCTATGGGATGCTGGGAATCGAACCCGGGTTGGCCGCGTGCAAGGCAAATGCCCTACCTGCTGTGCTGTTGCTCCAGCCCCACATCTGTTTTTCTTGGAGGAGTTTTGTGGTATCAGGTTTTGATCTATTTCAAGTTCTTTTATTCGTGGGGTACAAAGGAGTGATGTAGTTTTCATACCTTTGCATATGGCTGCCCGTTTTCCACCTCCACTTACTGAAGAGAATGTCTCTTCCTGTTCTGTATTTGTGTTTCCTCGTCATAAGCTAATTGACTGTTTCACGCGTGATTTTTTTTCTTTCTGGACTCTTCTGTTCTTCCCCATTATCTGGTCTTACAACACAAGCATATTGCTTTGATCACTGTAGTTTCTTATCTATTTTGAAGCACCACCAGAATTCTTCTCATGATTCATCCTCTTGTTTAGGATCTTTTGTGCTCCGTGCAAATTTTGGGATTGTTCATTCTGTTTTGTGAAAAATGTCTTTGGAATTTTGAGAGAGGTTACATTGAACTTGTAGATTGCTTTAAGTAGTATGGAAAATTAAGCAATATTATACAAATGTTGGAAGATTGTTGCATCTAACAGTAACAAAATACGGTGGGAAAGTGGCTCAAATGATTAGAGTTCATTCCTTGTTTGTGCCGTGCAAGGACCCATATGACCTTCAAATGTTCTTCCGCTGGCTGGAGAGATAGTACAGAATGTAGGGTACTTGCCTTGCACACAGCAAACCGGGTTCTATCTCTGACATCCCATATGGTCCCTCTAAGTATCAGTGGGAATGGCCCAAAAACAATAACAAAAAAAAAAATCCTTTCCCCAGTTTTGGCTATTGTTGTAGGATTTTGTGATGACCAGAGATTGTACTCACCTTTGATTATGATTGCTGGAGGGTTCACATTTGGTTGGCCGTGGTGCTCACACACCCACTGCGATTGCCAGGGTCACGTACTGTAGTTGTGATGTTTGCACATTTGGTCATGAGCACATCATTTGTTGTGATGGTCACGTATATTCAACAGCCTGTGGTGCTCACACATTTTTGTTGCAGTGCTTTCCAGGGATGGGGCCCTCTTAGTTGTAGAACTCATATCAACCTGACTGCATTTCACCAGAGATCACACTGGGTTGCTGCACTTCAGGTCCCAAGCAGCAGAGTGACTGAGATCTCTTCTAGCACAGGAGGAGTGAATGGCAGAGATGGAATTCACTGCATTCTTACAGGGAGAAGGCTGTTGTAGCTGAACCATCTTCAGCCCTCCACAGGACATTGCCCCCCCCCCCAAACCTTAAGAAAAGGAGATAAGTCTCATTATTATTACTTTGTAGCTGTAAGGTAAAAATGATCATCTGAAGTGCTGTAACTCGGGACTGGAGAGGTAATGCAGGGGTTAAGCAGTTCCATTGCTCATGGCCATCCCCAATATTAGTCTCTGGGACTGTGTAAGTTCCCTCTCAGTACTACCAGGAGTGATCCCCCAAGCACAGAGCCAAGAGCCAAGAGGAAGCTGGGGTAAGGCCCAGAAACCAAAATCAAAACCAATAATAATAATAATAATAATGATAAAGTGCCATGAATAAATATCTGAGGTTGAAACCGAACTGTTTTTAATTTCCAGGCATTTTATCTATACATTTAGCTATATCCTTGTTTTGTCAAGTAAATATCAGGCCATTCTAAATCTTAATATTTTCTTTTCCACTTTTAGTGTTAAGTGTTTGCAGAAGACAGTGAAGGATTCTTATCACATCATGTGTCGGCCGTGTGCCTGTGAGCTTGAGGTTTGTGCAAAATGTGGGAAGAAGGAAGACATTGTTATTCCGTGAGTATTTCTTTTTTATCTTTGGGTTTTATCTTTCAGTAACTAGTGCATTAATTTCCTTCCCAGAAACATTCGGTAGCTTGGGAAATCTTAAATTGCAACAGATCTCTCTAATGTAGACTTTTTTCTACCTAATTAGGAAGAAAGGCTTGATTTTTGTTAAACTATTTTGTTTTACAGTAAAACACTTCTAGGAAATTTGAATATTTGCCCATGAGGTTCACATTTATTGCCTTTTATGAAAGAATTACCCGTAATATAACAACTTTCCATGGGATCAGAGCTGTAGTACAACAACAAGCCCCCCAGGTGAGCCCTGAGCTTGTCAGGAGTAATCCATGAACACACAGTCAGGAGTAAACCCTGAGCACAACCGGGTGTGGCCCCAAAACCAAAGTGGGGGGAAAAAAATCCTGCCTTTTCTTAATGTATTAATTTCTTTCAGTCTACCCCATTGGCAGCAGTAATTGGTTGCCTCTTCATCAAGTGAGCCTTTCTTTTCTCTGTATTTATTTTCCTAGCCTGTTCTAAGTCAAGAAATAAAGTACAATGGTCTTTTCAATAATGAAAGCCAGAGGAAGTATTAAAGGTGTTTTTTTCCATTTTCAGGTTTAATAAAGAAACAGAAAAGACGGAAGATCTTGAAAATAATCTACATTCTAATCATAGAAGGAGCCACAGAAGAAATGAAGAAGGAAGTCATGATTTAGATTTTGATATTGATTTAGATGACTCAGAAGATGGCAGTGAGATTGATTAGTATCATTCTGTTGACTGTCCAAAACATGAAATTCTGAACAAGTTTTGCTCTTTAAGTATTTTACTAAAAAAAACATTTTGTGAAATCCTAATGTGGAAATCAGATGAACCTCTAGAAACAAGCACATTTTATATGGAGGATGTTGGATGTTTCGTGTGGTATTTGAATATAGATGTTTCACAAAGTTTCTTTAAAATTTTGTTGGATTTGCAAGAATGTCTGCCAGAATAAATATGGGGAATTATTCAGAAGAATATACTTCCTAATGTCCAGCTAACCAAGATATAGGATTGATACTTGCATTAAAAGTATGTAATGTAAAAATCGGATGACATTGGGCCGGAGAGACAGTGCAGCAGGTAAAGTGCTTGGCTTGCATGTGGCTGACATGTCTCTGGCAGCACATATGTCCCCCCAGTCCTGCCGGGAGGATTCCAGAGCATAGAACCTAGAGTCAGTCCTGAGAATAGCTCAGCATACCCCCAAAACAAAACAAACAAAAAGAGTCAGGTGGCATTATTATCATGCTATCCTCAGGCAATCGGTACTCTGGCAATCACCTCAGACAGGCATGTGTGCAGTGCCCAGTTATGATGATGAAGGGAAGCAGGAAGGAGCTGAGGGAAAATCCATAAATAAAAACTCAGGTGCCTAGTAAACATTAGCCAGGCATGTGCTAAGACTCCATGTTTGAAAAAAAAAAACACTGATAATCAGTAAACATGTTTTGGTAGTTTGTGCTCAAGTCCCCAGACAGCAAAAAATTTAAAAAGTAACTTGCATTGCTTTTGTATTGTATAAAGCTTTTTATTTTTGTACAATAATGTTTAACAAACGTATAACAATTTCTCTTTAAAATAGTTTTGTTTGTCTTATTTGGGGGCCACACCTGCAGTGCTCAGAACTTACTCCTGGTTCTGTGTGCTCAGGGGTCACTCCTGGTGGGCTCGGGACACCATATGTGATGCTAGAGATCAAACCCAGATCTGCAGCATCCAAGGGGTCAATCCCTCGTACCACATAGATCCCCACTTCAGCAAATAACCCCTTCCCTCTCAAGCACGGAGTTGAGAATAGCGCCCAGATACCTCCAAATATGACCCAAGGACCCTTTTATTAATTGATTGAAATATTTTTATGTACCCATAACATCCCTTAACTTTTTATAGAAAGCATTTTAAAATATTTTATTTATTTAATTGAGAACTGTGATTTACAAAGTTATTGGTAAGGTAAAAGGCCCTCCCGTTGTTCATCGATTTGCTCGAGCGGGCCCAGTAACGTCTCCATTGGAGACTTTGTTGTT
>JAOXYA010000019.1:38568483-38582900 GCA_028565675.1 Sorex palustris | reverse complement strand
TCTTTTAAAATCTCAGGGCTAGGAAGAAGGAGACATTACTGGTGCCTGCTCGAGGCAATCGACGAACAACAGGATGACCATGATCGTGATAGTTCTTTTGAACAGAAAAGGAAAGTGCACCATACCTTTTGGTGATCCATTACCAGATACAAAAGAGAATATTGTCCTGTATGCCGCTAAGTTATGACTTCCTAACTCTTCTCCTTGAATATAATAGTTTTCATATAGATGGTTCTAACAAAGTCAACCACAAAAGGTCGCTGACATTGAATTTTTCTACCCATTAAAAATAGCAACTTCATATAATCAACACAATAACAAAAAAAGTGCTTGGAATAAGTAGGCTTAGATTTGAATCCTGGCTCCTCTCATCAGTATTTGCAAGCTTTACCAAGTAATTCACTGAAAGTCACTCTAAACTCAAGTCTTCAAATGGAGCAAGTCTGCCGTTGAGGATTATTGTACAAATCAATGACCAAGGGAAAGAGACGGGCTCAGCACAGGACCAACAAGTGAATGCTGAAAACATGTGCTCATTGATTACTGTATTTGATCTGCACAGCAATTGGACTATCCTCACAATAGTCCCTGTGTAGGGATGGAAAACACAGTCTATTATGAACCTTTACAGAGGAGGAAACTGATACTCATAGACTCTGAATGGCTTAAACAGGATTATCCAGCTGGAAGGTGGCAGAGTCAGAACTACATCAAGTTAGTACCTAAACATCTTGGTTCTTAGTCTAGTAAGAACATGTTCTCCTCACACATTGAGGCCCTTTCTATTGAGCAGAACATTATATAAAGGAAAACTACAGGAGTTCACTCAGCCCCTAAATCCTAATGCAATGAAGCAGTAGCATCCCACTGGGCATTCTTGAATCTTTCTTTTGATCACACAAGGACTCGCCATGCACTTGATGCTCTCTCTAGTTACACTTTTTCCTTTTTAGCCTCTACAATATTCTTATAAGGGGGTGATGATTTTCCTAAGAAGACTGTTGAGAATTAGAATGTCTTGATAAATTCCTCAAGGTCATACATCTTTGCCTATTTTTACATGTCCTCAGACTAATCATTTTAAGAATCAACTTTCAGTGCATAGAAGATGGACCCAGATTTCTGGTTCCCAAATAAGAAAGAACACTAATAACTTGGCTCAGATTTTGTGTGGTTCCTGAGATGGCCAAGGGCATGTGATCTAGCAGGCAGGAGTTTGGAAAGTCTGGGTTGGTTCTCCGGGTTCTCCCTCTGTAATGTCATGATGCTCAGTTGATCTCTTGGAGTTTGTTTTCTTCTTAAACAAACAAAGAAATACAACGTTGTTTTCTCCTAACTTGAACACGTTAGTCGTCCATGCCACTTGAAAGGATGAAGCATAGAGGTCAGTGCTGTATGTTAGTGCTATATAGGCTCAGTTGCATATTGATAAGACCAAGAAGATATGAGACTATGTGAGAACATAAATATCCTTCTTCCTCAACAGGCAAGAAAGACATGAAATGTTCCAGAGATATGCTACTCAAACTTACTCCTTTCTCCCTCTCTGCCCAGTCAGACCTTCCCAGTTAATAAAAACATGATATGCATGGTTCCTTTAGTACTGCTGGGAGCAGCTCCAAGGATAATGAGAATAATTAGTGACTTTGCATCTGAGGTCTGAAAAACCTAAAACAAGGACTATAATGCAGACTTATTTTATTCTTTGTATGACACTGTCTTGTGTCAGTTTTATAGTCTTATATATGGTCTTATTATTTTTATCCTATGTGTACTTCATGGACTTGTAGTTTTATGCCTTTCATCAAGTCTGGAAAATAGTCAGATATTTTTTATTCAAATATTCTCTCTTTTGTATTGTCTATAGTCTTTCCCTCTGAAACTCTAGTTAAGCATATTTTATATGGTCTAATCTTCAGTATTACTTAGCCTCTAATGGTTTTTCTTCACTTTTTCTTTTCATGGCACTTTATGATGTTTTTCTTTACCTCAAGTTTTTAAAATTCTTTCATAAGAAGATGGATATAATTTGTTATGTAACACATTCTTTGAGTGTTAAATTTTGTTATTTATGAAAATCATTTGTTCTTTCCCAATTCTATTGAGTTGTTTTCAATAGCTTCTTGTTACTTATCATGTAAAACATTTTCTTTCTGTCTTGAACATTTTCCTAGTTTTTAATTGGGATACTTAAGTGATTTTTTAAATTACAAAATGCTCATTTTTTATTTTGATTTCTAGAGTATTATTGCACTTTTCTTGAGATTATTGTATTTTCTTATGTCAGAAATTAGGGAGCACTACAAACCTAAGTGTATTTTAAGTTTTAAGTTAAATTTTGAGGACTAAGAAAATACTATAAAAATAAGGCATTTTCCTGGCATGTACTTCTAGGAGTCACTTCTGAACACAGTATAGAAATTAACTCTGAGCATTAATTCCTCTTCTCCCTTCCCAATAAATAAGAGAAATTAAATTTTTTACTTGGAGTGAATAGCTTAAATTCAAGTGAAAAATAAATAGAGTCTCTATTCTATGGTAAACAATATTTATGGAAAAATTTCCTTTCTTCTCTTTTTCCAAATAACAAATGGATAAATCATTTTACTATGTTTCTGGTAATGGTTTTTTTGTAATTACGAAATAAATGAGTGTGCAACGTAGTTTGGGCTCTTTCCTGCCACATGCGTTTGGTGGCCACATGCCACTTCCCCACCCTGACTTGCAGCTGCCGCAAACAGACACATGAAGGAGGACACAAGGCCACCAGGATGGTTGGTGATCAGTTGCCATTTATTCCTTTCTCCCCACTCATCTGTACCATTCCAGTCTCACACTGCTTCTCATTCCTGTCCTCTGCTGTCCCCAGGCTAGTCTCTCCTCTTCCCATGCTCTGTCTCACAGTCTTAGCCTAGCCCTCCATCTCTCAAGGTTGGGGGAGCAACTACCCCTAGGTCAGATAGCACAATCAGTATATGTAAAGCCATTCCATTATTTCTGGGGAAGCTCATTTTTTTTTCTTTTTGAGTGCCTTTTTAAAATTTTTTTATTTTTTTATTTTTATTAGTGAGATATCATGAGGTACAGTTGTAGACTTACAAATATTTGTGCTTGGATTTCAATTATACAATGATCAAATACCCATCTCTCCACCAGTGCCCATTTCCCACCACCACAGATCCCAGTATCCCTCCCACCTCCCATCCCTCCATCCCACCCTGCCTCCGTGGCAGGGCATTCCCCTACGCAGCCGCGTGACATTTCCTTATATGCAAAGTGATCAATGGAAAATAAAGCATACAACATTTCTCCCTGAAAATCAGGCTTGACTCTTTTGCAAACCACAACACCCAAAAGGAGAGAGATCGATAATCTTTTAAAAAATTCCATTAAGTGGATTAATACCAACCAGAAGTTCATAGATCAGTTCATTAGATCAAAAGCAAAAGTCTTCATTCTTTTATCTTCAGGAGACATTTGAGATCCAAAGATAACCCTGTGTTTATAGAAAAAGACTGGAAATTTTCAATCCTATAAGCAAAAGAAGGCAAAGGCAGCCATACTTAGAGCTGATGATATAAATTTCAGCTAAAAGGTTTCCTTGGATCAATACTCTCCCACCAAGTACAGTTGGGCCTAGATAAGCCTTCAATGAGATAGCCCAGCATATTGTCCAATATAGCTAGAAGTCACTCCAGAGCTCCATAGCCAATGCTGGAGAGGCCTCCAAACATAAATCACAATTTTTGAAAGGAAGTTATTGTATTCCATGTAAGAAGTAAAAGGTAAAGGCCCTCCCGTTGTTCGTCGATTTGCTCGAGCGGGCCCAATAACGTCTCCATTGTGAGACTTGTTGTTACTGTGTTTGGCCTATCGAGTACGTCACGGGTGGCTTGCCAGGCTCTGCTGTGTGAGCGAGATACTCTCGGTAGCTTGCCAGGCTCTCCGAGAGGGGCGGAGGAATCGAACTTGGGTCGGCCATGTTGGCTGCGTGCAAGGCAAACGCCCTACCGCTGTGCTATCACTCCAGCCCATGTAAGAAGTACTAGTGTCTAAAATAAATATGGACAGTGACCATGGATAAGGAATGGAATTTGATTGAAGACATAGACTCAGAAGTCCCTAATGCTGAATCAAAGTTAGAAGGAGTTGAACAAGGGTGTTGTCATTGGTTCTGACTGCTGCTAAGAGATCAAATTAACAAGGACTGAAAAATGACTTTTGTAATGTCATAACATTAACAGAGAAGTAATGGGCCATCTTAGCAGAGCATTTTCTGTGACATGGAGAGGGCAAAAGTCAACCTTCACTGTATTGATGACCGAGCACCTCTGAGAAAGTGTAAGTCACGGAATACATCAACTAAACATCTGATGCCTCATAGCTCTGGATACCTTCCTGTTCTTGCCTCCGTTCTCTGTATTTGTGATGCTGAAACAATATTGCCAATTAAGGCAGTTCTAGTAAAAGAAAAATATTACATTAAAATAAAAAAAAAGTTTCCTTGGAAGTTGGAGGACAATTTCCCCTAGCTGGACTTCCTTCTGGACCTTTTGATCGGGGCTTACTATAGGCTTAATCTACCATCAAGACTCCCCGTCATTAAAAGGTGGGCTCTCGACACACCTACTGTTGTAGTAAAATTCTCAGGTCCAGCAGACCCCTGACCACAGCCAGCACCGGCCTGAGAGTACTGTCCAAACACAGATTCTGGCCCAGCCCAACCCCAGTCTTCAGTCTTTAGGGACAATGGGAAAGCAAGACAACACAAAGGTGTCACAGACGGCAACAATCTCAGGACACTCTCCAATGACATCAGACCTCTGTAATCTGCCTGAAAGTTCTTAAGGCAACTAACGTATTAATGCTCAATCATTTGAAAATTTAGTGGAGGAGAGAGTCAATAATCTTGAAGAGAGCCTAATGAAAAGAAAAATGTAAAGCATTCAAAATAAATATAAAGAAATTGAAGAGTGCAGTAGTAAGTCTCAGAGGAAGTATAGGTGAAACTAAAAAGTAAATCAGCAAACTCAAAGATCCAGTAAACCTTACTCTAGCAAGAAAGAAGAGAAAGTAATGAGGAATAAGTAAAGAGAATATAAAGGATTTTATTAGCAATACTAAGAAGAATGACCTCAGAATGACAGCAATCATAAAAGGAGTAGATAGCTAGGAGCAAAATGATTAGTTGAAAAAAATAAAAATTAGGATTTCTCCAACCTGAAGAGGAAGATGAATGCATTGATTCTAGAGGCCCAAAGAGTGATAACCAAAGTAAAACCAAATAAAACAGTACCAAGACCCTTTGCCATTAAAAATGGCAAGAAATAAAGACAGAGACAGAATCCTTACAGCCACAGAGAAAATCTTAATCTTACATTCATGGGGAAAAAAGCATTAGATTCACAACAGATTTCTCCAATGAAAATCTAAAAGTAAGTAGAGAATAGAGCTGCATATCAAAATATCAAAAGAAAATAACCTCCAATCAAGAAAAAAAAAGATCAACAAACCTGAGTAAGCATTTCTTCTCAAGTGCCTATGGAATATACTTGAGAATACGCCTCATTTTAGACGCAAAGAAGTTGATTTGCAAAACTCTATTAATAGTTTCACAAAAACTAAGATCATTACCAGTCTCTTTGGCGATGGCAATGATGAAACCACAAATTTAAAGCAAGTGATAGATTGAAAAGCCTGAAATGCGTAAAGACTAACATATGCTACTGAACAATTACAGAGTTAATAAGGAAATAACCAAAGAAATGAAAAAAATCCTGAAAAATTTTAGGGCTAGCTAACCCTGGGCTGGATTACAAAATAGTGCTACATGATACTAGCAAATCTCATACAAATAATTCAATCTTATATGTAAAAGAACTTGAGGAAGAACAAACGAAATAAGTAAAAATAGAGTGTTGAAGAGACATGATGGATGGCAGGTAAGATGCTTGTCTTGCATGCAGTCAACCTTTGTTTGATGCCTGGCTCCAAAGGGCCCCCATCCCTGCTAGAAGTGATCCCTGGGCACATATCCAGGAGTTCCCCTCAAAAAATAAAATAATAGAAGGAAGAAATAATAAAATTTTATTTAAGTAAATTCATAGAACGCCAAAACATAATACAAGGACCAATGAAGCTCAGAGCTGGGTTACTGAAATGACAAACTGAGACAAATTATAAAAAAAAGTGAAGAAAAAGTTTTGGTTTTATACCACACCCAGCAATAATCCAGGGATCTTCCCGGTTCTCTAAGAATTATTCCTACCAGTGTTTGGGTGATGATATGGGGTGCCAGAGATCAAACATAGAGTATCAGCATGCAAAGAAACTGCCCACCCCTGTCTCACAGAATAAAATTTTTAGTATGTAGATTGTTTGAACCATTTTGTCTTCAGTAGTTTTGAGAATGTTAGATAAAAGATCACTTTAATTACAAATGAGGAAATTTATCATTCTAAAACTCCTCCAAAAACTGAAAAATTAAAGATTCAAAAACTTTTTAGGCAAACAATATAATGGACAAACATTGAAAGCTGTGTGGGCTACAAAGTTATGTTGACCGACAAAAACAAAACAAACCCACAAAAAAACACAAAAACCCTGAATAGCTAAAGCAACTAAGAAAAAAATAGGGAGATTAGACCATCACATTCCTTAACTTCAAACTCTACTAAAGCCCTAATAATGAAAAACTGTGTGTGGTGGTGTGTGATGGGAACACAGAAATCAGTGGAACGGAATTGAGAGCTTAAATCCACATATTTGACTGGTTGATTTATAATGAAGGAACCAAAACAAACAAAGTTTCCTTAACAAATTATGCTGGGAAAACTAGACAGTTACAAGCCAAAGAATGAAACTTGACCTCCATCTTATATCATTTATAAAAATGAACTCATAACAGATTAAAGACTGGGATGTTAAGACCTGAACACTTAAAATACATAGAACACACTGGTAAAATGCTTCAGAATATTCCCTACAGTGATGTCTCTGGGGACTTGATTCCAACAGCAAGGGAAACAAAAGCAAAAATAAACAATTGGAACTACATCAAACTACAGCAAGGGAAACAAAAGCAAAAGTAAACAATTGGAACTACATCAAAATCTTTCTGCATAGCAAAAGAAACGACTACATAAAGTGCAGAGACATCCTACTGGGGAAAAAATATTTGCACATCATACATCTGACAAGGGGCTAGTAGCCAACATATAAAAAGATCTTATAAGCCTTCCAAACAAAAAAAAATCAAAGGCCCTCATAAAAATGGACAAAAGAACTGAATAGATGCTCTTCCAAAGAGTACAGATGGCAAACAGGCACAAGGAAAATACTTATCCACACTTATTATCAGGGATGTGAATGAAAACTACAATGAGATATCATCTCAGTGTGGGAATAGCCTATAACACAAAGAACAGAAACAAGAATTGGTGAGGGTGTAGTGAAGAGAAAATCTTCCTAAATTATTGGTGGGAATGTAAATTGGTCATCCTGTATGGAAAACAGTATGCTTGTTTCACAAGATGCTAAAAAAATGCACTTAACCACAATATGCAATTCCACTGCTAGTCATATATATCCAAAAAAAATTAAAAATAAAAACACCAACTTAAAAAAGACTCTCACACACACAGTAGCATGCTTTACAGGATCCTAAATATAGAAACAATTGAAACTTGTAACAGACAAAGAAGATGCAAAATATATAAACAACAAAATAATACTCAGCTACACTACAGCAGAATCTTTCAGTGTGGATGGAGCTGGAGAGTGTAACAAAGTAAAATATGTCAAGGAGAAAAACAAATTGGGATATTTCTTGCTGATTTCATGGGATACAAAGAAACAAAGTGAACAGACAAAACCAACTCAAGGCTAACCTTTGATCTGACCACAGAATTGGGCGTAGAAGAGGAAGAGAAAATGGAAGCACAATTAGTGGAGACTCAGAGAATGGTGGAAAGAAATATGAGAGCTTTGGTGATGGGTGTGAGTACTGACTTCAGGAAGATCAAAGTATTCCTGTAACATACAATGACAAAGTAAAAGTAAAGAGACAGGGCTAGAGAGATTGTACCGCAAGTAAGGTGCTTGCCTTGCACATGGCTGACCTGGATTCAGTCCCCAGTATCCCACATGATCCTCCGAAGCACTGCCTGAGTGATTTCCGAGTGCAGAACCAGGAGTAACCCCCTGAGCATCATCGTATGGAGGATCCAAAAAAAAAAAAAAAACCAAAACAACAAAAAACACCCAATTTTTTTAAAAAATAAAGAGACAATGTTTAATAGTGACAAAAGAAGAAAAAACCTTTCTTAGTTTATTCCTATTAGAGCAGCTTTCTTAACAAAAGTTCTATATACATTGTATCTAAATAATATTTTGTTGCTGGACATGGTCTTGTCCATTTAAGACTGTTCGACAGCATTCTAGATGTTGGCCAACTTATTGGCCCAATAAATTCTACATGAATACTGTCTATACTACAGGTACTACCCAAGATATATAGCGTCATTTATAATGGCTGAGAAAACAAAATCAAAATCCGGGGAGGGAGATATATAACTCAATGAACTTGTCATGGTTAGTATGGTTAACCTGGACAACCTATTTTTAGAATATCAACATGTCTTCCTCTTTCACTTTATTCCAGAAAGGTGATTTTTCAACATGTTGTGTTTTCTTACTAAATGAGAGAGCCATTTCACAGTCTATTTATTTTACTTTTGGTCTTTTTTACTATGTCTAATTTTGAGTAATGTTCAGTTAAGTACTTGTGAATGTCTCACTTTTTACTGATCTGTTAGGAGGATCTTGTTTTTATAAGGTGTAGATACAGGACATTGGGTTGTTGCTCACAGATTTAAGTGTTACATTTTTCAGCAAAAATAGAAAGATGCAAGAGGATTGCAATATCCACATAAGACTTTATTTGAGGGGCTGGAGCATTAGCACAGTGGGTAGGGCATTTGCCTTGCACGCGGCCAACCTGGGTTCAATTCCCAGCATCCCATATGGTCCCCCGAGCACCGCCAGGAGTAATTCCTGAGTTCAGAGCCAGGAGTAACCCCTCAGCATCATCAAGTATGACCCTAAAAGCAAAAAAAAAAAAGAGACTTTATTTGAGAATTATAAGCCTCTGTTATTTAAAGCCACTGAGATTTTGAAAGCTCATCTATCACTGCAGCATAATATTCCTTATCTTGACTAATTCGGGAGATTGGGGACAATCACAGGAGACAAATCAATAGAAGAATAAGAAGAAGGGTCAATAAGAGCAATACCTACAGCAGATAGGGCAGTTGGCTAGCATGTGACTGACCCAGGTTTAATTACCAGCACCCCATATGTTCCCCCTGAACCCCACCAGTGTGATCCCTGATTACAGAGCCAAGAATAAGTCATGAACTCTATCTGGCTCAAATCATCTCCCCTCCCCCCCAAAATGAGGAAGGGAGCATAGAAAGAATAGGATAGGCGCATACTTAAAAAACTGAACTGAGGGCTAGAGAAATGGTACATCAGTAGGGTACTTGCTTTCCACATGGTTGACCTGAGATTGATCCCTTGTATCCCATATGGTCCCTTGAGCACTGTCAGAAATGTTTACAGAACCAGAGCCAGGAATAATTCCTGAGTACTACTGAGTGTGTCTCCAAAACAAAACAAAACAAAACAACTGAAGTGAACTGAGTCCAGGGTCTAAACTGTAGTCTTTGACTTTACATAAGACCGCTAAATTTGTTTTCTCATCTATAAAGTCGGGATGAAATGGCTTGTACTTCTGATATTGTTGTAAGAGTAAATTAAGAAAGTTATTCAAAATGCAGTATTTTTCCTGGATTCTGGTACATAACGAACACTTAATAAAATGTTTGAGAGCATCTTAGATTTGAAATAATAAAATAATAAAAAATAAACCCTGCCTGTCTTGTGAGATATTAGTCTATGTTGTAAAACATGTTTTATTTTATTTTATTTTGGGGCCACACCTTGCAGTGCTCAAGACTTACTCCTGACTCTGAGCTCAGAGATCATCCCTGGTGGTTCTCAGAGGACCATATGAGATGCTGAGATCAAACACAACTCAGCAGAGTGCAAGACAAGCACCCTACCCAATGCACAATTGCTCCAGACCCACTGTAAAAGATATTTTAGCAAAATTCCCAGAAAGTTCTTACATTATAAGATCCACAGGTAATAGACAGCGGGGAAACTCCCATCTATTCATATGCAAAAGTGTGCATTAAAGGAAAAATATACATAAGTTACATATCTAAATGTAGTGACTACAAAGTGATAATTTATTGAGTCTCATTTGGCACAAATAGTCATACAAATGGAGAATCAAATTAAAATATGAATGAGATTATAATCACCGTTTTGGCAGGCGGTGAAGACTTATTATATTAACATGACACTACTTTTCAATGACTTAATCACCTGAGTTTCAAATAGTCACAGCTTAAAGATTTTTATTCTGATTTGTACTCTGATTTGTACTCTGATTTTACATTAACCTCAGACTGTTTTGGTTAATGTTTATGTATCTTTAGTTAAATCTCCACACACCAAAGGACTGCTAAGTTCTAGAGAACATTTTCCCCAGTGTTCTGAATACTTAAAACTCTAGGTTCACACCACCATACCCAGCTATTTAGCTACTGTTATGAACAGGGTTTGAGCCGACAAATAAATAAATCCCTCTCTTCTCAAGAGATTTATCTTTTTCAACGATACTTTAGAAATGAAAAGCAAACAGTGAAGTTTCTGGGTCTGAAGTTAGCTCAATTAACTGAAGTGTTCAAAGATAAAACTTCCTCAGCTATAGCACTGAGTTCCGGAGTTCAGATGATATTGACTGTGTTTTCACATTTACCAGACTTTTTTTTTCAAATGGGCTTCATTACTTCTTAGATTCTTATATCAATGGACATGATTTTATATAGAGGTAAATCAGTTTTGCTTCGTTGAAATTTAAATATTTTTCCATCACAGATGAGGTCCTAAACCTCATGAAAAATTTGTAGTCAGCTCAAATTATTTAATGATAACAGATTTTACCTTTACAGAAGAGATCACTTATGATAATAAGGAATTAGGAGAAATATTTCTATGAAGATAACTTTTTTCATTTTTTCGAGTACAGCAGCTGGTGATATTCAGAGGTGACTCCAAGCTCTACACTCAGGAATCACTCCTGACTGTGCTAGGGGCCACTGAAACCAGGTCCGTGGCCTGCAAGGCAAGAGCCTTTTCTGCTGTGCTATCTCTCCAGACCGTATGAAGAGAACTTTGTAAGAAGCTTAAAATGCTTCCTCTATTATTAATTTCTCCTGCAATTGTTAGATACCTGTTTTACTCCAGAGAACTCTCAGGTTGAGAAAAAAGTCTTTTTCATCAAATCTAGGGTGAAAAAGAAAAAGAACTGTTGTAATATTGGATTTGTACATACAAAGTTTGATAGTAGGATTACAATGTAGGTATTTCCCTCCATCCACGTGTTAATTATCTATTAACTGAATAACAGAATATCTATAAAATCACTTAAAATATACATAATGCAATCTATCAGTTATGGAGTCCTTAAGTGCATGATTAAAGCACCAGGATTTATTTCTTCTGACAACTTCTTCTAGGTTTGCAGGTGGTCACTTCTTGCCACGTCCTTTAAGGTCTCCCCACTGCGTGAGTCTGGGTCCTTATTTCATCTTCTGACAGCATCACACTAGACCAAGTTAATTACCTAATTAATGACCCTTTTTCTGCGATTATACTCTCAGACATTGGCATTAATGTTTCCATATGGCAGATGGAAGGCCACAGAGCTCAGTCCCTAGCAGTGAGATCAACAACACATAGGAGAGTAATCAGGGTATTTATTTACATAAAGTCAATAAGGGAGATTGAATACAGGTGTTTCATGGCTATGGTAAGAATAAGATTTCAGGCACAATAGAGAAATATTCATCTGACTGAGGCAGGAGGATATAAAAACTCCAGCATTGAAAAAATCTCCCCAAATCATTAAAATGCCCACTAGAAAAAATCAGAAGCAGAGAACACGAAGTCCAGCAAGAGATTTCTGCCATAACACTGCTCCTTTCCCTGTTATCCCGATCTTCATCTCTGTTCTGTCTGGCTCTATAACATAATAAATCATTTTATCAATTTTTAGTTGGGAAAAGTTCATCTTCTCACACTTTTCTAGTCTTCTTGCTCATCTACTTTGAATTCTAGTTGAAGGACTAATGGGTGTGCCTTTGAGGGCCAGTGAGTCTTTGACTAGCAAATTAAAATAGAAATTTTGCATATTAATTCCATATTTAAAAGATAATGAACTGTGGGGTTGGATAGATAATACGAGGATTAGGTGCTTGCCATGTGTTCCACCAACCCTGTTTCAATGCTTCGCACTTCATAGGGTTTCTTGAGCACCACCAGGGGACATCCCTGAGCACAAAATTAGGTGTAAATAATCCATGAACACTTCTGGTTGTGGCAAACCCAAAACGATATTAAAATTTAAGTTCCCTGAAAATGAAAATAAATCCATAGTTCTCATATAGAATTAGAGGAGGAACTTCTCCCACTAAATAACGCTGTATACCAGTTAGCTCCCTTGTCTCATTTATCCTATATATCAGGGGTATCCATAAGCATCATCTAAAGCTAGAGCAGTAGTTCTTGGTAGAGCTATGATTGGTTGACCTGAGACTTAGGGGCTGGATTAGCAACTAGACACCAATACTTGAGTCCAGGAACACAAGCACTTTGATCTATCAGACTTAAATTTGGGAACCAGAAGTTAGAGTAAATGCTTGGATTCCTATATCTTAAACAACATAGACTGAACGTACATAAAAGATGGTTTTCCAAGCATACACTAAACTGGCAAAAGAAAACTACTATCAACAACTTTTGCATTAAAAACTCCCAAGTTGGGGGCTGGAGTGATAGCACAGCGGGTAAGGCATTTGCCTTGCACGGGGACAACCCGGGTTCGATTCCCAGCATCCCAGATGGTCCCTTGAGCACCTCCAGGAGTAACTCCTAAGTGCAGAGCCAGGAGTAACCCCTGTGCATCATCAGGTGTGACCCAAAAAGCAAAAAAACCCCACAAAACTCCCAAGTCATTTTGAGTCTACGTATACAAATAATTAATTCATGGTTAGAAAAATAATTATTACTATGCTACAGGAAGATTGCTCATTTTAGTATCTTGGATTCCAGTGGTGATATGGGCCCTGTGGTGGAAGATATCTCACTTTATATCGAAAGGTTATAATATCTTCAACTTTATATGGTCTGCCTGATCTCAAATATGTACTATTTTTTCTCCTTGTATGGCAGATAGAGACAGATGTGTCTGTTTCTTGAGGGAGAAGTTGGACTTTTCAGTCATTTTGTTTTCATGTCTTCCTTAAATTGACAGCAAACCATCTGTCACAACCAGAAAGTCCCTTTGGGACTTTGGGAAATTAATGGAAATGTGGATGAATTACAGAAATGTAATGTCAGTGCTTTCTTTTTTTACCTGCTGGGTATAATTATGACATAGCTTCCTACATTTCTTTGCATTTAAAAAGGCCTATAAACCGGGAGAGGTGAGACTCATAATCCCAACACAGCTACTCTTTCACATAAATGACACCATCTGCCTTATGAGAAAGCATGCCCCCTCCTGAATGTGACTAAAAATGATTTGAGGGAAAAAAACAACAATAATGCAACAATGGGGAGAATATCCTCCAATCCTTTAATATTATCTGCACAGTCATTTTCTGCCTATTCTTGCAGTTTGAGATCACAGGATTCTTGACAACCTAATAGCACTTTATGACAGTAAGCTGAGACTGTCTCTTTGTTTGATGTTGTTTGGAACATGCAATTATGCCCAGGGCAGGTTATAGCTAAACATTTTCATGTTATGCCTCCTCCCCTACCCCCACCCTCTACCTGAAGAGAGGCTATGACAGACTTCTCAGTTTCAGTTTTATGTGAAAATCTGAGATTTGCAAGGTTTGGAGCTTTTTATATTTCAGGATGCTCAGATACAGGAAATTCTGGTTTTGTCCAGGGAATTAGGAGATGGTTCTATAATAATGACCACTTGCTTTCATTTATTTGGATAATACATCTAGAAATTTTCTAGAAATGTCACAATTCAGAGCCTCTTCAGATACTTTGGAGCATCATTTAGCTTGAAAAAAAAGAAAAGAAAAAGTATCAGGAATCACATATTTACATCCCCAAATGAGAGAATACTGGATTTTTTTTCATAAAATATTTATTTTTTTAAAATTTTTTAAATTTTTATTAGTGAGACACCACGCGGCCAACATGGCCGACCCGAGTTCGATTCCTCCGCCCCTCTCGGAGAGCCCGGCAAGCTACCGAGAGTATCT
>JAOXYA010000019.1:38362635-38374177 GCA_028565675.1 Sorex palustris | reverse complement strand
ATGTTGGCTGCGTCCAAGGCAAACGCCCTACCACTGTGCTATCGCAGCCAGCCCCGTAGGATACATATTTTTTTCAATTTACATCTGTTTTGTCTTCTTGGGTTGGAGCGATAGCATAGCGAGGAGGGCATTTGCCTTGCACGTGGCCGACCTGGCCCACCTGGAGGAATCAAAAGGTTCGATTCCTCCGCCCCTCTTGGAGAGCCCGGCAAGCTACCAAACTTCTTCCATACAGCAAAGCCTGGCAAGGTCCTCGTGACTTGTTCGATATGCCAACACAGTAACAAGCATCACAATGGAGACATTACTGGGCCCACTCAAGGAAATCAATGAACAATGGGAGGACAATAACAGTGACAGTGACCATTTGTCTTCTTAATACTATTGGTGATATCTCCAACATAAAATAGAAATTTTTATTGTATGTTTTTGAAAAATACTGTGCAAAAATTTTTATGATTATACTGGATTTGTGTAGTATGTTAGTATTGCCATTTTGATAATACTAATATTATTACTAGTCTAGGAGCAGAGCAGGAGTTGTGTTCCCACTTCCTTGGGTCTTCTATCATTTCTTTCAGCAATGATTTGTAGTTTTCTTAATATAATTCTTTTAATACTTTTGTTAATCTGATTCCAGGTACTTGTCATTTTGTGCAACTTTTATGAATGGGATTATTGCCAGAGTTGCCCTCTCTTCTATTTCATTGTTTGCATATAGAAATGTCACGGATTTCTGTACAATGATTTTGTAGTCTGCCGCTTCTTTACAGTATAACTATATTGCTTCTAGTAGTGTTTTGGTAATATTTACAATTTTTCTAAGTATTTTATCATGTTGTGTGCCAATAGTGATAGTGTGACTTCTTACTTTCCTATCTGGGTGCCTTTAACTGTTTTTTTTTCATAATTGCTAATGCAAAGACTTTCAATGTTGTATTGTTTAGTCGTGGTGGGGGTAGGCAACCTTATGTGGTGCCTGATCTCAGGTGAGCAGCTTTTAGTTTTTACCATGTTTGCTGTGCATTTGTGTGTTGGAGAATGTTTCTTCCACCCCATTTCATTAAGATGTTTTTCTTTATTAAGAATAGGTACTGGAAATAACAAATGAACAAAATCTAAGGAAACTGGTAACTGGTCTTTAGTTGAAAGCTTATCACAATGAGGAGGTGAGGGTATGGGGGATAATGCATAATGAAAGAGTGGTGGAGGGTAGTGAACACTCCAGTGGAGGCTATGGTGCTAGAAAATTCTATGTATTAAATGCTACCACTAACAGTATTAAAAAGTATGGTGCCTAAAATATAATTAAAAGCAACAGCACCACTAAAACATAGCTATTTTTGTTCAAAGTTCTATAGAATCATTTTTTTTTACTTAACTAGTTTCCCTCTATCTCTATTTTTGTTTCTTGTTTCCATCTCGCCCGTGACGTATTCGATATGCCAAACACAGTAACAACAAGTCTCACAATGGAGACGTTACTGGGCCCGCTCAGTAAATCCATGAACAATGGGAGGACAGTGGTAAGACAGTGACAGTGATTTTCATCAGATTTCTAAATATCACAGTGTTTCAGTATAATGTCCTCATTCTAGATTAGCAATCACATAATTTTAAATTGATCATATAATTGTAACTGTGTTTACACCTGAATGAATCCTTTTTCCATGAAAATATTCTCTAGTACTTCTTTAGTCATTAAATATATGCCATGTATTCGTTACCAACTAGTGTCCAAGTTCTGTATCCACTCTTTCTTCTCTCTTTGATATACACATACATACATTCCTATCTATATTTTTAAATATATCTTAATCACTAATCTTCCCACATATTTTCATCCTTTTTATTAATGTGATTTAAGTTATATCTTCCTTTAAAAATTGCAACTATAAATTGACTTCTTAGAATCTACTTTCCTCATATACAGCCACATTGCAATCTCTTTAATGTTGTCAGGATAGCTTGCTAATGTTCAATTATAGTCTTGTGACTGCTTCATTAAAATCTTCCAACAGCTTTCTATTGTATTTGAGATAAATTTTAGAAGTCCTTATAGACAGACACTAATGGCATAGTTTCAGTTATATTTCCTTTTGTCATCCAGCAGTGAACTTATCACACTCGTCTTTTATCTCAGGTTTTTTTGTGTGTGAGTGTGTGTTATTTTTGGCAAGTGGCATGTCTTTGCCCAGATATTTTTATGACCATTGCCGTTACATTATATAAGACTGAATTCCAGTCAAATTCTCAACGGCATGGCTAATGAGTATTAAAAGTATTAACTTCCTTGATTACCTAGCCAGTTACCTACATACTTCACACAACCTCAGTACTTATTAAAATATAAAATTCATAGCATATTTCCTATCTGAATTTTCTTCACTTTGCTTATGCATTTATCCTATGTTTTTCTTTTACAGAATATACTCTATATTGTGCAGAGACAGTTTTGTGTTCAGTTATTTTGTCCAAATATCCAAACTAAAGTTTGGTATGTGGAAATAACCAATAAATGTTTATTATTACCAAATATATTCTTAATCAAAATCAAATAAACCTCTAATAGAAAATCTTGAATGGCCAGGTCAGATACAACCTACCACAGTAAGAGCAATTATGGATCGTCCTGTGTTTTAGGTCAAATCAAACCGGTCTCTATCTGTTCATTGTGCCTGAAAACCTGACTCATAAGGCAGTTATCTTCTCACCTTCTTATTTAAAATGCTCTCTTTCAGTGCCTAAGGAAGAGTGGCCAACTACTGACCAACTATGCATACTTGGGCAGTGTTACCTAGCTTTTTTTTTTATCTTCTGCTCTTGTGAGCACCATTTCTTGCTGTGTCATTATTGAAAAATCAACCTGTCACTGCCCTCCCATTGTTCATCGATTTGCTCAAGCGGTCCCAGTAATGTCTCCATTGTGAGACTTTTTGTTACTGTGTTTGGCATATCGAATACATCACGGATGTATCTTGCCAGGCTCTGCCGTGAGGGCAAGATACTCTCGGTAGCTTGCCAGGCTCTCCGAAAGGGGCAGAGGAATCTAACCTGGCTGAAAATATCCTGCTATTTAAGGAAGAAAGTTTAGCCAATGCAACTCTCCCTTTCTTCCAAGCTTTTTTTTTGGATGCATCTATAACATATGTGAGTAGAAAATAAATTAAACTTATCTAGATGTTCATTTTCCAACATTGAATTTAAAGGTCCAAATCATTTGTTCAGGGAAGCTGTATTTAATAATCTGCAGCGATTATTCCATGTAACACTCCAAAGAAGTCCTAAAATGGATAAGGCAGGGGATTTCATTTTCCTTAATCAACTTATTGGAGATAAAATTCAAACTCATCTTACTTAAAGAATCTTTCAATTTAGAGTCTGAAGTTCTGTCTTGAATTGATAGACTCTCTTATTCCACTATCACAACTTGTGCTTAAAGAAATAGTCATTACTTTGGAGACAACAAATCATTAATGTTTAGCATGATCTGCTAGCAACAGGTAGAGTTTTGAAGCAACACAAAGGTGTTATTTTAACGATCACATTTTTTTATTTAATTTTCTCATCTTTAAGTCAACTTCACAAAATAACTAGTTTTCAGCTAGCCAAAATTATACTAATATAGGGCAAGATATAAAAGTCTAATGATAAAGCTTAGTTTTTCACATTTTGTGAAGACTCAGTGGATCACTTCCCTACTAGAACACAATCCTTTAATACCAGCAGATATGGTCACATTTGACTTACTCATATTGAGACATTTTATATGGGAAGAACTTTAAGCTCTTTGATAAAAATTACAAAGAAGCTTAACTAGTTCCCATAGCTAAAGATTTCTGACTTGAGACTTTAGCAGGTTGCAATTAATATAATAAGGTTAAATGTAGCTACCAAAGTTTGAATTAGAAAATGAAACATTCAAAGACAACTGATAAATGAAAGTTACATTAGTTGATAATCATTTGCTATTATTTTTGAAGAAAAATTGTAGCTTTTCAATCTACATACAACATTGCTGTGATGGGAAAACAAGTTCACAATAGCAAATACCAAGATGGGATGTTTGTTCTGGCTCTCTCAGGCTACTTTAGTTGCCACGTGATTTAACTATGTACTTTAAGTGTGGCTACTTCAAATTGAAATGTGATTTAAGTATATAGTGATCTAAGTATATACTGGATTCAAAAGATTCAGTTAAAAAAACTGTAAGAGATATTATCAATAATTCTTTTTCTTTCAGGGGTTACTCCTGGCTCTGCACTCAGAAATTACTCCTGGTGGTGCTTGGGGGACCATATGGGATGTTGGGAATTGAACCCGGGTCAGCCGTGTGCAAGACAAATGCCCTACCCACTGTGCTATCGCTTCAGCCCTTATCAATAATTCTTATGTCAAGAGAAAATACTGCTTTGGATATAATTAAATATTTGTTTCTGGAGGCTCTGTAAAGAAGGGACCGAGGATAGTAGCCTTGAGAGGAGTGCTTCTGTCTTTCTGTTAGCCATCCTGGGAAATGTCTGGCTGCGATAGGACTAGAAGAATCTGCTATGAGCACCCACATGACACACACACTCACACACTGCCAGCCCTGAGAGGCACTTGTCAAGCTACACCTGAAGTCCACTTGCTCTTCCCGGTGTGGAAAATGACCCCTACTGGGTTTCTTGGTGAGCTCTGGACTCAGGGAAGGCTGTAATGAGGAATTGCTCTTTTCAGGAAAGGAAAGTCGGTCCTAACCTTGGCATTGGCTATTGGTCTGTTTCCTTCTATTGCAGAAAAAAAATTCAGAAGAAATAGTGAAGAAAGGTAGTTTTTATTGACTGAAATGTTCTTAGAAATATTTAATGGGAGAGAAAGAGAGGAAATATGTGTTCAAGAGAAAACACAAGCTTCTCCGGAGTGATACTAAAAAAAAGCAAATGTTACCATTCCCCTAAAATGAGAAGTGGATGAAATGAATTTCAATGTTCCAATTGCATGGCAGAGCCTGGCAAGCTCCCTGAGTCCTATTCGATATGGTAAAAACAGTAACAAGTCTCACAATGAAGACATTACTGGTGCAAGCTCAAGCAAATGGAAGGACAATGGAAGGACAGTGACAGTGACAGGACAGTGTGTGTGTGTGTGGGGGGGGAGGTACTGGCAATGCATATTTGGTAGATAATAAGACTCAAGAAGAGAATGTCTAGTCCTGAAGTAGCTCAGAGTCATGAAGATTCACCTCTCCGGCTCACCTCTTGAGCACTTCAGGGAAAACCTAAGACACTACCTAGATGTAGCCATCCAAATCCCATCCAGAGAAGGAATTGAAAAGGAAAAACCACAGAAGAATCTATGAGATCATGGAAAGAACATCAACAGTGTAAGATACGAGAAGATCAACATGCAAGGCTTTCTGTACAAAAACACCCAGATGGACTTCTGCGTGTGGAGAGAGTTTTAGGGAAAAAAAAATCTGGAGGAATTATATTTCTGCTTCTCTTAAATGCTTTCTGTGTTTGAAATCTCAAGTCCCTGTTCTCCCTTGAACGCCTTTATCTTTGATTGTTTGAAATGAATTTTGTTTGTTTTTGTTTAAAGTTCTAGGGAAAAGTTAACATTTCAAGCAGTAAAATTTGAAACTACCTCTCTAACTCACATTCCATTTCACCTGAGACGTGTTACTTTGAAAAATTAAAAATTATGCCCAGATCTATCTTCTATGATTGAATTTGAATCTGTAAGGATACTAAGCCACAACAAGTGTGGCTAAGAATTTGCAGGCGACAAAGGAGGCTATGTTTTCACTCGCACAATTCAGTTCCATTGAATTTATTAAAAAAAAGAATAAGTTTACTGAAAACCATAAACTTTCTACTGTTTTTTCTTACTTTCTGTGTTTTCATGTTTATTTAAAAATTGACTCCTATTTGACAATGCATTCTGTCAAGTTTATTGTTAAAAGAGCAAGAATGATTAATGACACTAGTAAAATTATGGATTCCTATTGTTACTAGGTTATTATAGTAAGCCTCAACTAAATCTTGAAAAAAAATGGTACATATACATGTGGCATTCTTTGTGATATAAAGTTTTGGGCAAATGCTGATTACGTGGTATTTGTTTTTGGAATAATAACAAGATCATTGCTCAAAAGTAAGTGATAAGTTAAATATTTTTAATTTAGCTAAGACTTTCCTAAGGGAAAGGCATAAACAAATGTTACTTCCTCCACACAACAATAAGGAAATATGACTAAATTTATGACTATATTTAAAAAATTGAGAATTAAAATAAAAATTAAGGCAAAATTGCTGATTTCTTAAGTAGTTATGTTATTTTTAATTAACTTTTTTAATCGAAATATTTTGTCTATAAATTTTACCTTTTAATATGTACTTTTAAATGAATGTGTTTATATTATGTACTTATTACCTACCTATGGGTAGGGCATCTGCCTTGCATGCGGCCGACCTGGTTTTGATTCCTCTGACCCTCTCTAAGAGCCCAGCAAGCTACTGATAGCATATTCGATATGCCAAAAAGAGTAACCACAAGTCTCACAATGGAGATGTTACTGGTGCCCACTCCAGGAAATCGATGAACAACGGGACGACAGTGCTACAGTGCTACTTATTACCTATATTATTCATACATTAATTAAAAAAATGACTAGCAAATGTAAATTCTTTATCATGTATCTGGTATTAGACTATTTTCAACTCTGAGATAAAGAATATTATTATTCTTATTTTTTAACTCAATTTTATTTTTATAAAGTCATTTTTAATATTTGATTACATTTAATGTTCGAACATCAATCCCACCACCAGTATACCTTCTCAACACCATATTTCTAATGTTTCCATCCAGAACCTCAAACCCTGCCCTCAAAGCAGAATCAAAGCAATTTATTTATTTTGTATTGCTTGTTATGAAAAATCCTCTGACAATGATTCAAAAAATTTTCTTAGAGGTAAGTGTGTGAAGATTGATGTATTTCAACCAAGAGCCATTAAACCTATGTATAAGATACTAGTAATATGTTGTTAAAGTTTGAGCCTTATGTGCATATATATATGCATATCTGTATAAGTATATTTCCCCCAAGATTGTTTTCCTCCTATTTTAAACCCAGTCAAATTTGGTGTGCTAATCTTAGTATATTGTAGTGTAAAGTACAAGATGTTCAGGAATAGATTCACTCATCGGTGAAGCTCATCTGAACATGTGGAGAGTGGCCATGAGCATGGTTATGATTAAGTTCTGGAGGTTATTGGCTGCCACAGCTCTGCTGGGGTGTGAAGGGGAACTCACCCTCCCCACTCTGGGTTGCCCTAGATGAAACAGCCTGGCATGGGGTCTGGAGGCAGTTAAAGAATATCATTATCCCAATTTCTCAGATAAAGAAATTGAAGTACAATGTAGTTAAATAATTTCCTGGAATCATGGCTCACACAGGAAGGAGACAAAATTGGAACCCAACAGGTTAGCTTCTTACTGCTATACTATATTAGTAAACTAATTAAAAACTGTTAAATTAAAAAAGGGGAGCTCTGGTAGACTTTAGTTGTTTTGTGTGAGTTGTAAGGTGTTCTCAACTATTTGTTGAGTTCTAGAGTATGCCATCCAAGAGACACTGTCATTTCAAGTATTTGTCTGCTTTTTCTGTGACTAAATAATGATCAAATACTCTTTCTTCTGAGAATATAAAACTTAAGCACAGTGACACAAATAAATGGAGTGGATGAGATCTATATCCATAGCAGTTGCTGGCAGCAAATTTTAATATTGTGACTGGAGTGATAGCACAGTGGGTAGGGCGTTTGCCTTGTACACGGCCGACCTGGGTTTGGTTCCTCCATCCCTCTCGGAGAGTTTGGCAAGCTACTGAGAGTATCCCGCCCGCACAGCAGAGCCTGGCAAGCTCCTCATGGCGTATTTGATATATCAAAAACAGTAACAAGTCTCACAATGGAAATGTTACTGGTGCCCGCTGGAGCAAATCAATGAACAATGGGATGACAGTGCTTCAGTGCTTATTTAAACAGCCATATCTTTCTATTTTAATATTGCAACTTTATTTTCCACCTGTTAAACATATCAGCCTCAACAGGTCTTGGGAATTCAAAAGCCTACTGGTTAAGAACTACTGGTTAAGAACTAGGTTCTGGTAGAACAACAGCATAATCTGTCAAGAACACAACCTCACTCTCACAATTTACTGACAAAACTAAAGCAGTGAGTGATACATTCTAAGAATTACACTTTATTTTTAATTTTACATAAGGTAACAATTTTCCTAAGCTATCTTTTCTCACTGCACCAACTAAATTATGAAGTCAACAACAGTTTCTTAAAAAAAATTATTTGACAATAGTCCCCATGAAAGGTTTATGAAAGAAAGGCATGTGCTCAAGGTAATAACAGTTCCATTATTTAATTATTCTGTGCTAACATGTCGATGTATCTTTTGCTTTCTATGTTTGTTTTTCAGCAAATCTATTAATTAGGTTTCATTTCACTTCACACATGAAGACATTATATTTCAAAGTGGCTAAGTTATTCCCTAAAGGCATCATGTTCCTTACCTTTTCTTGACAAAATTCAGTTGTTAAAATGGTCTCTAATGACTTAGAAAAAAGCCAGCAATTCAAATAAAATTTCTTGAGCTTTTGAAATTTTATGTGTGTATAGATGTGTCCATATATTTTATTGCTGATAAAACCCAGGGCCTCACACATGCAGGGTAAACATGCTTCCAGAGACAATAACCGCAGCTCGTGATGTATTACTTTAGAGTGAGCTCAGACATTATTTTCTACTTTTTCAAAACCAGTAGACCATTAGTTTTAGACAGTAGTTTCCCATTTGAGCTTGAAGGATTCGTTATAACTCTGTCATTTATTGTGGTAGTTTGTCAGAAAAAAAACATGATATTGAGATATTCATGTTTTTCTCAAAACTAAATTGCAAGTTACTAAACAGAAATTCAACTTTTTAGCTAACGGGGACGTATTCTTTGCAAGTTTTTGTTTATTTATACATGAATTTGTTCTATAATTTTCTTAATGTTCTCAACATGATACGAACACAATTACAGGAGTGACATTATATGAATATGTTCTATGGTAGCAGTTTCCATATTTCAAAAGTACATGTGAATTATGCTTACTTTGAAATAAAGATAAATTTATTTTTCCACTACCTCTATCTCCTTTGAAAACGGTGAAACTGTTCACTATGGACTTTGAAAGACTATGATCAAAATTTATTTTTATCATGGGCAATATTTGCTGGCCCTCTCAGAGAGCCCAGCAAGCTACCAAGAGTATCCCTCCTGCAGGGCAGAGCCTGGCAAGCTACCTGTGGCATATTTGATATGCAAAAAACAGTAACATAATAGGTCTCATTACCCTAACCCTGAAAGAGCCCCCAATACACCACTGGGCTACACTATCACGTGACAGGAATGAGTGGAGACATTACTGGCACCCACTTGAGCAAATCCATGAACAACAGGACAAGTGGCAAGTGAAATGGACAAAAACTTGGATCTATATGATACAAATCTCTTCTATAATGACTGCAATATTTGTATGGATTCTGGAAAATATTTCTGATTTGGCATATAAAAGCAATAGGAGGAATTCTTACCTCCTGCTAAGCAGGAAGTGCTGCCTTGAGAGTAATGATGTGGATTTTTTTTTCAGAACAATCTTGCAATGCATTCAACGAAATCGTTAAAGCCCATCTGAAACTTGGACCAAATTAATGCAACTTAAATTTCTTAGTCTCTGTTCCTTTCACAGTCTCCATTGTCATAGACTCAACAAGCTCAGAGAATGGTTTAGGAATGTGCCGTGCCCTTTTTGAATCTTCTAATTTTATATTGCCAACTTTATTTCAGGAATTCTTAATATCATCTTTAGTTTCTGAAATAAATAAGAGCACAGTTCAAACTTTATTTTGCAGCAGATCCTATTGATAAGAAGAGAATGTGTTCTGGAGCTAACTTCATTTGTCTGTATCTACTTTTCTTCAAATAACCATATGACCTTTATCTTGGTACATATTGACATTATCCCTGCACTTGAAACATTAGAAAAATACCGTCTAACTGAGCATAGCTATTGTGAGGATAAACATATAACAGTGAAAGTAATATTTTCAGCACAATGTCCAACACACAGTAACTGTCCAGTCAGTAGGAACTGCTAAAATTATTACCCAGATCAGATATTTATTTTCTTCTGGGACACCTTAGTATTTTTCTCCTTCTCCTGCTTCTTCTTCTACTTCTTCTTCTCTTTCTTCCCCTTCCTCTTTCTCTTCTCTTTCCCCTACCCCTCCGCCTCCTCTTCCTCCTCCTCCTCCTCCTCCTTCCCTTCTCCTCCTTCGTCTCCCACACCCGGTAGTACTCAGGACTTACTCCTAGCTCTGCACTCAGGAGTCATTCTTGGCAGTGCTCAGGGCACCATATGTGATGCGGAGAATCTAATCCTGGTTGGCCATGTGCAAAGCAATTTTTTTTCCTTTCTTTTTTTTTTTTTTGGAGTGGAGGGGTCTTAAGCAGTGCTCAAGAGACTTGAAGGTCCCTCTGTGCATCTTGTCCAACTGTTCAAAGGAAACCCCTGATGGTGCAGCTTGGGACCTCCACTTGAGAGAATTGCCTAGACCAACCCATCTGTGCTCGGATGCTTCCAGATCCATGGCTTGAGATGTGAGGATGTCGCCAGAGCTGTATCCTGCAATGTTCAGGGGAGCACTGATGCCAGGGATTCAACTGAAATCAGTCACATAAGGCATGCACCTGATTTAGCTCTCTGATCTCTGCTATTGCCCTTTGGAGCATATTTTAGTCACCACTATAATTTCACTTTCCTCACTGCATTGTAACATTTTGTGCACATGATTCTATGGGAACAGAAGACTCAAGTTTATTTTACAACATAGTTATTTCACAACAAGTGAGAGGCATCTTCTTTGGTATAACTCACAAAATTGCTTAAAAGTGAATGGAAATGCTTCATAATATAATCCTTTAATCAATCATGGATTTCTTTCTGAAGTCGAGTAGAAATTTCTTTCATCTCAATATTTATTTCAAAAGAGAAAACAACCTTGTCCCTGAAATGAGGTATCTAAACCATTGAAGTGGTGGGCATTTTGCAATTCTTAATTATTTTTTTTGAAAAACATAGCAGTCTTCTTTGCAAGTATCATCTGAAAACAGCAGCATAATGATTTTTTTCAAGAGTAAAGCATTTTTTTATGAGTCTTCTCTAGAGGGTGTGGCTATCCTATGATAATCACACCCTAGGGAGATCAACAGCACTTATCTCTGGATCATAACTTGCAATTCCCCATGGGTGTGATTATATCAGGAAACTCACATTCTCTGTCATGCGTAATTGCTTAATTATTATAGCAGAGAGTTAACACTATCATACAGGAGCTAAAGTTGTGTCAGCATTTCCACTATAATTTTCTCCATCTCTTTTGTTTTCAGAAAAATTATGCTCTTAAATTTCCTTATCTATTTTTTTCTGCTTAAATA
>JAOXYA010000019.1:38337077-38362535 GCA_028565675.1 Sorex palustris | reverse complement strand
CTACCCCATCTGGGACTTCCCGGCGATCTCGGCTGTTTTTGGAACCTGGTGTGTTGTCCGGGAGCTGTGGGACCTCCCGCCCCCTCCATGTGGTCTTTTGATTCTATTCTGTCTTCGCATTTTAGAGCCATGAACTAGTCATTGGGGAGTTTCCTTGAGTAGAAATCCATCCGAGGAGGTTTGGTGTGTTGTGTTGGAAGTACAGATGGGACTCTGAGGTTTTGTGTTGGGGAATGCCCTCTGGGGTGTGGCTGTCCGAGACCAGAGTACAGTGGGATTTCCAGGGCAGGGAAGGTTTTTGGGATGTGAAAGTGAGTACACTCATAGCCTGGGCATCACTCACACCAGGGAAAAGGAGCAAGTGAAGGAGGTTTCCTGGACGTGCTCCTGTAGGGGTCAGAGAAGAAGTGACACAGCTCGGAGTCACACAGAGAACAAGAAAAAGACTTTCCAGACAAGATCAATCTGGGTAGTACCAAACACCCTGAAGAGCACAGGGAGTCTGAACAGGGTGTTTGAGAGGTCAGGAGTAGTTCACTAGGAACTTTTTCAGAGGACTGATTATCAGTGAAGTAGAGGGAAAGCTAGGCCATAGGACCCATTCAAAAAACCGGTGTCTAAGGAAGCAAGAACACAGTTCTGTGGTGGCGAGAGAAAAGAGAATGGCTCACTGTAGCAACTAAAGCAAGGAACAGGATTCTCCCCTGGATAGAGAGAAGTCGGAAACATGTTTGCTAGCAAAGGGTCAACAGTCCTCAAGGAAGAGAGAACAGCTAAGCGGTGACAGAGGGTCTCGACTCTAGAGTGCTCACAGGGGAAGCGATTCTTCTCAGGTGAGGACTCTAGAAAATCCTCGGACAGCTTAAGAACAACAGGCGAAATTGCCATTGCTCTTTTGGTTTGTGACCTACTCATCACACGCAAGACTAGGAACCATTTAGTGTTGTCTTAACTTTCATTTTCCAGTTGAGGACACCAAGAAAGAGTAAGTGACTGATCCTGGGTCACACAGCTATTAACAGTGGAACTTACTGTCGAATGCCTGACTCTCCTGGTCCCAGTTTCCCAAGTATTTGTTGGGGAAGTGGGGGCAGGGGGCGGGGTGGGTGGTGCTGGAATGATCCTGGGGATGGTGGGAGCTATCAGTGTAATTGACTGGCACTTCCTGTTTGCTTTTAGAGTAGGTTTCCAGGAGGTGGTTGAGTGATCCTTTGTCCTGAAAACTGGGTGGTAGGCCAAATCAGTGTCAGACCCCTTCTAAGGGAGATTACTTGGTGAAGGAGGATGAATGCACAGACATGCCCCCAGTTTGAGGCCTCAGTTGTTTGTTTAGGTATCCGGTGAGGTCAGCTCTGCACGCAGTTGGACTTAGAGGAACAGAAGCATTGGGACTTTGGGAAAGAGGCAGTTACCTAGCCCTTCCCCTCTTAAACTGTGGGCGCTGCCCCCATATGGCACAATGTGCTGGAGTGTGTGTGTGTGGGGAACTTGGCACTGAAGGCTCCTAATGCACAGCAACCAAATGTTAATTCAAAATCAACCATGTAATGAATCCAAGGTGCTTCTGGCAGCTCATGCCCCGTGTTACATTTCTTGGGGGCCTGGAAGTGGGGGGGGAGGAAAAGGGGTTACGAGTGGGAAAAGCTTAAGGGGTCCCAATCTAGAACAGTCACCCGAGGGAGTGCATGGGAACCCAGGTGGGTTAAGATCTGCAAATTTGTTAAAAAAGTAACTAAGGTAGAATTGGAATATGTGATTTCTGATTCCCAGAAGACTGTCTCATTATTTGACCACGTATGTTCAAGATCTGATTTTAGAAACTTGGCCAATTCAAATAAAAGCTTTCCAGTTTGCTAATCACCCACTAGAAACGACTGCCCAAGAGATGTGAGAACATATGTTGGTAACTGATTCAGGCTTATCTTGCTTTAACTGCATTTCACTATAAAAAATAATTTGTGTGTGACAATTACAGTGATTCCACTATTTATTTTCAGAACAGACTCCCATCCACTAAATATGAGAAACTTTTAATCACTTACTTTATCAAAATTACATGTCACTGGTATAGAGCTAATCTTGCTTTGTAAACCCACTTGTCATAGAGTTTGCAGGTTTGCTGTGTTCTGAGTATAGATTGTGCAACCAAATAAACTAATTTACATTTTAAAATGCACTTTTGCTTATTTTAATTTTCTTCATGCTAATAATATTGTAGTACCTTATGGCTGATGCACCACAGGCAGTTTAGAATTACTGTTTATTATGAATATTTTAAAAAGTATCTCTTCTGGGATAACATAACCTCTTTTAATACAAAAAAATAAAGGGATTACATTTGTAAAAATGTTTCTTTTTTATTGTAAAGCTTTAGATAGATGGTTTATGCTGGTGTTCAGTATCAAATTTTGAAGTGATTATAAGAGAACTCTGTTCATTTTCTAGTATATGTCATAATATTGTTCTCCATTTTAATATTTTTTTATTTTAACATCAACATTTCTGTTGGATTGGGGGGGCTCTTCATGCGGTATTAAGGGATTACTTCCCACTTGGTACATGGTGATCTCTTTTGGTGGCATTTGGGGGGGCAAGTGGTGTCCAAAATCAGACCTAAGTTTGTAATGTGAAGAGCATGCACTATAGTCCTTTGGGGAATTATTCAGTCTATGCCCTCTCCAATTAGAAATTAGGATTACCAGTATCATAAAGGTAATAAATATGAATGGTTTAAAGTCATACAAGATGTTTTAGTTACGGAATAGAGACAATATAAGAAGTTTCAATTAATATACTGTGAAAATAATTCAAATAATGGGCCTGGGGAAACAGTAGAGTAGTCAAGGGCCCTTGTCTTACACTAGGCCAACTTGGGTTCAATCCTCAAACAATCATATGGATCCTCGAAGCACTGTAGGGGTGATTCCGGAGCACAGAACCAGGAGGAATGCTCTGAGAACAAAAACTACTCCCCTCTTAAAAAAATTCAGGTGTTAAGGTTTTGATACATTGAATATTTACACATTCATATTAATCTGATAAAAGGATAATCCAAAGTATTTGCAACTAGTATGTTTACTTATTAGAAGGGGAATCAGAGAAGAATGGAGAGGAGATTGGAATAAACTGCAATTGATATCGATGATCCTGGCCCTCATTCTTTCCTTCACCTACCCATTGCCATCGGCCTTTCCGGGGTGGGGGAAGCAGAGACCACTAAACACAGGCAGCGAGAAATATAGAGTACCAGACTGTCTTCACCAGAGACTCTCAGAGGGGGGTGGTTTGAGTTTCTCTCCCCACCCCAAGCAGTCTGGCAGCCAAAAGCCTCCAGAACACAGTAACAGCCATGCTCAAGGCCACTCTCCACACACTTAGACGAGCCTCACGCATGAAGGAACCGGCAGAGAAACGCACGTATAGGGGACCTGAGGCTGAGATTTCCAAGCTTGCTAAGATCGGGACTGGGCCTCCTCCACCCAGATCTCCAGTTTTCCAGTAGGTTGGCAGTCACTGTATCACTCTGTCACCGTTATCTTGTTGTTCATCAATTGCCTCGAGCAGGCCCCAGTAACGACTCCTTCGTCCTAGCCCTGAGATTTTAGAAAGTGCCACATTTGAGGCTCTTTCAGGGTCAGGAGAATGAAACCCATCATTTTTACTGGTTTTGGGCATACTGAATATGCCACGGGGAGTTTGCTAGACTCTGCCATGTTGGTAGGATACTTTTGGTAGCCTGCCAGGTGTCACACCTTTTATCAACTTTAAAACTAAGATGATGTATAAGAGGTGGAGAAAGGTAACGTTTCAATGAAGCCTGTGTTGGATCACAAATCCCTCACTGTAAAGACAATGTGTGAGTCTCTCCAAATTCATTTGCTGAAATCCTAATCTCCTATGGGATGAGAGATGGGGTGTTAAGGGTGACTTGTGACTGTATCCCCAGAGAGGAACTCTAGGGAATGGCAGCGAGGGGTGGCACGGCTGTGACAGGTCTGAGTGCCAGCAACATGCGGATGCCTGAGGGTCCCGGCTGCCCACCCGGTGCCAAACCCCACAGAGCTCCCTCCCTGCGGGCAGGACACCTCACCGGGGACCCTCCGCGCCGGGGGCCCGCATGGGATGCACACCAAGTGATGGGGGATGCCTGAGGGGGTACAGGTATTCTGTGGGGACAGGCTGTCTATCTCTGAGGGGCAAGGTGGGTGCACCTGGGGTCAGGGCAGGGTCCAGGCGAGGACCCAGCGGGTGCGGGTCTGGATGTCCCCGAGCGCTCCTTCTAGAAGAGCCGTGCCAACCACCTGCCTGGCTGACCCACGACCACCAGGCGTAACCGCCGGGCCCCAGAGCAAATCGAGAAGGCAGCACAGTGTGGAGCTCACGGGGCCACACGGGGAAGGTCCCAGGACGTCCTGGGGCTCGGGCTCGGCTGCCCCCCCACCAGGGAGACGACCAGGTACCCAGAGCCCCCATGGGGGCCACACCCCTGTGTGGGGCTGTGGGAGCTGGGGGCAGGGCACCGCTCGGCAGAGGACACTGGCTGTGGGTCCTGCCCATCATAACCACCTGACGGCTCTCTCCAGCCCCTCCACGTGGCAGGGCTGGGCTTCGGGCAGGGCCCTGCAGTGCCCGCTGGACCCTGGTCTGTGGGCAGAGGCCTGTGCAGGCTCCTGCCTCCCCGAGGGCGGCCCCCACCCCCCAGTCCTCTCCAAGCCCTGCAGGCGCCGGCAGACGCTCAGGGCCAAACCTCTCCCGGAGGCCAGTGAGCGCACAGGAGAAACGGCCACAGGAGCGCTCCCTTGCTCAGAGGAAGGCGCCAGAGGTCTCAGAAAAGGAGAACAAGGGATCCTGGCTGGAAGATCACAGGCAGGACGGCTCCCGCTCGCAGGCGCCCCGCGCCGGGCTCCCTGCCCGCCAGTGGCCGCCCAGCCCACCAGAGCGCTGGTAAAAATAGCCTGGCCAGCCTCAGCAGGGGCCGCTGCATGACCGAAAAAGGACAGTGTTGGCCGGAGGGGGAAGACGGGGGGGCGGTGCCGGCCGCACGGGGGGAGGGCAGGGAGGCGCCTGCTGCCAAGGCTGGGGAGAGGCAGGCGACCGGGCTGGGCCCCGGACCCTCAGCTGCACCCCCAGTCCACGGGCAGGACTGATACACCAGACTCCTGGGCTTGCCCCCCAGCGTCACCCTGGACCACCCCTGCCCCGTGGCCAAAGGTGGCTGGCACGAGAGTCTGGAAGGGGTAGGGGATAGCAGTACCCCAGAAGCTACACAGACGGGGCCCAGAACATCCCGTCTACACAGACGGGGCCCAGAATGTCCCATCTACAGGGACGGGGCCCAGAATCCTGTCTACACTGACAGAGTCCAGAATGCCCCCTGTCTACACTGACGGGGTCCAGAATCCAATCTACAATGACAGGGTCCAGAATGTCCCATCTACATGGATGGGGCCCAGAATCCTGTCTACACTGACAGGGTCCAAAATGTCCCCTGTCTACACTGACAGGGTACAGAATGTCGCCTGTCTACACTGACGGGGTCCAGAATCCTGTCTACACTGACAGGGTCCAGAATGTCCCATCTACATGAACGGGGCCCAGAATCCTGTCTACACTGACAGTCCAGAATGTCACCTGTCTACACTGACGGGGTCCAGAATCCCATCTACAATGATAGGGTCCAGAATGTCCTGTCTACATGGACGGGGCCCAGAATCCTGTCTACACTGACAGGGTCCAGAATTCCCTATCTACACTGATGGGACACAGAATCTCCCCCTGGTCTACACTGGCAGACATAATCACCTCCATGTCTATACCGGCAGGCTTCATCAATCCACGTCTACACTGATGGGACCCAGTATAAACCCTGTCTACACTGACAGGACCCAACGCCAGACATCAAGGGCCCAGGGCCTGACACGCAGGCCTCTGGGACGTCCCCCCAGCACACAGGGGCCTGAGCAGACCTGGAACCCCCTAGCCCCAGCAGACCCCCAGCACAGGCGCCCAGACAGGCCAGAGGGCCCGGCCCAGGGCCCGAGAAGAGGGCGTGAGGGTCACAGGACAGATCTTGGCACCATCCCCTGGGTCTCAGGTGCTACCCCAGACCTGCCCTCCTGTCACCCAAGTATCCTGACGTCACCCAACACTGCGGCCAGGCAGCCCCGCTCCTCACGCCTGCAGGACATTGCCGTGGGCTGGGGGAGGTGCTGGGTGCACGCCAGGATCAAACCTGGAGCTTGCCCCCACTCCCCACCCTGAGCCACATGGGCCGTCCCTAGACCAGACTAGGAGGAGCCAAGAGATTCCAATCAGACCAGAGGGAAGAAAACACAGTGGTCAGGGGGTTCTGGGCCTTGGTGTGCTGTCACCCCGGGGAGGGGCCCTGGGAGGGCTGAGGGTCCCTTGGGAAGGGTCTCCAGGTAGGATTTACGTTCCACTGACTGACCCCTGCACTGACTGCGAGGGCCAGGTCCCCTGCACTGACCATGTGGCCACTAGCTGTCCAAACCCTGAGAGCAGCAGGGGCGGCTGTATGTTCTGAGCCCTGAGCCCTGCACCCCGTGGAGGATGGACACTGCCCACGGTACCCTCTTGCGGGCCATGCCTCTAGCCTGTGGCCGCCACACACCCACTCGGGGTCACGTGTCCTGACACACAGGGACACACTCGCACATCTACTGCAGGGCAGACCGCACAGCCACGGCTCCACCGGCCAGCCGGAGCCCTGCCCTCCCTCCTGCCACTCGCTGGACGGAGCCTCCCTGGCTGGCCACTCTCCTGGTGGGGAGCAGGGCCGGCAGAGAGACGTGGTGACCCTGGCCACTGCCACTGCCCCTCACTGGCCTTGGTGGCCTGGCCAGTCCCAGCCCTGCTCTCCAGACTCTGGGCTGCGGCCACCCTGGTTCCTGTAGTCCAGCCACCCGAGTGTCCAGCTGTGGCCAGCAGGCCCCGTTCGCATGCGCAGAGGCCCCGAGCCGTCCTGCACAGGCCCCCTGGACCCAGCCAAGTGCAGACGCTGGCCAGGGACAGCCCCGAACATGCGCCCACCACTGGCCGGCCGGGGCCCCACTCCCAACCCCGCCCACCAAGCCCGCGTGTGGGCTCAGTATCTTCGGCGTGTCCCAGGCTCCAGACAGCCCTGGACAGGGCAGCACCCTCAGGGTCGCGCGGCCTCGCTGTGGGCCCCTCACCTGGTAGAACTCCCGAAGCCAGTTCTTCTGCAGGTTCTCGGGCTGCAAGGGGGAGAAGGAGAGTCAGACTGGCAGCCCAAGCCGCCCTCCCCCCCGGCACCGACAGGACGGCGCGGCCGCCTCGGCTGGCTCATGCAGGACATGCTCCCGGGAGACAGGCGGCCTGTGGGGGCACCGAGTGGGCAGCCTAGCAGGGGAGGGGGTCCAGACGGGCTTCCTCCAAAGCGGCCCCCCATGGGCCCTTACAAGCAGGGGGCAGCCGCCAAGTGGCAGACAAGGGTGCACGGTGGGTGACCTGGGAGACCCCACTCAGTCGTGTGAGCAGAGGGCCTGGTCAGTGCAGGGACAGCTGCTGGGCACGGGGGCCACAGAGCATCAGGACTCCCCCAGCCCCAGCACCCCCGATGCGGCCCCTGCAAATGAAGAGGGTCCCTGAGTATCGGAAGACCCCAGGACGCCGCTGAGGCTGGACCACAGGCCTTGCCCAACCAGGCGCCCCCACAGAAAGGCAGAAGGCACAACCCCCGGGGCTGGAGCGATGGCACAGCGGGTAGGGCATTTGCCTTGCATGCGGCCAACCCTGGTTCGATTCCCAGCACCCCATATGGTCCCCTGAGCACTGCCAGGGGTGATTCCTCAGTGCAGAGCCAGGAGTAACCTCTGTGCATCTCTGGGTGTGACCCAAAAAGCAAAAAGGAAAAAAAATTAAATTAAATTAAAAAAAAGACACAACCCCCCAGAGCACCTACGCAGCCAAGCAGGTCTGCAGCTCACCAAAGCAGCGACTCCTGGGGGTAGGAAGGACCGGCTAGAGGGTCCGTTCCGGGGGGGCTGGCTTGGAGCCTGTCTCATGTCCTCCCTCCAGAACCAGAGGTGGCCGAGAGACCCCGGCAGCAGTGACTCGGCACGGGGTCAGAACAGGGTGCCGGGCTGTGGGCAGGAAGGCCGAGACACCCTCACCCAGGCTCCCCTCCCTCCCCAGAGGGCAGTGTGGCAGAGAGAGGAAGCTACAGCCTTCAGCTCCAGACCTGTGACACGCCACCCACTGGGGCCCCACTCCAGCACAGACCACATCCCACCATGGACCTCAGTCCACCATGGACCACACTCCAGCACTGATCGTGCCCCACCACGGACCACACCCCACCACGGAACAGCCCCCTCCATGGCCCACGCCCCACCATGGGGAGACAGTGCCAGGGGAGGAACCTGTCTTGCGTAAGGCTGACCCCACTCCATCCTCTGAGGTCCTCCAGGAGTGACCGCTAAGTTCAGAGCCAGGAACCCCTGAGCACTGCCAGGAGTGTCCCCTAAGCTCAGAGCCAGGAGGAAGTCCAAAGCATCACCGGGGGTGTCCCCTAAGCACCGAACAATCCAGACACTGCAAATGGGGACGGCGGGACACTATGGGTGGGGATGGCCAGACACGGCAGGTGGCAACGGCTGGACACTGTGGGTGGGGACAGCGGGACACTGCAGGTGGTACAGCCCAAACCAGTAGGGTCGGATACGGCCAATAGTCAATACCACTGCAGGCAGGTGTGTGTGGGCCAAGCCACTGTGAAGGTCTGATCAGTGCAGTAAATCTGTCACCAGAAACAGAAGAAACCAGAGGAACAGGACGGAGGTGATGGCACCCGCCTTCTCACACACAGTGAACCCCGGAGCACCGCCAGGAGTGACACAGAAGTAAAGCACCAAGAATGAGCCCCGAACACTGAGCCAGCCTGACACAGAGCCAGGGTGATTCCCGAGCACTGAGCCCGAAGTGAGCCTAGAGCATCACCGTGGGGTGCCCAAGCCCCCACAGAGTGAAGACGAGGGGCGAGGACGTGCCCAGCGCGTGCGCAGTGTCCAGGCCAGCTCCACGCTCAGCCAGCAGCAGCCTCCCGGGCTCCCGGGCCCTCGCAGAAGGCAAAACGGCTCAGGTGTGGCTGGGGCTGGGAGCGCTCGCTCTTGCACACGTGCAACCCTCCTTCTAGAGCTGGTGCCAGAGCAGCCTTGGGCACAGTGACGTGCTCTGCACCGCCTCCCGCGTGCCATCCCGGCTCGGACTCGTGGGAGTGCGAGCGGCCAGTGCCTGGCGGGCAAGAGAAAGTTCTGGGGCCAGATGGCCTCATGCCAGCCCCATGGCAGCGAAGTGGCCTGGTTCGGCCCTGTCCACCCGAGCAGTGTGGCGGAGACAGGGCGCAGCCTCGGCCCCAGCTGGTCTTGGAGGAGCAGCAGCACCCGGGAGGGTGAGACTTCACAAGATGCCACAGACACGACACTTGGGGCCCCGCGGTCCCCAGCAGAGGCCTTCAGCGGAGCCAGGGTTTGAGAGCACATGGAGGAGCTGAGAAGGACCCCGTGGGAAGCGCCTCCAACCCGGTCCCAGAGGGGCCAGAAGAGAGCCCGGGACACACTCCACACGCAGACGTCTGGCTCTGGGTCCGGGCATGCGCCGCACCAGCAGTGGGTGTGGCCCCAAACCAAAACCAGACGACTCCGACTTCCAAAACTCCCAAACAGAGCGGTGGATTCAAGGCCACCATCACCTCTGTGTGCTCTTCTTGATTCTAAATCGGCTTATAACTGACCACACTGTGCTCACATTTTCAGCTGAACTAGCTTGGAAAGCTGAAGAGAAAACAGCTTCAGTCACCCGCGCAGCGTGTCAACAGCACCCAGCTGCCGTGAGCACCAGAGCAGTGAGGACCTTCCACACACCTGCCCCGAACACCACACACTAGGCACGCACCACACACCACCCAACACATACTCCTCACATGCCACACACACCACACGCGATCCACAGTCCACATGGGTCATGCACAAACCACACGGCACAGGTGAAACACAGACCACGCCACACACATGCTACCCACACTACACACCTTTAGCCACAGCCACAACATGGAGTTTGCAGGAAGGAGAAAGGGGGTCTACATCGCTGCGATGAGTACACCAGGACTCACAGAGACAGCGGGTGACAGGCGAGCAGAGACGGGCAACATCAGCGAGACAGACGCCCTGGGAGGGTCCACACGAGACGCTGGAAACAAACCTCCACAGAAGCGGCCTGAGGGAGGCTCAGGCAGAAATGAGAGCACTGTCCCAGGAGCAAAAGCTCCAGCGCAACCTCAGATGATGCACACACAGAGAGACAGACAGACAGACAGACAGACAGACGAGGGCAGAGAGGAAAGCAGAAAACTCTCAGGATCAAACAAGGGTTGAGAGGGTCTCACAATCAGCGACAGGTGCCAAGCCCGGATCCCAAGGGCTCGGAGAAAGCCAGGCGGGCTGCACACAGGAGAAGCACTGACGGCAGTCAAAACACAGAAAATCAAAAAACCAGGAGAAAACCTTAAGGGAGAAACAGCACGCCCACCCCACTGAGGGACCAGACACGCACACGCACACGCAGGAGCAGGAGGCAAAGCCAAGAGTGAGCCAGCCGCCGGGGCCGGGCCCCATCCGGAGGCCAGAGAGAAACGTCCCGGCAGAAGCGGCAAAGGCTGAGTCTGCCAGCCGCAGGGGAGGAGGGGTCAGTGCCAGGGGCGCAGGAGGGCATCTGTGTCTGGTTCTGGGACCCCGTCTCCCAGGGGGGCCTGGTGCTAAGAGGAGACGTCGGGCCCCTGGACAGGACACCCTGAGGCTGACCGGAAGCAAGTCTGCAGAGAATTCGTCGCCCAAACCAGTCATCCTACCCCAGCGACTGGCTATGGAGCAGCGTGGACGGAGACACGGACGGGGACGCTGTCAGAGACGGGGCAGAGGCGGAGCCGAGATGGGGAGGCAGAGCCCAGCCCGCCACAGCCTGAGCGTGAGCAGATGCTCCGGAGAGGAGAGCCACAGATAGGCAGAGACTTACGGTCACTGAGGCCCACCACACGGGGATGTGCAGGGGGCCGGGCCGAGCCCGGGAGAGCCACACCCTGCTGCAGGCGCGCCCCAGGCCACGAGAATCACACACCTGCACTGCCAGGTCCCACTGGGTCTCACACCCACAGGAGGGTCCACGTCCAGCCCTGGCCACTATGGGCAACGGTGAGTGTTCCTGTGTGGGTAAACACCCTCCGCACCTGTCACAGACCTGACCCAGCCTCACTCGGAACAGACCGGCAGCACTTCTCACTTTCTAGCCGGGTGTTGGTGCACACCTGGTCATCGGGGCGCCACCAAGGGCCAGAGCTCTGAGGGACACACTGTAGACCAACAGGATCACTCTAGCGTATAGGACATACTGTAGACCAACAGGATCACCCCAGTGTCTGGGGACACAGTGTAGACCAAGAGGATCACGTGAGTGTCTGGGACACACTGTAGACCAACAGGATCACATGAGTGTCTGGGACACACTGTAGACCAACAGGATCACTCTAGTGTATAGGACATACTGTAGACCAACAGGATCACCCCAGTGTCTGGGGATACAGTGTAGACCAAGAGGATCACGTGAGTGTCTGGAACACACTGTAGACCAACAGAATCACTCTAGTGTATAGGACATACTGTAGAACAACAGGATCACCCAAGTATCTGGGGACTCACTCTAGACAAATATGATTTCTTGGTTAATAGCAACCCTCGGACGGTCCCAGAATAGACACAGTTCAGAAATACCACACCCCCAGGTGCCCGGGACCGTGAGCTCAGCATAGTAACGTTCAGTATGGTAGCCTGGTAGGCATAATCCCACTGGCCACGGTGCCACCCTCAGTATGAGGCACACAGGGACACGCGGTCAGAGGAAAGCAACCTGACAGCCCCGTGCTACAATGCAAACAGCTGCTCAGAGGAGCCACGGCAGGGAGAAATCCCTGCTCCCGGGCAAAGAAAGAACCAAGTCCCAAGGAAGGAAACCACAGAGGCAGCGTCAGATGTGACTGGGAGGCATGTCCTGTGTCCGGGGGTCACACGGGGTCAGCCCTCAGGCCCTGCTGCCAGCCTCCGTTCAAAGAAAGAGAAGTGGCGAGGGCGAGACACACGGCAGCAGGGGAGCCACCAGGCCCAGCAGCAGAGGGAGAGTCTGAGAGGCGGAAAGACACGGCCCTGGGAGCCGGAAGCAGGATGGACCCCAGACTGGGCGGCAGTGCAGGCCAAGACTGGCCACCTCCTCCCTCTGGGGTCTCAGCTCTGACTCCAGCCCAGCTGCCCAGGGATTCCTAGGGCCGCAGACCCACCCGACGGCTGACCAGGTCAGCACAGGGGGTGGCCCCCCCAAGGCAGAATGGGCACTGAGGGGAGGGAACCCTTTCCTACCGGGAATCCACGCCAAGGAAGGGCCCATTGGAGGCGCCAATCTACCGGGACTGGCTGGAGTCAGAGCAGGCGGCTGGGCCCGCCGGGGGCACTCAGTGGGACTCACTGCACCAGACACCAGGGAAGGGGAGAAGGTGGAACCAGCTCCACGGTGCCAGACAGGGACACCATGACGTAGCCCCGCCCTGCCCACCTGCCCAGGACGGGACTCCCCACCGGTTCTCAAGGTTTTGCTCCCAAACACGTTTCATAAACAAGACGGTGGAACAGGGCTTGGAACATGCAACCGCACGGCTGAGTGTGGAGGTGGCACCCGCGGGACAGAGATGTGTAGGACAGGGCAGAGGGCAGGGCACAATGGGTCCACGGGGCTCGGAGCACCAAAGGCCAACTAACTGCCCAGGGCAAATGCAGAATCTGCAGTGTAGACAAGCGTGAGACAGCCACTGCCTGGCCTGGCCACCGCGAACTAACTCACTGTCTACTGAGCCAGGTGAGTGTCCGAGTGAGGACAAACACACCAGACGCAGGGAGACGCACAAGGTCCCAGACGCTGCACAACCACTGAGGTCCTTGGACCCCAGGAGGCACCAATCACTGTGCCACACCATACAGGGGGCCACCGTCCAGATGAACAATGGGGGGACACCGTCCGGAGGGGCAGCATCGAAGGGGGCACTGTCCAGAGGGGACACCCTCCAGGGGGTCCACTGTCCATGTAAAGGTGCCCCCAAGGAGGCACCTGTCCAGGAAGGGCCACCAAGCACAGGAAAGTCCAGTTTGGACGAGCAACAGGGGCTCTGGGGGACGGAGGCAGCAGCCCCTGGGAGGTGGCAGTGCCACCACCCACAGGGAGTCAGGCAACCCTTGCTCACTCCGACTTCAAATAAGCAGAACTCCTCACTGAAGCAGTTACGGGGCCAGGCCCCACCCCAACCTCCAAGGAAGGGAGGTGTGTGCTTCAGACTAGCCTGTCTGTCTGTCTGTCTGTCTCTCTCTCTCTCTCTCTCTCTCTCTCACACACACACACACACACACACACACACACAAAAGGTCCTAGAAAGCACTAGAAGACCAAAGCACTATTGCACAGAGTCCATGGAGCTGTCCACAGGGCCATCCATGAGTCCACATTCCCACACCTGTGCTGCAGTGCCCACCTGGCCATCCAAGGGGCTGGTGGACGCACGGGGTGTCATGGGAGAGGGAGGTTGACCACACTACACACCAGCAGGTGAGAAGGAAATCCTGACAGAGCTGAGAGCAGGCAGAAAACCAGGTGCCTGATTTGGAGCACCTTTGGGGTGACTGAGATGGGGGTCACAGTGATGGGGTCAGACACAGAGGCCACAGAAATGAAGGTCATGGAGACAAGGGCCACAGAGATGGGGGTCCCAGAGGTCGGGCCCTCCGGCCCATATGGCAGCTGCACAGGGAGGGCAGGAGGGTGGGCACCTGGGGGGGGTTACAGTCACCGAGAGGGTCCAGGCCTGTCCTGGGTGAGGCTGCGACCCCTGAGCCTCAGGAGCAAAGGACGTGGCCCCAGACCTTATCACAGGGCCACAGATCGGCCACAGCGGGGCCTCAAGAGCACTGAGCCACGGGGCCCAGCATCCTGGGCACTGCCACCCTCTGTCCACCGTCCACTCCCCCCACATGCACCTTTCTATCCACGGGTCAACTGAGCAGCCCTGAGCAGTGCCACAAGTCAGCCTGAGTCCCCCGATCGAGCACAGCCCTGTGGGGCCCACCAGAGCCGCCAGGAGCCCCCGAGGAGCAGCACAGGGTGGTTGGCAGGGCCGGGGCCACCCCCGGGAGCCCCAAGCCAGGGTCATCGGGGCCAGCGGGTGAAGATGCAAAGCAGCATCCTGCCCGCGGCGAGTGGCCGGGCGCGCACGCGTCTCGGGAAACATTCTAAGAACTTAGATTCTGTCCAGAATAACCGCGTCTAAATATAGCCCCGCCGGACACGGTCCGCCCTTCCGCTTCCCTTTCCTCTCGCCGCCCAGCGGAGCCCCTGGCAGTGCGGGTGGGGGCGTGGGGGGGGGCGCGGCTGCGGGAGGCCGGGACGACCGGACCCAGGCCCTCTCCTGGCCCTGCTGCCCGGAGCTGGAGCCCCGAGGGTCCGCGGCCGCCCCACACTGCCACAGCTGGGCTCTGCAGGGAAGCGGCCAGCTCCAGGGCTGTGGCCAGACTCCTGGATCACAGAACCAGCGCGGCAACCGTGTCTACCCTCACCTGCCCTCCCCAGCACCCCTAAGGGGCCACATGCCTGGCCCAGTCTCCCACAATAAAGGGGTTGGGGGAGGGTGTACCCCGGGCAGCACCGGCAGCTCCAGAGCCATGGGGTAGGGGTGTGGGACGGGAAGGGGCTGGAGTGTGCAGGAAGGGGTGTGGATGGGAGGGGGCTGGAGCGGGCAGGGGTTTGCATGGGAGGGGGCCGGAGCGTGCAGGTAGGGGTGTGGACGGGAGAGGGCTGGCGAGGGCAGGGGTGTGGACGGGAGGGGCTGGAGCGAGTGATGCCTGAACCTATTTCATGAAGCACCTCCCCTGGGCAGGGAGGCTGGTGGGCAGAGCTTGAGGCCATGAGAGGCACTGCAGTCTCCTCAGGCCTCGGGAGCACTGTGCGGAGAGCCCACCAGTGTGGCCCCAACAAGCAAGAGGAGAAGTTGGCTCTGCCCAGATCTCTTCAGCGTCCACCGAGGCTTCCCACTGATGACTTCAGAATCCGCACGGGCTTCTCAACCCCAAATTTCGCCACACCTCCCAGGCAGGCCTTCAGCATTTGCTGATAAAAAGTGACACGTGACCATCATGCGCACTTCGGGTAACGGTCATGGTGGTTCTGCTGGGAAGAATGATGTGAGGAAACCCGGCTGACCAGAGAGCTCTGAGCCCGCCACAAACAGGTCCCCACGGCCGCGGTCAGCCGGGCTCACCCCACATGCAGCCGCCCCCGGGGCTGCCCTCCTGGTGTCTCTGGGGGCGGGGCCTCTGGCAAGGTGGAGGCCATCTCCCTGAAGTGGCACACTTGCTTGCTCTCCCGGGGCCACACACCGCACGCGTTTGGCCAGAGAAGGGCCATGTGCTCCACTTTCCAGGCGAGGCAGCTCTGCTGAACAGAGCTTTGTCTTGGGTCACCTTCCTCTGTCTCCGCAAGGCCACAGCTGCAGCCCACGGCTCCTGGGCACACCACGGCAGCTCGGGACGAGGCCCCAGCAGGAGAAACAGAAGCCAGCACGAGGGAAAGGACGCAGCGCACAGGGTGGGATCCTCGAAGCCACTGCCCAGCTCCCTCCCACATGGCCACAGCCCACGAGGCACCAGTGAGGTCAGGAGGTCAGCAGCTGGCGGAGCCCCCAGACACTGCCATCAGGGGGCCGTGGGGAGCCCCTCAGACACTGCCGTCGGGGGCTGTGAACAGACACCTCTGCGTATCCTGGCAACGTGGGCAGCACATGCCTGCAGCTCGACGCCGTGGGCACCCTGAACCCATATTTCCGTGGGCCCGGGGGACCCCCACTCCCACTCGATACTCTGAGTTCCCTCTCCTCGCCTTCCCCGACCTCGCTAGGTTCGCAGCATTACGCTGACTCTTCTAAACACCTTTGCTTCATCCATTCTCTCTATTGCTTTTGTTTTCAATTCTATTGTTTCCGGCCCTGACGTTTCTTATTTCCAGGGCTGGGAGGTAGCCCCAGGGCTGGCCAGGAGCCTGGCAAGTAGAAGGCCCAGATTTGATCCTGGGCACTATTTGGGCCTATCTGGCCACCGCTGCCTCCACAAGGGACCCCTGAGCAGAGCCCAGGATGCCCCAGGTGTGTCCCAGAATGCCAAAGAGAAAAGATCCTCCTTTCCCTTCCTGCCTCAAAGAGCTGATGTGCGCCTGCTCTTCCATCGGGAGCTTCTGTCCTTTTCTTCCTTCTCCAGTCTGGGGTCGCGCCCCTCCGTGCTCGGGCAGGCCCGAGGAGGTGCAGGCGCAAGGAGCTGCCCACGTGCTCTCCCTCCAGCCCACTGGCCTCTCTCAGGCCCTTCGCTGGATTTTCGAAAGAGAATGGATGACTGGTCCGAAAATGGTCCTTTTCAAAAAACATAAGCACTTAATACTGAGAATTTCTCATTAAAATTTTGCTCAAAAATTTCAAAATAGTTTCTGACTCTTGGCAAACTCTGCCCCCTCAGCCACAGGGTGGAAGAAAACAGCCTCATTTCTAAGTACCTGAAAACCTCTGCTGCATTCCTGGGACTGGCTCAAGCGGGATGTAAGGGTGGACTCTAGTCTGAAACTCCTAAGGGCTCCCTAATGCCCAGGGGCCAGGATGAAGCCCAGGTGCCGATGCTGAGCCCTCCGCCCTGCAGAGACGCCTCAGCCAGCACACACAGGACAGGCTGCAGAGCCAGCGGGGTGCACGGTGGGCTCAGGTGTTCCAGTGTGCATGCGCACTTGTGCCCGTGAGTCTGAGCACGTGGCTCAGCACAGGGGCTTTGCCGGGGGTGCAGTGGCCGAGCACCCCACCCAGTGCCAGGCAGGAGGACTGTCATACTGGGGGTGCGGCAGAGGCCTAGAGCAGGTGCCCCGTGGGCCCAGATCCCCAACGAGCTCCAAGTTGCTCCCAGGCCCAGCCACTTCCCACTTCTGGCTGCTCTCAAGCCACCTTCAGAGGGCACCCAAGAACACGCCCCAAGAAAAACACAAAAAACCAAGGCAGAGGGTCAGCGTGGCTCACCCCATTCTCTTCCCATGCTGTGTACAGGGGCCAAATCCCAAACCACAGGGTCAGTGGTCCAGGGATGATCCCAGAGGTAGCCAGGATGGGGGCATCACAGGGTCAGCGGCCTAGGAATGGCACAAGAGGTCAGCCAGGCCAGGGGTACAACGGGGTCAGCAGCCCAGGAATGGCCCCAGAGGATACCGCAGGGTCAGTGGTCCAGGGCAGGGACAAGTGCAGGCCCAGCTGACGTGCCCTATCAACCCCTCACCACTCTTCCCAACCCACGACACGAAATGAAGGCTCCTCCCAGAACAGAGGCTGGCGTGGCCCCCACCCAGCACCCAGAGAGCAACTCTCTAGGGCCTTCCAGCTGGAGGGCACAGGCACCAGGTGCCAGTCCCAGGCCCACCATGCGCAAGAAGAAAGCCAGGACTGCCCAGCAGGGCGTCCAGGCTGGCCCCGGTCCCCCACTGCATGACGGCACAGCTCAGAACAGTCTGGCAGGACACGTGCCACTGTCCTGCAAGCAGCAGCACAGGAGGGCTCAAGTCATGGGCCAGCACAAGGCACGGCGGAGAACAGACTCCACTCATGTGCAGATTAGGAGCAAGTGCAGGATGCGGGGCGTGTGTATGGGAGGGCGTGCATGTGAGGGCATGCAGAGCGTGGGCACACATGTGGGCATGCGTGTGAGAGCATGCAGAACATGAGCATGCGTGTGAGGGCGTGCAGGACACAGGCTTGTGATGTGAGGGCGTGAGGAGTGTGGGACGTGCATGCCAGTACATGCAGAGCCACAGCACACGCGTGTGTCTGGCTGAGCCGAAGCAGCAGTGGACCAGCCACGGGGGACATGCCCAGGAACACAGAGTCCCAGCTTCCGTGGCAAACCTTCCTGATGATGCCACGACAGACAGTTGGGGTCCACGGGGGTGCAGACAGAGGCCACTGCCGGGCGCAGTGGCAGAGGCAGCTGAGACAGGGGTGTGGGCATCGCCAAGCATGTGGGTCTTCAGCTGGGCCTGCAGAGCTGTCCCGGGCTGTGGGGTGTGCACCACTGCCACCGGGCAGGAGCAGGCTGTTGCTGAGACCCGGAGACACTGGGCAGGAGGACATCTCGGGCCTGCTACCCCACATGTCACCATGGCCCCTTGACCATGCATGTCCAGGGATCTCGGACAACCCACTCAGCTCCCAGAAGGCCAGGCTGGAGGTGGCACCTCCGCCCACAGTAGGAAGGGCTTGGGAGGCAGCAAGGCCACCCTGTTCCGGTCACCGAGCTGGAGACCCCCTTCTCTCCTGCTCATGAGCTGTGTCCGACGGGAACACGGCTAGCACCCCAGGAAGACGCTGCCGCCCAAGTGTGCCCAACGCACCGGTTGGGCCCCTGCTGCATCGCACGGGGAGCGGGGCAGGGAGGCCAGGCCTGAGGAGGGCGCCTGCTAGCCCTGACCCAAGCTGAATGCAGAGAAAATGGCCAGCGGGGCCCAGGAGCACATGCAGCCCTGGACACAGGCGCCCAGCCTGCAGCTGACGCTCCCTCGGAACTGCAGTGGGGCCCAGCGTGGCACCGCGAGCAGCAGTCTCCCTGTGGTGTGGTCCACGTGGCGCTCAGCTCCACCGGTGAGCCCCCACTGTAGGGCGTGGAACTGGGGAAGGCGCTGACACTGCCATGCCTGAGAGAGGGCAGAGAGGAGCCAGCCACAGCCCAGCCAAGCTCCAGCCATAGTCCAACCACGGTCCGGTCAGGACCCGGCCACCGGCCAGCCACTGCCCGGCCTCAGGCCAGCCACGGCCCAGGCTCAGCCCAGCCCTGGCCCAATGTGCCGATGGCCACGTGACAGCCACAGAAACCCTCAGCTCAGAAGCCAGGGCAGAAGGGCGGGGCCGGGGCTGGAAGGAGGCGGGCGGAGCCCCTACTTGAAGCGGGGCGGCCGTGGGAACTTCACAAACGGCTCCCGTGGGATTGAACGGGAACCTGCAGCTGCGAGAGGAGGCAGGGCGGTGGGTCGGCAAGAGCACTGTGTCAGGGACCGGGCTGGCGGGAGCTGCAGATGCCGGCACGTGTGAGACACGAGGTGGGAGATGTGAGTCGGGGGGGTGTGGGGGGGGTGAGGCAGGAGACGTGGGGGGCGCGAGGCTTAACCAAAGCTCCGGACATGGTCCTCGCAGAGGCTGGGAGAGCGGACAGACAGGCTCCTGGACCGGCCAGTGGGACGCTCTGAGCCAAGGCTTCTCCCTGCAGCCCATGGCCCATCCAGCACTGAGTGGTGACCCCGTGGCTCCGATGCTTGCGTGACAGGGCCTGGGGGCTCCCACGCTCTGACTCAAAGCTCCTCACACGGTCTTGCTCCAGACAGACACACAGAGCCAGGGCCGAGGAAGCACCAGAAACAACTCCACTCGCAGCCGAGTCTGAGCAAGGGCACCGGGGCACGGCTGGGAGAAGAGTGCCCACGGCATCGGCGCGGCAGGCTCCGGCCAACACACGAGGGCAAGAGGGTCTTCCTCGGGAAGGGAAGGCCAGGCTGGCGTCTGGGTGCCAGACCCGGGACAGACACCGGGACACAGAGGGAGGGAGAACCCAGACTTCAGAGTCCCTGCGGGAGGGTCGCATAAAGTCTGCTCACTGAAAGTGCTCCAGGGGTCGGACACGCCTCTCCCCACGGAAGACGTGCCCTGATAACCCCGGGGGGGGGGGGCTCTCCCAGCCTCAGCTGTGGGAAATGCGGACGCTCCATCCCACTCAGCAGGCTGGGTCTGGGCCTCGGGGAGCCGGAGGCCTCATGGCGGGACCCCCAGACAGTGGACGAGCTTGGATGTCGTCTCCCAGGCCCCAGCTGTCCGGATGGCCTTGAGCTCCTGGGAGACACAGCCCTGCACATGCCACTGAGAGCAAAGCCATGGGCAGAGGCAGTGCTGGAGGGTCAGTCTGGGCAGTGTGGGGGGCAGGGGGCCGACTCACTGGTCACTGGTGGGGACAGTCTGGAGGACAAAGAGGCTGACACACAGGTGTGGGGCAGCTGCCCCGGCAAAGGGCAGAGGGGCTTCTCACAGCCCTGCCCACTGCTTGCACTCCAGCCCGACTGTCGACTGGCCTCCCCTGTGTCCACCCTGGCAGACTGCAACTTCCCAGACCAGTACGGTTCATCCTGTGTCTTCGTGTCCTCCTGTGTCCACTCTGCCTTCCCCATATTCACGTCCATCCAGACCACCACGGCCTGACCTGTTTCCATCCATGTCCACCCCGGCCCCATCTCCTGAGCCCTCCACGTGTCCCTCCTCTGCCCATCTGTGTGGGCCCCATGTCCACCCTGTGTCCCTCCAGAGGTGCGGGGCTGCTGCAGTCCGTCTGGAAGGTGCCCAGCAGGAAGCCTGTCACTGCGGGAAACTCACCAGGGCAAGGCTGCGGAGACAGCCTGCTTTCTCCTAGAAACCAGCCTGAGTTTTCTTTCTCTCTTTTTATTTTATTCTTTTTTGGCTTTTTTGGTCATACAGGGGGATGCCCAAGGCCTACTCCTGGCTCTGCACTCAGGAACTGCCCCTGGAGGTACCTGGGGGACCCTATGGGATGCTGGGGATTGAACTCGGGTCGGCCGCCTGCAGGGAAAATGCCCTCCCCACTGTGCTGCCGCTCCAGCCCCGCCAGCCTGTTCTCAGGCGTTCTCCTGAGTCCAGGCACTGGAAACCAGGCGCTTCGGGGCAGCTTGGGGCCATTGCATGAGGAGAAGGAGCCCAACAGACACCCCTCACTGCCCCGATGCCCCAGCCCAAGGCCCCCAATACTGAACCCCATCTCTGACCCCCCAGCACTCACCCCCAGTCCTCACCCCTGCTCCCAGGGACACCCCTCTCTGGCCAGCATCCAGGCTCTTGGCCCCTGTCACTTTCTTCCCCTTCCGGTACACAGGGGTCAGGCACCCACGGCCCGTGCTGGGGAAGGGCTCGGCGTCCACTCAGAGCACAGGGAACGGGGAGGAGGGCCAGGCCGGGCACCCCCAGCTCAGAAGCCTGAGCGGCATCGGCAGACAGCCTCTGTGCCCTGCCCGGGCAGCCCAAGGGGCCAGCCTGGTCTCCGCTTCCCCCCTTGGCTGGGCCCGAGTGCCCCTCGGCCCACCTGCGTGTGGGGGCCAGGCAGGTACCATGCCCCACCCCGCGTGGGGAGGCCTGGTGGACCCGACAGCACAGCTCAGCTAGTCCTGGGGACCCTCCTTGCACCCCAGCCCACACCTGAAAGAACTCTCCCCGACATCAAGGCCCCACCTGCCCCGTTTCCTGCTGCCCTCTGGCACCAAGAGTCGGGGCTGCCCCCTGCGGCCGCAGACTGGCAACGGGGTAAGGCTGCCAGCCAGAGAAGGTCCCCGGAGAAGACAGGCTATAGCAATGGGGGTTGGGGGCAGCCAGGATGCCCCACCCAGGAGATGCTCATCAGAGACGAACAGGCCAGCACAGAGAAAGAACAAACCCACCCGCGGCCCTCCTCCCCACACCCCTGCACCCAGGGACCCCACTCTTCTCCCTGCACCTGGGGACCCTGCTCCCCCTTCCTACTCCGTGAACTCAAAGCCCCCTCCTCCCACGCCCCACACGCAGAGCCCATACTCTCCTTCCCACACCCCTGCACACTCAGGACCCCCAACCTCCCACCTACCCTCCTCCCTGCACCCAGGGACCCCGCCCTCTTGCCCACACCTCTGCACCTAGCAATCCCACTCATACACCCCTGCAGTCAGGGACCCTGCCCCCTCACGACACCCCTGCACCCTAAGAACATAATGTGGGAAAGGGAGGCAGCCCCGGCTGGCCTGACGGAGTCGAAGAACCCCACGCCACCCTGAGAGAACAGGCACCCGGCGTCACGCAGGCAAGGAGTACGCCCCAGGCAAGGGCCCACTGGCCCAGCCACCCATCCCAGGGACCCCAAACTGCCCACCACCAGGGTTCCTGCAGCACCATTGCCGACCATCACCAGCAACTGTAACACACCGGCCGGTCCCAGCACACACACACCTGCTGGGACCCAACACTCACACCCTGAACTCCCACCATCACCAGCTCCCGGTCTGAGGTCAGGAAGAGCAGAGAGGGAAGGTGGAGGTGAGGCCCCACCGGAACCAGGCACAGCTCCCGAGACTGGTCCCCCGGCCCCATTGGCCCAAATGAAGCGACTTTAGCCTCTCCAGGGAGGCTGGGTCACAGGCCTGATGCCCATGGGTGTGCTGGGAAGGCCTCTGTAGGGAGGGCGGGCCAGCCCCAGCACTGCCTGCAACCAGCCCTGCAGCCGAGCCCCGCCCTGCCACGCTGGCACCCTCAACTCAGGTGGGCCCGCAGGGGGCTGGTTCACGCAGGTGCCTCCCACAGTCCACTGCGCCAGGGCAGAGGCGGACAGGGACCCCCACCCCGGTCCCAAGGAGTGCCCAAGTAGGACACGCGCCTCGTGGGCCAAGCGGACCCCAGCCGGAGGCGGGGATGGCAGAACAGACGTGATGCACGGGGCGTCCCCTGAGAGGGAGCCGAAGTACTCGGGCACCCCAGGGGGGCCTTACACCAGGACCCTGGCCACTCTGGACCCGGGACAAGGTCATCTGCACCCCTCGGAGCAGACCCCGGATCCCAAGATGAAAGCCTGCTGGGCCCCACATCCAAGAGCAGGAACAGTCCAGCCCCGCCCAGCCCAGGCGGGGCAGGCACAGGGCATGGCAGGCGAGGAAGGCACAGAGGGCGGCTGCAGGGGACAGCCTGGGGGGCGGCCAGCTGAGGGGAGCACCGAGTGGGGGAGGCTACGGGAGCAGACACACCGGCAGCCGCGTCCCAGAGCTCAGGAGCAGCTCGAGAGACAGGCTGCTGAGGGGAGGGCAGCCAGAGAGGTCAAGGCCGCCCCATGTGATGAGGTGGGGAGGGGGGGACAGCACAATGATGCGGCCGGCAGCGCCCAAGAGCCCAGCCCTCAGGGGGAGAGCGTGAGCCTCGGGACGGTGTCTCGGGAAGGGGGCAGTGACAGTGCCAGGCCACAGAGGCTCCCGCACACTCGGCCAAGGTGCTTGACACCCACACCAGGCTCTGCAGCAGCTGAGTAGTAGCTGGTGGGGCCAAGAAGAGCCGTGTGAAGCCAGGACCGCGAGTCCTCAACGGGAAGGCTCGGGAGTGAAGACAGGCTGCTGGTCTGGAGAGTCAGAACTGGGCAGGAGGGCTCTGTGCGTGCTCCCAGGGGAGGCCAAGGGTCCTCCAGCCCAGGGCCCACAGCCAGGGCCCTGCCTCTCCCACGTCCTGCACTGACCGGCCAAGGTGGGCTCCGGCTCTCCCCCAGACAGAGCTGAAAGCAGTCCGGACTACCCAGGCCAGTGAGGGCGGGAACCCCACAGGCCCCATATCCCTGGCTGGACACGGGCGGGGGTGGGAGCACCGTGGCCGATGCTGCACGTGTGTGAGCTCACCTGTCCCACGGGCCCAGGGTCAGCACAGATGTGGTTTGGACATCCAGAACCTACTGAACCCCGAAGGGGCGGGGGCCCACTCGAGAGGACCCCAGGGTGGAGGCAGCCTGGGCAGCAAGCACCCCCACTGAGGCAGCCGCCGGTGGGCCCAGCGCCCCCACTGCAGCCACAGCAGAAGGCAGGAGAGGACCAGTGTCCACCCAGGGACCCGCACTGGGCCTCCTCCAGAGACGGGGGCTCAGCAGCGCAGAGTGGAGTGAAGACAGGCTGATAGGGCGGGTCCACTCGGGCCCCCCAAACCCCAGGCCCCTTGCCAGTATCAGAGCAGCACTGACTGGGCCGGGCTCCCTTCCCCTGGTGCTGTCGTGAGTCCCTGTGAAGAACCGCCGGTCCTGGGCCCTGGGACTCACACGGGAGCATCTCACCCAAACCAAAGGGCCTGCGCCCCCAAGCAGAGCCCCGGGAGCCCCCAGGAGGCAGCGGCAGGGCAGAGGCTGGGCAGCCGAGCGAGGGGCAGCCCCCGACAGGACCCACACAGGGACAGCGGCAGAGCCCCGAAGTCGGGCACAGGACCCCCACAGAGCACCCGGAGGGGCACCTCACTCAGGCCCGGCCCTGGGCGCCAAGCACGCCTGTGTACATACACACACACGCAGACTGAGGACACGTGTATGTGGATACACATACGTACACATGTAAACACACGTACACACATATGTGCACATACCCAATCCCAAATGTCTACACACACACACACCACAGTGCACACAACCACGCACACAGACATGACACCTCCCAGGACTACTGACCGGGCTCTGCTCAGGATCCCACAGAAACCAGAGCTGGGGGGTGGGGTGGGGGGACAACGCAATGATGCAGCCCGTGAGGGGCGCATGAGGGACTCAAGGGGCCACAGGAAACTTCACAACAGCATCCAAATGGGGCAAAGTCCCAGGAACAGGAAGCAGCACGGGGGGCGGGGGGTCCCGGGGGGAGGGAGACACTGCAAGTGAGTCAGGGGTCCCGGGGCGAGGGGAGCCAACTGCTAACAGCCGGCAGATTCTGCAGGTGCCGGATGTCAGAGAAGGCCCAGGCCCTCACCCTGGGTGGGCTTGGGCTGGGCTGGCCTGGCCATGCCCCCAAGTGAGAAGGGGAAACCCCGGGGAGCTCACAACGCCCTCCTTGGACCCTGCAGGGGCCTGACCCGGGTGGAGGTGGGGACAGAGTACGGGCTCCCTGTGGGCAGTGCTCAGGGGAGCACGGTGACTCGGGAGGTGCAGGGACACGGGGTCGAGAGGGGCGTGTTCGGGGCCTGAAGCCCTGGCCCACTGGCAGCAGGAAGGCTGGAGGGGGGGAGAGGGGAGCGGAGGGAGCCAGCCAGCCCCGCCTCTGCCTGAGGCGAGTCCTGGGGGCAGCAGGACCAGCCCCGGGCAGGTCTCAGGAGTGGCCCTAAGCGGGCACTGGCGTCCTGCGCGGGGCGTTCCCGATGTGCCATCACCTCCTCCTCCCTGGGCGCCTGCCCAGGGCAGAGGTGACAGCCACACACGACCACCCAGAGTCCCTCGGATCTCCCGAGAGGCAGACTCTGCGGAGAGCGCGGAGCGGAGACCCGGGGCCCCCAGGAGATCCTCGAGCCAGTCCCGGGACCTCGGCGGCGCCCCTTCTCGAGAGGGCCGCTCCGCGCAGCCCACCCGGGTCCTCTGCCCGGGATGGAGGGGCGAAGCCCCGGAGCAGCAGTGCCCACCGGGGGCCGCCGTCCGGGGCGCACGCACGCACTCGGCCGCGCGCGCCAGCCCGGGCCCTTTTCTTTCCCCATGGGCTGGAGCAATAGCACAGCGGGTAGGGCATTTACCTTGCACGCAGCCAACATGG
>JAOXYA010000019.1:38270870-38281277 GCA_028565675.1 Sorex palustris | reverse complement strand
ATAGCTACCCAGAGGATTTCATGCTTAAATATATTAACAAAGAGAACCTGTTCTCTTCAGAAAGCATGAAACCAGGCCTAAGTAATTTATGTAGTGTTTCCTAAAGTATATGCTCTCTATTATACCTTTTATTTTTAAAACTTGTAATGTCTTGTTAATATTTTTCTTGGAAAGATCAGTAGTTTAAATTATCTAAGAGAGATGACATGAAGAGAATTAAGATTATTTTACATATTTTGGTTTTGGTTTTCTCAGCTTTCTCTTTTAAGTGCGAAATAGAGCCATAAGAACTCGCAAATCCAAAAGTTAAGGTAAATGTTTATTCAGATCCACTTTACTACTACAAAACTTAACTCGTTGAATAAATAATTGCCATATGTTGAATAATTTTTGTGTGCCAAATGTAGTGTCTGCCATTTCATATGTTTTATCTCACCATACCAATCAAGTGCAGGATGTAGGATGATTAAAACTGATCCTTGTATTTGAGGGCAAATTGTATGAGATGTTTCTAGAACTAGATGAAGTGCTACTGAGGCCAATGTATAGGCTCCAGGACTGCTTAAACTCATTTGTATTCCTTCCTTCTACTTTCTTAGCATCCAGTGAGTCTAGATCCTACATATGACACTCCAAATTATAGACAAATAGCATTTTGCATTCTTGTCTTGCCAGTTCAATGCTATATCCATTTGAGGAAGTGCCAAAATATGCAGAAACATTCAAGAATTCGGGAAACAAACTCCATTTTATAAATGGCGATATTTGGCTTTGAGTTTATATTCACTGAAGCCAGTCTGTACAATCCCCATTACTTTCTCATCTAGTTGTAAACCTACAATCTTCTCCTTTGTGTCTGTCCAAATCTATATTGGCTGCAGCTAGAGTTTTCCCTTTGTTGGCCAAGCTGTAGCAGATGTTTCAACATCTATGGAAGAGAGTTTAATATAGAAGGGCATGAATCAGATCAGTCACAGTCACGGCCCTCCCGTTATTCATCGATTTGCTCGAGCGGGCCCAGTAACGTCTCCATCGTGAGACTTGTTACTGTGTTTGGCATATTGAATACGCCACGGGTAGCTTGCCAGGCTTTGCCGTGGAGGGCTATCTTGCAAAACGGTATTGACAGGGTCGGGTAGGGCAGAGGGAAGGGGCAGAGGTTTTGGTAAAGAGATCAGGAGGACCAAGCGCAGAAAACTCAAGAGCACTGACATCTAAAGAACAACCAGCATGCAACGGGAAAGGAGCCCAGACAAGCACCTGGAAGCTCGGCGGGCGGGAGAGGTGTGGCATTCTGCAAAGAAACGTCATGGTCCTTCATTAGGCCACCACCGCGCCCAGAACCTCTTCGCTCTAGAGGCCTCGCGGCGGACCCGAAAGCAAATGACGATGGGAGCCCCAAGCCTCCGCGACCGGAAATGAATGACCGGGGATGCTCGGCCAAGCCACCTAGCCCCGCCCCCAGCGACTGAGCATGCGCGGCAAGGGCCCGACACCCCCACCGCCCGGCGCCCCGCCAGCCCAGCCAGTCCCGCCAGCCCCGCCAGGGCGCATGCGCGGCCCGCCCGCCGCGCCGCCCCGCCCCTCCCTCTGCAGAGCTCCCGGTTCCTTAGAAACCAGGCGGCGCGTTCCCGGTGGCGGCGCGCTCGACTCCGGGGTCGGTCCGCGCGTCCCCGTCTGCCTCCCTCTCCGCGGGCTGCGGGTGTCGGGGCGGGCCGTGGGTGGCAGCCGAGACCCGTCGGGATTCATGGTGTCCGGTGCGACACGGAGCGGGCGATGCCAGCGTGCCAGGTGAGAGGCGGCCTGCGGGACGGAGCCGGGCGCCGCGGGGCCTCCCCCGCCGCCCGAGGTCGGAGACGGGGGCCAGTTCGCCACTGCCAGCACCCGCAGCAGCGAGTTCGGTGGCGTTGGGGGTATCCCTGGCTCGCGCTCCCAAGTTTGGTCTTAGAATGGTCGAACGTGGGTTTCTGGGCGGACCCGGCCCATCCCTCCAGTGGAGGCGGAAACCGGGGCTCCGCTGCCCGGGGCAGGACGGGTCCCCCTACCTGCGCGGGGCGGACGCTTTTGTGAGTGGGCATGGGAGGTGCGGAGACGGCAGACAAAGGACGGGCGGGGAGCCGCTCCATCCTCACTCGGAGTGAGCAGGTCTCGGGGCCGGTCAATGTTTATTTAAGGAAAGGAGTGTTAGCCTGGCAGGTGGGACGGGCGCTGGCCCCGCCGGGTGCGGTGGCGTGGTGACTCCGCCAGCCCCCCCCTCGTGCCCCCCACCGCTCCCGGGGTCGCTTCTCCAAAAGCCCCTGGAAGACGACCTGGCGGGGACAAAAGGGGAGCGCAGGTATTTCCACGAAGGCGTGATCGATCGTGGAGGAAAGGTGAGGAAGGCAGGCCCCCCCCTCCCCCGCGAGGTCAGGGAACGGGGTGAGAAGAGCAACCCCCAAATTACAGCAGCATCGGAGTGAGTCGGGAGCAGAAAAGTTTCAAGGCTGCCCCGGAGAGATAACCAGAGAAGCTGAACTCCCAGCCATCTTATAGATGGTCATTGTCCCCGGAGTGGCGTGTTGGAGGCCAGATGTGGGGTGGCCTCTGAGTATCCGAGTGCCGGCCGGGCAGGCACCATCCTCCAGGGCTCCAGGAAGAAGATCTCGTAGCGTGTGATGCTTCCGTTGAAGGGAACTACAGGTTGGATTTGGTTCGGTGTCGGTGCCGCTTGCCACTTAGTGCTGGAGCTAGACCGGCCATCCAGTGTTGGGACTGAACCCCGCCCTAAGGCCTACCTCCCCAACCTGGAAAACAATTATTGAAACTAGAAAAGGCCCCCAGGTTTTAGTGGTGATGTGAGGACGATGGTTGTAAGAGGTTCTTCCACCCCTCTCCGAGAGCCCGGCAATCTGCCGAGAGTATCTCGCCCGCACGGCAGAGCGTGGCAAGCCACCTGTGACATATTAGATATGCCAAACACAGTAACAACAAAATCTCCAATGGAGACGTTACATACATATATAATAGATATATATATACACATTTATATGAAAAACCTACAAGCAAAATTGTAATAACTAACAAATTTATTAAAGCTGAAAAACAAACCCATCAAACAAAATCCAGTGACATTCCTATGTACGAACAGTGAACAAAGTGAATTAAATTTTGTTTACACTGGTATAAAAGCAACAGTCCTTAAAAATACCTGTAGCCAAAGAGGTAAAATATCTTTACACTAAAAATTATGAATACATTGATGAAAGGATTTAAGAGAACAAATATATATGCCTCATAATTATGGACTATAAGAATATTATTGAAATGTTTCAATCACCCCCAATGATCTACAGATTCAATTAAATCTTGTAAAAAATATTTCATTTTTTATAAATTAAAGAAATACTCTTGGACTGGAGCAATAGGACAGAGGTAGGGCGTTTCCCTTGTTCACGGCCGACCCGGCTAAGCCAGGTTTGATTCTTCCGCCCCTCTCGGAGAGCCCGGCAAGCTACTTAGAGTGTCTCGCCCACATGGCAAACCCTGGCAAGCTACCCATGACGTATTCAATATGCCAACCACAGTGACAAGTCTCACAATGGAAATGTTACTGGGCCCACTCGAGCAAATCCATGAACAACGGGAGGACAGTGCTACAGTGCTACAGAGAAACACTCTTAGAATTTTTAAGATTAAAACATTCAGTCAGAGCTCTTTTGAGAATAGAAAAATTGAAGGACAGAGCGATAGTGCAGCGGGTAGGGAGCTCACCTTGCCTACAGCCAATCTGGATTAAATCCCAGGTACCCTGTATGTTCCCGAAGGTGTGATTCCTGACTGCAGAGCCAGGAGTAAGCCCTGAGTACCACTGAGTGTGAGCCCAGAAAAAACAAAAATATAAGAATAGCAAATCCAGAGATATCAAATTTTATTATTTCAAACTATATTACATAGACTTAGTAAGCAAAACAAATGTGGAACAGAATTAAAAGGCAAATAATATTCCTATACACACAGTGAGCTATGCTTAATTAGTAGCAAAAGTACTCAGTAAATAAAAGTTAGTCTTTTTATAAACGGTGCTCATAAAATGGGATAATCACATGCAAATAAATGAAATTATCTGCCTCTATTAAATTACATCAAAATTGACTCAAAAGGGATTAAAAACTCAAATATATGAACTGAAATGATAAAATTCCTGGTTACAACACTCTAAAAATTATAATCTGTTGTTGTATCTTTTGATTATCAGAATTCAGAACATCATTTTAAATTTCAGACACATTAATTCAAATGTAGTAGTTATTTATTTTTAAAATATGATCACAACGTTGTTGTTTTTGTATGTGTGAAAGTGCCTCTGGAAAATCTGAAATTCTCTTTAAGCTTGTTTATGCATAAGCAAATGTGTTTCTCCCCGTTAATGGGAAGATCAGCCTGTGTATGTAGATATGTCACATAGAAACCTAGAACGAATAATAATTAGATAACTCCATATCCTGTTTGAACATTTTTCCTATTAAGTTTTAAGTAAATATTTGTATTTGTAACTTCCTTCTACCATACATTTTCTTTAGTTAATATGATATTTTTGAGGAGAACATGAAGAATTAAATAATAACTATCAAATACAATGTTTAAAAGCAAATGAGACTTTACTTACTGTTATCCAGGACTTACAGTAAGGAATGAAAAAAATATGCTCTAATTTAATGTAAGATGGGACAGGTTAGATGCTAACCAAATCTAACACTCAAAAACAGGGATCAGAGTACGTTCTACATCATTTAACAGTCTGAAGGGCCGTAATGCAATTTAAAAGAAAGACCATTTTTTTTAATTTTAGGGAGGGGGGTGTGCTTGGAAATTTAAATTACTTCCAGCATTCCCTTGATGAGGTAAGAGACAGAAACTCAACCCTGAAAAAGTGAGTCATGGCACCAATGTCACAAATGACTGCAGATAAAGTAATTAAATGAGATTACTGGACAGTGATCTCCAGAGACCAGTACATCTAGTCAATATAAGATACTGGGATATCTGACAGAAGGCAGATTGAAAGTTCAGATCTGAAGAGAATCTGTATCACATACAAATTTCCTCTTATTTTTCTAAAAATCTTAAGTTTGAAAAAAGTTATTGCAAGCAGAAGAAGTTGCTACAAAAGAGTTTTATATAAATGGTTCTAGAGATAGAGTAATAGAAAGACACTGATTTCATACTCAATCTCTAGTTTTGAATTTCAGCATATTAAAAGTATTATACTTTATTAAACGTATTGGCCTAGAGCAACTTACTCGAACATATATGCTTGAACAGAAATGACAGTAACCCTTAAATCACAGGATTAATGAAAATAATATGTGTAATGCATGATACACACCATACATTCAATGCAGTGTAAAAATTAACTTTTGTTAGTCTGTGTGAGTTGAGATCAATAAAAGTTGGATATTAGGGCCATCTTAATGTTTACAATTATTGTCTTTTCATAGTCAGACAATTGAAATAAAGATACAAATTCTCATCCCATATAAGTACAATCATATTTTATATAGCAACCCAATTTTGTGCAAATTTGACTTTGCCAATCTCTGAACTAAGAAATGTATATAACATTATAACATTTACAATTTTCATTTCATCCCTTACTTTGTTACTTTCCTTTTAAACTTTTTACAAATTTAATTATTAAGGTACCAAAAAATAGTTTCTCTGTCCCTCCTCTCTCTCTCTCTCTCTCTCTCTCTTTCTGTGTGTGTGTGTGTCTCTCTCTCTGTCTCCCTGTACAAGGTCATTAATTGCTATTGGGACCTTCATAAACCCTAGTCAGCCGATGGGGTGAGAACTCTATTGTTAAATGTATTATGGCAGGACTGTCTTTGGAGATTGCCTGGTTGATTGCTTTGTAAAGGCCCAATGGCACACAGCAATTAAAATCCATAGACCTCTATAACCCTTCTGATGTTTTATGGGCCTTTTTGTGTCCTTCGGTGGAGTTTACCATTTGTGTATTTCCCACTGGGTCTCTCTTTCAAAACTCTAAGTGGGATTTCTTTTTATCCACTGTGATAAAACTAGTTATACATACTGTGAAAGGTTAATGAAAATTTTTAAAAGGAGCATATGTTTTAAGTCAGAGGGTAAAAGCTATAGTCAGAAAATGTTACGTAAAAATTACTAACACTTTCCCACTCTCATCAGAGCTAATTTTATGAACTTCACTAATACCTGTGATTCCTAAAAAAAAAGCATCATCTGTAATATTGAAATTATTTCATATAGTAAGTACTTACATTTACATGAAAATCACAAATGCACAAAAATTGAAATTTAATTGCAAGACTTATGCTAAACCAAATACACTCATTTATTTTTTAAAATTTCTTTGCAACTAGAAACTCACCAAATAAAGATTTGTTAAAATTTCCTAGTTTGCATCTGAATATAAGAAATTTGATATTACAATGACTGGAGAGAAGCTCAAGAAAACAGTTGGTGTTGAGACTGTGTTGAAAAAACAGAATAGTTGAGTACAAGTAATGATTCCTAAAAGTCTCAGTTTCACTCTACGTTCAGCAATACTAAGAGAAATCCTAAAAATGCAGTCATTGGGGGAAATTTAGGATACTTTGAGTTATTTGGAAACGATTGCTTTCTTTCTTGAATATCCTATGTTCCTAATCTCACACACTCAAAGAACATTTTGAAACTTTATTGAACAAGTGAATACTTTAAAAATAAATCATTCAAAAGCTTGGAGTCTTTGAAGGAAAACAATTAGTAAGCTTCAGAAAGTGGATACTGAGCTTTAGATAGTACTCTGCATGATGACAAGTTCTACAACTCCACAAACTATTCTTTTAAGTCTAAATGATAGACCTGAGAAGAGGAAATTTTCTAATTATGAGTTTTCTAAATAGTGGTTCACAAATATCTTTGGAACTGTAACAGGGTATAAAAAGTGGTTACACCTTCCTGTGTGGGTGATGTGGAAGGAAGGATGAAAGTAATGATAGTGTGTTATTATTTAATAGATAAAGAACAAGTTTTAACCTCCACTACCAGATAGTCACAGATCAACAGGCATAAATTGGTAACTTTATTTATCTCTCTGGATTGTTATCTATTTCAGAAGATGTATTTCAATATGATTTTTCAAATATTAAATTTTTGAATGTATTTATATTATGACATCTGAAATTAGATTTTTGTCAACTGCTTGAGCATTAAACAGTTCATTCTAATTATAAATGTTTCCTAGAACTCTATTTTCTAAAATGTAATCCGTGATACATTTAGATAAAAGATTATGCTTTATTTAAAGATAGATTATTGAGTTACGTTCTTATATTGGGTTACTGGAGATTAGTCCCTGAAGACTAATCTTCTGACATTTGTCTTAACCAACATCAAAGTTAAAAATTATTGTTTGACTGAATTATCATTATATTATAACTATAAAGGAGTTAGTCTTAAAAGTAAGATTTGAAAACAATTTCATATTATAACTATTCTTATACAGTTATTCTCACCACTTTTACTTTATAAAAATTCAGTGTGATTAATTTATTTATCAAAATGTTTTTCAGAGGGTGGAGAATGTCTGGGTTTATGAATCAAGAGATTTGATTGTGTGTCTAGTACGCACCAGGTCCCAGATTTGATCCCCAATACCTCATGGTTGTCTGTACATTCATAGGCATTGCCCTGGTGGCCCTGAGGATGACAAGGAGGGGTGACTCTGCTCACTCTAGGTGCTGTTGGGCTGAGCTTTGGGGCACAAGCAACTAGCCATCATGCTTTGCATTTCTAAGCCAAATATCATTGAAGTTGATCCCTAGGGCATTGCTGGGGATACCACTTCTAAATAATTTTGAGTAGGGGCCAGAGAGATAGTAGGAGGTAGGATGCTTGCCATCACATGACGGACCCTGGTTCAGTCCCCAGCACCACATATTGTCCTCTGAGCATTCTAGGAGTGACCACTGAGTAGTAAGTTCTGAGAAATGCTGAATGTGGCCCCCAACAAAACAAAACATAAAGTTCAAGTATGAACTGTGTCTGTAATCTCTAATATATATCACGATCACGATCATCCTATTGTTCCTCAATTGCCTTGAACAGGCACCAGTAACGTCTCCTTCGTCCTAGCCCTGAGATTTTAAAAAGTACCATATAAAAGGCTCTTTCAGGGTTAGAAGAATGAGACCCATCATTATTATTGGTATTTGGCATATTGGATACACCATGGGGCGTTTGCCAGACTCTGCCTCGTGGGCAGGTTACATTCGGTTGTCCAAAGTAAGAATGAGATAATAAGATGTCTCACGGCCACGAATGCGACCAGGCGCTTCCAGGAGCTGAGTTTTGTAGTCTCTGGGTCTTGGCCATTGATGGGATTACACGGCGCCGGGGTGTCAGTTGGTGGGTGTAAGCCCAGCCTACTGGAAGATGGAGGATCTGGGTGGAGGATGCTCAGCCCAAATCCGAGCAGGCTTGGAGATCTCAGCTCCGGGACCCGCATGCCTTTGTTCCTCTGCCAGTACCGTCATGGGTGTGAAAAGTGGTCTCAGCATGGTTGTGCCTGGTTCTGGAGTTTTAGGCTGCCAGAGCTCTGCTCAGGGCGGGGAAGGAAACTCAACCCGACCCCCTCCAAGGGGCCCTGGTGAGGACAGCCAGGCGCAGGGGCAGGAGATTCTATAAACTGCATAATGCATAATTTTGAGCTTTCAATTTTCAAGAGATCTGAAAATGAGGGATTAAATTACTTCTTTACCATTTAAAATAATCTCAAATAATCAATTGTGCAATTAAACTAATAAGCACTGTACATCATGTGTTTCTTTGAATGTTTTGCATAGAGCATTTATCCAGTGGTGATAGAGGAGTTTTAATGTCTCTTACTGCTATTGTCAATGTCTTCCTCCATGTCTTCTGTCAATTGCATTTATTTTAATGGACTTTATTGCATTTATTTCATTTGGAGCATGTGTTTTTAGGAATTTGAGTTATTCTTGATATGATATATTGAGTATATGATGTTAATGATCTCTTGATCGTTAAGAAATGACCATTTCCTGTCCCTTGTGATCTTAAGAAACATAAAGTCTGTGTTGTCTGATATAAGTATGGCTACTCTAGATTTTGTTTACCTGATAGTATTTTTTATCACTCGCTAAATCGTTAAATAGTAATATCCTTGAAGAGTAGAGGATGCTTGGTTGAAGTTCCTTTTCAGTTTTTTCAATGCATGATTCCATTCTCTTCATTCTTATAGAGTTGAGTCTCACTGAAGTGATTGTGGATTTCTCCAGTGAATTATTTCAATAAGAACCTGCACATGATGCAATTACTATCTTTTAATACATTCTTTCTACTGATGGCACAACTCTCACAGAAACATTCTTTCTGGACATCTGGAATTCACATCTCTCTTTTCTTTCATTTTGGTATATAATCGATGTATAGTGAGATGAATACTTTGTGAAAATTTCTCAGAAGTTACACATTCTTTATGTTTGTTGTCTTATGATGGTTTTTTTGAGGTAAAAACGTATGGGTAACATAAGTATAACATAAAATCAACAACTTTTTGTATAGTTTTGTGAGTATTCACTAGTACAGCTATACAGCTATCAAGAGATTACAAATATTTCTGCTATGGTTCCCCTCCTCAGCCACAATAGACAATCACAATTACAAAGCTGTGTCTCTAGTGACAACTTATCTGTTTTCTAATCCTGTACATTTCAAAGATGTATAAAGGGAGTTAAAGAATGCTGCATTTTTGTTGATGTTGTTTCAGTTTTTGTCTATTTAATTTTTTAATGTTATTGAATACATATGTATTTTATTACATATGATTGTTCTGAATAATATGTCACTAATTTTTCGAGAGAAAATATAGAAGTTCAAACGTCTAACCAAAGCAGGTAAATTGGTTATTTTACTCTAATGTCTTCTTTTTTTTCACATTCATTGTGCTTTAAAAGTGTATTTGTTTGTGTGGATGGAAAAAGATACTTGGAATCAACCTACAGCATATTAATAATACCATCTCTGGACAGTAGAATATGAAATAGGCTTGATTTTTCTTTTTTTCATATTTTTATTTTAATAATATACATGTATTTTTCCATTACACAAAACATGTAAATAAACATTAAACATTTAAAAAAAATTCACTATTTTTAAATTTGAAACCTTTCAAAGTGAGTGCACTACTTTACAAAAAGTTTAATGTCTTTCCATCAACCCTAAATCTCATCACAAACCTATTTGAAATCATAACATATAAAAAATAGGAAATAAAATATTTTTAAATGTTAAAATGAATAATTAACTTGCAACACATTAAGGTCCAATGGCTAAAAACAACTATTTTAGACTCTTAAATAAAGTACTTTATTTTCAAAGCTCTTC
>JAOXYA010000019.1:38093772-38109076 GCA_028565675.1 Sorex palustris | reverse complement strand
CACAGTAACAACAAAGTCTCCAATGGAGACGTTACTGGACCCGCTCGAGCAAATCGATGAACAATGGGAGGACAGTGTGACAGTGATTGTGAAATGATAAGAAAAATGAGCAGATTGTAGTGAGTTCCTTCCTGTAAGAGCTAAGTATCTGAAAAGGCCCTAGAATCTCTCTTGGCAGGAGGTAATGTCATATCACCTGAGGTCATTATCCTACCAAGTGAGGCAAACATAGACATACGTGTCCAAAATAAGAAAAATGCAGAGACAGACTGGGATGACTGGTCCAGGTGAGGAATTTTAGTTGAAGGTTAGGATTTCCTAACCAATGAAAGATCCTTACTTGATAGTAAAGGACTTTTAGGAAAGAACAAGTAACTGAAAAAAAAAGGCATCATTAAAAGTGAGACGCGAAGGAACAAGCTGAACAAGATAAAAGGTTGATGTTCAATATAATGCAGTAAAAATTACTCAGAAAAGATTACTCTTTGGGGTATGATGCCGCCATCAGGTCAATCTGTACCTGTGAGGTGAGTGCATTAGCAGCCTGATGGTGCCTTCAGACTTCTAAAAGCACTTCTAAAAGCACTTCTAAAGGCACTGCTGTGCCTTTGGCCAGACCTCAACAACTTGGGGCCAAGTTTACCAAGAAAGTAAAAAGCCAAAAGTTAGGTATGTGGGAGACACACCCACAAACCACCTCTGGCTCAGCTATATAATTAGAGGCAAGACCTCTCTGGTTCCTGATCAAACTGCTTAATGGCCATGATCCCATAGACTCAGAAACAAATCTCGGAACACAGTGGCTCTTGGCAGAAATGCGTCCAGTCCCTGCAGTAGGTTACCAGCACTGAGCCACCCCAGGGGGGAAAGGGTGCTGTCCCTCCGCCTGCTCCCCCTTGGTGGCTTGGTGACAGCCATCCTCCAGAGGCCATTGGACAGTTATGAGACACGCAGGGCCTCACAGGATGAGGGTGGAGCTGGTCCTGTCCTCCCCAACCCAATGAAACCCCAACTCATTGCCCACGAATGGCCTCACTGGCTCTTGATCAAGCTGCTTAACAGCCATTATCCCAGAGACTCAGGAACAGATCTTGGAACCCAGCAGGTTTGGGAAGAAATTCCTCCAGATTTGTTAAAACTACGGAATTCCAAAATTGTGCAGCCACTACTGCGGCTGCATGAAATCATATATTATTCATAATCAACAATAGAAAACAAACTGTCTACGGTTGACTTTTCAGCAGATCTGAGTGTTCAGGTAAAATCCTAAATAATAATGGTGAGTCTGGTGTCAAAATATTGAATGTGATCAAAGTATAGAGAGTAATGTGGAAGTCATCTGCCCCACAGGTAGGAGGGTGTGGGATGAGGGGTATACTGAGGGTTTTGGTGGTGGAAAATGGGCACTGGTGAAGGGACAGGTGTTTCATTATTGTATGACCAAGACTTAAACCCAAAAACTTTGTAACTGCTCTCACGGTGATTCAATAAATAAATTTATAAAAAGAAAAAAAGTAAGGTGGGGTTCATGCCCAATTCTATCAGCCTAATAATGCATGAATAAATAACAATACTTCTACATTAAAAAATTAAATTTTTTTAAAAAATGAAAAGATTACTCTTAACACCCTATCTATGCATGAGCCATATACCAGAGAATGCACTGAGCTAGAATGCAGCCAAGAACAAGTAGCTCCAACACAGAAAGAAGAAGGTGTAATAAAGAGACTGGGAAAAGGTTGAGAAAAGAGCACAGTGAAAATGTTCAATCTTCATAAAAATGCAAGAAGGACATCATAACTAACTTGCAAGAGAACAAAAAGATGTCAAAGAATTAATTATTCAAACTAGTAAGAAACGATATGAAGAAATACTAACATTTCAAAAACTAAGGACATGTGAGCCCCATTTGCAGCACACAAAAAGATTGCTGCACAAAGATTAGCTGAATTTGGAAATAAATGCAGGTCTGGGGAAGTTTCTCCGATGGCTGGAATGTGGGGTGTGCATGTAAGAGTCACATATCCAATACCTAGAACCACATGGTCCTTCAAGCACTGCCAGGAGTCACTCCCAAACCACCATGTTGAAAGTAGTCCCCAAGCAACCTGGGGTGTGTCCAAGACAAACAACAAAATTAAATGAGCAAATAAATTGTTTCTAAAATTAATGAGGACTTTGGCAACAGTTTTACTGTTTACTTTAAATTGACTACACCATACCTATTCATCACCTGAAAGTTTCACTATCCGTGAATTATCCCATACATAAACCCAAATTTCTAGAGACAGGAGTGATTTTGCAAAAATAATCATTTTTGCCCTAGAAAATAAAATAGAATCAATGGAAACTGATGAAAACAAGATAAAACAGAATCGAATAAAAAGCACTTACAAGCACTAAGAATTCGTTTTCCTCCACCACTGCCATTTCTTCATGTCCTCACTAAATAAGAAAGGTATTAATCTACTCAGATTTATCCTAGAATTACATTTTTACATTTAATCAAATATACAACCATACACAAAGCATACCTTCACTAAAGGGCACATTTTAATATAATAGTACAACATTCTTTCATAGCCTAGCAAGGTCAATCCACGGGAAGAATAAATTAAAGTCGATTGAGTAACTCTAAATAATCTGAGAAGATGGGAAGGACAATCATGGCTAAGGACAAAATAATTTTTCAAAAATTAAAAAAATAATGAGGTCATAGGTAGATCTTCTATTCAATAAAACAATAAAGATTGGACTTTCTGTGTAAGCCAAAATAAAATATTTAATATTTAATATACGCTTCGGTTTTCCAGCTCTTGATTTCATTCCTTTATCTTTCTAACTTGCTATGCAGCAAAATAGTGATATTTTTGAAAATATAATCCAAAAGCATATTAATTTTTGCTCAAGTTATTCAACAGTTTCATGGTACAATTAGAATAAAATCTAATGAAATTTTTATGACGTAAGCAGAACCTTTCATGTCTCAGAACCCACATCTTTTCACTTTTTCTTTCATTCACTGCTACTGACTTGTTTTATGTTCCTTACCCCTAAAATGTTCTTATACCTAGAATACACTGTTCCAGCTTCTTCTATGGTTGGGTAGTCCTGATCATTTGGGTATTAACTAAAATGCCACCACCTCCAGGGGGGTCTTATTTGGTTTTCTATCAAAATTTCATTTCGCTTTCATTCATAGATGTATATCATAAAACCATGAACTTACCTTATAATATGTTCCATTAGTGAAAATCTATATTACTATTTTTGTCATAAAATAAAGCATTTTCTTGGCTATCCTATTCAGTATTGAAGTGTAAGACTCATTACTGTAGTTCCATAAATATTTACAAAAGAGAGGGAGGAAGGAAGGAAGGAAGAAAAGAGAAGGAAATGGAGAGGAAGAGAAGAAATTGAATAAAATATATGACAACAAAAATGAGGCAAATGTGAAAGCGTGTATTAGAAATAATCAAGCCACTGTTCAGATACCTCATACATATTATGTATGCAACTCCATATTAAAGGAACTCCATACATTATTCTTTTTATTTTCTTGATATTCAGTGAATAAATGCAAAGCTTTTTAAATTAAAACTTTTTTTTGTTGGTGGGTACGGGTGTGTAATTTAATTATCATGCTTTATTTGGGTGAAACTAGAGTATTAAAAAAAAACATAAGAAGCAACCTCAGAGTATAGTCAAGATGTCAGCATTCAAAAATCCATGTGCTATTTTTCTAAATTACACTCTTCCAGCTGGCTGGGTTAATTTTAAGTAGATAAGCTAACAGTGCCAGATCACATCCAAGAAGTTTAAAACTATGTAAGAACACAATGAAATAGGGATAAACAATGAACCATTTCAGTGGCATATGGCAGACAGTCAGTCCTTCCTCAAAGCAACCTTTAGATTCCATTTAAAAATTAATGCCTGAATTATAGATTTGGCATTCAAAGCATGGCTTGTAAGCAGTATGCTATGATCCAAAGAGGATAAAGGGGGAGTCAAATAAAGAAGAAAAAAGAAAACAACCAACACTGAAGAAAGTAGAGGAACTAAAATTAGTGAGTAGTTCTTGCATGACAGTCTAGGAAGGACACTAGCTAACAGATTAAATCATTCAACAAAAAGAGAAAGCAACAAGTAGACTGATAAGTAGCACTGTAGCACTGCCCTCCTGTTGTTCATCCTTGGCCCCAGTAACAGCTCCACTGTGAGGATTATTGTTACTGTGTTTGGCATATCAGATACATGACAGGTAGCTTGCCAGACTTTGCCATCCCAGGGGAAATACTCTCAGTAGCTTGCTGGGCTCTCCAAGAGGGGCAGAGGATCGAACCCAGATAGGCCAGGTCCACCACATGCAAGGCAAATACCCTACTCGCTGTGCTATCTCTCTAGCCCAAACTGATAGGTAGAAAAGATAAATAAGTATGGAGAAGATCATGGGAAGGGATAAAAAATGCAAAAAATATTCCCATGCTATTTTTATTTTCTTGCATTAATATAAAAAAATTTACAATATTACATAGTAAAGAAGGGTTGAAAACATGTTATTATAATCTTATTCACCAGTCCTAAATTCAAAAGAAACTCTCTCCAGAACGTCTTTCCTTACTCAAATCTGCCACCACACCCCTCCTACCAACCCCTCACCTCCCATGTTCTAAGTAAAGGATGCTTGAAAACAATGAGTAGACACACTCCAGATTGCTACAAATAAGATTCTAAATAAAGATTCCAGAGTGCAGACCTGTTATCTTCTTCCTATTGCTCTATTTATGAATGTTATTTTAATGTAATTTTATTTAATGTTATTTTAATGTAAACAAGATATTTCAAGTGTCTAGTGATCAGCACAGTTTGACACTAATAATCAGTAATAAGGTAATTTTTCTCCTTATGGAGTCAGTTCTTAACAATTCAATGCCAATGTTACCCATGTCATTTCGGATGAGGAGATTTGTTGATAAGCAGTGTCTTGGTGACAAAAGCCATTTTTATTTTATTTTATAACAAAAGCCATTTTTATAACAAAAGCCATTTTTATAAACGTTAATTCATGAACATATTGAAACATTTCCAATCGATTGCTCAAGTGGGTCCAGCAACATTGTGAGACTTGTTGTTACTGTGTTTGGCATATTGAATACATCACGGGTAGCTTGCCAGACTTTGCTGTGCGGGCGAGATATTCTCAATAGCTTGCCGGGCTCTCCAGGAGGGGCAGAGGAATCGAACTCTGCTCAGCCGTGTTGGCCACATGCAAGGCAAATACCCTACCCGCTGTGCTATTGCTCCAGCCCTTCCAACTGATAATCAATCAAAATTATGTTATGAAGAAAATGCAGTCTCTTTCCCCACCAGGACATTTATTTATAATCATACGGCAAGCAAAATATCTTTATGAGAATTCTGAATCAAATTAAGAAATTGTACCCCCTAGGTGAGAACAAAGTGAGAAGCCTAAACTGGGCTTTTCACTTTGCCTGAGTCTTCTCAAAGCTACAAACAGTACTAGGAGAGAATGCCTCAGCCCATTCATTCTCCTTTGCCAGGAATGTGGGTAATGTGAAGATTGGAGAATGCCGCCTATGTGCTGGGTTTCTGGAGGGCTGGCTAAAGACTTAGTCACTGTGTCATGTTATTGAGGAAAAATCGCAAAACCAGTATACTTTGAAGTTGAAGCAAAATGGTGAATATACTGCCGTAGTCAGGATATCTCGGCAAAATTGGGAGAAGTAGCATAGCCTGAGAATTCTCTCTCAGGATAGAGAAGAGAGTGTAAATAGTATTCTTGTTCTTTGTAGTGCTGCCAAACATGCCCAGGGCCCAGGAGAAAGTTCATATTTATTTCAAAGAGGTAAAAGAAAAAAATTTAATCTGTATGGAACCACAAAAAAGGCAAAGCATGTCAAAGAAAGACAACAGAGACATCAAAACTCCTGATTGCAAACAATACCATGAACTACCTGAAATAAAATAACATTGCACTTGCAAAAATAGTCACCAAAAACTGGACCAAAATAGAGTTTCAAAAATAATCCCTCCCTTAATTAAGGTTAACTAATGCAAGGAAGCAAAGAACAATCAATTGGGTAGGGATACTGTCTACCACAACTGGTTCTGAAAAACTGGATAACCACATGCAGAAAAAAATGAAACTACTCCTATCTCACACTATTCAAAATATAAAGATGGTAAGGAAATTAAAAATGGCCAAAGGCAACAGAAAATTAAAACCTCTCTGCAGAACTGAGAGGCCAGGCAGTACACAGTAGCCTTGCATGCTCCTAACCAGGGTGTGATCACCAGAATTGCATACGGTCACCTGAGCACTTTCAGGAGTCATCCCTGAGCAGAGAGTCAGGAGGTGCGAGAAAAAACAAACAAACAAAAACAAAAATGAACTTAGTGTGGGGAGAGAAAATGCAGGAAAGAGCAAGCAGGACCCTGGGTCAGCAGTGGAGGGAAGTGAACTCTCTAGTGGATGGTGTGGTGTTGGGGTGTTGTATGTTTGAAACTCTAGGGTTGGAGTAATAGTGTGGTGGGTCAGATGCTTACCTTGCATGAGACCAACCTAGGCCAATTCCCTGCACCACAAACAGTCCTTTGAATACCTCTAGGAGTAAGACTGTCACTGCCACTGTCCTCCCGTTGTTCATCGATTTGCTCAAGCGGGCCCCATAACGTCTCCATTGTGACAATTGTTACTGTGTTTGACATATCAAATACATCACGTGTAGCTTGCCAGGCTTTGCCATGCAGGCAAGATACTCTCAGTTGCTTGCCGGGCTCTCCGAGAGAGCAGAGGAATCGAACTCGGGTCAGCCATGTTGGCCGCTTGCAAGGCAAACGCCCTATCAGCTGTGCTATTGCTCCAGCCCAGGACTAAGATATTAGCCTATATTTTTGAGGGGGCAAGGGGCTCTAAGGGAGCATATCTGAGAGTGTTTAAGGCTTACTTCTGGCTCTGTACTCATGGATCACTACTGGTAGTGTTAAGGGGACTACATGGGGTGCCATTTTGATCTCTATTATGTCTCCAATATCTGCAAATGTTCAATAGAAATTTTTTAAGTAAATTGATGCATTAATTACAAGTCCCAATAGGAAAAGTATTTTCATTATATTCAGGAATATCTCATAACTCTATCTGATTTGTGATTTTTAATAAGTTCATTTAGATTTCCTTTTAAAAATATTCAAAGAATGGATCAGAGGATACTACAACAAATAGGGTACTTTCCTTATATTATTGACCCAGATACCATACTCAGAACAACCTAAAAGCCCCAAGCCCCACTGGGAGTGATCCCTGAGTAGTCAGGAGTAAGGCCTGAGCACTGCCAAGTATGGACCTCTCCCATAAAAAAAATTCTCAGTTTTTTAAAAAACTTGACTACATGTTAAAACAATAACACTTTGGACATCATCAATATATAAAATATACAACTAGAATTAACATAAAAAGAAAGGCATATTTCTTGACAGTACAGTAAAATGATAAAAAAATTATATTGCTGTAGATGTCTTTAAAGTTTTTAACATAATGAAATTTATGTATTAAAAGACTGTCTATATATTTTATTTAAATATAAACATCTAATACATTCATTTATATGTTCGTTAAAGGAACTTGAAAACTTGTTGATTAAATCAGACAAAAGAGGACAATTTTTTTTAGTCGTCATATCCCAGTGATGAAATTCTCATTGCACAATGCTACAGGTACTAATCTGATATTAAAATAGAATCTTAAATTTCACAAGGAAAAACTACCAACATCTCAGAACACACAATATACAAAACAGGTAGTTAGCTTTACTTTGGAAAATCTGCAAACAAATTCATGTTCACTTCTTAAACCAAACCCTAATTTGATCAAACTTTAAATGCATTCAGTGGTCCATTGGTTCATGCTCTGTATATCTTCCTTTGAACAATTTCACACAAATAAATTATCATAATTTGTGCACTACCAAGATTATCCAGTACTTTCATCTCAAGTAACAAATTCATATTCATGCTAGTAGCTATTACTCTTCCCATTCTTCCTTAAATCACTTAGCTGGACTCACCCACTTATTTTAACAGATGGTGCAGCCTCCTACCTCAAGGGAAAAAATAGCAACTATCTGTCACAAACTCCACCTTCTATTATCTGCATGTTTCCCAGTTTTCCCGTTTTCATTTCTGTCTCAGAGGATTTTTCACCTTTCCTCCAAAGATAACACCCTCTTCTTGATTCTTGATTTCATTTTTCCCTCTCTTCCTTTCTTCCTATCTTCATACGTTCCTTCAATAAATGATTGGTCAACGTCTTATAGTTTCATGACATTCTAAGCCTGGCTTTCTAGTGTTAAACAAGACAAAGTTTCTCTTCTCATAGATTTTCCATTTTATTATGTGTCCGTCAAGACCTTTTAAGGTTCACATTACTTGTTATCTTAAATATACCCTTTCTTGGAGGTTCTTTTCTGCTTGCAAACCTATTTAATCATATATATAGTAGATTGTATTTCCCCAGATTACTGACCTTAAATTCTTGTCTCTTTCACTATCTCAATTCAAGTAACACCTGAAATGCTTTCCCTACTCTCGCTACCCTTTTTCAATCCTCACTATAATAGCAAGTTTCCTTTTTGTTCACTGTATTCTGGTAAAAATTATTTAAACCTTTGACATCGTCTTCCTGTCTCTGAATTCTCATTTTATAACAGACTGTAGTTAATTCTCTTGGCCAGATCTGTTGCCACTACTTCTTTTTCTGCCTGCAAATTTACTACTTAACTCCTCAAGAGTTAAGTAGTAAGGGACTTCTTCTTTGTACTTCTTTTTATTCTATAAAGTTTGCCTCAATCATTCAACCCAAAGTCCAAGCTTCAACTCCTACTTATATATTAATAATCCAAAAGGTATATATTTAATCCTTGCTAGACTTTTTTTCTACTTTTTGACTACCACCCCAGAAGACTCTCTTACTTGAATTCCCACAAATACTATGTGTTAGCAAAGAGGTTGCCATGCTTATTTGGCTTATTGCACCCTTTCCATAAAAAGAGAAAGAAAGAAAGAAAGAAAGAAAGAAAGAAAGAAAGAAAGAAAGAAAGAAAGAAAGAAAGAAAGAAGGAAGGAAGGAAGAAAGGAAGGAAGGAAAGAAATAAGGAAAGAAATGCCAAATTGGGTAACAATACATTTAATAAAAACTATAAGATATAAGCAATAATGTTGCCTTAATTAAAAGAAAAATACCTAAAATTTTGTCTAAGGAGCCTGTATTGATGGGTACTTCTTTGGGAATGGAAACCTTGGCACACACCTAGCAGTGCTGAGGGTCATGGAACAATGATATGCCAAGGTAAGAACCTGGATCTCTGATATGCACACTAGCTCTCTAAACTATCTCCTTGATTCCTTGAATAGTTTTCTGACACTTTATCCCCCGCAGTCTTCACTACAGCGTTATGTGTTAGTATACTTAAAAAAAATAAGCTTCATACTCACAACCCATGATCAGGATTAACTTCCTTCCAACAATGTTCCATTGCCTCCTTCCATCCTTCCTACCACTGACCCCACGCTGGGTAAATCTCAGTTTTGAAGTCCCCTTGTTAATTTCTGTTGCCTTTGGATATTTGCTATTCTAACCTTTTTGAATCTCCACAATGCTGATGGGCACCCTACTTATGATAGGCATGTACTTCAATCCTTAGAGTTTTTTCCCAGAATTTGTACATAAACTAAAAAAAAACTATAATACTTAAAATCTTTAACTACTCCCCCTAAAAAAAAAACTTGGAAATTAAGAATAACTCAATGGGCATGCATAATGAAAGGCAAACAAATCAAAGGAACTTTCAATCACCAAAATTATATGTAAATAAAATCATGCCAAAGTATACATTTACATGTTTAAAACTAAACTAAAATAAATATTAGGGCTTATCAGAGAGAGGTGGTTTTCAACTAGCAATTCCCAAACAGGTGCAGCTGCACAGATAGAAAACAGCCAGAAACTATTGGCACTGAGAGAAATAGATATATTTTTAAAAGGTAGCATAGTGAACTCTATTCTTGAATTTAGTTCCTCTCTGTAAATGTATCAGTATAGTATAACTCAGTTTCTCCTTCAGATGCACTCTATTCAAGAACCAAGGAAATTGCAAGTGGTAAAGCACATTCCTAGCACATATTTGATCACTGACACTTTGTGACTACAGTCCTTCTGCCCAGCTGTAGCTTTTGCAGTCCTGTGTTTCATTGACCTGCGCAGTGCACATGCCACCAGACCCGAAGTCCATGCCACCCCAGAGAACCCAGCAATGTTGAGCGTGTCTTTGCCCCCATGTAACACAATAAGCAGCATTGCTGGAAGCAGTTCCTATTTTTAAAAACAAAAACACTTTTTTTCAAATTAAAAACATTCAATTTTTAAATTAAAAAATTAACTCATGTATGTCTCCAAATTGAGTCTCCTAAACTATGTATATAACTGTGTGTCTGTATAGTAGAAGAAATGTCTACAAAGCTTCTAATTTCTTTTATTAGAAACAGAAATACTTGTGAAAGAAATTATGAAAATGTTCTGATTCAAAGAGATAGTTTAGTGAGTAGGGCACATGCCTTGCACATGGTTGAACCCAAATTCCATCCACCGTAACCCATATGGTCTCTGGATCACTGCCAGGCGTGGTCTGAGTGTAGAGCTATGAGTAAGTCCTATGCACCACCAGGTGTGGTCCAAAACCAAAATAAAATTGTAAGTGAAGAAGTTAATTTTAAATAAAAAGAAAAAAATCAAGTTTATTGTTATTTGATTCACCATGAATAATATAACCAACCTTCTGCCCCTTAGTTTTATTATCAAAAATATGGAGAAAAATGCTAGCTGCCTTGCCCACAGTGAAGATCGACAGTGAGAATAAAATAAAGTTACGCTATCACAAAGTGCCCTGAAAAGCTATTAGAGACGTAAGCTACTGTTATAATTAAATGGATTTAAGGCAAAGCTGAAAGTAATAAAAGACACCTTTACTTCCTCATTCCCCTTAGACATATTCTTTTCTGGAATTATCAAGGCATTTTCATATAATACTGTTCTAAACTTGAAAATCAAATGCATCAGGCATTCCAAGCATAACTGGTACAAATTCAAATGAACATCAGATTTCCATTTAAATCCAATTTTACTCACTTTCTTCCTGTGTTTCAAGTCTCAAAACACTTTTTCCTCTTATAACTGAGCTCATCTCTCAAGAGTCTAGGAACTCACTTGGGTCAACTTCCTACCTGAGGCGGAAGTCATTTTCAAGGGACTTCATCTATGATAGTATCCCAAGGCAATTTTCATGGAAAAGGCCTGCCAGGTTGGTGGAATGAGTGCTGAAAAGCCTCAGGAATATAGATGCCCTGAAACAACATGAGAGCAAATAATGAAGAGGCCTCATCTTTCAATGAATCTAACCCTTCTAGTGGTCCCACCCTTCATCTGAACTATAAACCAATAGACCTCATCAGATTGTGTACAAGGTCCATATTCTCTGTGTGTAATAGCCATTTACTTCATTAATCAGATGGCAATAAGGCCACACGATAAATTTAAGTTCTAATTTGAGAAAGAGGAAGAGATTCTAAGTACTCAAACAAGGGACAGAGCAATAGTACAGTGGATACAGCACTTGACTTGGACAGGGCCACCCAAGTTTGACCCCTCGTACTCCATTTGGTCCTCAGAGCTCACCAAGAGTGATCCATAAATGCAGAACCAGTAGTGAGCCCTGAGCATCCCTGGGTGTCACCTCCAAATAAACAAACAAACAAAACCCCAATCAAATATATTGCAAAAAGCAATAAAACAAAAATTTAAAAAATGAATAAATGAAAATTCAAAGAAAAGGTAATGGGCATTGGTGGGTAAGGTATGAGAGCTTTGGGTTGAAACCTTTCTTATTTATTTTTTGTGAAAAGTAATTCAATTTGATATATTTTAAGTATTGCCCATGACACATAAAGAACTTAGACAATTATTAACAACAATAATAGTAATAATAAAGTTACTTTTTTTTGCTTTTCGGGTCACACTGGCGATGCACAGAGATTACTTTTGGCTCTGCACTCAGGAATTACTCCTGGTAGTGCTCAGGGGACCATATGGGATGCTGGGAATCAAACGCGGGTCGGCCACATGCAAGGCAAACGCCCTACCCGCTGTGCTATTGATCCAGCCCCAATAAAGTTACATTTAAAACTACATGATTTAAAGGTAAATCAGAACTGTGTAATTTAGAAGACAGTATAGGAATTTTCTTCTTTTTCAAATACAGAGTAAAGACATCTATGCTATTTGAAGAAAGCTCTCTCATTTTGTGCTTTGTCACATCTAAGTTCTTATTCATGGTTAGGGAAAGCATCCTTCATGCAAGGTCCAGGTGAACACAATGCAGCTATTCTAGAAATACTTTCAATAATGTTATATCAGAAGATATGAATGATAGGCAATACAAACTTCTCATTCTTAAATTTAACTGCATCCTCAGCATTTTCAAGTCCCGGATGTTCAATTTAACATTGGAAGGATTAGTTTTCTTATACTTTACACTAAAGACTCATAAATGCATCAGCAATTGGCTAAATATGTATATATATATGTGTATTCACATATATATATATATCCTTAAAATACCTGATCATATTTCAAATATTTTATTTGATGTGTTGTAAAAAATAAATTTCCTTAAACCATAACTTTTTCCAATTGTTTTTTGTCTTTAATTTTTTCTAAATAAATACAAAGTCAATTAGAATAGAGAAACATATTATTGTAACAATATACATTACACAGTGTTATGTTATATATAATATCAAGAGACATGTTTTCTAAGTAGTTTGGGATATATATCTGTAAGGAAAAATTCATATTTCATTCCTTAGTAACTGACTGAATAAGAACATTGCTCATCTTACCTTTCCTCAATAGACAAGAGTTGTTTCCAAGAAAGTTTTCTAAGAAAAAAGGACCTTTTCTTTGAAGGGATGAGTGAAATTTTATTAATGATGTAAGCAGGATTAAATGCCAAATAAGAAAATGCTTGATTCAAAGGAATTTTGTGCTTTTGTTTATTTGTCTTGGGATATAAACCTTGCTGTGCTCAGGGCTTAATCATGGCTCTGTGCTGAAGAACTAATCCTTTCAGGTTTGGGGGAATCATATTCAGTGCCTGGAATTGAACCTGGGTGCAAGGCAAGTATCCTATCCATTGAACTATCTCTCCAGGCCCCTCCTGTTGGTTCATAATATATTTCTTATATTATAGACAAGTTGAAAATATTTCTGATCATCATTATCATAAACTATAGAAGGTATAGCACGTGCAAAACTATAATGGAGCTGTTTGACAGTGATCTCTGCTCTAGGAAAACACATCCATTGTCAAACCCTCAAATCCTTTGCTTACCTTCAAGACTCCTTCTGTGACATATTTTTGTGTCTCTGTTGAGAATCTTACATATAAGCAGCCTTAATTTTGATTTTATATAAACTGATTTATATTATTACACATAAGAAATATTCTATTAATATTGTGTTAATATAAATGATATGTAAAAGGAACTAAAATGTCTGGAAAAGTAAATTTTTAAATATACCATGAAAAAATGCTTTTATTTTCGACAAGGAAAAGCTAATGTACCAGCTAATGTTATCCGTAAACATAATTTGAAGCTATCTTTCAGGTTCTAACAAATAGAATGCCCTTGAGTCATTTTTCATAATTCTTGGCACATATTTTGAAGTTTACTTTTAGGAAATTATGATAAAGTTGTTGTTGTTTTTCTTTAAAGTATACAATTAGTCTGTGTTTTTTTAAGGATAAAGTTAAACAATGATTGTTTCAACTACTTTTTCTGGGAAATATTATTAAGTAAAATAGAGAAGCTGTCATGACTGATTGCATTGTAACATCAGTAAACATTGCCAAATTAATGCTTGAATTAATAAATCAATCAACTTGGATGCATTCAATAACAAATTTACTAGCATCAGAGTACAAATAATGTTTGATGAGACCTAACTAATATTCTAGGCTCTTTTTAATTACACATCTTACTTTGATCACTGTAGATGCTCACGCAGTTATAAGATATAATAAATATTATTACTCATTATCCATTTTCCCACAATGATAACATCTTATAAAACAATACAATCTGACTATCAAGATACAGATACTGATGGAGTCAAGATACGATACTTTATCCTTACCAAAAAGGTTCTTGATTTTAACGTTTTGCAAAATCATCATTACCACCACCACTCCATCTGCAAGGCAAGTGCCTTAACCCTTGCATTATCTCTCCTTTAAGTAACTTATTTAAAATACAAGACAAATTTCTCAGCACTTGGCACTGAGTATAGCACTTATTTAGGGTTGTCTTCTACAAGATTGAAAAATGTGTATCTTCTCATACTTTGCACTTTTTCAATAATTAATTAATGTTTCATTCATTGTAGGATAACATTGGTTTGTCCTTTCTCTCTTGCCACAGGGAGCTTAGGTTTATTGGTTACACCCATCACAGTGCTCCTGAGTCACTGTCATTCCTCTGTTTATCTGTAAACTCTTCTCTGTTTTCTCCTCCCCAGCCAGTTAATCACCTTTTATCCCTAATAAGATTCTGTTAGCTTGTAAGATCAGATCCTTCTAAGGACACTGAACTTTTACTGTAAATTATGTCTTTTGCATAGTTTACCTTAAAGCAATGTCCCTTTTGTATGGACATAGGAAGACAGTTAATATCATGCTTTGTAGCTTGGAGGTTGATTGACTCCGAATAATATTTACTCCTGGGTATCTGCTTTCTTGACTCAGTTGCCCTTAGTTCCTAGCACCCCCAAGGCAGGATCCCAACAAGGCACTGAATGGACCCAGGGCAAGTTGTGAGCTACCCTAGCATCAAAATGGACCAGACTCACATGAGAAAATGCTCTACATCATTATTCATCAGGGAGATACAGATCAAAACCACAATGAGATATCATCTCACCTCACAGAGTCTGGCCCACATCCACAAGAACAAAAGCAACTGTTGTTGGCATGGATGTGGTGCGAAAGGGACCCTCCTTCACCGCTGCTGGGAATGCCGAATGATTCAGCCCTTTTGGAAAACAGTATAGACGATTCTCAGAAAATTAGTGATTGAGTTCCCATTTGACACAGCAGTACCACTCCTGGAAATATATCCCAGAGAGGCAAAAAAGTATAGTCAAAGTGACATCTGCACTTGTTTGTTCATTGCA
>JAOXYA010000019.1:37873016-37883715 GCA_028565675.1 Sorex palustris | reverse complement strand
GGGCATTCCCTTTTGTTCTCTCTCTCCTTTTGGGTGTTGTGGTCTGCAAAAGAGGCATTGAGTGGCAATCATGTTCAATCCATAGTCTACTTTCAACATGCATCTCCCCTCCTGGGAGGATCCTCCAAACACCCTTTATTGCAACAAGCACCTTTGTATCCGATCCTAAAGCCTACTTTGTATTATCTGCTCTGGCATCTCGTTTGCTATTTCATCAAACTCAGCTCACAGGGCACTTTCTTTGGGAAAGCTTGACAACACAAATCAAGAAACTGTTCTGTTATTTGCCGCTTCCTTCTGCACCATTCCTCCACAGCTCTCACAGTAGTTTCACAGTCCACTTTGAATTGTTGGTCACTCTAGCCAAAGCTTCCCACATTTGATTGTTTAAGCCAGAATTATGCTGTTTTGTGATTCTGGGGGACTAGCAAAGAGGCTGCTCTAAATATAAGTAATTCAAGGACGGAGGGTAAAACTTGATTGCTGTCTGAAAAGTAATATCATTCTAGAAACAAAATAAAGGTACTGCTACCTTTATTTTTTTTCCCATTTCTAGTTCTATCATTTGATAGCAGTGAAAATGGGTAGGTTGAAAAGTCTGAACTCCAAACTTCTTAATGTGTTCAAGATTCTTTTAATGAATATGTCAACAGCTCTAATGCTGATGCACTTTTTAAATTGCTAATACACACTGGGGTTGTATAGTCATTAGTTGTTAAAAGGAAAGTTAATGAAAGAGAGGAAATTTCTGATTTTGAAAAGCTATAAAGTAACTAATTATCTATTTCCTCTTTTACTTCAAAGGCTGAAGTGGATTCTTATTATTGAATAGGATAGAGAAGCAATGTGAACTTATTCTGTGATTAGATGGGTTTTACTTAATATCATCACTTCAAGTATATCATCGGTCAGGCCTATGATGCTTATCAAGTTTATCTTTTATAATATTATTCTGTAAGTGAGGACATAGCTTATTCCTACAGTAATCTGATTACATTGACATTTGTTTACAATAATGTTTGTTTCTTAGCTAACTTTGACACTAAATGACAAGTTCTAAGTAACCTTAAATCATAGGTATTTGAACACTTGAAGTATTAATCTCCTATAGCCTATAAATTACTTAGAAAACTGTATATTTTATCTTATTATTGAACATGGTCTTCTGATTTCATAAAATGAAAAGTAACTATTCGTTTTTTATAAATAAGGATGGTGTTGTTGTATATATAGGTTTTAAATATATAATTGTAAGTTCATATAGTAATTTAACTACATATAGCAATTGTAAGTATTTTCCAATGAGTTTTGAAAACACCTCCCTAGAGTAGTTCCTCACCAGTCTCTCTTGATTAAATATTTAATACAGTAGGCTTTACTTTCCTTTTAATCACCTTCCCAAACTAAAAATCTAATATTTACATCGTGAATATCTGTAGGGAATATCGAATTATATTAGCTCAAAACTGTTTCCCATCCAGAGTATTTTTAATTCTTTTATATGTTTTACTTCTCTCAGGCCACACAGTTATCCAATGAAATGACTACTTTGTAAGCCACATTTATAATGAGAAAATTAAGACAGACCGTGGAGTATAGCATGGCCACAAACATTAAATAACTATTTAGAAACCAGGATTCTCACCGAGCCCACCAGCCTTAAAGCACCCCCTCCTCACAATCAAACTCGACCTTCTTCCATACTTATTCCATAATACTTTATGATTTAAGAACAATATATTGAAAGGCTTTGTCCCACTTCTTTCTCTTGATTTTCCCTTTAGAGGATTGAGGGTGGACACACATTGTGTTTTGTTTTTGGTTTTTGTTCTAAAGGAGAAGCTAGAAATGTGCCTTTGAACGTCTTTTCCCAAGTCATTTCTCTTCATCTGGGGCCAAGAAAAAAAATGCTGATTCAGAAGACAGAACTAATGAGCTTCCCCCTTTGTCTTCTTCCCTGTCTCTCAATTCTACAGTTAATAGCCAAGATACCAACCATCACAGCAGTTTGCAACTTGCACGGGGAGAAGCTGCAGGTATTTAAGCAATCACATCCAGACATAGTGAACACCCTCTTCCCTCCGTTATACAAGGAGCTCTTTAATCCTGACTGTGCCACCGTCTGCAAATGAAGGAGACGGGAGAACTGTCTCATCGTCCTGGAATGCATCACCGTTAAGACAAAAGCAATGTTCATGAAGACTAAAGAAAAATGTCACTACTGCAACATTAGGAATGTCCTGCACTTAATAGAATTATTTTTCACCGCTACAGTTTGAAGAATGTAAATATGCACCTGAGTGGGGCTCTTTTATTTGTTTGTTTGTTTTTGAAATGACCATAAATATACAAATATAGGACACTGGGTGTTATCTTTTTTTTTAATTCGGGTATGTTTTGGGAGACAACTGTTTATAGAATTTTATTGTAGATATATATGAGAACAGAGCGGTACTTTACCTGATTACTTTTCCTGTTGATTGTTTCGATATAATTTAAGAAAAATTCACTTAATAGGCTTACCGATTTCTATGTTTTTAGATAGTTGATGCATGTGTAAATTTGTAGCTGTCTTGGAAAGCACTGGGCATGTATGTTATAAGTATATAATATCTGAGAATATTATATATACTACTTATACATGCACATGCATTGTGGCCTAAGTATCATACCTACTAGAAAAGGAAATTCAGTCGGGCTCTTTTCCTTCTGTGTTACATGTCACCTTTATGTTAGACAATCAGGATTTTGTTTTTCCAGCCAGAATTTTCAACTGTTGTCGATGGCAAAGTGATATAGATTCAGAGATAAGCCTACAGGAATATGCATGGCCTCTGTATTTAAACTCTAATGCTCTCAATGACATCAAAGCCTTGTCAAGATGGTATATACTAGAGAAAATAATCTTAAATATTTGTAGCCATTTTCCTGTTTTAAAAATCAAATCAGGTCGAAAAGATACATTTTGTATGCAGGAGGCCCAGATTCAATCCCCAGCACCACATGGTCCCCTAAGCACACCCTGGTGCAAAACACCAAGCTAGGAATGACACCTGAGCACTGTCAGGTATCGCACAAACATATTTTTTTAATTTTAAAGAATTAAACCACAGATAATATTGTGGATCCCAGGACTCTTTTGATCAATAATAGGTAGTACTCATTTTCTATCAACAAGCATTAAAATCTTTCTTTGAGTTTTTGGTTGTGGAAGAAACTTGATTTGAGTGCTTATTGTGTCTTCAACAGAGAAATACAACCTGTACCTTAAGTAAGACCAGTAGCAATTTTCTGACAAAATTTTGAGTGAATAAGTAAAACAGGAGTCCAGGGCTACTTTTCATGTAAATATTTTCTCTCTAACTTCAGTTTTGGATAAGAAAAATTTGGAAGATAATATACTGAGTAAAAAGGTAGTTCTTCATATTTCTCCTTTTTACTAAATCTATTAGAAAAGGCAGCAATCAAAGGGGAGGCAGGACTTTGTTTTTCTTTCTAGTCTGTAGCCTCTTAGTGTCTGGACTCAAAATGATGTATTAGAAACATACAATCAAAATTTGATAAATTGGGGGATAAAGCTGAGCTATTCTATAGGACTATTGCACACCAAAGCCCAAAGTATATGCTAAGTATCCTAAAGTTGTATAATTCATCTAGCCTGCAATTATTTTCTTGAGCAACTTTGGAAAGTACAAGGATGAGAGAGGAGTTTCAGGATTGGGGAATTTAGACTTTCTGGTACAAGGTTTCTTTTCTTTACTTGCTCTCCTAGCAGACCCATCTTCAGAAAAGCATAAATTCCAAGGAGAGTCTTCTACCTACATTTTGGAGGCCTTATGCCGTGCATCCGATCTGATCCAAAGCATTTAATTTTCTTCCTTCTGAAAGTTTTCTAAAGGAGGGTTTTATATAAGAAAATAAAAGTGAAGACCTCCATCTCCAATAAATATGATACAGTCACCAACTCCTGAAGAACTTTCCTTGTTTCCTTTCCAAGCTCATATACATACATGTATATTGACTTTTTAACGTTTCTGTCAGTGAAGACTCAGATATTTTTAATCTCTTATGCCCTGCTGAAGTTATGTCGTTGAGAGTTATCTCTAAAATGCCACAAAATTCCTCACTGATAATCAAGCAATTGGATTAGTCTTTTCTTTTAGAAAATAGTCTTTTCCCACCTCATGATTGATGAATTCCAAACCAATGGGGAAAAACAAAAAGGCTTTAAAATAATGAATCTCGTTCTCAACTACTGTTATATTCAATTAATTTAACTACATTGAACCAAATTACCTTCAGTGTCTAAGAAGACAGCTGTAGACTGCTTATTATGCTGCTACAGGGACTCAATTCTTTTTGGTGTAAATGTCACTCCTGCTAGCTCTTTGTATAAAGAATTAATTCCAAGAGTCATATTTCCTTCTAATGGAAAGATTACTTTACTGATTGCTAGGAAAACAGGGTAATGGAAGGCACTCAATTAAACCAAGCCGTTTCCAAATGCAATGTATGTTTTATGATTGGCTTGTGATAGGCGATGCTTAATGTGTCTACTTGGTGTTTCCCTTTGAGCTTTGAACTTATGTCAAACTTTGTTTTCATTGTTCTGTTGGCCTGGTGTTTTACATTGTCAGCCTTAATTCCTGCTCAGTTGCAAAGGGACTCATTTATTTTCTCCAACTTACCTTAGAGAATTTAAATTGACTCAATTGATGAAGTGACTGAGAACTTTTTCCTTCCTTGTCCCCTGGGTGATGTAGGAAAAAAGATCGTTCTCCACATTTGCCTCAGGAGGTATGGGATTTGAATTTGTGTTGTTTCCACTAATGTATTGGGATGACAGAAACCTTTTGAAGCTAGGGGACAGGAAACAGCTAGTGATTGAACCAGAACAAAATAGCAGAAACCAGTAGACGCTCTGCCTACTTCAGTTAAGAAGAGATTTCCATTTGGGGCCACAGTTGACAAATTTGTCCCTTAAAGGAGTCCAATCATATTGCCTCCAGTAACACAACATCTCTAGGAGATGCCCTTTGAATACATCAGAGATTTTTGAAAGTTTGTTAAGAGTATCAAATATAATATAAATTTAATATAATATCAATATAATATAAATTTGGATTATCACCATCTTGTCCCTCCCCCATGATGATATTATTCACAATGCATTCATGGCAAAGCATACACTGGAAGCAAGAACCCGAGACCTGAACTTTCACTTCATGCTTCGTAAATGACAATCACTACTTGATGCAGATGTTGCACTGTATCCACTCAGGGATGTTTCATTCAAAATAAAACATACATCAGGAAGGCGGTGGGAAACAGGAAAATGACAACAAAACGCAAATGGCATAACTAGAAATGCCAATGAGAAAACCTTTCTGACAAGGCTTTCAGACCACTAAGGAGTAACTTCATACTATAAACTTATTTTTACTGTTTAAACTGGTCTAAAAGTTACACAGGATTAAGAACGATGTCTTTTTGTTTTCTAAAATCTGCTAAGAGCCAAATAATTCATCTGCTCCATCGTGTATCAAAGCTTCCTTATAAATTCGAAACAACTGTTTACAGAAATTTGACTGGTATCAGATGAGCTTTGTAAAAGAAAAATGGGTGAATCTGTGTGAATTCAAATTTAAGGGTGTCTATGATCTGTAAAAGGAAAGGCAAATTTTAGAAGAAAAATAGGAAAAATACGAGATTACTAATCTAACATTATGTCTTACATAGACCACGAAGTAGGGTCATCTTCATAGCCCATTTACAGTGGCATATTTTTTAACCCCAAAAACTAAAACCTGGGGGTGAAGATGTACTCTGCAAACATATTCTATGTTGCCCTTGTTTTATTTTATATTGTCTTCACGACTCTAGACTAAAGGACTGCAAAGTAGGTGAAAAACGGGAATGGGAATTGTCTCAAGTAATTAGGCTTCTTTGACAGAATCTAAGAAACCCTAAATCATGGTGAACTCTGGATCATTAGAGGTGTCCCATCATAGCTGCCTTGCCCAATGCAGAACATCAGAGCAGTCAAGCTAAACTACTTGTAGAAAACCAGAAACCAGAAAACGCATGGATAGTCCACTCACGCCCGCTCACTCTTCACCATCCCGTGTGTATCAGGCTTGAATGCAAAAACGATTCTTGTGCTCTAAAAACAAACTAAAACTTAAACAGCTTTATCCAAAAACCTACGTCAAATACAGATGCTCTGCCTTCTTCGCTTCTGCTTATTACAGAAGCAAGGGGGAAAAATTCTACTGATGTTGAAAAATACTAGAAATCATTTTTTCCTGGCTCTTTTTTAGTCTGCATGCTTTTGTTTTCAGTGAAGTTGCTACCATGGGCAGTAAATTCAGGCAAGTTTGTCTGTGCCCTGACAGCACCACCATTCAATAGAACAGCAATAATTTTAAAACGTGCATCGGTAGTAAAACTTTGCACAAAGTCCCCTGCATAAAGGAGAGGAAGAAGCCCACCACCTGCTTTAAAAGAAGTGCTATTTTATATTCTGTTTCCAGCAACAACCTGATGTGGGTTTTTGGACAATATTGAACAACTATTTTTTTTTAAGGAAGGAGTTTGTCTCAGGACCAGAGGTGTATATACTTTTAAAGTAACAGTTAAAGATTCAAAAGCCCCAAAAGGCTAGAGCATCTGAGTGACAGAGTCCAAAAGCAAGCTGGCCAGGAAAAGCCTCCTATGAGAAGGGACATCTGCTGATCAGCTAAGGCTGAAGTATTGCTAAAGCTTCTTCTGAACCTTGTAGAATCTCAAGTTATAAATGATGTCAGTAGGTTCAGAGCTTAGAGCAGATCAGGCAAATACATGCCTGTGCAGAAGCGACTCACACTTTGCAGTCTCCAGTTTAAAGTAAAATCTAGTGGCTCGTTCTATTAATCTGGCCAGATCCGACTATAAATGATGATAGGGTGACGTGGGAAAGTAGGGGTAGGTGGAAGGGGTGCTGACTCCTTGGTTTCCATGTTTGGCAATCACCACTAGCCAAACTAGAGAACGTAACAAGGGGTAATTGGGAAAAAAGTACAGACTGTCAATAGGCTAATAGTTCAAGTTAGTGATAAAAACCATGTCAAATTATCTGACCAGAACTCCTAACTTCAATGAGCCAGGTGGCTAGCTTTCTTGCCATGTTTTTCTTTTCTTTATTCCTGAAAGTCAAATGCATGATCTTTATGCTTTTGGAGTCTCAATGTGTTCCTTTAAATGTGTGACTTCCTCTTTTGAGATGTTTTTCCTTTCCCTTAGTTGTAAAGGGAGAGTTGATTCTGTAGTCATGATAATGTTGTCGTCCTCCGTGGGTCTAAAGCACAGGACTCAGATTCCTGTGCCCTAGCTGGGGGCTGTCTGTTTGTGCACTTTTTTTCCCCTAAGCTGCTGAAATTCCTCCGAAGTGAATTGGCCATAGCAATCTTTGCCTCCTGCATGACGGCCAGCACGACCTCCACAGTGAATCAGAAAGGAAAACAAAAATGTAGCTCAGTGATTGTTCTCATGGCCAAACACAAAGCACAAGGCTACTGGAATTGGAACTCCCAGTTGAGGGGAACACGGGTGTCTGCACCCCCCCACTGGGCTATGTGATCCTTGTATTAAGCTGCACCCTCCTGACCGAGGCTGATGGAGGGTGTTACCTGCCTCTTGTCAAGAGCACATACGCATTAGGTATGTCTGATGTCTGAACAGCGACAGATCCCACATCTAAGCACAGTATCGTCTGCTTCGTGTGATTAACATATACACAAGAATGAAAACTACACCCACAGAAAACTGAGTATGTATTGTAGAAATGTAGAGGAAAAATAAAAATATTTTTTCAAATGTAATTACTTTTAATATATGCTTGTGGAAGGTCTAATACGATGTATACTGTCTCTGTAATTTTTGCTGTACATAACTGGAGACAGTGAATACACTGATTTTTCTATGTCTCTGTTTAAGCATAAGACTTTGTAACAATTTTGTAGAGGGGGGAAAAAAACAACAAAGAGCAAATATGTACTTGCTTCCTTTCTGTGTGTTATGTACTTCTCAGAAACTGGTTGTAACAGTTCAAGCATCTTGAGAGGTCATTGGTGTTAAGTTTACCGCTTCCTTTTGTAATCCAGCAGAGAAGGGATAGGACTGTCCATTAAACTCCACTCCAAAGAATTTATTTCAAAAATTTACCGAAGACCTGAAAATTTGATCTGAACTAGACAACCCAAAAAGGGGAAAGTGGAAAAAATAAACAAAAAAGGTTGTCTGAGTAAGTCATCTTTTTGTGTAGCAAACGGCTGTGTCCAAATCCTTTCTGCATGGAATGGCTCAAGGAAAAGAAACTCTGCTTTCTGATGAACAAGATATTTTTGTACACATTTATTTCTTATTAATAACCTGAGGTCAGACCACTCGTTTGCTGAAGCCATAACTGACCTTCACCAAATAAATGTTGTAAAAAAAAATCGGGGGGAAGGGAGGGAAGAGGCGGAGGGAGGAAAAATCGAAGACGATGCCGTGAGCTGTAGCAGCAGGCAGGAGCAAGTCCAATGAAACTGATGCTTTTCCTGCATCCCAAATGTGACTTTAGAAGGCTCGTATTTTATGAGGATCCATTTATAATAATAAAAAGCTATTTAGATTTAAATGAGACTTTCCAATATTTTTGAAATCCCTGACAATACTTCCTTGCTTTTAGGATTGAGAGAAACGATTTTCATACACTTCCAGCATTCAGAGATTTTAGTGTTTTTACCTTCACCCCAGCTGACCCATGTAAAGTAAGGCGTGGTTAGAGCTCATGGCTGTTTGGGGCTCGACTGTACCTACCAACCACCAGCGCTCTTCAGGGGCCAAGTGTGAGGTGGCAGTTGGCATCTCTAATTAGCATGCGCACCATTGCTGGCGGTGCATAAAAGTTGCACTGCCAACTTTATGTAAGATAAAATTATTCATTCTAAAAAAAATACTTATGCTTTTTTTAAAAAAAAAGAGAATAATGCCTCCTATAGTCACCATTGATTTTTCTGGAGCTTAATTACATTATCGTCATTTGTTATTATTGGCCTTTAGAGGCCAAGAGCAAACTACAAATAAATCCAGTGACATACATAGTTTTAAAATTTACAATTTTTTGATCTCTCTCGCTCTCGCTCTCGCTCTCTCTCATTTAATCTGTAAGCCCTAATTTCTGTGTATGTGAGTAAAACTGCAGCCTGAGTCATTTAGGAAGTAAGCATTGAGTTTTTTATTATAAAAATACTAGAATAAAACAGCACTCCCTAACAATTAAAAAAAAGGTTTTATATTACTTTAGAATGCAATAGGTTTTGTCCTTATTTTATGTCCTGTAAATTATTAGTTGAATACTGTTAGCATTACCTAATAATGCACACATGATTTCTGAATGTTTTCTGTAAATGACAATCAATGTTTATGAAGTTCCCTCCTTTAATGCTGAACAAAATTAAAAGAAGAAAAAAGAAACTGTTTTGACTAATTGTTTTTCTTTCCCTCACAGACAGCAGGGTGAAAATAAAGAACAGAGGTAGCTTTGGGTTTCAAACTATTTTCCCAGAAATTTTTACCTGCAAAGATGCCCTCTCAATCCAGTAAAGAATGGCGAATTGCCTCTTTCTGGATATGCTTATGTTCTCATGGGCCTGGTCTGAGTTAAAAATATTCACTGAGAAAAGACAATCAGAAGTCTAGTCAAATAGCTTACCAAGTCGCAATCAAAACGATACTGCATCTCTTTTGCTAGAACCTTCATCAAAAGAAGCTTATTAACAAAGTCATAAACACCTGTTATGTAATTTCCTTTATTGGAAGTTAAGTTGTAGCATAATTTCCATAGTTTGAAATAGAAGTAGTCGCTGTTTCTCATGAAAACTTTTATATAATAATGATCAAGTCTGTAAGTCTACTCTTTTGAATAAAGCATTACCAAGTTAGTCCACCACCAAAATCACTAAACATAAGTGAGTGCTCTGAATCTTTCTTAATGTAGCAGTAGTAGAAAGTAACTCAGGATAATCACCCAGAGTCAGTGGCCTGGAGAGCAGGTGATTCTAAGAGAGACCATTGTGGGCCTGGAGTGGTAATTCAGTAGGTAGGGCATTTGCCCTGCACGAGGCTAACCCCTGTTCAATTCCCAGAATCCCATATGGTACCCTGAGCAATGCCAGGCATGATTCCTGAGTGCAGAGCCAGGAATAATCCCTGATCATTACCAGGAGTGACCTAAAAAAGAAAAAGAAAAGAGAGAAGCTATTGTTTTTTAGGTGTTGGCAGTTGTTCAGGTTGGGGTCCTTCACTTCGGCCTTTGGAGCCAGGAGAAACCCTTACAACATGTTTCAAAGAACCTTTCTACTTATACAATCTTTCTACTTATTCTGGAAGACCTGTACAACCTGATTAGAGATCACAGCAAACCGTGGGTTTGTTAGGGCATCATTAATGCACTTGGTATTACTCCTGATGGTGCTCAGGGGACCATATGGGATGCCAGGGATAGAGGGCAGGTCAGTCACATGCAAGAGAAGCACTTTACCATCTGTACAATCACTTTGGCTCTGTCCCTTGTTGGGGTTTTTTTGCACATTTTTTTAAATTTTTATTAGTGAAACACCATGAGGTACAGTTGTAGATTTACAAATTTTTGTGCTTGGGTTTAGATTATACAATG
>JAOXYA010000019.1:37620767-37635287 GCA_028565675.1 Sorex palustris | reverse complement strand
CGTGATGTATTCGATATGCCAGACACAGTAACAACAAAGTCTCCAATGGAGATGTTACTGGGCCCGCTCGAGCAAATTTGGAAGACTGAGGTACTGATAATTCCTGTTCAAAACTAAATCTTATTATTTCTAATACAAACCTCAGAAAACTTAACAAGGCAATTTAAGGAATTTATTAAAAAATAAAATATAAAGTTAAGAAAGATAAATTTGAGATTAATCCTTGCCCTGAAAAAGATAAGAAAATGCATCACAAACTTACATCAAATTGGTAGTCACCACATGGTTATCTCTTTTTAACTATTACCATTTTTGCTCTACCTGAAATTTGCAATACATTCACCTTTAGGTTTCGTTTGCCATTAACAATTAATATGCAGATAACTTATTTGTAGCCTCCATGTTTGTTTGCAATGTATTTAAGATGGAAAGAGCTTTATTCCAATCATCTCATCTTAGGATCTTATGCATTGCTGTTTGTAATTCCCTTGATATAATTTTTACATATGTATGAAAATAAGAACAAACTGCTTTTGGAGAAAGACTTCTCAGGACTTCTCTTATTTCATGTTTGGAATAAGGTTTCATTAGGGACTTGAAGTTGATGGTGCTCTTTCTTCATAAAGGAGGCTCTGCAAGAAATCACATAATAAATTCCCGAACCTTGTGAATAATATTAATATTAACCGTCCTTAGAAGGCATTGCTTGAACTGTTTATTAATCAGAGAAAGTGGGGAAAATTGAACTAGGCTAATGTCCTTTTTTTCCTTCTCCCCCAATAAAATATAGCTCACTACCAAAAACATTTGTCTAAGACCAAGGCAGGCAGAATTTTACACTTTTTGGTTGAGAAACGGTCATTTTAGTGATAGTAAAGTAGGTAGGGCATTTGCCTTGCATGTGGCTGACCCGGGTTCAATTCCTCCACCCTTCTCAGAGAGCCCAGCAAGCTACGGAGAGTATCCCACCTGCACAGCAGAGCCTGGCAAGCTCCCTGTGGTGTATTCAATATGCCAAAAACAGTAACAAGTCTCACAATGGAGATATTACTGGTGCCCACTTGGGCAAACCGATGAACAACAGGAGAACAGTGCTACAGTGCTAATATTCCTTAAATTGCTAGAGTGATGCTACACTTTTGTTTTGTTTTGTTTTTGCTTCTACTTCTCTAGCATAGACTTTTCCCAGGAACCAGTTTGAAGCAATGCAAAAGATTCACTTTCCATCATAAAATCAGCAGTAGTCTTACACCTCATTTGACCAAGGCATGTGCTTGGAAAATTCATTGATTTGTTCCTGAGGTTTTGTTTTAATTTGTATTTAGTTTCACTAAGCTTGTGGTTATGCTAGGAATCAAACTATAGATCTCTTATCCGTGAAACCTGTACTCTACTACTGAATTACACATCCCTACCATTGAATAAACTATTAACTTATAGGAATAGTTTTCTTGATAATGGAAACACTAGATCATTTCTGGGAATTGACTGTATCATGAAAGAAATGATTATGATTACTTATTGATCACTCACAATATGTTTCTCAATCAGAATATTAGGAAGTTGATGGCAATTCAAATTAATAAACACCTTTTTTGAATAAACAATTTAATCGTGAAAGTATTTACATAAATCTGGGCTAAAAGAGGAACTTGAGAGAATGAAATGCTTTGAATGCTTGAATCTGAGAATAATAGATTAACAGAACCACTAGTAGAGAAGATATGGTGAGTGAGAGGGCTCAGTATAACTGGCACTAAGGCATGGCAAGAAGACATTTAGGATGCAGAATTTAAGTAAATCTCTTAGCGCAGTTAAGTAGACCACTTACCTAGTCCTGTATTCCTCCATTCTCAGGCCATCTTACTGAGTAGATGTTGCTGCCCTGAAGGAGTTGATTTTCCTGTACTTCTGCTCCTCTTTCATCATCACAGATAGCCTTTAGTCATTAGTGAAAGTAGAGCCTGAAAAAGTATCGCTACTTGTACAAGACTACATCCTTTCCAGACTAAATCTGGGATAAAGCCACACTCGGGCATATTCACTAGCAGCTAGCTATTTTTGCTTTTTCTTAACTACCTTATCCCCATCCCAACAAATCCAGAAGAATTTATCACCTGAGACCAAGAAAAAGCACACTTGAATACTTACTATTTTTAAGTGACGGTGAACACGTCCTTATCTTTTTCATCAGTGTCAATACTATTTGTAACATATATTGAAACTCAAGAGCAGTTGAGAAGAAAACTTTCTTTTCTTTTCATTTGTTCTTTTCATTTGTTCTTGTGTGTTTTCTAGAACAACTCTGAATCAGTAAAAGAATACAGGATTCAGTATGGCAGCTAAAGGTGCAAAGGCCAATGATTCAAAATGTTTACTCTGATCCCAGACACATGGGTTGCGAGGAAATAACATTCAATTTTCGATTTCCCATCTTACCTCAGTTCCTGTTTTTACAGGCAATTGATGTAGTACCTGTCCATCCTCTCCACTCAGGTGCCTCCACTACCCACTGAAGCCTGAGAAAGGTCTGCCTGGTCAGACTGAACGTTCAGCTGTTGTGGAGAATCTTGAGGGAGAGAACAGAAGTGGTTGGAATGAGGCACATAAAAGGAATAGTTGAAGGGGCTTGGAGGGGGAAACAAGTTCTACTGGAAACTGTGGATGCTTTTTGGTGTTCAAAAGTGACATTTAAAGGACTTGAGTCACTTCTAAATTGCTTTGATTGCATGGGCCATGTGCTTTTAACTGCAGCTTTGCTCTGAAACCACACCACATGAAACTGCAGTTTGTGCAAGCATTCTTTTCTTGAAAGGCCTCTCTCACTCTCTCCTTTTCACTTTATTTTTCTTTCTTGAAATCCCCATTCATCTCTCCTCACCTGGATATTTCTTTTTAAGTGGGCTGTGTATTTACAGACTACAAGGTGGGGGGTATGATCCTCCCTACCTGAGCTCTGATCTGTTAGACACACTCCACCAGGCAGAGCATTGCCAGAATAGCCTTAGCACCACCCATTCTCTACCCCAGCAACTCTGGGTATGACCACAATGAATAAAAATATCACCATAAACTGAATGACTTAGACATCTGATATTTATTCTTCCACAGTTTCAGTGGCTAGATGATCAAGACCAAGATATCATCAGGGCTATGCTCCATCTGACAGATTTAGGAAAGAATCCTGACTAGTTTCTGACTACCACCAGTACTCCTTGGTAGTCTTTGATACTCTTTCCTCTGTGAATATTCTTTCAGTATCTCAATGTTGCTCCTCTTTGAAGGATTATGAAATTATTGAATTTCAAAGATGTCATAATCCAGTATAGCTCTTTTGATTTGTCTAATTATATCTTCAAAGCCCCTACTTTCAACTAAGGTATCATCAAAGTTCTTAGGAGACATTGGAGGAAACTATTAAACCCATTATATAGCTTAATGCCATAAAATAAATACTTTATTTCCCATTCACCCACAGAACCACACCAGCTCAAGAGTATAATTCCACTGACTCTGGAAGAGACATGGGAGTTGATTTGCATAGATTACTTGGTTACTTCTACTGAAATGTAATGTCAGACACTCCATTTCTGACTCTTACGTTGCACCTGTCCCAGAAAAACAGTCACCCACAAACTATAGAGGCATATATTTTCCTAGGGCTATATGGCAAATATCCATGTAACTAACTTTAATTCTGAGGCATAATCAAGTTTGGTTCTTATAAAACACTTCAAGGGACATACAAGATTTGTTTGGCAATAGAGCAAATATTTCTGAAACACTGACAAACAAAGAAGCTGATACTGGAGAATCACTTGACTTATTAGTATCATTTTATGTCTATAGGTTGTCTTAGAGGGCTGATTTATGGAAACAAACTGAAATCCGAAGCAAGGCCAAAAAGAAAAGACCAAGAAAGGGTAAAATAAATTACCACTTGCTGTGCTGACTCCTGAACTAAAAGTATGAGTAAAATTCAATGTTTCAAAATTACTAAATCTAAATAGAACAAGGTACTTTTTATATATTAATCTATAATAGGTCCATGTTAGTATCTGTGTATACAGCTAGAGAAGTCTTGTTTTATGTTCCTCATGCTTTGAACTCTATCATTATTGCTTGACTCATATTGTTGATATTCTGTGTTGATGGCTACCTTGCAAAATCACTTGGAAACTGAGATACCCAATACCTGTGTAGGTATCATACAAGCTGTGGTAGTATTATCATTCTCATATAACTACTATTATCATCAAGTTAAAGCAGAGTTAGCAAACATAATGTCTCCTACAGACCAACAGGTAACATAAATATAAGCGGTAACAGAACTTTTTGAGACTTTCTATTTGTTTTGCCAAGTGAGACAAGCAAGAGCTTTCATTGCAGGACTGCTATTGGACTGCTCTATAGGGCATGGCTTGAGTGCCCAGTTAGGACCTCATGTGCCCAGTCAGGACCTGCGAGCCCTAGTGGTTAGCAGAGCAGACCTCTTTGGGCCTGTGTGAGCTCCAAACCTGACTCACCTGTTCCTTATCTGGAGCTCTTCCCTGGCCTCCGGCTGTTTCTTCACATGCATCAGCTGTTCTAGGTGCAGTTCCAGAGCTCCTTCTTAGTGAAGTTTGCTTCTCATTGATATTTGAGCTAGAAACTCAGCTTGGCATGGAGCTTCAGTAAACGCCATCTCGGTCTCCTTAGCTTCCCTCAGCTCTGGGAGATCATAAGGTTTAGTTGGGTTTCCTTTGTCTGCTGGAGCTAGAAACTCTCTCCAAGTAGTAAACTAGAGCAGGTAGAGTTCTCCAGACATTCCTCCCGCTCCTAGAGGGCCTTGTCTTCCCCTCTCTATCATCCGATGTCTGAAAATTAAGTCTCATATATTTTCCTCTTCGTCACTGCTTTGAGTGTTTATTGGAGGGAGTTTATATAAATCCAACTCTCAGAAAGCAGGTCATAGATTTTGCTGATTTTTACCACCTCCTGTTCAGCCACTCATGGGGTGAAACTTTCTCTCTGTTTTGTCCCTTAACAATGCTGGATTCAGATTTCCATCCTTGTCACGTTGTCTCCAGTTCATAAATAAATTGGCAACAGGAATAACTTTATTATTTTATTTCTGGTCAATATCCATGGGTAATTCACTTTTTCAATTGATCTAAGTTGCTTATAAATTGCCACATCAGATACTGCTTCAGTTTAATATTGATTCCTGGCAGAAATACAAAACTCCTAGAGCTACCAGCCTGCCTCAGCCTGTCTATTGCTTTCAAGCTTTGAATTCACTTCTTGACACCCCTTTTAGTATCTCCACTGTGCCATACTTCTTTATATTACTCACATTCATTCATGTTCATTCAAAAATCATTGAGAGAATCCTTCAGTCTAACCTTACATTAGGCCCTATGGTGCTAAGAAGCCAATACTCCTGTGTTTACAAACTTGACCATACAGCAAAAGGAATAAAGATAAATCGAATATTCTTTTGTAACTTGATAACACTACATCTCTGAAGACTTCATTTCTCGTGAACCAAAAATAGACATTCAGAAACTAAAGATTGAAAAATGCCGTACAAAATTGTTTATTAAACACTTTGAACACCTGAGATGATCAATTCATGTTATTCATAAGAGGGAAAATGTTAAATTCAATATAAAGAGGTATCAGGTTTTGAATTGCTGAGTCTTGAAGACTGGTTTTCAGCTGATCACAGTGAGAGAGGACATAAAGGCAATCTGGATCTCAAGGAGGAGTGAACCCACCAGACGTTCCCTAGAGAGAGCAGATTCTAGAATGTGATCCTATAGAAGGAATTCACTAAACTATTCCACAGATCAGTTTGTTGTTGTTTCACCCTCAATGCCTAATGAAGCAGAAAAAAGGGAAGCAGTTCCCTCTGAGAATTTATTACCAAACTTGAGATCATCTGATGCCAGGCTTGACTTAAATGTGAAGATAAAAATCCTCAGGTCGAAAATACAATTCATAGAGAAAATTAACATGAATAACTCAAAAGGCTGTATAAATAAACTTTAGTCATAATAAAAGTACACTAAGATAATATTTTGCAACTACTGAATTGCTAAAAATATCAAATGCCTTGATGTCCACTGCTGGTATGCCTGGAAAAACATATTTCTCTTATACTGTGATGATTTTACAAAGTGCTTTAGTCCCAGGGGAGAAGAACATTTAGTAGAATTACATATGTGCTTGCCTTTGTACAAATCAGTTCTATTTCTAGGAATCTATCCCACAGATACGCCAGAAAAAATATGTAGATTTATATCTACTTAGCTGAAAATTGCAGCCCTATTTGCAATAGCAAAGACTAGAAACAAACCAAATGCTCTTGGAGCACGAAATGAATAAATTAGTAGAGTACTAGGAATTTGACTCAATATCAATAACATTTTTTGCTATATGTTATTAATAATACATTAGAAATATAAGAAATTAAAATGATTGAAAGTAAAACAGAAAATGATATAGAACAAATATGGTGATAAGGATAGAGACATAAAACATTAATTTTAAACAAATTAGAATTTGACCAAAATAAAGGATAAAAAGAGACATAGAATATTAGCAAACACTGACTTTAGCAGAAAGAGATCCCATTATAACTCAGTACCCACCTAAAATTTTAACTCAAATATAAATAAAGAAAAACTTACAAAATTCAAGGACAAATGTAAAAATGCGTCCACATAGTAGCTTTTAAAGTATTTACTCAGCAATTCCTAGAGCAAGCAGAGAAAAATTATAAGGACTGTGGTAGACAGGGTACAGTCTCCTCAGTATCTGGGGTTATTTTTCTTTCTTTATATTAGATGTTTGGCTGTCAAGAACAAAGACATTTCCCAAACTTCTCTGACACTCAGATAGGTCCTGTGTTCAAAAGGAAGCAGTAATATAGTGATGAGTCCACCTTTTTGCACATAACCTTAGAAGAAGAAGATAGAATGTCCAGGATCCCTTTGCTTCCTTCCTGCATGTTGAAATGGCAAATGGTAAGCACTAGTGAAGGACCATGAGATTTAGAAAGTGTGGAGGGAAGAATGGCAAAGATCCTAGCCCTCAAATCTGTACACACATTGGTTTCCTGTGTGATAACTGTTCCTGGATTGCAACTGCATAAAATTCAACTGAACTCAGTTCTTACACTAGCTGTGCAATGTGGATACCCTATTTCAGATGCCAAGATTTTAGAATGAACCATTACTCTTTATTTCCCATTCTCGGACTTTCAAGTGTGTACCGCTGTTAATTCCAAAGAGCAAAAACTTGCTTTCTATAGTTTAAGGAACTAAACCATACTTGCACTTTTAGATGCAAAACTGTGCTCGTAGATGTAAAATTGGTGAGAGGAGAAAGCAAGATTTGTATTGGATGCTCCTATTTTGGTGGATTAATATCATTTTTAAATTAAAAATTGTCTTGATAACAATGTATTGAAATATGTGAGTCTAGAATTCTATGTGGGCACTGAGATCTACTAATACATTATTAGTTCATCTCGGGACAGGTTCTTACAGAGTTGACAATTCAAGTCAGATTAGTTTACGATCACCAATGTGTCTAGCCATCAGTTTCCTCATAGCCTCTTTAACCTCCTTGTTCCTTAAAGTATAGATGAGGGGATTCAACATGGGGATCACAACTGTATAGAACACGGACACCACCTTGTTTTGTTCAGTTGAGTAGCTGGACTTGGGCATCACATAAATGAATGTGATGGTCCCATAGAACAGCGTGACTGCTGTGAGGTGGGAGGTACATGTAGAGAAGGCTTTGTGCCGCCCCTCAGAAGAGCGCATCTTCAGGATGGAGATAAGAATGTAGACATAAGAGAGAGCAATGATGAGCACAGTGACGACAATGATGGAACCAGAAGAGATGGCTGGGACGATTTCAGAGGCAAAATCGTGTGAACAGGAAAGCTTCAAAAGTGGAGAATAATCACAGAAAAAGTGATTGACTTTATTTGGTCCACAAAAGGACAGCCTTAGTAAACAAGCAGTAAATGTCCAAGCATTCACACAGCCACCTAAGTAGGATGTTACCACTAAAAGAATGCAGATCCTGGGGGACATGTGGGTGGAGTAGAGAAGGGGTGAGCAGATGGCTACATAGCGATCATAGGCCATGGCAGCGAGGAAGAAGCACTCAGCGGTCCCAAAGGTGACTGCAGAACAAAGTTGGGACACACAACCAGCAACAGGAATGGTCGTTTTTTCCCTGAGGAAACCCGCAAGCAAGATAGGTGTGACTGAAGTGGAGTACCCGACGTCTACAAAAGCCAAGTGGCAAAGGAAAAGATACATAGGGGTATGCAACTGGGGGCTGTTTCTGATTAGCAGAATTATGCTGGCATTGCCTATTATAGTGACCCCATAGACTCCTAGAAAAAGAATAAATAAAATGGTAGAAACTGTAGAGTCCTCTGTTAGTCCCAGAATAATGAATTCTGTCACAGTTGTGTAATTTCTGATCTCCATCTATACTGCAAAATCTTTACTGCTCCTTGAAAGGGAAAATAAAAAGTAAATATTGGGATGGAAGAGAATATAATTTCTTTTTTCTTTATTTTTCTTTTCTTTTTTCTTTTTGGGTCACTCCCGGTGTGCTCAAGGAATCACCTGTGATGTTGTTGTACCATATGAGATGCCAGAGATTAAACACAGTTTGGCCACATTCAAGGCTAATGCCCAACCTCCTATTGATCTGGCCCCTAAAATAATTTTTATATTTAAGTTTTGCAAGTTCTATATGATAAAATTTACAAAAACAGAAATGAGTAATTCTGGTAGGAATTGCTTTCACACAATACCTCATTTAAAATCGATAGTATAATGATCATTAATATAATAGGAATATTGAGAAAATTGTCTTAATAAACTTAATTCAGATTGCATCATATAGTTCGTTTAGGAGTTCTCTAAACAGTGAAGGTCAACACAATTTTATAGTACAACTTTTTTCCTTCAAATATGTACTATCAAGAACACTAAATATTCATTGCAGAATTACAAACATGTTAATTCTTATTTTTAACATTAATGTCTGGGATTGGTGCAATAAAACAGTGGGTAGGGCACTGCCTTATAACATAGATGACCCAAGTTTGATGTCCAGTAGCCTATAAGGTCACTCAAATCCTGCCAGGAGTCATTCCTTAGTGCCAAGTCAGGAGTAAGTCCTGAGCATTGCCAGCTGTGGCTCCAAAATACCAAAACAATAAACAAAAACAGAACATTAATGTCTAATAGGATTACATGATTATTAACTGAACAACAGAATGACATTATTAATAACATATAATTATATATCTGAAATCTGAAGTTCTAGCTTCCTTTTTTTCATTCAGTACAAATTTTGAAACTTTGACTAGGTATGAGTTGAAGACTAAATGAGAACTCATATTCATTTACTGGAGGGTAGGAGAGGGTTACTGTATTTTTGTTTGTTTGGGGGCTGTCAATAATCTAGCACATGGAAAAATGCATTCTACCATTCATCTGTTTCCCTCCCCCAAAACTCAATTTTTTCATTTACTAGATCAGTTATTATAAAGTGTTATAACTCAGAAACACCAGAAACTCAAAACTTTTTAAAACATATATTCACAAATTATCTACTATAGTGCCATGATAGCATGAAAGCAAAGTATAAGGCAAAAATGCTGTAAGCATTAGCAGATTGGGATCCATTTCCAGATTTTCTGTTAACAATGAAACTTTAGATAACTGCATACACTTTTTAACTCCTTTTTAACCCTTTTGTTTTAATATAAGTTTTTTTTGTACTCTTTGTTTGAATTTGATGATGAGGTACTTAACACTGAGATCAGGACTCACGGAGTAAGTGGATACCCAATAAATAATTATTTCCTTATAATAATCAACCTTGAACTTCTAATACAAAAATGGGAGACAAACATTTCTACATTTGTATTTCACATAAATATAAAGAAAAAGTATTACCTGCAGATGTTTTTACCTCAATAACAAATGCCAAATAATTCTTACTATAAAGAAAGACTGCATTTATGAGAGTTGGTGTCTTTGGAGATGTAAGCCCTGGAGTATACTCCTTGTTTGTGAAAATACTCAAGGCAGAATCAGAGGTACACGTGATTATGTAACTACACATTAGGTAAGCACTTAATGTGCCCAGTTTTTGAGAGTGCTATAGGCTAGTTTTTAATAAGAGCCTTTAATAAAAACTTGTGATAGTGTTGAATTTATGTTGTTTAGGGACTCAGAGGGCTGAAGCAATAGCCCAGTGGGTAGTGCGTTTCCCTTGCACACCACTGACCCGGCCAATTCAAGTTCAATTCTTCCACCACTCTCAGAGAGCCCAGCAAGATACCAACAGTATCTAGCACGCACAGCCAATCCTGGCAAGCTACCTGTGATGTATTTGGTATGCCAAACACAGTAAAAGTCTCACAGTGTTATTGGGCTCGCTCAAGCAAATTGATGAACCATGGAGGACAGTGCTACAGGACAGTGCAACAGTGCTCCAGGGACTCACATGAATAAGCTGTATCAGATAAAACTTCATTTTAAAATAGATATCTTACTGGGAAAGTATACCTGTGTTTTTAAAATATACTTAATATTTTATTTCGAGATCATTGCATATTCATTTGCAGTTGCAAGAAATAATACTACCTTTACTGAGCTTCTCTAATGACAGCATCTTTACAAAACACTCAATTATCACAACCAAAATATCGAAATGATCAAGGTAACAATTTCTCAGCCTGCTTGTCATACTCATAAGTAACTTCTGTCCTATTCCCAATTCCTTCTTAACTTCTAGTACCATTAATCTGATATTCATTTCTTTACTTTTCAAGAATTTGGGGGTCATACCCAGCAGAGTTCAGGGTACTAGGCAGCACTGAAGCACATTAGACCTTGAAATCTACTGGACTTACTGTGATGGATTTCAAAATTACCTGAGATTTCCAACATATCAAACAATCACAAACCCTGGACTCATAGAACATACATTCTGTTGGATCCCCCATTGGCACTGCTCCCGACCTGTTTGAGCAATGCTACCCTGTTGATTATGGATCCAGGGATTCTCCTTGAGGAGACAGAGCCTTGGAGACATTGTCTTGAAACAAAGGTCAGTGCCAAATGGGTGCCAACAACATTCTACTATTCTAACATTGAAAGACGGATAATAAATTAAATAACTGAATAAAATGGGTGAATAAGCAAATCTTAGGGTTATGAGCTTTTCAAGTAGCTTTTTCTCCCTGCCCTTTATGGTAATTATTCAAAGATATGTGAAAGTAGTAATACTTGAGTCCTGGAAAAATTTGACAATTATTAAAAGGATTACACGTATCTGATACTACCAAGTATCTAAAAATGTGTACTCTCTAAGGGCCAGAGCAGTAATGCAGCAAGTAGTACACTTGCCTTTCATGCAGCTGACAGGGTTTAATCCCTAGCATCCCATATGAACCCCAAGCACTTCCAGGAGTAACCCCTGAGCATCGCTGGTTGTGACCAATCCAATAAAAGTATGTACTTTCATCTATTATAGTAAAGTTTTGAATTTGCTAGAAATTTGTGATAAATTTTGTTAAAATTTTTAATGCTGCGCTGTAGCAGTGTCCTCCCGTTGTTCATCTTTGCTCGAGTGGGCACCAGTAACGTCTCACAACAACTTGTGAGACTTCTTGTTACTGTTTTTGGCATATCGAATACATCACGGGTAGCTTGCCAGGCTTTTCCATATGGGCAAGATACTCTGGTAGCTTGCAGGGTTCTCCAAGAGGGGCGGAGGAATTGAATCCAGGTTGGCCACATGCAACGCAAATGCCTTACCCATTGTGCTATCACTCCTATACTCTAAAATTTCAAGAATTTCATTCAGGATATAAAAATAGCCTAAAATGCAAAAAATGTGTTCATTACATGATTGTATACATAGAATATTGCAATATTGAATGTATATATAGAATATTACAAGGAGTTTAGTGTTCATCAATACAGGAATGGTTAAAATAATTATGAGACCTTTATTCTATGTATTATTTTGTAGTCATTAAAATATGATAGATATGTACCTCTGAAACAACTCTATTATAAGCTCCTTTTTGGCTTTTTCGGTCAATACCAATCATCAACTTTTTGGTGATTTCCAAGCAGCAGAGAAGAGAGAAAAGATGTCAACTAGAAGTAGCACAAGAACAATGGTGAGGACAATTTGATGGTGGAAAGTTGCAGTAACTTTGAACATCTAAACCATGAAAGCTGATACAATTGGACCATGTTTCCAAGCCACACTTTATTTTTAATTTAGAAAATAAAAAACAAATTATTTATCTTTAGCTCACAACTATTGTCAGGGCAGAGTTTTTTCAAATTCTGACTTGTCTCTGTATGCAAGCTATATCCACTTCCACAGGAAGTCCTGAGGCAGAGATATATATATAGGTGTCTGTGGTAATACATTATAAAGATTGTCAATGGAGCATGCGAAGGTCCTGTTACATAGTTGCACATTCATTTACTATTTATTTAGCCATTACTCTATATACAGACACAAAGAAGGTAGAGTCTGTCCTCATTCTCTTGGTCCATCTTGGTTAAGCATCAGGATTAAATTGAAAAGATAGGTGAACAGGATTGCATGTATGAGGCTAAGTTCCACCCCATTTCCAAAAGGAAAAGAAATATTACCAGGAGAAAAGCCTTTGCACTTATAAAAAGTTGTATGTGATATGGGAACCTTACATAGAAATGAAGACCCAAAGAAAGGGAAGGCTATTTAGACTTTCCAAAGAGGAAAAACAATAGAAAAGTTGACTCTGTGGAAAAACTAAAGGAAGATAAAATTTATATCAACCAGGTTTTTTTTGCATATTAATTCTCTTGATCTCATCTTTACACTCTTCCAGATAATAATTTTACTTTACTTCTGACATAAGGATAACATATTTCACATAGCAATTTTTCTCCTGTTTCTACAAAAGTGGAAGTTGAGAGTACTTTTTGCACTTGCAACTTTTCAAATTCATTTAGTTCAAAATAGTGTGCCAGAGAAACATATTTACAGATTCTATTTTCTGCTGTAGATATCCCTGACCTATCAGGATCTAGTATTAATCACTCCTTTTGCATTTTTATAAAAATATTTGTTCCTTTAAAACTCCCATTGTTTTTCCCTTTATTGTGTGCTAGCATTTTTGTGTATTACATGCTAAAAATTTTTTAAATTTCTTTAGAAATTTGATACCAAAGAACATTTCTATTAGTGCTTTATTTACTGAATATTCATGAAGACTTAACTTCATCATTGCTATGGTGAAGGAAGACACATTTAGGTATATACTGTAAAAGAAATATTAATTATATTAAGTGCTAAATTAAATATGCTTTCTGTATAGAAAATGTGAAGCATGAACTTCCATCATAGGAGAAAGTGAACATGGTTTCTTGTCTATTAACTGATTGTTGGTTTCCACTATTCACAGGCTATTTCTACAAACCTTTTTAGAGACATCAGAAAATTGCACACAAGTAGAAACTCTGAATGATAAAAATGATAAAAAAATAAAACTAGAAAGAAGGCCAATTCCAGACCCTCCTTCCAATAGTGCTATGGATAGGCTTCTCTCAACTCAATGAATTCATTTCGAGTCAGACATTCTGTTCACAGTCATCCTGAGTGAGTCTACTGATGCTCTTACTAGGCATCTTTTGATCAAGCTATGCAGAGAAACAGGTGACTCATTATAATGACACTGTAAGCACTGATGCAAATCCTGCTCAAAAATGACAGAAACCAGGATGACCTTGATGCAGGAATGTTCGTTCCCAACTCTGTGGAGGAGCATGAGCAGCAGTACCATAAAAATAACCACCTCGTTGCTGAAAATGACAGAGCAGAACCCTGCTTTGTTTTTCTTCCAGGAATTCATTTTTATATTTGTGCGTAATTAGCCTGAGATTCTCAGTAACTTGTTAGTTACAGTGAAAAAGCCAATTAACATTGTAGAAATACTTCAGGTTTTTGTCTTTTCCATTCAGAAGTACAAACATGTCCAAATCAGTAAGGCAGATTTAAGTTTGAGTGGTGTTTCCTAAATTGTTAGGAATACAGCATGTATAATATTTCACACGACCATCAGATGTATATATCTGAACCCAATGGGTAAGACATAAATTTAATAAATGAATAAAAGTATTTTTTCTTTACTCTTCAAAACACATTTTTTGATTTGTAGTGTAGGAGAACTACCAAGGGTGGGTCATTTCTTGATCTCTTGGACATTTTTCTATTTCTTAGCTTGCCCACCTTTTGCCTCCACACTGGGAATTGGTGTTTTAAAAATTAAATGATGATACTTTTTCGAATTTAAAAAAAAACTAGTGACTGATTATTTACTTTTTAAATTTTTTAAATATTTTATTAGTTAATCGCCATGAAGTACAGTTACAAACTTACAAACTTTCATGTTTGCATTACAGTTATACAATGATCATTTAC
>JAOXYA010000019.1:37551360-37565653 GCA_028565675.1 Sorex palustris | reverse complement strand
ACCCACTATGCTATCACACACACACACACACACACACACACACACATATATATAAAGACTTGGAATCTTGTAAAAATGAAACTCTATCATGCACAGTATTGTAAATCATGGTGCCTGAAATGTTAAAAATATTAAAAATTAGTAGAATATTTGTTTTTTGCTTTTTGGGTCACACACGGCGATGCTCAAGGGTTACTCTGGGCTCATGCACTCAGGAATTGCTCCTGGTGGTGCTCAGGGGACCATATGGGGTGCTGGGTATCGAACCTGTGTCGGTCATGTTGGCTGCGTGCAATCACTGCTGTGCTATCACTCCAGCCCCCAAAATTAGTAGAATACTTTTAAGTAAAAACATCTACTCTAAAATAGTCTTGACTAGAAATCTAAGCAAATAAGAAAAACAAAACATCATCAACTGTAGTAGACCTGAAAATCAAGAGTCTCAAACTTTCACTCCAAGATTTCCCTTGAAAACAGCTCCCTCTCCCGGGAGACCACCCACACAATTCATTATGATGCAAGATCATCATCAGGAACATAAGATAGAAACACTTGCCTTAACCATGAGGGAAAATGCATGAAATGTTTCTGTAGCTCCATTAATAAATTATTGTGTTAAATACAAGTACACTATGATAAAATGCATAATGACCCATGGAGCTGGTACAAATACTGGCCTTCAGATTCTGTCAGGGCTGAAAGCAAGCCCTACAGAGGAATTACACACAGGAGAGCTGATTAACACTGCACCAATGGGAAAACTAGAGCTGGTCCAATAGGATGGGTGAGGAACACACAAGATACTAGCCTGAAGTCTGGGAAAAACTCAAGCTTCGTCAAGGAAAGGGCCAAAAAAGTGTCCATTGTGAGATGGAGCACACTTGCCTCTAAATCTTTGAGACTGTATTAGTGCTGTAACACAGGACAATATATGAATAACCAAACATTAGTAACCAACATTTTAAGTCCAAATTACACAATTTATTGTTGCTCAGGTGGAATTTTTCTTAACAAATGCCGGAGACAGCAACAAGATGTAACAACTCACATGGCATTATGGAGTGGACAGGGCCAGTATTTGTGGCCTTTCAGCTATAATTTCACCACCCCTCCTGATCACATACCTTTCCACATTTTAGAAACCCTAGCTCAGAGTCAAACCTCAAATCCCCATATGGATTTCGAGGGGCGGTCATGGTGAGTCAAGCGCCTGCATGCCGTCGCTGTGCTGTCGCTCGGGCCCTCGAGGCTTTGCCGCTTCGCCCGCGGTTCTGTTTCTTTCATTTGTAGCATGTCCAGATCAGTTTAATTGGGAAGGCTCAGACGAGGTGGGCTCTTTCTCATGCCCTGGACTACAGAACTGAGATTCCCGGGCGGGGGAGGGGAGAGGAGAACTGGAAGTGAGGTTGGGGCGGGGGCCAGGCTCTGCTTCTGGGGTATGTGACAGCCCCCACTGTCGCCAGCCTCCTCCTGCACTCCTCCTTTGGGGACAGGGGCGTCCGGCAGACGCTGAACTGCCCACACAGTAGGGGGAGGCATGGGGGGCTGCTCACCTCTCAAAGACCTTCTCTGGCGCGGGGATTGTCTGACTTCGGGGTGCAGTGGGCCGAGGAAGGCCCCTTCCGTTTTCCTCCTTGCATTTCGGGCTACACCTGTCGTTGCTTGGGGCTTCCCTCCAGGGCTCAGGGGACCACCCCCGGGGCTCTGCCAGCACTGCCAGCCTGTGGCTCCGGCCACGCCCACTCCTCACTGTTGTACTTTGAGTTCTTGCATTGGGAGGAGATTTTTTTTTTTATTAGTGAGACATCATGAGGTACAGTTATAGACTTGTTGGAGAACAGATGACCGGTTAAAGAAACTTTGGTACATTTACACAATGGAGTACTGTGTAGCTGTTAGAAAAGACAAAGTCATGAAATTTACATACAGGTGGTACTACATGAAAAGTATGTTAAGTGAAATGAATCAGAAAGAGAGGGATAGACATAGAAAGATTGCATTCATCTGGGGAACAAAGTAACAAAATTGGAGACTGACACCCAAGAATGGCCGAGATTAGTACCAGGAATTTTACTCCATGGCTTAGAGGCCAACCACACATGCTCGGGGAAGAGGGAGCTCAGATGGAGAAGGGAGCACCAAATAAAGGGTGTTGGGAGGATCCGCCCAGGATGGGAGATGCGTGCTGAAAGTAGACTATAGACCGAACTTGATTGCCACTCAATGCCTCTTTTGCAAACCACAACACCCAATAAGAGAGAGAGAGAACAATAGGAGGAGATTTTTAAGAAAGAGAAGCTTTTGGTTTTTCTGCAGTCGAAATTGAGGGACCAGGGACTTGGCCTTGCAGGTCTGAGTCCCTTGAGGGAGAAAGGCAGGGACATTAGAGACCGACAGACAGACAGACAGACAGACCACAGACATCGCTGGTAAAATGAGACTGGGTGGCTAATAGCGGAGTTGCTGCAGAAGAGTCACTGTTGAAGGGCCCTTTCAGGCCGTGAAATAAGTGTTCGTTTTAGCTGCCCAGATACGTGACTCATTTCCATTAGTCGAATTTCCTGAAGCATTAAAACAAAAAAATGAGTGGGATGAGCCTAGCAGTGCTCTGGGGGGTGTGCCAGTGGGGGTCCCGTGTGCAGAGCGACCTGGGTCCTTTGCAGTGGCACAGCTGGTTGGTGGGGGGAGGGGGGGGCGGGCGGGGTGGTTCTCTGCTGTGGAGTAGCGCCCTGGCGCCTGCGCTATCAGGAAACGGGGCAGTTTCTTTTTGACCAGTCTGTGTCCTGGAGGCTGAGACTGAGTGGTCCAAATTTTTCTTTTTCCCTCTTCGGGTTTTGAGTTTCCCCAGCGCTGTCCAGTTCCTTCCGGCCCTGGTGCTGGGGTCTCTCCTGCACCCACCCCTCCAGGCCTGGCGCGTCTGGCGTTCCTTCCTCTGCGGAGACTTCCGTATCTCGACTTGGAAGTCTGCCGGGCTGAAACTCGGGTTGTCCTCAGGGCGAGACAGTCCTCAGGGCAGTCGGGCGCCTCCTGACCCGTGAATCTGTCCTGCTCTCGTCCCGTCCACTGTCCAGCTGGCCAGCCGGTGCCTGAGGCGGCAGATCCGCCCGTCGGTGACCCTGAAGCTGCACCTGACCCGGGATGGTGAGCGCAGTGCCCACGTCCTGCAGACGGACCCCGCCATGCTGCTCCACATCCTGCGGCAGCTGGAGCAGGCCCTGCAGGAGATGCGAGGCCGGCACTGCCTCCGGGCGCTGCGCGGCATCAAGTAGCCGAAGTCTCCGAGACCCGGAGGGGCCGTGCCTGGCCCCCACATGTGACTCCCAGCGCCAGCCACTGTCCGACCCTTGGGGTGGCCACAGAGACCCCCAGAGGGCCTATTTCTGGCCCCTGTATATGACCCCTCCCCCCCAGCGCCAGCCATTGTCCGGCTTTCCACCCAATCCCTGCGGTGACCCCAGAGATTCCTCCAGAGGGCCTGTGTGTGACCCCCGCAGTGCCAGCCATTGTCCTTCCCGGTCCTCCGCCCTGGAATTTTGACACAATCAGATGCTTTTTATTTTTCAGACGTGTAAATAGCACATTAACGACTTCTGTCTTCTGGATGTGTGAATGATTCTGGGTTTGACCTCTTTTATACTTATTAACTTGTATTCTTTTCTTCCTTATTCCTAGACAAAACTTGATAATAAAATCCGCAGTGCGATCACTATGGCGTCCAGTGGTTCCGACCTTTGCTCTGAGCACCCTCCACCCTCAGCCCGAGCACCCACCTGGCAAGAGTCACGTGTGCCTCACCCCCACCCCGTGTCACCATGTGCCAAGTGCTGTCCCTAGCACCAAGGCCTGGCCTGAGCCCCTCAGAAGGTGTGAGCACAGCCGCAGCCCCATCGGGCTTGGCGGCCACGGTCTCAGTGACTGGACTCGCCCAGGGGAGAACTACAGAAAAGTCTTTTTATTTCCTTAACAAACTAAAACAGGGCATCGGGGAGCAGATGCCTCCACAAGGGCACTTTGGGAAACGAGGCTTCTCGGCAGGTTGTGCAGTTGAAAGCTGGCAGCTTTTGGCCAAGTCTTTCTTGGTCATTGTAGTAGACTCAGGTGGGGTTCATGAGCAGGAGTTTCGGAGCTGTGAGGCCGTGCCGGGCACCGTACTGGGCTTCAGCCTGAGTCGGTTCCTTTCCTTGCAAAGACAGACTGGGGCGACAGTGCTAGCGTGGGGGTAGGAGCTGCTGCGGGCATGTCTGCGGCCGAGGGCTGACGCGCCCCAGTGACCCTCCGACCCATCCTGCACCCCTGAGCCCAGGCACGTGAGGAGGGGGGCGGCTTCAGGGCCTGAGTGCAGGGTAGAGGCCCGGCCTGATCCAGCACCTCATGGCCCCACAGCTCCGGGCACAGCCGGAGAAGGCCCCCCGCCCCCAGGCAGTGCCGGCTGTGGCCCCCAAACATGCACGGGTGCACGCCACGTCCGGGGGTACGCCCGTGGGGCGTGGGGGCTCCGCAGCAACGCCAACCCTGAGGGGGAGCTGAGGGGGAGGCCGGAGGGACGGGGAAAACCGCTTTCCTTTTCCTGCCCAGTGATCCTCTCCAGAATGTTCTACCCAGAGAGGAGATGGGGTGGTAGAGACAGAAGCAACATGGAAAGAAAAACGACCCCCCCACCTTCTCATAAGCCTTAAAGAGGTCTTTTCTTTCATCCTGAAGTTTTCCCTTTATTTGGGGAAGGGGGAGGAAAGGGAGTGGAGCTGGGACCCCCCAAGCATGTGACCCAACAGGTGGCTCAGCATAAGAGCCCAAAGAGGGACCCGAGTGATAGCACAGAGGGTAGAGCATTTGCCTTGCACGTGGCTGACCTGGGTTCAATTCCCAGCATCTCATATGGTCCCCTGAGCACTGCCAGGAATCATTCCTGAGTGCAGAGCCAGAAGTGACCTTGAGCATCACCAGGTGTCACCCAAAAAGCAAAAAAACAAAAAAAAAATGCCCAAAGAGGGAATTCTGCTCGGTTCCTTGCGGTGGGCAGTACCTGGGCCACTGCAGTGGTGTTGGGGGCCCACGATGCTCAAGGGGTCCCACAGGCGCTGCACGGTGCGTCCCAACCGCTGAGCCATCCCAGTCTCTGTTCCTTTTCCGTTCTTCAACACCCCGGACCGATTCGTTTGTGGTTTGAGGGCCACGCCTGGCTGTGCTCGGGGATCGCTCCTGACAGGGTGCTGCGCTTTCTGCGGCCCCTTAGTTCCCGTCCTCACCTGCCCCTCTTGTCTGCTTCACCGCGAAGAACCGAAGAACCGGCGCCTCTGAAAGCCCTTGCTAGTTCTTTCTCATGACACTGTTTGAGAAGTGCCAGAGCCAAGGTTGGAGGAAGGATCCAGGCGCCCCCCCCCTCCCCGCCGGGGTCAGACCCTCGGGGCGGCCCAGCCTGGAAACTACTTTGCTCCCTAAACTGGTTCTTGCGGTGTTGCCAGGCGGCTCCTCCCCTCCTCCACCTTCTCCCCAGCCAGCGCCAGACAGCCCAGGGGGTCCTGCAGAGACCTAGGCCCGGGGAGGCGGCAGCGAGGAGCCCTTCCCGCTGTGGAGCGCGCTGTGAGGCACCCAGGGCTGTGAGGGGAAAGCAAGTGCCTTCCTCTTTCCTTTCTTTTTCAAACCTTAGTGCCGGTGTTGTGGTTGTCACCCGGCCAAGGAGAAGTGGATGCCTGTGGTTTGCAAGGAATGTGCGTGGTTCACAGAGGCAAAGTTCTCTGCCCGCTCGGAGCCGCACACCGCCACAGGAAAATGCAGAGAATGAGGAAAAAGTAAGCCCAGGCCCGGCTGCCTTTCACTGGGCCGAGGAGAGACACGGGGGAGGATTTCCTGGCAGCGCTGCCAGCCGGTGCTTTCTCTCCGAAGAAAGGGTGCGAGGAGCTCGGGGCAGGTCAAGGGCTGCGGCTTCACTGCCACTGGCCATGTGCTGAGAGCCAGGCAGAAAGATGGCCGCGGCAGGAGGAGGGCCACTGGCCACCTCCTTTATTTTTATTTTGTTTTAGTTTTTGGCTTTTTGGGTCACACCTGGCAATGCTCAGGGGTCATTCCTTGCTCTGCACTCAGGAATCACTCCTGGCAGTGCTCGGGGGACCATATGGGATGCTGGGAATCAAACCCAGGTTGGCCGCATGCAAGGCAAACGCCCTACATGCTGTGCTCTTGCTCCAACACCCACAACCTCCTTTAAAAACGAGACACATGCTTTGACAAAGGTGGAAACGCTCCCGTGCAGCAATGCCACCGAAACTCTGCTTTTGTCTGGAGGAGGAGGTAATGAGTAGGCCTAATGCCCTTCCTGCCTCTTGGTTCTTGCCCAGGTATAAACACCCAACACCAACAGTGGGCATTTTTCTTTGGGGGGGGGGTCTCACCCAGCGATGCTCAGGGCTTACTCCTGGCTCTGTGCTCAGGAATCATTTCTGGCAGTGCTTGGGGAACCACAGGGAATGCAGGAATTGAACCCGGGTAGGCCACGTGTAAGGCCAACACCCTCCCTGCTGTATTATCACTCTGCCCCCAAGCGTTTTTGTTTTGTTTTGTTTTGTTTTTCCCAAACAAAGAAGAGTTCCCATGGCATAAAGCCTGTCCCTTTAAGGTGCACACCTCAGCGTTTCCGGTCTGTTCACACGTGGGCACCCTCGCCACCATCTAACCACAGAGTGGCCTCTGCCCTGCACAAAGAAACCCCCGACTATCCGTTCCCGAAGCCCTCCCGCAGGATGAGACCCCTCAGCAAGCCCCCTGCTTTGAACAATTCCACAATACAGGAATCTTTCCTCAGTTTCCTTTCCTTTTGCTTAAAGTTGTTGAGGTTCACATTGTAACCTCTATTAGAATTTCAAACCCCTTTTTTTTTGGTAGTCGGGGGGATTCCCGGCCTGAGCCATACCCCGTGTGGCAGCTCAGGGCTCAGGAGTAACCCTGGGCAGGGCTCAAAGGTGCTAAGGATGAAACCAGGGTCAGCCGTGTGCGAGGACTTACCCTCTGGATTAGCCCTCCAACACCCAGACCTCGGCATGGCCAAGTTAGCTGCCATGGTGTGGGTACTCCCTCGACTGTAACATGGATGGACTGATCTTGTTTCTGTCCTTCCTGTGGAATCCATCTGTCGCCTTTATGTCAGAGGGTTTGTAAGAAGGTCGGCGACAGATTTAGCCATCGATTTTCTACAGTGGTAGTTTTCTAGAATTACCTCCCCAGATACTAGCTAGAAAAATCTAGGAGGGCTTGGAGCAGAACACAGAGTTTGTGTGCCAGAGGGGAGTCTCCCCCACACCCCAGCAACTGTCCCGCAAATACCAAGCAGGTGGTGACCCTGAGCAGTTCCTGAGAGACCTGCCAACCAAAAGTAAATAAAACTGGCCAGAGATCCGAGCCGGGGGTTGGTGTGTTAGGTTAGCCTGGTTCAAGTTACGTCAGTTCAGGAGTTAGTCAGCTAAACTGTTGGAATCTTTTAGCTGAAATTAGCTTCAGAGAAATTTAGGTTACGATGATACACTTTTAAATCTAAGTTTTTAAAGATTTCTGCACCCTTTAAACAGCACATGTTATCTCAGTAAGCGTAAAATAAAAGATTCCTATTAAAAGGAAGGTATTGGGGCCAGAGCCATAGCACAGCGGGGAGGCGTTTGCCTTGCATGCAGTCGTCCCAGGCTCCCAAGAGTCCCCTGAGCACTGCCAGGAGTAATTCCTGAGTGCAGAGCCAGGAGTAACCCGAACATCACCAAGTGTGACCCAAAAAGTAAAAAAATGAAATAAATTAACGTAAAACGATGGCACTTTACAGATCTTGAGATTAGAAACCAATGAAGAATTTGTATGCCAGTATTCATTTTGTGTATTTTTCATGTGAAAGATAAACTATGAGGGGCTGGAGCGATAGCACAGCAGGTAGGGCGTTTGCCTTGCACACAGCCAACATGGCCAACACAGGTTCGATTCCCAGCACCCCATATGGTCGGTCCCCTGAGCACTGCCAGGAGCAGTTCCTGAGTGCATGAGCCAGGATTAGCCCCTGAGCATCGCCGGGTGTGACCCAAAAAGCAAAAAAAAAAAAAAAGAAGTACTATCATACTATCATCTATTTTGCAAATGAGGGAACTGAGGCCCAGGAGGGCAAAATTACATGTTTAACAGAAGAGCTGACAGAGATGGGGATTGCCCTCGGGCCAGCCTCAACCTTTCATCGCCACCCCATCCTGACTTTTATTTTGATCACAAAATGAGTTGGCTTTATAGGGGGAAAGTAATTGCACAGCCCGTGAGAGGTGGACAGAGACCTGCATTTGGTTTCATTCTCAGCTTCTTCAGAAATGCCTAAATACTCTTGAATAAAGCAGCTGAGGAACATAGTTCCTGTGCTTAGGAATTTACAGTCTGTCTTTTGTTAGAGATGAAATGAGCATTTTCTGACGGTGAAGCTACTTATGAAATGCTTAAGAGAATTTTGTGCAGTATTTCAGGTGCTGCTCAGTGAGCTTCCTGCAATTGCTAAAGTGGGACTAATAAGGCAGGCAAGAGCAGAGCTGAAGGGGCTGGAGCGATAGCACAGCGGGGAAGGCATTTGCCTTGCATGAGTTCAACTGGCTTCAATCCCCAGCATCCCATATGGTCCCCTGAGCATTGCCAGGAGTAATACCTGAGTGCAGAGCCAGGAGTAACCCCTGAGCAGGGTGTGACCCAAAAAAGCAAAATAGAAAAAGACAGCAGAGCTGAAGTGCCCTTCAGGACCAATGCATGGATGAAATTACTGCAGAGGTACTAATAAACAGGGTCTCAAACTGGACATTTTCAGGGGCTAGAGCAATAGTACAGCAGGTAGAGTGTTTGCCTTGCATACGGTCAACCCGGGTTTGATTCCCAGCATCCCATATGGTCCCCAAGCACTGCCAGGAGTAATTCCTGAGTGCAGAGCCAGGAGTAACCCCTGTGCATTGCCAGGTGTAACCCCCCCCCAAAAGAAAGAAAGAAATGAACTCAGGGCCTGAGTGATAGTACAGTGGGTAGGGCGCTTACCTTGCACGCAGCCAACCCAGGTTCAATCCCTGGCATTTCATATAGTCCTCCGAGGAGCACCTCTGGAATAATTCCTAAGTACAAAGCCAGGAGCAGCCCCTGAGTGTGCTGAAAAGACTGGAAAAAAAAAAGAATTCAATTTATATGTAACTTTGAAAATGGTTATCCTAGAGCTCTGCAAAAGGCCAAATCTAAGGTTCTTGCCCCCCAAGGACTTTGGGCAGTGGAATGTACAGTGGAGACAAGTGGAATGGTTGTTGATGCATGATGGAACGTGTGTCCTGTAGAAGCAAAAGGAAGAGAAGCAAGGAGACTGGCATTAGCTGTCAGACACAGTGTAAGGAATATTCCGTGAGAATTTCCAACAAGCCAGTGAAATGTTTTCCCACAGAGACACAGTAGTGAAGCCCAAAAGGCCACATAGGTAGTCAGTAAAAGCGGACGTTTTAGCTCCTGCACCTGTGTTCTCATCACTGCTGACTCATCCGAAGGTTCATGGACAAGCCGAAGCCCAGATCAGACAGCAGGCCAACATTTCCAACCCCAAAATCCATTCATCATACAACAATCGTGGTCTTTTACCACAGGATGTCACAACTTTTGACTTCAAAAATTCGCTAATTCATTGCTAGGGGAGGAGGCTTATCCTGTGATGCTAAGCCACATTAGATGCTAATAATAACTACCTCACCCCCACCACTAAGTATCAGCTATTGACCAACGTCTGCTGGCACAGGGGGTCACAAACCACAACAGTTGAGAACTAGTGAGCTACTAGGGTCTTTCTGTCATCTTTGCCATAACTTTCTAACAAGTTTTCCAGAACAAGCCAGTCTTGAGGCAGAGCCAAGAAATCTCAGGGCCACAGAAAAGGAATGTGACTGAGGTTGAACTGGGCAGCAGAGGTATCCCCAAGGGAGCAATGGATTAACTGGTAATACAGTTATGAAAGCGAGCACAGTAACCCTTTGGGATGTCGTGCTGGCACCCCGACCAGGCCACTACCCTCAGATGGTAATCAAGGAATAGCCTCCAGGGAAGGTGCTTTCATTTGTTTTCCTGTGGCATGCCAGGAACTTCACTTTTTACCAGGAAGCTAGTAAGATGCTTCCTTCAGTGTGGGGTCCAAATAGCCTTGGACTAGCTACATTTAGAGGTGCCAAAGTAATAGTACAGCAGGTAAGGTGTTTGCTTTGTGTGCTGTCAACCAGGGTTCAATCCCCAACATCCCATATGGCCCCCTGAACCTGCTAGGAGTGACTCTTGGGCACAGAGCCAGGAGTAAGTCTGAGCACTGCCAGTTATGGCCCAACCCCCCCTCCCCCTCAAAAAAAAGAAAACCCACTCAAATCAGCAGGATCAGGAAGTGGTTGTTGGGCTCATGAAACCTTAGAGTCAAGGGAAAATGTTTTCTGGCCCCTGATAGGTCAATTAAACTGTGAACCTTAGAACCTTAGTCACTAAAGCTCTTTATCTAGAGGCTATATACTATTTTGCTTTTTGCAAAATATTCGTGAATGGATACAGAGGTACACTGTTCCAGGTAGAGGGTCTACTGTCTGTATTAATTCTCAGAGGGGTATTGCTCAGGAAATAGTAACCACTGGTCGGAGCTGGGGCAAAGCATTTGCTTTACACCAAGCTAACCTGGGTTTGATCCCTGCATTCCAAATGGTTGCCAGGAGCAATTCTTGAATGCAGGGCCAGGAGTAAGCCCTGAGCACCTCTGGGTGTGGCCCAAAAACAAAGCCTGGATTTGGAAGTCAAGAATCCAACTCCAGTGGCTGGAGCAATAGCACAGCTGGTCGGGTGTTTTCCTTGCACGCAGCCAACATGGCCAACACAGGTTCGATTCCCAGCATCCCATATGGTCCCCTGAGCACCCCCAGGAGCAATTCCTGAGTGCATGAGCCAGGAGTAATCCCAGAGCATCACCGGGTGTGACCCAAAAAAGCAAAAAAAAAAGAGAGAGAGAGAAACTGAAACATGGCTGTATAACGTGCAAGCCATTTGGCAGCAACAGTAGCTTCGATGCTGTATAAAGGAATGGGGAATTTGCAAGATTTCTGTTCATCACTGGTGATCTGACCCAAAGACTACATCAGGTTGCCTGCCCAAACTTCACCCTCAGTTTACAAAGGGCTTTACTGGAATAACAGAGGAGACACTGAATCTCTTAGACAGGAAGCAGCGGATCAGATTATAGCTTTCCACAGTTGTGGGCTGGAGTTCATTACCACTGTCTTAGTCATCCCAGACTGCTACGACAAATGCCATAGATTTTGGTAGTTCAAGCAGCAAACGTTTTTTTCTCACAGTTTTAAGACTGGAAAATCAAAGATCAAGAAGCCTGCATATTTGACATCTTGTGAAGACCCGATTCTTGGGTTGTAGAAGGCAGCCTTCTTGTTCTAAGTCCTGGAGGTGGAGAGAGAGACTCTACATATTGTTTCTGGTAAAGACACAAATCCTACTCATGAATGCACCACTTTCATAACTAATTAACTCCCTTCCAAAGTCCCCACCTCCAAATACTGTTACATTACAAGTTAAGAACTCAACATATAAACTTGAGTGGACCTACTCACTCAATCCACAATAGCCACATCCTCTTTTTAAAATATTGACTACATAGAGAGAAACAATGCATAGGATAGAAGAAGGAAATACAAAGAGAAGAAACTTCATATACCAGTCAAAAGGATGTGTTCTCTTCCTTTTCATGAAATACATTACTTTGCTAGGTTCGATCTTTAGGTTAATAAGCTCATCCTAAATGTTCTCCTTGGCTCCCAAGTCCCCCCCATGCACACAGGAATGGGGTACATTTTCCTTCCACATATGCCATTCAGAAGCACTATGCATTTTCTCCTCTTATAAGACCTATGAGATGTTAGAATTGTAGCTTCTGGTCCATCTGTTTGTCTTCCCTGTTGAGCTGCAATTATACCCCTTGCGGTCAAGATCAGACATTTTACTCTCAATGACCTCCAAGAGACAGGTAACATCTAATGAGAAAATAAAGTCGTGTGGCTGCTCAAGTGATTGATTTGTTGAGACCAACAATTTTATTTGTGATCCTGAATTTTTCTGTTGCTCTTGTATTTTTCACAGAATTAAAGTGATTTTTTTGGGCGGTCAGAAATCAAATTCAAAGTTTGTGTAAAACTAATAAAATGTTTAGCTCAAAACAAAAGAAAAAATCACAACAACCTCATGAGACTCTGAAAACTCCTTATATTTTTGCATAAGAGGAACACTTACCCACTGGCAATGTACAGTGAACTGCCAACCAATCTACTTTCCAGATGGCCTCGGACAATTATTAGGCATTTTTCCACCTGAGATGGTTCCACTGTTAAATATAGAGCAGATAATTGCTGGCACTCTTTGGAATCCATGATTTCCCAAGCTGAGCATAACCTGTATCCTGGTATGTTCTTTATCTTTCTCTTGATGATGAAAGGTGCTTATGTGATGTGCACCTACACACAGCAGATGTTCCAGTTGGCTTTAATAAACCAGAGATTCCCCCAAATCAAGACTGGGTTCACCGGTGCCATTAATTAACCTGTCAGTTACTTAACAAATGTTTTTTTTGAAGAACAGGCACTTTTCTAAACACTGAAGAAAGCAGTGACCAAGAGACCTTCAAGGATCTCACACAGTTCAAGGATTATGATTGTATTGTTGGATGATAAATGGAAATAAAACCATGAGAAATATTTTAGAGAATAGAAAAATGATTTCCTGTTTAAAAGGGGAAAATAAGTTAGATACTTGCTTTGAGTAACTGGCTTCAGGCCAGAGAAAGCACTAGTTGTAAGGATTGTTATTGGAAAGAATTTGTTGTAATTAGGTAAACCAGGACTATTAACTCTGAACTACAGGGATATGGAAATAGAGAACCTTCTTTGACATGGCATTGGCAGCAATGGGATTTTGCCTGTAGGCTGCAATGGGATTTAACATAAAACTGTATTATTTGGCACAAAAGGAATTTTCCTCCTCCTGTTTGTCTCCAAGGAGCAATATGAGCTATTTAATATATGTAATGAAGTAGAAACTTGACTAGTTTAAAGCAAATCAGGGCACATTTGTTTTTCTGTAAGTGATCAGCATCAATCTCATCTAAGAACCAGATACAGAGCAGTGTGTGGGAACCAGAGAGATACTGCAGCAGAGGGGGCATTTGCCTTGCATGCAGATAAACCAGGGCCCAATCTCAGCACCCCCATAAGATCTTCTAAGCCCACAAGAAGTGATCCCTGAGTGTAGAGATAGAAGTAAGCCCTGAGCACTACCATTTGTAGCCCAAAAATCAAACAAAAAGAACAGAGTGTGTACCTCTTCTAAGGGAGGGAGAGTTGGGTATTCACTGCCTGGCCACGTTCGTAGGGATTTATTTGTGTGCCACCTGGACTTGCATAGTTTTTCTTTTTCTTTCACTTAAAAGGCAAAAGTGTTATCTCCATGGATGGAAAAACCAGTATCAGTGCCATAAATAAAACACAGCCATAGGAATCAATCAAGTGATACCGTTAAATTTGGGCAAGAGAGTGTTGTCTACAGAAGGTTCTGGGTCTTTTTTTTTTTTTTGAGCTCTCTTCTTTCTTGTTCCTCTGAGAAACTGGCATCTTTTGGGATCATGTTTCAGAAGCAAATGAATGAGGTACCTTTTCTCAGTTAGACCCTGTTCTCATACCCTTGCATAAGCTACACGAAGACTCCCTGCTTGAGAAACAGTGTGGTAGGAGTACCCTTGGAGAGTGCTCTAAATCTCACAAGACTATATTCTCCTAGACCCAACTCTAGTGAGGCAGAAAAGACAATGCTACTTTGCACGAATCAATAGTCGTACACTCAGTGTCCTATAGTTCTGCACTCAGCATTCTATAGTTGTGCACTCAGCGTCTTTTTCTCCTAGCTTGAACTCCAGCATTCCTCCCACTTTCTGTCTTCTACTTTTTGCATGCCAGTTGACCAACTTTAGCCTGGAAAATTTGCTTAGCAGAACAGAAAGATAGAAGGAACTGAAATAATAAATAAGGGGGCGGGGGAGTTACAAAACTAGGTTTCTGGGTGATCCAGGGCAAATGAAGGATAATAGTAATTCCTCAGCTAAGTATCACAATACTCCACTACCCAGCCGCCACCACACTTCAGGACGCTTTCCGGACCCGAGTGGCAGCTCCGGCCGAGACTCACGCACGACTGAAGACCCACAGAACAAGATAAGCGGAACTCTCTGAGACCTTGG
>JAOXYA010000019.1:37492235-37506964 GCA_028565675.1 Sorex palustris | reverse complement strand
GCCTGGCAAGCTACCCATGACGTATTCAATATGCCAAACACAGTAACAAGTCTCATGATGGAGATGTTACTGGGCCCGATCAAGCAAATCGATGAACAATGGGAGGACCATGATATGTATATGTGTGTGTGTGTGTGTGTGTGTGTGTGTGTGTGTGTGCTATAAATTGAACCTGTGTTGGATGGATGCATGCAAGGCAAATGCCATACCCACAGTATTGTAACTCCTGTTCCTAGAATAGTAAGTGTTGTGTCTGGGAATTGTATGCAGTAAGATGTACTTGAGAACTCAAGTGTCTCTAAGAAAACCAGTAACTAATTTGGTGATTATTAGGGTCATAGAGTTAAGGGTGTGGGTCTTTGGGATGGGTTATAATGGGAAGGATTTAACCAAGAGATAGGGGAGGAAAGGTCTTCTAAGGAGAGAGTTAGTGAATAAGATGCACTTTTGAATAAAGATAAGGACTAAGGGAAACCAAAGATGGGCTTGTCATAACATTTGAAAAGTGTCTAGAAATATGGGACAAGCTTATCAAAATGATATAATTTTTTTAGGAAGTAACAGTCAGAGATGTATAGAAAAAAATCTATACATGATCTCTAAAAATGAGATACTCTCCTTCCCCCTGTGTCTGTAGAGGATGAGTATGAACCAACCACCAGTTGTAAGTGAGCAGGAAATGCTCTCTTCCTGGGCTGGCAATAAGCACCTTGGAGACTCATTCATTTCTGTATCACCATGATGTGTGTGGTTCAGAAGTGATTGAATGACAGGATAAGGAATGGTGTCAGGTAATGAAAGCCAGTCATAACCGGATACACGCTGAGTGATATGCACTGCCAGGCCCTTTTGCCTACCTCATTTCATTCAATTTCTAACAATTCAATGAAGTAGACCTTATTCCCATTTTAGCATGATGAGAGCTTCTAGCACTGGTCCAGGTCCCATGGCTAGGAAATGACCCAGACAACTCAGAGCAAGGCGGCTAGTGTGCGGTGGGAGATGTGACCAGGACTTTCCCTCACTGACGAGGACTGTGATGTGGGTTTTGAAAAGCCTGCTTTTGATTAACAGTGGGAAGTTGAAGGAGTTTGTGATTGAAAAGGTACTATTTAGTGGTAAGATAATGAACTTTCAGATGAAGCAGTGAAAATGAGACCATGGAAGCAGTGAGTAGGGTCCGAAAGGGCCCAGTAATTGAAGAGGGATGAGAGAATGGAAAGATACAGCTGTAGGGATGGAAGTGAATACCCAGGATTTAGGATTCATTTGGTTTTTCTTTTTTCTTTCTGTTGATTTGAGACACACCCAACAGTGCTCAGGGATTGCTCCTGGCTCTGGGCTCAGGGGAGTGCTTGGATTGAACCTTATTCGGCTGTGTGCAAGGTAAGTGCCCTACCCACTGTACCATCACTCTGGCCCCAAAGATCCATTCCTTTATTGCTTTTAGTTTGTTGAGAAACTAGAGCAGAGACTATAAAATAACAGAAAATCAAGCTCCATAACATATTAGTTACCACTTGCTGTCTAACAAGTGACCCATAATTTAATGGGTTAAATCAAGAACATATCTCATCCCACAGTTTATGTGGATCAGGAATCCTGACATGACTCAGCTGGTCCCTCCAGTGAGGGGATTGTCACAGGCTTCTGTCAAGATAGCAGCCAGTGTGGCTGTCATTTCAAGGCTTAATTGGGACATGATCTGCTTTCAGGCTCACAATACAGTTGGCAACGTTCAGATCCTGGCAGGCGATGGGAGCAAGGGCCTCAGTGCCTTGCCACTTAGTCTCTCTGCTGGCTTTATGAAAATGAGTAAGTGAGAAAGAGCAAGAGAGTTCCAGAAAAATTGAAGTCATAGTCTTTTATAATTTCAGAAGTAATATCCCATCATTTTTGTTAGTTAGAACTAAGTCACTAGGACCAGCCCACCCACAGTGTGAGGTGGGGATTGCATAAGAGAGTGAATACCAGGAGGCAAGGATCACTGGTGGCTAATTTTTTAAAAATCTTTATTCTTTGTTTGGTTTGGAGCTACACCTGGCTGTGCTCAGAGCTTACTCCTGGCTCTGTGCTCAGTGATCACTTCTGGCTATGCTTGGGGGACCAGATGTAGTGCTGGGGATCAACCCGAGGTAGGCCGTGTGCAAGGCAAGCACCATATCTGCTATATTATCTCTCTGTCCCCTCACCGAAGCGTTCTGCTACAAAGAAAAAATATAAATGTTCTTTCTCAAAGAATTAGAGGTGATGTTGTTGTTGATATAGAACTTAACATAAGATAGAAAGAGAAATAGGTTCTAAAACACTTGAATCTTCAAGGGAAGGCAATGATTTATTCCTTCTTTGTTTTTATTCTTGTATTTTCCACGTGCCGCTTTCCGTAATAGCCACATGTACTGTCCATTTATTAAAAGCAAAACAAAACATTACTCTTTGATAGCAATATGACTGCGTCTGAGGTGTCCTTTTGTAACAACCTGGCTAGCATCCTTTAAATTCTAGCCTTGACAAACTTTGGTTTTGTCACCAGAGAAAACACTTACACTTTTCTCTGGGTCAGTCCTTTAAATGGCTCCTGGTATTACCTTCTTTAATCATCTCTATAAAGTTGTGGGTTTGAGGAGGTGTTGTAGTCTCAATTTACAGCAGATGAAAAGTGCCTGGGAAGCCTGCGCAGCCGCATGGGTCTGGCAAGCTTGAGTCCAGACTGGTTGTATCCCCAAACCCGTGCCTGTCCTTGATCACCTCCCAGGGTTTTGCTCCTGCTGTTCAAACTCTGGTGTGCATTCAACATACCATCCTACCTTCAAAAATTCGTCATCCAGTGTTTCACATTTCATTTGCCATTCAGATATTTCTGCAACATTTTTATGTTCGTGGACAAGATCGAGTGGCTCCAGTTTGCTTTCTGTCAGACCAAAGAGACATCTAGAGAAAGTGGTGCACAATTTCAGGCACCAACTACACAGAAACATGAGCTTGCTAGCCAGGAAATCCTGCTACCCAGAGATCATCTACAAGGGATGCTTCAGTGCCTTGGCACTTAGATTGGGTGACAAAATAGATTATTTTTCCCCCCTCAGTGGCCTGGCTCGAGCTGAACTCTCTCTCTTGAATCATCACATCTTTTTGTTCTTGGCATTGTCTTATCTTTTCCTCAGCAGTCCATAGGAGTGACTCTCGTTGCCTAAGATACCAAGTTCTGAGCTCAATGAGAGCTTAAAGTATTCTTTTCCCCCAGAGTATTCACAGAAATCCAAGCTTAGGGGGTGACATACTCAGGATGACAATTCAGACTTGGGTCGGGGAACTTTGCAGAAGGGCCTTAGCGAGCTTTGGCATCTTACTTTATGGCTCCTGTCCACAGACATACCCAGCAGTCTGCTTCCCAGCTCCTCGGGCCAGTTGAATATCGGTGTCCTGGGATCCCCTTGGTGCTGAGCCGAGGCTCTAGCTGCTGCCTAAAGGGAGACACACCTTCTGTCTTTGGCTTCTTGTTATGAAACTGGATCTTGACTCAGCCCTGGCAGAAGGATGTAGGCCAGTGATGAGTGACTTCTGCTCTTGGCTCCTGGGGTGACAGTGGGTGGCCGTGTGTGCCTTAGTTTCTCCATCTGTTTTAGTGAAAGGGATTGTAACGTTCTTGGGGATCACAGAACGGAATGTGCTTTGTAAACACCCAGCAGTGTTGTTATAATAAATGGCAAATTAGCGTCAAGCTTAAATTTCCTACACTTGATGACTTGTGGACGTACCAAAGAATCAGCAATTCTTTGATTAAGAATAAGAAAATCCTTTGGAAAAAGAAAATCCTTCCTCATAGTTTTTGAAGAAAAATAAAAGAAAGCCAATTTCCCCCCGCCCCCCTCCAAATTTTCAAACCTCAGAACTTTGGGATGTGGGCTCCCCTCCATTGTGAAATCCAGTCCTGCCTCTGCCTGTGAAAGATGGATCTGGTGACAGCAGCGAAGCATTCTCGTGGGCCGCAGGCCACTGGATAACCTGCCACCAGGCTCTAGTCTGGATTTCCAGCTGCTTTGTTTTCTCATTGCAGTTTTTACAGATCTCATCTTTTCCCATAAAATATTCCATTTCTTTTAAAAGATCCGATACGGCCTGTTGCAGTATCCATACGAACCTTTTTTATTAGGCAAGAAGAGATGAGACTGTCATTGTTCTAATAGTGTTGGAACTGAATGGAAGCAATGGTGTGGACAATGAGAAGCCATAGCTTTCAGGATAGTAGGGTGTGGGTGTTGTTTGCAGAGCATTCCATTTTGAGAGCTTCCTTAGTCTTCCTCTTCCTCTGATTTGACAAGAATGCTTAGAGACAGGGGAAGGAACAGTGAAGTCAGTGATGGTACCAGATCATAGCTCTGTCTCGTGTTGGGTACTGTCTTTTATTAGGAACAGTAACCCCTGCCTTCACTGTCTAAAAGGGCTGTTGTAAAGTGCACTGAAGTGGGGAACTGCATTGCAGAGCCGAAGTCATAGTGCACAATGACACATTAGCTGAACTGAGTGTAGGGCCTGACTTGGGCGAAACTATTCAGCTCTCTGCAACTTGGTGGCAACAACCCTCTACAACAGGCCCACAAGCTGCTCAGCCTTTGACCCAGTCTGAACTCCACAGTAGTCGGGCCTGACCTCCCTTAGCTCCTGCCCCAGTTGGAAGACAGTTATAATGCGCAGTAGCTGAGAAGGCATCATGTTTGTTAGGATTTTTTTAATCTGAAGATTTGACAGTGGTTTGCCCACACTGTGTAAGCAATCACGGAAAGAAATTCTGCTTTCTTAGTACCTGTGCATGCTGGTAGACGGTACAGCTCGGTTAAGTGGACAGGCAGGGACTTTTGGGGCTAACCACTCTTGTCTTAGGACCATGCTGTTCCAAAAGATTCACAAGCCTGGGATGCTCTGTGCTTCAGTTTGTCCTGTCTTGCAGGGTGGTTTTGGAGATTGATAAAATGCACATGAAAGTTTCTTCCCAGAGAAGACTCTGGAGTCTTTGAAAGTCCAAAGAACTCATTCTCTCACCTCTTTCATCGCCAGCGAACATTTTGGGGAAATTATTTTAGTCCTAGGAACAAAAGTTTCTTTCGGTGTAAGATGAAAATGATCATAAAAACTGACAGTAATGTGGAAGTTCCAGAGGTTAGCTTAGGCAAAAGGCACATTGTAAACTCGAAAGCAGCATATTCATGTGTTCATTCATTTAACACTGCAGCTCTGCTTTGGATTCTTGCCTGCAAGGAGTCAGCGTTCTAGAGGCCAGGCAGACGTAGGAACTGATCATTTCAGCCTGTTATTAGATTTCTAATGGCAGTGTTAAAATAAGCCTCATTTTCTCTGCATACTGGAGGCACTTGTGCTTGATAGTCGTGGATTGGAAAACCAAAGGGGCAGGAGGATATTCTAAGGGATAAGACATGTTCATTTTGGTTGGCGCTTACGTGTATGTCCATGGGGCAAGTAGCATGGGGAGGGCCTGGGAGTGCCCTCGGAACGATTCAGTGCACTGTTTCATTCAGCACTAAAGAGATCAAACTTCAGTCCAGAGTCCAGTGGGTAGGGCACTTACCTTGAGCAGCACCAATGCATGTTCAATTTCCAGCACCAAGTATGATTCCCTACACCCACCAGGAGTGATCCCTGAGTTCAGAGCCTAAAGTCAGCCCCAAGCACTGTCAGATGTGGCCCCCAAACAAAACAGAGGTGAAGCTTCATCCTGCATTCTGAGATGTCATAGTCTGTATGAGTCTATAAAATACAGTGTTTGTATTCAAAGCTGATTGGAAACTTTAAAAAAAATGCTGATTGCTGCTGAGCTGTACATGCAAATTGGTTCACTGCTCCCCTTAATTGGAAAAGGACTTGCAAGAAGCAACTGAATGTTGGTCTGTTGCTCCATGTCTTGGAGCTGTGCATATGCTGGAGGCTGGCGTCAGTGGGTATTGCCTTGTCACACTTTCGAATCCTATGAGAGAGTCTACTTCCATTGGTGGTGCCAGCCACAGTAAATATTCGGTGTAAAAGACCATTTATTGGACATTTACTAGTGAAGACACAGCATTATGATCAGTGCAGGGGAGAAGTGAGAAAAAGATATGGTTAAGGACTTACAGTAATGACCATAATTGCTTTCTTTTGAGCTGGGTGTGGGTATAAGTGTATTACTGTATCAGTACACTCAAACAGTCCAGTGTCCTCGAGGTGTGTATAATGGCGCCTGTTCTCAGTTGGTCAGAATCCGTCCTTTTACACACACAGCTCATTTGTCACACTCGTGGACCCAGCACTGAAGCCCATGTACTTAATTCCATGGCTTTGATGTGGGTGGAAACAAGAACGGCCAGGGCCAAGCCTGCAAGGTGAAGATTTGGAAAGTGAAGGGCAAAGGAGGAAATAATATAGACTAGAGTTCTGTTTCAAATGCAGTTTTAAAAAAATGGCCCTGTTACTTCTGTTTATGTCTCTTAAATCGTAGGTCAGAAGAATCGGTTGTCACTTTTAAGAAGCCAGAGAATTGCTGGGAAATGACAGAGTTGGAAGGACTAGGATTAGTTTCTGAAGAGGAGATTGCTGAAGGAGTAAGAAATCTAAGTCCTCTCCTGATGCTCGGTAGGAAGGAAATCACAGAAAGGAAATGGCCTGGGGTGAGGTGGGGCTAGGGGTTGAGTGGGAGACAGCAAGAAAATAGAGAGAAATGATTAGAGAAAGCCCCAGTTTTGAACTTCTAATTCATTAGAGGCTGCTTGATCATGAGGGTTAGGTTGGTTGAGAAAAGGTAATGAAGAGAAAAAGATTTAAGACACTGAAAAGCCACAATCTGGCCTTGTTAGTATAAAGGCCAGTTTATACTTTTTCTGTGCCACAGGATTGCATTGGTTTATGGTTCCCCCAAAAAGTGTTTACAAAAGAGAAGTCCCTTAAGTGAATCTTCTAGAATTTCGAGAGTGAGAAGTGATACAGGACCACAGGCTTCAACTGCAATTGTCTTGGTACGATGGGGACATATCATTGCCTTGTTTAAAATCTCCTCCTGTAGCTGCCAACTGGTCTGAGGGAAACTGACATAGGTGCACAATCAATTGGAATTGAAAGTGGAAAATTGGGCTTGAGAGATGGCACAGGGGTCAGGATGCTTGCCTTGCATTTGGCTGCCCCCAGTTTGATTTCTGGCAATGTATAGTGTCCCAAGCCCTGCCAGTAGCAAACCCCGAGGACTGAGCTAAGAGTCAGCCCCGAGAACTGCTGTGGAGTTGGTGACCCAAAGACCAAGAAGTAAGTGTGGGAAATGGTTTGGTACCCAGGGACTGGATCCAACAGATATATGAGAGAAGGATGGTGTCTCTCTGATGTGCACAGTCCTGTGGTTTAGCCACATCTCTGTTTCCACCAGTGACCATGGCAGGTGAACTGAAGTGAGTCTTTGTACAAGAGCTGACCCTGAGGCTTGGGCATCCCAGTTGCGTCTGGTGTCTCTTCATTAGCCTTTTTCCTTCCCATCTGAAACAGAGTGGGTAGGGCCAAGGTACCCTTCCATGGAAGGGGTTCAAGATGGCACTGTCTTGGTAAAAAGTGGCTAAATCCCAAGAAATTTAAGGGTTTTTATCTGCTTGGTGGTGCCGACATTTTCTCTTCAGTGAATTGATTACATAATATTGTAGAATTTGTTCTCTTATTTTCTTGTCACCCCGCTCCCCAGCCGGGCAACCCCACTGACATGTCACATTTGTGCACTTGGCATCTGACTAGTACACTCGTGGAACTGAGTTTTTAAAATTTAATTGATTTTAATTTTCAGTTGAAAATTTGAAACCTGAGCCCAGTTATTTAGAAAGCATTTTAGCATGTTTTTTCCAATTCGGGTGTGTGAATCTATGATTTCAACTGTCAGTTTTATGGAATCTAATGGTTTAATATTTCCAGTGAAAACTGGCATCTGAATTGAGTTGTGTGTGGAAAAAAATAGCAACTACCAAATTTCAAAAATTTATTATTAAAAAACAGCATTCTTACATTAAGAACTGATAATGTTTTGGAGCTACTTGGATAATATTTATTTTGCTGCTCTGATGTGGGTACTTAACAGTGCATGGAGCTTTTTTCGTGATTAGCACTGATTTGGATATCAGGTCCTTTGTCCTGCTGACCCTGCACACAAACCCTGCATGGAGACCCAGGGGTGGTGAGGTAACAGTGCGGAGCACGGGGCTCCTGAAAAGGGATGAAGCCAACAGATAAAATCTGCATCTGTAGAGATTGTGGTGGATATTGAGAAGAACTCCTGAGACCTTAACACATGAGCAGGGCTTGGCTGGCCAGATAGCTCATTGGGTTGAAGAACCTGATTTGCATTCAGTTCCCTGAATCCCACTAGGAGTGACCTCCAGCAGCAGCTAAGGACTAGCCATGGAGCACCTCCAGGCGTGGCCCTGAAACAAACAAAACGAAGAAAGGAAGATGGGCAGGAGAGCTTGATGAGATTATGGAAAGTCATGTGGAAATGATCTGTGAAGAGGATGCACCATGTGCTTCCCTTGGCTCTTTCAGAAACACGTCTTTGGCTACTGGGTCAAAAGGAGAGTGTGGAGAAAGCTCTGGCTCGAGATCAGGCTTGGCAACTTGGAAGGCTCTGTGCCAACTGGGCCAGGGGCCAGGCAGTCAGCCAGCACATGGGGAGAAAGTCTGTTCCTGTATTGGCAGCTTTATCACCTTGGAGCCATCTGAATGTCGAGGGCTCGGAGGTGACAGGGCTGCATGTCCTTAAGAATCAAAACACTTTCAGCGTTGACAGTTGCTTTTTAAGAGCAGAATGTATGCTTGGTTTTAAATTTGCTGCTGGTATGTAAACACCTGGCTCTCAACCTAATGTTGGGAAACGACCCAGTGCTCAGGCAGAGATGCTCATTGTCATCTAGGACAAGTCTCGGTGGAGACTTGGAAGTGGACCCAGGTGAGCATTTGTGTTGGGCACACATGATCTGGCCCATGTGGAGAGAATGGCCCTGTGAGTGGGGATCAGGTTGCTGCTAAGACATAACTAACCCCTGACTGACTGAAATTGAAAGTTGACCAACAGAGTCCTCAATGCCTCTCCCTGTGGTTCTGTCTTGTTTTGCTGAGACTGCGGTTCTTGGTTTATGGCATAGCTTTTGAAGATACACTATATCTCCATTCTAGCTGTGCTAGACTAGCTGTGCTAACCTGGGCAAGCAATGAAAATTTTCTTTATCTTTAATTTTTTTAAAACCATATCCAACAATGCTCAGGTCTTACTCTGCACTCAGGGATCACTCCTGAAAGGCTCAAGGAACCATATGGGGTGCCAGGGATTAAACTTGGATCGATGGTGTGCAAGGCAAGGGCCCTACCCTCTGTAGTATTGATCTGGCATTTTTCTGAGTCCCAATTTCCTCATCCCTGATTTTGTCATTTACGTTCTCTGAGGATATTATGGGATTAAACAACAGAATTTATACACAGTATCACTCTCATAGAAAGTACCCACTAAATTGTGATTATTATTGGAACTGTTTTTTATGTTCGCCTTTCTCTCTTAAAAAAATTACTATCTACAAGCAAAATTAAGAGACTTGATGAGACCTGGGTTCATAGGTCAGCATTTTGGGTCTACTTTGACACAATCAAGAGAGAACCACTAATACCACAGTGGAGGAAAGTAACATAATCTGGTTCTTCCGGGTTACAGACTTTTGGCAAATCCATAGAAATCACAGCTTTCCTGTGCAATTATTCTTACATTTCCAGTTCTGTCAGTTTAGAGTGAAATCTAAGGAACTTTAGTGTTGAAAATCAGCAATTTGAAAATCTAACTATGGAGAGTGTTTGCCTGAGTCATGTTGTTGACTCTCTGACATCTTGACCTTTAGTTTTCATGTCTTCTAAGCCAACTTACAGAGGCATAGACTTTGTGCCAGACAAAGGTGGAGTTAGTACTTAAGAGCTTATGTTTGAGTTCATTTTTACCTCTAGTTAAAGTATAGTTCAATGATGATATATACTATTGTGCTACAGCGTGAAATTTAGGAATAAGTAGACAGTCATTTCTGTACATTCATGTGGGTAGTCTTGGACATTTCACTCAGCCTTGGGAATTTATCTGGAAAATAATAATTTACAATCTTCAGAGACTCTAAAGGTAGGTGGGCTTTAGAGAGCAACTCTGGTGCCAATTGCTGTATTGTTCATCTGTCTCAAGATAGCATTTTGAATTGACTGGGGATGGCTTAGACCAAGACAGCAGGAATATTCTAAATTCCATACTGGGGCAGGTCAGTTAATAACAAGGTGAAAGTCCTTTCGCCAGAACATTAACGAGTCATCATTCTAAGAATTCCATATGTCACAGTGCACCTTTTTTTCTTGATGTTTACAACTTAAATGGCTTGAGAATTTGGAATTCTCAGAATATTCTGGTTAAGAGCACCAAACACGCAGGTGTGCGTGCTTGTGTGCGTGCGTACGCGCACATGCGCGCAGACACACACACACACACACACACACACACACACACACACCCCTGCACCCCCGGTTGTCTATTGTTATATCCATACTCAGTGCATTCTTAGTACCAGTCATGTCTGTCTTGGATCTCTGATGGTTATCAGGTGCGTGTGTGAGTGCGTGCGTGCGTGCATGTTGTGTGTGTGTTTACATGGGAGTTACAGAATAAGCTCATAAGTGCCAATGCATAACTAAAACAGGAGTTTGTGTTTGATGAGTACCATTATTAATTCATTGTTCATTTCAATTTTATTCACTAATTAAAGCTTCACTGCATTTCTGCTGTGTGTCTGTAACAAGTCTATTTTCTTATAGGTTATATTGCAGATTGACAGTGTATTGTCTAATTTCCGAATGTTTAAAGTGTGTTTTGTTTTATTTTTATTTTTTGACTTTGGGTTTAAGGTTTTTTTATTTTTAGGAAATAGGGTTGCAGAGGTGTTTTAACTTTGTGATAGTTTAAGATTTTTTTATTTTTAGGAAATAGGGTATATCATGCCAGACACAGTAACAACAAAGTCTCCAATGGAGACGTTACTGGGCCCGCTCGAGGAAATAGGGTTGCAGAGGTGTTTTAACTTTGTGATAGTTTAAGATTTTTTTATTTTTAGGAAATAGGGTTGCAGAGGTGTTTTAACTTTGTGATATTGATGTAAAGAATTACTTCCCACCCTCCACCAAAGTGTCCATGATCCTCTGCCCCATCCCTATGTCACTCCTAGGTCCAGTGTTCCTTCACTCCCCCCACACCCCCGCCCCATTGTTCATTGACAGTTATGTTTTTCAATGCAGAATTTTACTTCTCTTAGCATCACCCATGTGCTCGAGACCCACCTGTATTCTCATGTTATTTTCCAGGATCCTCTTTGTACCTATACCTCCTCACCCATAACCTAGCACTCTGTATTCTAGTATCTGAGGTTTATTATCGATTGATATTGTCCACACCCTTGGTTTGTTTCTCTTTACATAAGTTAACTGAGCTCTGTGAAAAATTATGCGGAGATTTCTCAGAAAAGTAAGAATTGAGCTTCTATTTGACCCTGTGATACCACTTCTTGGTGTCTATCCCCTGTCCCTCAATCAAAAGCATTAATTCAAAGTGATGGTCAGACTCAAACTGTGTCTTAAGTAGCTCCTTTGTCTTTTCTTGAAAATTGGTTCATTTGTGCTTAAAAGCCAACCCTCAACTATTAGGCCTCGTAATATATCAGGATGGTAGTCGAATGACAGATCTGGGTACGGGAAGAGCTTATTTATCATGAGTAAATTGGGACTTCACCTGGATTCAGATTTGCTATCTGTAAAATAAAGAGTTGGACTAGATCTTGTGAAAAATCCATATCCCACAGGGAAAGGATCTTTGGTACGTCATGAGAAGCTTCTGCTTTGGGCCTCTCTGACATGTTTCTTGTGACTTTTTAGGTGGAAGAAGCAAAGATTCATGGATAGAGTAGAAAGGTAGCTTTATAACCAACCAGTGATTCTAGGAGAGCAGAGAGGATTGGAAGAGCAAGACCGTGAAATTTAGCATCTGCCAATAGGGCCTCGACTTAATAATAGTGAAGTGGTTTGTAGTCTGGCGTACGTCTGGTCTGTGTGCTCTCAAGGGCATCTTAGACACAGGGTACAAGTGTGTCCAGGGAATAAGGAGCTGGGGAGCCAGGCCTTACTCTCAGGAGACCGCCCTTTGAAGCCCTGCTGGCTACACTTGACCTTGTGTCCCACCATGAGCAGGTTCAGCCACAAGTTTCTCCAGTGTTAACATCAGGGTGTATATCTATATGCCTTAAGATTGTTTAAGTGATTGTTTCTTCCTCCTGGACGTATGTCAGAAAAAGGAAGCTTCTCTTTAGAAGTTCTTACAAAGTCAGCTCAGCCGGTTGTTAACTAGCTGGGAACTGGCCAAAGTGCCAATCAGGAGCGCTTACAATGATGATTGGGAAATTACAAGTCTGACAATTTAATCTTATTCTGAAGGGTGTAGGGTTGCTTAAAAGTAAACAGGATATGATTATTACCTACCGTGCTTCTTTCAATACTGGTTTTTTAATACCTACATACTAGTAGGGGATTTATTTGGTGCACCCCAGAAAGAAAGAAGTTTTCACCAACCCAATTTGGTAGGAATGTGATCCTGAAAAATCTCCTTATGATAGAGGGAATTATGGTTTTAGTTGTTTAAGGTGTGATCTTAATAAAATTTAATCAATTACAGTAGACCTTACCCATGACTCCAAATCTGGAGATTTGTACCCCAGATGCATCCTTGACCTGTCAGTACACACATCTAGTATTTTTGGCCCAAGAATGATGAAGGGGTTGGAAAGGATCTATTTTAAGTGCCGACAGCACACCCTGAATTTTGACTCAGAACCAGATAAAGAAAGCAGTAATTAGTTCCAATTGGTCACTTAAGCAGGCTTACATAGTGTTGCTTCTTAGAAGGAAATTGGAAGGCATCTCATCCCATTTTCACCCTAGCATCTAGGTGAAACCACGTATCATTGCGAGGCAGATCTTTTACTTACAAGAAAACCTTTCTATGACTTTGTCCTTTTGATTCAGATCATGGTCAGCCTCAGAAAATAGAGACATCAGAGTGAGTGAAGTAATTTATTTTGTTTTGACTCTTATTGAAACCACAAGGTGACAATTTCAGCCCAAACTCCAAAGCAACTATGATGTGCTTTATTTTAAAAACATTAAAAAAAATTCAGGTAAAAAAAATCTTTAGAATTAGCAGCTGGAATCCAGTTAGATGATCCTAGTTTGTTAAGAGCATGCAAAGCAACATAGTCGAAAGTCAGTTGACTGTTTTTCTTCTTTCCACGTCTGATGAAGGAGCTGACCTTGGCCTTATCACTGTCACTGTGCTTCTTCACACTTTGTTCAATGCTTGTTGGCATTCACACCCCCAATGAACACAAGTGTGTTGTTGTCTTTCATGTTCTTTGTGACTGTGTCCTGGGTCCTTGGTGATGGATGGCATCATTGTATCAGTGTTTCTCCTGGGAGTACTGTACTGAGTGTATTTATGCCAGTGTTGGGACTTCAGTGCTTTATGGTATTAAATAGTGGGTGATCTGGTTGATAGCTCTTCTTTTGTGACTGACCACTTCTCAGCAATACTTTCTTGACTTTTAGTGCTTTTGAAAGACAAGTACTTCCTTCTGTAATTTGGCACCAATTTTTTTGGAGGGGTAAACACCTATGATGTATTTTATTATTAAATGTATAGCCTTCTTCAATATTCCTTCATAGTTAAGATTCCCATATGCCATGTTGTTGACCCACTTTACACAAAATAGGAGGTAAGAACATGCTGAAGCTTGCCAAAGGCAAGAGAGAGATTTCAGAGCAGCAAGGACCAAAGGGAATACCATGTTATTAAAACATACGTCCCTTGATGTTATAACTATAATCACTGAATTGTGACTGTCTTTAGGACGGGGACCAAACTTTTGGTTAGTTGCCAGCAATGTATTACATTGTCTTTCTTGGGGTTGAAAGTTGGAGATGCACCTTGCCTAGCAAGCTTGGTACCTCATACCAAATAGGTACTTAATGTATGTCTAGAATCAAACTGATTGGAAAACTTATGAAATGAATGTTCAGGTTGGTCTCCGGAACTAGACCAGTTGATGTGTAGCCTTGCATGCCAGTCAGTGTATTCTGTGCAGCATAATTCACTTAACAAGCACTGCACATGTATCTCAGGCAGGCTATTGTCATACTCTCTTCCTTCTAAGAATGTATGCTTTCACGAAGCATTACAAATAGTTGTAATGCTTTTGATAATTATGGTGTTAAGTATGGGAATCTCAGAATGCACCACAGAAGGAAGAACACTGGCACCAGTCAAAATATAGAAGATGAAAGAAACGAGGTCAGGCTTCAGAGAAAGCCAGTCAAGGAGTTATTGGCATTCCTATTAGACATTCCAATGAGCCATGTACGAATGAGAGCCTGACTTAGACTAATGGCTGTGAAATGCTGACGGTGATCAGCCATGATTTATGTCATGGAGAAACTATTGAATTCTCTGTACAATGATAAGAATCATTTGATATATTTTGCAGAGCCTTTTTGGGATCTGTTTGTCCGCTTACTTAATTATTGATAGTATTTTGGATGTATTCATCCCATTATTCTCTCCACTCACTTCCATTGACTCCCCTCTTCCTAATATGTCC
>JAOXYA010000019.1:37456661-37467792 GCA_028565675.1 Sorex palustris | reverse complement strand
TTCACGGCAGTTGGTGGGTGTAACTGTTTAGTTACTGACAGGTCCAGTCCCAAACCGTGCAGGCTTGAATAGAATATAGAATAGAAATGAATAGACTATAAAAATTTTCTGTTAAATATTAATAATTGAAATATAAATAACAATCTTAATATTTAAATAACAATTAGAAATGAACCTCATTTCAGTTGACAATCTGATCCTTCACTTTTCCATAGCTAAAGTGTTTCTAATTTTGATTACTTCTAAATCTGTTGTATTAAGTCTGAAACTGATTAATGATGTACTGTACCCTGCTAAGTAGAATTAAATTAGTGTATAATTGATTACTGTGTAATTGAAACAGTTGTAGATTTACCAACTTTAATTAGGATGACTTATTACAGATAATTTACACTAGGAGAGAAAAGAGAAGTTCATCAAAATCTTAAATTAAGATAAAAAACACAATATTATAGATTAGGGTGGGCTATAATGCTAATGCCAGATACTTTAGAAGCAAATCATTTCAGTCTAAGCTCTTCAAGCAAAGAAAATGGATTAACCTTTTAACCTAGATTTTTTCAAATAAGTACTATTTATGGTACAAATCAGCTCAATTAGGTAATGTTACCATAAGTGAATGAATGAGGAAAATACAAGACGATGTTTTCTACCTGAGTTAATTTAATTACACTAAAAGGAAGAGATAAGAAAATTTAAATATTTCTTGTAACACCTTTAAAAGGTATTACAGTAAAAAGGCAAAAGGCAAGAGAAAAATCTCCTCCCTTACCCTAAAAATAAACAAAAACTTTAATTTACCAGCAAAGAAAATAAGGAGAAAGAACATCTCAACAACGAAACACAGTAGTGCCTGCAGTTCTCTCAATACCCTTGTGGGTGGTAACTACAGCCCAGAAAGTTCCACACACAAATTGCTAACTCCCCTGAGTTTAAAGCCATGGTAATTAGGTTCATTATCTTACATGCTAATGACATAGGGATAATAAGTTTGCAGTGAATAATTCATATACTATCAGCTCTCACTGTGATGCTCACTGCTAATAGTTTATTTACAGTACAAGTCACATTGCATTTTTCCCATAGCTTAAATTTACTGCTTAGATCTAAAGGAATCACTTACTGTAGAAATCTAACTTGGTATTCAAAAATGAAACAAAAAACTCTTGCTACATAGGTTTACATCTCTGCAGTATAGTTTTTACTCACTATTAAAGGTCACATATAATGTAAGAATTTGTATAGGAAGATATTATATGTAAAGATACATATATAAAGATACTGTATATACATATATATTAGATAATAATGGATAACAATGATCACCCAAAATGACGATCTGACAATAAATTCTTTTTCTTTTTGGTCACAAACAGCGATGTTCAGGGTTTATTCCTGGCTCTGCACTCAGGAATTACTTCCGGCGGTGCTTGGGGGACCATATGGGATGCCGGAAATCAAACCCAGGTTGGCCAGTGCAAGGCAAACACCCTACCCACTACACTATCACTCTGGCCCAATAAATTCTTAATTGCTTCAATAACTTCTATTTTCAAATGAATAACATCACCACAAATTAAATTTGAAAATATAAAAAAAAAATTGGGAGGGGTTGGGGGGTTTTGGGCAACACTCAGCAATGCTCACAGTACTCCTGACTCTGAACTCGGGAACTATTCCGGGCAGGATCCCTATACTATCCCTCCAAACCCCCAAACTCCTGGTGTGATCACAGCAGGGAAATTCGGGATGCTGGAAATAGAACCTGGGTTGGCTGTGTGCAAGGCAAACACCATACCATCTGGGCTATATTTCCAGCCTGACATACAAAATATTTTGGAAGTTTAATTATCAAAACGAACCATTTAGGTTCCTTGTTTCATAAGTACTTACTATAAAGTGATAACTGTGTAAGACTAAAATCAGTGAACCATAAAATGGCAGTTGTCTTCAATTTTTCTGGCCATATAATGAATTTGTATCACAATGGATGGGTTTATGTTGACAAATTACACAGAAGGTAATTCTAATCTCTCTCAATATGACTTATAGAAACTATAATAATATCTCATTTTTCTAAATGTTAAAACTTCACGTTACAATGTACATGAATTATGGTGATTATAATCTCAAAGTCAGAATTCTGTGAATTTTCATACTTCTATAATAAATTTGTCTAAATTAATCATATTTCTAAGCTAAGATTTTAATATACAGGTAAAAGCAGTTTAGTACAGGGAAGACAAGGTTCTGATCAAACTTAGCAGGCGTCAAGCACAAAATCTCAGTGGCTTAACACATGAAGGTCATCTTCTAGCTCCCATTAGATGTACACAGGTTACCGAAGGGCTGAAGTCAATGTGCTTTTCATTCAGGAACCAAGATGATGGACCAGTCACAAATTCTCTCCAACCAGTCATGTCAGAGACAGAAAGCACTCTGGACAGGCTGGCCCAGGTAATAAGATACTCCACACCACCAAAAGGCATTTCACTTCAGTTCATAACTTACTGGCCCAATCACCTGAGAAAGTTGAACACGGTAAAAGCTGAAACTCTTAAAACTTAAAAAGATACAGGTTAGATAATGGAAGAGAGTGAGATAGAGCTTGTGAAGTCACTCGAAGGAAAGTAGCTTTCCAGGGGCAGGAGACACAGGAGAGCAGGCAGAGCACCTGCCTACCACGTGGACACATGGGTTCAGTCACTCCATAGGATCCCACAAGCCCAGGAGTGAATCCTGAGCACCACTGGGTAAAGCCCAAAAGCAAATAAAAAAAAGCCACACCCACCCACCAGTGCTCCTGGGAAGCAAAATAAACAGAGTGTCCCCAGCCTTTCCAACCTCTGACACGCTGCCGAGGTCAGCTGGCCTTCCTGCCACTCATACTTGAAGGTTTATTTCTTAAACTCTATTTAAGCTCATCGGATGCCCTTGCTAGCTCTGACAACACCTTCAAAGTCTGTCTGTTCTCTGGGCCAGAGCGACAGAACAGCAAGCTATGGTGCTTGCTTTGCATGGACCCATATGGTCCCCAGAGCACCACCAGTAGTAATCCCTAAGTGCAGAGCCAGGAGGAAGCCTGAGCACGGCCAGGAATCGCTCAAAAACAGAAACAAAAAACAAGAGTCTGTTCCCCTCCAACACTGACCCTACATCTCGCTGGGCACATTCATGGATTATCCCTCGGCCAATGCTTCTCCACCTCAGTCTGACAAACCGCCTTCCAACTTGGTTTCCATCCGGAGACCCTTATTCTGCCCACAGGCTTCTAGTCATGGGCCTCAGTCCTTGCAAAGTCCACTGAGAAGCACGGCACTGGATTGATTACAGGTTCACAGAATCGGAATTCCATAGCCCAGTCCTGAACACCTGGGTGATTCCTGCAAGCAGAGGCAGGAGTAAGCACTGAGAACTGCAGGGTGTTGCCTAAAACAAATTAATATAGTGTTTTGAGAGTTGAAGAACAAAGCTCAGGGCAGAGCACTTGCCTTTTATGTGACACAACAAAAAATGAAATAAAGTAAATTTTTAATTTTTTTGAGCACGTTCACTTCCTGGTAATGCAAATAATGGTAATAGTTATTTAATATACGAAAGAATATTTTTCAAGATCACAATCTGAACAGTAAACGTGTAATTTAAATTAAGTATTTTAATTAAACCAAAAAAAATGACATTAAAACAGATCATGGGCTTGAAGATAGTTCAAAAGTCTGGGGCCAATTCTTTAGAAACTGGTGTCAGTCTCCCAACACCAGAGTCCCACTGAAAGCAACCCCCAAGCACAGTCACAGAGCTAAGGAACACAGCTGGGTATGATCCCCAAAACAAGAAGAAATAAAAGCAAAATACCTGGCTTGCGTTATTTTAATTGGTTTTGGGATTTGGGGCCACACCTAAAGGTACTCAGAGTTTATTCCTGGCTCTGCACTTATGGAGCACTCCTGGTGGTGCTTGGAGGACCATGTGGGGCGTTGGGGATAAAAGCTGGGTGGGCCCCATGCAAGGCAAGCACCTCCCACTGTTCTATCTCTTTTGCCCTCAGATGACTTAATTTTAGGGAGGAGGGGAAATAAAGTAAGACTCTAAATTCAAATTTAGCTGCTGCATCTGGAAGGGTAAATAAGCTTTTTGGGTCACACCTGGCAATGCACAGCGGTTACTCCTGGCTCATGCACTCAGGAATTACTCCTGGCAGGGCTCGGGGGACCATATGGGATGCTGGGACTCGAACCCGGGTCGGCCGTGTGCAAGGCAAATGCCCTACCCGTTGTGCTATCACTCCAGCCCCAATAAAAAAAATATTATGAATTATTTTTTTATTATTTGTTTGCTTTTTGTTTAGGAACCACACCCGACAATGGTCAGAACTTAGTCCTGACTTGTGTTCAAAGGTCTCTTCTGGCATTGCTCAGGGAACCACAAACAATGCCAGAGATAGAACACAGGTCAGCTGCACGTAAGGCAAGTGTGCCTATACTTACATATTATCCCTCCAAACCCCTTTATATATTATCCCTATACTATCCCTCCAAACCCCCAATATTATTTTAAGTAATAATGACTAAAGTCTCCAAAAGTAAAGACACTTGGAAAAACAGCATGCTCTGCAGTATTAAAATACTCCCAGAGGGGCTGGAGTGATAGCACAGCGGGTGGGGTGTTTGCCTTGCACACAGCTGACCCGGGTTTGATTCCCAGCTTCCCATATGGTCCCCCGAGCACTGCCAGGAGTAATTACTGAGTGCATGAGCCAGGAATAACCCCTGTGCATCGCCGGGTGTGACCCAAAAAGCAAAAACAAAAAAACTCCCAGAGATGGACATGGTGATGCTCAAGTATAGAGCCTCAAGTATAGATGCCTCAAGTATAGAGCCATAGAGATGCCAGAATTCAAATCTGGGTTGGCTGCATTGCAAGGCAAACACCTTACTTCCTACTCTCTCCAGCCCCGCCAACACTTTGTAAAGAATAGTACTGGAAATGTACATGCCAAATTAATGCCATTGGTTAGCTCATGGTAATGAACTGTGGGGAACATCAGCTTTACATATGCGCACGAATCTAGAATCACTATCCAGAACCTCTATCTAGGCCTGGAGAGATAGTATAGCTGGTAGGGATTTTGCCTTGCATACGGCTGGCCTGTGTTCCATCCCTTGCATTCCATATGATCCCCCCAAGTCATGTCAGGAGTGATCCCTGAGCACAAAGCCAGGGGTAAGCCATGAACACACTGGGAATCCCCTACCTCCCCCCAAAAAGAAGTTGCATGTAGCTGACCAGCTTTCCCAAACCACTTGTTGAAGAGGCTTTCCTTGCTCCACAACTTATTTTTTTGCTTCTTTATCAAAAATTAAGTAAGGGTCTGTTTCAGGATATTCAAGTCTACTCCACTGATCTGCAGATTTGTCTTTACTCCAATACCATGCTATGAAGTTGGGGAAAGTGATACCTCCCATCTTCTTTTTCCCAAGGACTACTTTAGCTATTCCAGGGGGGATTACTGCTCCATGTAAGTTTCAGGAGTATTTGATCTATTTCTTTGAAAAATGACATGGGTATGCTTATAGGGACTGCATTAAATCTGTACAATGTTTCTGGGAGGTTAACTTGTCATTTAAGATACTAAGCCCCCGTGAGCAGGGCATGTTTTCCCATTTCCTTGTGTCCTCAACTATTTCTTAGAGTAGGGTTTTGTAGTTTCCTTTGGATAGGTCTTTCAGCTCTCTGGATAAGCTAATTCCAAGGTACTTGATTTTCTGAGGAACAATGGCGAATGGGATTTTCTTTTTAATAATTCTTTTTTTCTTTCATTGTATATAGGAAAGTCATGGACTTGGCGTGTTAAATTTTGTAGGTAGGAGCCCAAAAACACAATGCAGAAAAGCAAAAAGAAGCTGCATACATATAAATCATTTTTATTGACTTTCATAAGGAAAATTAATAGTTTCTCTTTGGAGCCTTCCAAAAAGATAATATTATACAGTTTTGCAATAATTTATAATTTAAAATAAGAAATAGAAATGAGTTTATTACAGTCAATTTCCCCAAAGAGAAAACTAAGTTTAGTCATACTAGAATTTTTGAAATGTACACCCAAGTTTTAATGAACACGTTTAGTACAAATGCATTTAAAGTGGATTTTTTAAATTATAATCATGGTAAAAGTGTTTTAAAAGTCCGTAGTCTCAAGGAAAATTATACTTTTAAATATTTGAAGATTACAGTGGCTTTTTTATATATTTAGACACACAGCAAGAGCATGTGCTGGTGAGTACATTACATTTCAAATTTTCCCCCTGCAAATGTTTTTATTATTTTCAGTAGAGATGAAAGAACTAAGAAACAGTTTCTAGCTACAAATTATATGTAATTTATTCTAAGCAGCAAACCAAAAAAATCTTTGATACAATGCAAATAGTACTAAGAAGTTGTGGGGCTGCAGGGAGGTTAACATGACAGAGAAGAGGGGAAGGCTGCTCTCGGAATATTTCAGGCATCCTTCTGGACATACCACCTCTGGGAAATAAAGGGCGCACACAGGAACCCGGTACCAGAGGGTGTGCTGAGGACCGATGCGAGGAACGCGAGTCCAGCAAAGATAAAGGCACAACTAAGGCCTGCAAAGGAGGAGACACAGGTGCCACTATTTATCCCCTCCAACCCGAAAGTAGACTGTCCATGTTTTGCATGTTTGGTGTTTGAGAATGCTCAAAACTGTTTCTAATTAAAAAAAAAAAAGATTCAAAAAGTAACCTGTCTTGAAGTACAACTAATCTGTGGATGACCCTGAAAATGGAAGTTCAATGAAGAAAATAGATTGGCGAGCTGGAGAGGTAGTACAGGGGGAAGGCTCTTGCTTCCCATATTCCTGCTCTGGCTACAAGCCTGGTTCGAAGCCCCTTGCCACAGCATAGCCAGAGGTCACACCTGAGCACAGAGCCAGGGTCAGAAACTGCCCCTGAGCACTGCTGGGTATGGCCCCCAAACCAAAATAAATACTATTTAAAATATTTAAATATTCATCGATTTTAATCGAGCAGGCCCAGTAACGTCTCCATTGGAGACTTTGTTGTTACTGTGTTTGTCATATCGAATAAATCACGGGTGGCTTGCCAGGCTCTGCCGTGCAGGTGAGATACTCTCAGTAGCTTGCCGGGCTCTCCGAGAGGGGCGGAAGAATCGAACTTGGGTTGGCCATGTTGGCTGCGTGCAAGGCAAATGCCTTACCGCTGTGCTATCGCTCCATAGTACAGTGGGTAGGGCATTTGCCTTGCACATGGCTGACCTGGGTTCGATTCACAGCATTTCATATGGTCTGCCGAGCACTGCCAGGAGTAATTCCTGAGTGCATGAGCCAGGAGTAACCCCTGTCATACATAGCTTAGTGTGGCTCCCTTCCCCCCCGCCAAATAAGAACAAATGTGCCTTCAGGTTAATGGCTAATTACTGACTGTTCATCTTCTTTATTTCACTCTCTCCTATGTGTTTGTAGGATGCTCTGGCAAGTTGTGACGTGAACGGAAATGACTTAGACCCAATGCCTCGTTATGATGCAAGCAACGAGAACAAGTAAGGCCCAAGAGAGGGGTCGCTGATATGTGACTGGCCAGGGGATTTTTTTTCTTTTACTCTTTCTCTGCAAAGTATTTTCTTAGAAATCTTTGGTCACAAATAATCCACAATTTGCTTCCAAAAAAAAAAAAGTATTTTTTGAAGCTTCACGGGATCATCAGTCTAGCAAGAATGGTTTCAGAGAGAATCCTAGGATGGTGACTCAGCATTTTCACATCATCAGGGTGTTGATGGAAGATGTATATTACCCCTTATGCATTATTTGACCTTTGGCCTATTGATTCAGGGATAGAATGCCAAAAGTGAGAGGCAAAAGAAAGTAACCCCTAATCGAGTTACTGTATTCTGTTAGATGTTACAAATTTGATTGAAGAGTTTGCTGAAGATCTCTTCCAAAGACTTCTTTTTCTTTCCTCCATCTCTACCCTGTAGTGTTTTGCATTAACGTACCTGAAATACTTAAAATGTTTGCCACATACGGAACATATTATCATTTCTATCTCCACAGTCAAGAGTCATGGAAATACATTTAACCATGTTTGCATTTTCCAGTTAATATAGTCATTTTCATGAAAGCAAATGAAAATGCACATATACTTTATAACAGGATAGCCTAAAATTTTTGAGAAGATAAATGTTAAAAGGTTTGTCTCACTTACAGGGAATAGCCTGGATTCTTAAAAAAGTAGATTTTTCTAATCTCTAGATTATATTAACTTTTTTCTTTTTCCTTACCAGTCCTCCAGGATAATACTGTGACTAGATACTTTCATTTGAATTTTCATTTATATGTTTTAGTTTGGGATCACAGAAGTATCAGACTTATTAAGTGCCCTTTTCAATCTGTAATTTTCTTTAAAAAAATTCTCATCTAGTATTACTTAGTGTAGTTTGTCAATAAGTTTAGATAAAGCCCTTTTGACTTAGGTAACTGTGACTATACATAGCTTTATGTTTTTTTTTTCTTGCCATCTCTAAAAACAATGTCCAAAATGTTTCTGTTGGTAAATGCTTTCTAAAAATATTAAGTGCCAACTAAATATTACAGAACAGACTCAGTAATAGAAGTATTAATATACAAATTGATGGAGATTCATATTTCCAGAACATGCTAAACAAAAAGAGAAGTGGACTTGTTTTCTGCTGAATCTGATTACTGCTCTTTGGATCACTATGTTTGAAGTCAGAGTGAATTTCACAGAAAGGATTATGACTCGAGACATGTGAGCTAACACTTTTAATCTGATTTGCAAACTAGCATGAAACTTGGGGAAACTTAAACTTCAAAACTTCAAAAAGTCACCATCGATAAGTTATAATATGTAGTCCATTCTACTATAGTGTGACATGCAACCCTAATCATAACCACATTCTCCAGTCTGAAACCACAGAGCAGTAAGAAAACGAAGCCGAAGGTTAATACTAGAAACTTTTTCAGTGGCTCACACAGCATGACAGAAACCTATTAGAAGGAGCCCAGTTGTCTCCATGGTACATGGTTAAGAAATAGATAATAAAATAATATTCTTTTCATCTTAAAAATAAAGAAAAAAGACCTGAGATTTGCCTAGGAAAAGTGTGTGTGTGTGTGTGTGTTTGTGTGTGTGTGTGTGTATTTGAATTACATCTGTCTTACTCAAAGTTGCTACTCTGTGTGCAAGAGAAAAAAAGAATAAGAGAAAAACTGATGAAAGAAGAGGAAAATTAAGGAAGAGGATCACAGAATGACCTTGCTCAGATGTGGGAAATAAATATCGGAGTGAGAATTGGTCTTTAGCAGGAAGCTTGCAGGGTTGTCACAAGGACAGTGACGCAGAGAAACAGGCACTCTGGCTGAGGGCTTGGTGCTGAATTGTGTTCTGCACAATATTCTAAGATGTGGTGTCCAAAAAAAAATTAAAATGTAAGGAATGATTTTGGCTTGATTTGGGGTCACACCTGGCAGTGCTCAGGGCTTACTTTTGGCTCTGCCTCAGGGATCTCTCCTGAAGGTTTCCGGGACCACAGAGGGTACTAGGGATTGAACCTGGGTTGGATGTGTACAAAGCAAATGCCCTTCAATCTGTACTATTGTTCTGGACCCAGATAGATTTTTATCTAAAGAAAGAGGAGCACTAGAGAGAAAAGTGACAAAATAGGCTTAGAGGAAAGAGGGGGTAAATTAAGCAGGTTGGAAGGCCCCCCCAGGGTGGCCTTCAGAGGCATAGCAGTTTGCAAATGATTGGGAGCCATATGGAGAGTTGCCTGATACCAGGCAGGCAGATACAATATCACAAGTATGTGGAGTTGTTCTCCAAGGTTTGTAGCTGTGGGATTTGCTTATTCTTTCATGACTTAGTACTGCTTGATATACTTTCTATATTCACCTAAAATTTCTTTTTATTCTTCTTCTTTTTTTTTAATTGGTTGAGAGGTCATACTCAGCAATGCTCAGGGCTTACTCCTGGTTCTGCACTCAGGGATCAGTCCTGGTGGTGCTTGATGAACCGTAGGGGTTGCCAGGGATCAAACCCAAGTCAGTGCAAGCAAACACCCTACCGATTGCATGATAGTGGGTAATGGATAGATAGCTCTGTCCTGTCACGTACTGTTTCAGACACGAAATTGTTCATTGAAAGAATGCAGATTTCACTCAACGCTCAAATTATTCTCTACCATATCAATGGGAAGAAATGTATGTTTTTGAGCATGCTAACAGACTGTTGACTTGAATATATCCATTGGTGAATTGCATCCTATCAACACCTGTACAGCACTGTACAAGTGAAACAGGAAAGCTATAGGAAAGTCTCCACCAAGTCTACAGGAGCTACAGAAAACTCCTGCATCTCCTCACGAGGTGGTTGACAGATAAGAGGGGCTGCAGATGGAAGTGGAAAGCTGTCAGTCTCTGTCAGTTCTGTCGGAAACTCCATGCAGAGTTTTGACATGGAAACTCTCGGGATAGTGACTCCTCTCTAGGTTATGTCTGACCTGTGGCTAACATTGCTAAACAGAGATGTGTGAAGGCTGTTCTTCAGGTGTTGGATTGGATGGTTTTTTATAGCTTCCCTTTGAAAAGCTATCTTTTGTGAAGATTCCCTTTCAGAGTGGCAGCTGCCCATGATCTTTTGTCCAAGAATCACCACAGTCTAGCCCATTCCAGAAGATTTGATGTGAATTCAAAACCATGCCTCTGGTTTTGATGGGTTTTGATCAGCACTGTCTAGTTCACTGAGTGTGATGGGGAGGAAGAGGATATTGTTCCCAGGGTGTGCTTGGGTATATAGTCCTGACAGTGAAATTCAGTGTTTTCAGGGCAGCAACAGTAGCACTTTGACTTGGCTTGATGAAAGTTAGCAGTTACCTGGGACATCTCGTTTTCTATGATCTCCTCTAAAGAAGACTGCCTGGTCTTTTTTTGGCCAACCTAGTGCCTATATTAAGACATACAGATTAAAATATTTTCTTCACTTATCAGGCTTTAATTATAGATTACATTATAATTTAATTATAATAATTATAGATATTATTATAGATATTACTGATGGATTTGCCTTTAAGTGTGAAG
>JAOXYA010000019.1:37414637-37436116 GCA_028565675.1 Sorex palustris | reverse complement strand
GGCACGGGCCACCCCACAAATGGAATTCACTCTGGGTGCGGAACAAGTATATTGATTTCAGATACTCTCTCTCTACTTTTGGGCATTATGGTTTGCAATACAGAAACTGAGAGGTTATCTACTTTCAGCACACATCTCCCATCTCGATTGATTCCTCAAGCCATCATTTTCTTAGAGATCCCTTCTTTATTCCAGCTGTCTTCTCCCCTCTGCTCATGAGGCAGGCTTCCAGCTATGGAGCAATCTTCCTGTCCCGTGTATCTACTAGGATGGTCATTTTCACAATGTTAATTCTTCTATCTATGTATATAAATATTTTTCCATTTCCTATGGTCTTCCATCTCTTTAAGTTAGGGTTTTCACAGTATTGAAGTCTCACCTCTTGTTCAGTTGATTTCTGAACTTGTTTTTGGACCCTATTTTGGATGAGACAGACTCTTAGATCTCATTCTCCACTGATTCGTTATTTGTGTATAGAAATGTGACCCATATTTTTGTGTATTGACTTTATATCCAACTGCTTTAATATATTGGTTTATTTCTAGGAGCTTTTATGTGTATGTATTCTTTAGGGTAATCTATGTTTATTGTCATGTCATATGCAAGTAACAATAATTTGACTTATTCTTTCCAATTTGAATTACTTTACTTTCTTTTTCCTGTGTGATTGCTATTGCAAGGACTTCTAATATAATATTGAGTAAAAGTGGAGACGGTGAACATCCTTGCATTGTACCTGATCTCATCAGGAATGTTTGCAGTGTTTCACCATTAAGAATGATACTCTTCTGTGGACTAGTTAGGGATAGCAGTTACTATCTTGAGAAAGATTTTCTTCCGCCTCCATTTTTAATTGAAGGGGTTTTTTTTTATAACTAATGGATATGGAATATTATCAAAATCTTTCCCTGCATAAGATTTTTATCTTTCCTCTTACTGATATGAAGTATTATGTTACTTTATTTACATATGTTGAGTCATCCATGAATCCCTGGTATGAATCGCACTTGCTCATGGTGTATGATTTCTGATATGTACTGTTGAATTTGGTTTGCTTAGATTTTGTTGAGCGTTTTAGTGTCAATGTTCATCAAGAAAATTGGTCCATTTTTTTTGCAGTGTCTATATCTGCTTTGGATATTAGTAATGTTAGCATCATAGAAAGTCTTAGGGAGGACTCCTATTTTGTCAGAATTTCGGATGCGCTTAAGGAATGTTTGTTAGAACTCACCAATAAAGCAATTGCTTAATTGCTGTTTTGATTTCCTTGTGATTGGTCAATTCAGGCTTTCTACTTCTTCCTTATTTCATTTTGGAAGCTTACTTGATTTTAAGATTATGTATTTTTTCTTCTAGATTCTCCAGCTTAACAGTATAAATTTGTTCATAGTAACCTCTTTTAATATATTACATTTCTAAGGGGTCTGTTGTAATCTCTCCCCTTTCATATTTGATCACTTTTATTTGGATATTTCCACTGTTTTTGCCCCTTAATGAATCTACTTAATGATTTGTCTATCTTGCCTATTCTTTCAAACATCCAGCTCCTGGTTTCAGTGATGCTTTGTATCTTGGTTTCTATGTATTTATTATTATTTATTTTTGCTTTAGTTTTTATTATTACCTTCCTTCTATTTTTTAGTTCATTTGTTGTTCCTTCTTTAGATTTTTGAGATGTGTGTTTAGATTGTTGTTTTGGAGTTTTTTTCTTCTTTCTTAATGTAAGCCTTCATTGCTATAGGTTTCCCCGTTAGTACAGATTTTGCAATATCCCAGAGATTCTGTTAGCTTGTACCTTCATTCTCATTAGTTTCAGGAAATCTTTTTATTCTTTCTTGATTTCCTCTTGGTCCAGCTGTTACTTAACTATGATTTATTCAGCTTCCAAGTGTTGGAAGTTTTCTCTGTCTTCTTTTTGTGGTTAATTTCTACTTAGATGGCATTGTGGTTTGACATAGCACTTTGTATAATTTCTGTGCTTGTAAATTTATGTGTGTTTGAACTTTACCATAGAACATGTACTCTTATTTGGGGGTGGGGGGGTGGAGCGCCCTGCATCTGTCCATTCTAGTTCTTCTAGCTCCTCATTTAGAGCTCTTGTATCTTTACTGATTGTCTGGGCAATTTGTCTAGTGGCCAAAGTGCAGTATTGAGGTCTCTCACTATTACTGTGTTTCTTCAGTGTGTATTGTTAAGTGTGTGAGCAGGATATTTGTGAACTTTGCTGACCTTTCATTTGGTACATAAATGTTGATGAGTTATTACTTCTTAGTCTATTGTTCCCTTATCCAATTAATAGTTCCCATCTCTGTCTCTAGTTATTTTCTTTAGGTTGAATGCTATCTGGTCTAAGTTTGACTGTCCCAGATTTTTTTCTGTCTACTATTAACTTGAGTGATTGTTTTCTATCCTTCCATTCTGAGCTCGTATTTATCCTGTGAGTTTATACATATTTTCTGTAAGCAACATATAGATGGATTTTTTTTCCTTATTCATCCAGATTCTCTATGCTTTTGGTAGTAGACTTAGGTCCATTGACATTTAGAAAGATTTATAAAAAAAGGCTGTGTGGCCATTTTGTGTCTGTTTGGGGGGGGGGAGTTATTTTTGCAAATGGCCATTTGCTTTTTATAGGTGGCCTTTCAGTAATTCTTGCAGGATTGGTTTAGTTGTTGCAAGCATTGTCAGCTCTTTGAAACTCTTATTTTTTGTAGCCTCCTTTACAGTCCTTCACATGTGGTGTCTATTCCTTGCAGAGGGGAGACACAGCCTTCCAAGGAAGGACATAAATAATCTTCATCCTGACTGACGATGCGATCTCAGCATAACTACATAAGCTCACTATAGTTCCTGTTCCCAATATGTTTAACGGAGATTCATAATAGTACCCACCTCATGTGGATAAAAATTTGAAGCAAGATTATATGACTCTGGTTATTATGTCTAGTAATAGTCCAACACTTAGTGGCTCTTGGGTTCAAATTTAGGGACTTTCACCTACTAGTTATATTTTAAGGAGCATCATTAAACTTTTGTACCTCAATTCTTCTTTTATAAAATGAGGACCAGAAAATGTTTCAATCTCATAGCATTGTTAGAAGAATTCAGCCAGATTTGTGTAGGACATTTAAAATTTTGCTCCATACATGGGAGCTACCTAGTAAGTTTTGGCTCTTATTACGCTCATTATCATGCTTTTGTTACTTCTGTGAACATATGGTATGATGGGATTTATTATAGTGTCATCTTAGTACAAATAACATCTTCAATCTAGCCTATTAGCAAAGCAGTATCACACACCTTCTGCAAATACTTCATGTAGCACTGTTGATTTTGACCTACCCTTTGACAAGAGTCTGTGGTCCTTGTCTTCCATCATTTAACTTTTTCTGTTTATGGACAGGGGCGGAGAGGCCTTGGTTCTGTTTTTGTCTGGGCATCTGGAAATGGCGGAAGGAGCAAAGACCACTGCTCTTGTGATGGCTACACCAACAGCATCTATACCATCTCCATCAGCAGCACAGCCGAAAGTGGGAAGAAACCCTGGTATCTAGAAGAGTGTTCGTCTACACTGGCCACAACTTACAGCAGTGGAGAGTCCTATGATAAGAAAATAGTAAGTGATATCTGCACATCTGTCATTATTTCCAATCTTTAAAATACAAAGGGAGACCAGGAATTTGTATGTATAAGTAATATCCAGAAAGAGTAAATCATATTGGCTAATTATTCAATGCAAATATTTATAAATTTCAGCGTCCAGTTACCAATTCATTGAATGTCCATACTGTTAAATTCCAGCAGTTAGTTTGCTCTTCGACATTATTAATGTTTAGTTTTGTTGACCACAAATTAATGGCTTGTTTGTAAGTTCACTCTGTGAATTTATGCGAAAAGACTAGAATTGATCTCTGACTCTCCTCACAGTGCCCTGTCTGCCTTTGAAACTTAGCTTCAGTGTTTTAACTCACAAATCCAGGAAACTCAATGTAAAAGAAGAAAACTAGGTAAAGAAAAGCTCATCTCCATATTATCTGCACTTACTGAAAGTAAACTGAACGTATGCTTTTCTAAGACTGTAGCACAGAGTTTTCCTGAAGAAGCCTCACAGAAGTCCTGTGACATCTGCATCTTAATGTGCCCCAGGCTTTCTGCAAATAAAAAAATGATGAACAGGAGCCAGAGAGACGGTACAGCAGGTTTCGTGCTTGCCTTGCATACGGCTCGCCCAAGTTAGATCCTTGGCATCCCCTATGAACCACAAAGCCCTCCAGGAGTGACCCCTGAGCACAGAGCTCTGAGTACCACCAGGAGTGTCCCCAAAATCAAACTAAATTACATTTTTTAAATGAAAACAGAGTTGTGCACAGTGCTTTGACCTATCGGTCTCAGGAAATGTCTGACTTTAGGGGTACCCAGCTCTGGAGTGCTGATCCTAAAAGCATTCAAATACCTTAGCACATTGCTTTGGATCTCATCATGTTTTTATATGTCGTCCAAGAACTGAGCTTTCTAAAATGGAATTGAGTGCTTTGCCAGATATTTTTTAGATATAGCTCAGACTCTGCTTTCAGGTTTTGTTGATTCACATAGGCTTAGATCATCCTGCTGGTATGGTCTCTGATTTTCTCGAAGAGGTGGGACCACAAAGCCAAAACACCACTTCCTTTCTCCACGTCCACCTGGCTCCTCTTGATTCCTAGTTATGAGTGATTTTCAGGTTTGATTTCTAGCTACTTTTCTTAGTTTGTTTACTTGGTTTGCATTTCCTTAGTTTGTTTGCATTTTGCAGATGATCCTTGCTTAGCCACTGAGCAGTCTCGTCTCTGTAGCAGCTGCCAGTCCATACTCGTGTTCCATCTGCTCCTTCTTTCCCTAATTCCTCCACATTAACTGACATCATGTGTACACATGAGACCTCGTTTAACCGTGTCTATCATTTGTGCGTAAACAAAACTCAGCAAGCCAAAGTGAAGTAGACGTGGAACCATTTGCTGATGCGAGACAGGTTTTAAGAGCAGAGATCCGGGCATCAGCTGTACTTTTTCCTCATTGCTGCTTCTGAGCAAAATTTTCTGACTCACTTTATCTATCTGACTTATGTTCATTTCCACTTTCTGTCTCACCCCTCTCTCTTCATTTCATAGCCACATGCGTAGCTGTTTCCAGTTATAATCTCTAGTAGCAGACAGACTGTTCGGGGCTAAGGAAGGCCCTTCTTGGATTTACTCCGTGACAAGGAGACCAGAGCATCAGCCTTGCTAGTCTTGGTGCAGATAAGATGCTCCTGAGCTGGGAGCTGTGGAGGACTGACTGGCACATGAGCCACTCAGCACAGAGTTGGCACAGTCGCTTCCTCCGTCAGCCTTCCCGTCAGCATTCAGGGAGAAAAGGCTGCTCAGTTTTCCAGCTCTTATAAACAGAGACACTTCTTATACCTCCGTCTTCCCACTCTGTAAATGATTATATGATCTTTTCCACCCACCCGAGCAAGAGAGGCACTTTGACCATGAAATGTTAAGAGTTTGACCAGCATTAAATTTGGCAGCAACATCAGCCTTTATGGTCCATCTGACCCCTACTCCCTCCCCATGTCAGAATAACAAACAGTCCTGAATGGCTTCTGGGGCCAAGTGCCTCTGCTCCTCAGAGAGTCCCACATCCTGTGGGTGACAGCTGGGACTAAGTACCAGAATGACAGTTGTCTCCCTTTGAACCAGAGTTCTCTTCCTGAGGGTGTTTTCTCTTGTCAGGTGCAGCTTCTCCAACAGCGAGTAGTCTTCATTCCTCTTTCGTAGAGCACCTTTGTGCTGTGAATGAGGCTGGAGGCTGACCAGATTGTGGACCGAGAGAAACAAAAGAGTTCTTTGCTTCTGAGGAAATGTTTCTGTGAAATAAAATTTATTTGTTCTTCACAGAATGCCTTTTTTGTGAGATTCAGACAGGAAAACCCTGCTGTGGATTTCAGAACAGCCAGGTCTCTGTCACTTGGTTGCTTGCTGTGACTTAATCCAGGTGTGGCCCTTGGGTTTCCATTCATGCCTTAGTAGATCAGGATCAGTGATAGCTGTGTCACTCGTTATAGCAAATGAAACCTACAAAATGGCAACAGTCCCACTGTAGAAGCACTACAAGAAGCTAAATAGAAATTGGGTGCAATGTCATCATTGTTATAAAGCAGAATTATAAAATCATCTTTATTTATTTTGTATGCATCTTGTTCCCTGTTGGAGATGTAATATGTAGCTACCCGAACATGTCTAGGTCTAATGTTTTTAACCCTGCTAATTCCCGACTTAACCTTGCACCCTTCACACCAAATGCATCGTATCTTCTAGACCTGTATTTTATTTTTTGGCTTTGTGGGTCACAGCCGGTGATGTTCAGGGGTTACTCTTGGCTCTGCACTTAGGAATTACTCCTGGCAGTGCTTGGGGGACTGTATGGGATACCAGGGATCGAACCAGTTTGGAAGGTAAATACCCTATCTGCTGTACTACTGCTCTAGCCAAAAGACTAGTATTTCTTATCCTTTGTCTGACCCTTAACCCATTTCCACCTGGTTTCATCCCTGTACCACCCCCTACCTTCGTCCTATTGGTTGGTCCCCTACTCTCACCTCATGACCCATTCATGGGAGTTGCACCTATAGCCCTCTGGGAGTATTGTGGGGTCCACATATGGCTCTGTGCCCCTCCCCAGTTGAGAAATGCTGCTCTAAGCCTTAGGCGGAACAAAAGCCTGCCCCCTGCTTTACAGATGAGAGAAATGAAGCTGCAAAAGAGAGATTCCTGTGGTGAGCTGTAGAGGCTGGATCCCGTCAACATCAGATGGGCCCCCAAGTCCATCTTGAAGTCTTTGCATTCAAGCTTCAGACACGATACAGATATTTTCAGATGTGATTTAGGTATTTTTGAGGACACCATGTAGAACCTGAAAAATGGTGTTTTCTTGCCCATTTTGGCTTCTTTTCCCAGTGGCTTAAAAATGGGGACTAGAATAATAGTACAGAAGGTAAGGTGCTTACCTTGCACATGGCCTACTTGGGTTTAATCCCACACATACCATATAGTTCGTCAAGTACCACCAGGAGTAATTCCTGAGTGCAGAGCCAGGTGTGACCCCTGAACCTTGCCGGGTATGATTCCCTCCTGGAAAAATAAATAAATAAATAAATAAAACTTCTAAAAAAATGTAAAAATCTATAATCCCATTAGTTTTCTGTAAATGTCTCATTTGTTTTTACGGTTTGCCATTAGACCAAAGGGTCTAGTGGTTATGTTCTACCATAACCACCTCAGACAGTTAATCCTGTTGCAGAAGCGAATGGGTTCTGCCGTCTGAGTAGCTAGTGTCTGTGGCCCAGCATAAGGACCTGCCTTCCCTGGGGCGGGGGGGGGGGGCACCCTGTGTGTGATGGTCAGGCCAGGGCCTATCTTTGTGAGTGGTCCCCAAGGTAGGAATATTTCTGTGAATTGCACATTAGGACTCTTCCCACACATTGTGTCGGAGCAAGTTTCCCTTCTCCTCCTCGCCTTCCCTTCCCCCTTCTGCCCGGTGTGATCCTCTCACCTCTTCCCTGGTCCACAGTGTCCTTCCAGGGATAACTGGGATACTAGCCAGTTGACCCTTCACGTCCCACACTGGATACAAACTACTTGAAGTTTCTTCCTGGAGCCTGAACTTAATACATCTTGAATATTCTTGTCTAAATGACTCCAAGACATCAGGAAGGATGGAAACTTCACATTGTTTGTAGAGGAGAAGGGTGGGAGTTGTTTGGGGGTTGGTATCTGCTCCTTTAAAGAGAAATTTCTACTGGTAGGTTGGGGAAAGGCACGGGTTATTGACTGTTTTGAATATAAAAAATTGCCTGCAGCAACAAGATGATGTTGTATGTTTAACCTCTCTTATTGTTAAAGATTCTATCTATAAACCTTCGTTATCACCGAAACAGTCTCCCAAGTTCTATTTCAGAGCTAAACCGTACCTCTCTTCTGCCTGACTCCCCTCATTAAGTTATTTCTCTCTGGTGGTGGGATGAGTTCAGCCTTTGTTTTATTTTTCCTGTAGTAATTTGTCTCAATGGAATATAGGCCCCCAGCTTCCTCCTCCTGGTATAGTCCTATGAGTTATAATTTGGAGACTCTGCTCTGCTGCTCTCCTGATAGCATTTTATTTATTTGTGTTCAAAACAGGTTCGCTGTTTGGCCCAGCTCATGTCACTCCTGAGCTAGCAATTCCTTACCCAGGGACTCTCATTCCTCTGATGTTCCTGAGTAGCTCCATGGCTTCTATTCAGGAACTTTCAGCTCGCTCTCCCCCCCCCCCACTGGCCCTTTGATGGTCCATGGGAATTCCCTCTGCAGTGGGGTTGCCCTCACTCAGCTCTCTTCATCATTGTTTTTCACCAGTAAGAGGAGAGCAAATCCAGATGTGTTTGGTTGCTTGGGATGTTTGATACCGATTCTCCTGACAGTATTTCAAAGTTTAAAGGAGAGTTGGTTTCTGGAAGGTTGTGATTTGGATTTCAGCCTGACATGAGACTCAGACCGTCTTTCTAGCATGGACTGGGCTGGACTCAAGGCCAGCTCTGCCGTCCCTCTCAGTGGAGGCCTGGGACTACTCACACACCAGTGAGCGCCCTCAGCTAACTCAGCCTGTTCTTTTGCTGCATTTTAGGGTGGGATACTTTATCATGTACCAGCTCTTCCATAACTGCATGTTCTTGGATAGGTTAGAATATCAAAGCATCCCCAGCCTCAGTTAACCAATAGAACAATTTCTTTGCTCAGTTTCTGTGGGTTTCAGTATAACTTGTGTGAGTCCCCCCGCCCTTCCCACACACACACACATACACACAAGCTCCTCTTTGCTTCAGCCTTGCAACTTACAGGTGGTGGTGTTTTGGGAACTATGCAGCTGGTGTCAGCAATGGAAATGATGAGACTAGAAATAGCTCTACTCTAGCTCCTAAGTTGAACGTAGACATAGACACACTTAATTTTTGCTGGCTGCTTGTAAGTATAGGTGTGGTGGTTTTGAAAGCAGATAAAGAAATGATCCTGAAGTACTTCTTACGAAGTGAGAACGCTTATAAAGTGTTGAACATATGAGTAAAATAGAGCTTAATGTTAGCAATTCATCTTAGCAAATAAATACTCTGACTCTTTTCCTTACCTAGCACTGAGCTGATTAGGGAGAGGCAAAAAAAAAAATCATAGACGATGGGATGGGATTCTTCTTCAGTGAAAGCAACTTCACATTTGTAAGCCAGACCTGACATATGTACTTCACATGTATAGAGCCTCCTAGCAACATGGAGATGGGGTTTTGTGTGGATTTTTCAGTTGTGACGAAATTTTGTGCCGGTCTTTGTGAAGACAGGAAGTCTTCATTGGCCTTTGCTTTCGTTTTATTTTGTGAAGCCTAATAAATGAGCTTCATCTATTTTCACTGAAACAAATTTAAGAATCTGTTTCTGCCGTTCACTGCCATGGCTATGTCTGAAACAGCTTTCTTGGCACATTTCTAATCCAAATCCAGATCGACACCAGAAACAAATTCAACCCAACAGACAGTAGAGTCAGTCCATGTTTCAAAAATAACTCTTCAGTTTTTTTTTTATCAGACATGAGACAATGTGGCACCTTCAGAATAAAACTGATGATGGGATAATAGGGGCAGAAAGGGTTGCACTACAGGCTCATCACTTATGGCCAAAGTCAACCTGAGTTGAACTTCCATGGATAAATTCAGCAACAAGCTAAGGGAACAGATCCAATCACCTTTAGGAACAAGATGTGAAATGTTGAGTAATAAAAGTTAAGGATGGGGAAAAGTGATGGTTCTTCCCATCACCTTTACTCGGTCAAACCTGAATGATGCCCAACCCTTTGCACCAAATAAAAATGACTTCCCTAATTCTGTGGAGGCCAAGAAGCCATCTGCTACTCATCCTAAAACAGGCTGAAAATTTAATCTGCTGATCAGGACAACTTTGATCTGACTTGGAGCGTAGTGTCATCTCCTGTTTTTCTCACTCTAATAGACAGAAATGATATTTTCTTGAGCAATCTGAAAAGGTTCCGTGGAGAAAAATAATTCTGTTTCTGATTTGGATAGGGGAGTGAGGAATTTGGAGAGGCTCAAGATCCACCACCAGGATTGAAACCAAATTCGAGACATTCACTCTCGCCACGAGAACCTGACATATTAAAGTACTTCAGTGTTTTCATTTTTCACATCGAGTTGCCGGCCTTCCTGGCCCGTGTTGTGGGTGGACTGTTGACTGCCACTTTTCCTTGAAATTACACTGTCAGATCTTGTTTGCATGCATTGTGATTAATGGGGTTACCCCATGTGGCTTCAGTTTGGGAAACATCATTTTTCATCAAGATTGCAGGCTCTTTGGTGGTCTTGTCCTTTTTTTTTTTCCTTTCTATAGACAGCCATAAAAATTCTGATTCCCTGGCTTCTCTTAATGATGAAAACTCTGCTTTAGATCTCTTGGGTAATTTACACCTAAATATCTCTACCACTGACAGTAACTTTTTGAAGTAACCCAGCTGGAATTTCCACTTAAGGCAGGAGGAGAAGGGAGTGAGGATGTTTTTGTTACTTTTCTCTCTGTTCCTTTTAACCTCCCCCCCCCATCACCTTCCAGCTGTACCCCCTCTCTAGACCTACTCACTGCTCAAGTTTCATTTCATGAAAGTGGTTGAAATAATAATAAAAGCACCATGCTGATTTGGAATTCCACAGACTTGCCTGCATTAATGGTATTTAACGCTTTATTGATGTTTATATGGAAAACCACTGAGTAACTTTTTATTGAAGTATCAATTATATACGTCTATACCTGGTAACTACATATGGATGGGGCGTATTCCTAGTATTCCTGTTGCAAATGCGACATCATAAATTTTTCTATTGTTCGCATTTGAGGTTGGCTGGAGGTGGTTATTTATTAGGCTCAGAAATTCTGTCGACACTTGGAGTGTTTATCCTGGATTTGTTTCTGTGCATTGAAAGTGTCTGGTGCAGCTGAAGAATCGGCAAAATGAGCCAAGTGGGAAAACATGATGAAACATCGTGAAGCCAGCACAAGTCATTGAAAAAATAAAAGCTGGCAAAGGGAAGTTACCAGGAGGGTGAGGTAAAACAGGAAGAATGTAGGCAAGGCCATCTCTCAACAACAGCCTGTCTGGAGAGCTGGACCCATGCTGCTCCTCAGCGCTGGTGCATTTGACTCAGGGTCTGGACCTTTGGCAAATGAGGCTACACATTCACCTCTAGTTTGAAAAGAAACAGAGATGTCTTCTCAGTGTTTCAGCATTCTCATTTTGGGGTATGTACCAAAAAGAATTCCAGATAGCATTTCAGAGAGTTATTCATATCAGTTCTGTTTCATCATTATTCACAGGAGCAAAGAGGTGAAAACAGCCACAGTGTCTATTGGTGTGGCTGAACAATCAAGAACATGTGATAGGTACATACAGTGGAATACTATGCAACCTTAAAAGAAAGGAGATCTGGCCAGACGCTGTAACATGGAGGAACTGGACACATCATTCTAAGTAAAATCAGCTAGTCAGATAAACCCTACATGATGTATCTCTTGTGGTCAAACCAGTAGATGCTGAAAGTAGAATGGAGGTTCCCAGGTTCCTGGGAATTTTTTAATGGATAGATTTTTTTCAGTCTCAAGATAATAAAGTTCTGGACACAGATTGGTCAGAAGTGGATATATGGTTGCAATACCATGCAATTAAATGTTGTTCTGGGGGCGAATTAGCATTACATGTTTTGATCCTCATTTAAAAAGAAATACTCTTTTTGAGTTAACAATTGAAAAATCCAGAAAGTTTCTTTCTTGTTGATTTTATTTAATTTTGCTTGGGGGGTCCATACTTCGTGGTACCCAGGTGCTATTTCTTGTTCTGTGCGTGTGGGTTGCTCTTAGCCGTGCTTTGGGGAGCATGAGGAGCAGAGGATTGAACCCAGGTCTCCAGCTTGTGTTTAGCTTATTGAGAACTTTCTCCAGATCCTGGAAAGTTTCTCAGTGGAGAAGCACATTGCCTGTTTAACAAACACACAATCAGAACTTCTGCACCATATTCAGGAAAACAGCCCATTGCTTGTCATCTCCTACAACCAGATCTTTGTAGTTCTGTGCATTTTGATTCATTCTCAGTACCTGTCTATTGTGGATAAGCAGGTAACACTAACACTAGAGTTGCCGAAAGGAGGAGGAAAGACCATGAAAATAGATGACCTAGTGTGAAACAAGTCAACAAGAATGACAGTCCAGAGCCATACACAATAGCCAAAGAGTTCTCTCAGACATCCTCCTGTGATTCTGCAGTGGAGAGCCCTCTCAGACATCCTTCTGTGATTTTTGCAGTGGAGGGGATACTCAAACTTGCTGTACAGACACTTGGCCAGGCTTGAGGAATTGGCATGATCCTGAGAATTCATCCTGGGGCTCCTGCATGCAAAGCCTGTGCCCCAACCCATTGAACTTGCACCTTGGACCCATAAAATTTTCTGTCTCTTTCATTTTTCCTTGCTAAGGAGTTCAACCAAGGGAATAGGACTCATTTCTAAAGAGTTGTGTTCCAAGTTCTTCCCAAATCAACTCCTCTTCACACACCCTCAAAGATGTACTTCAAAGCTTAGTTTCTAGCTTTCTGCACCTCTTCATTCTTTTCTGCTGACCTTCATTGTCTTCTCTATAAAATGTAGGTGATATTCTTTTTTTTCTTTTGCTTTTTGGGTCACACCCAGCGATGCACAGGGGTTACTTCTGGCTCTTGCACTCAAAATCACTCCTGGTGGTGCTTAGGGGAACATATGGGATGCTGGGATTCAAACCCAGGTCAGCTGCATGCAAGACAAACGCCCTACCCACTGTGCTATCGCTTCAGCCCATAAAATGTGGATGATATTCTTATGATCGAAGAAACCTTGACCAGTCTTGCAGAAACAGCAGTGCGAACCTATGAGCAGGCAACAGTAGTGATTTTGCTGCTGGAGACAAAGTTGATGCTTGTACAGAAGAGTAGAGATATTTCAGTGGTTTGGGAACCGGGGGTGTAGTTCAGTGGTAAAGCACATGCCTTGCATTTGTGAGGTCTTGGATTGATCCCCAGTTCCATAGAAAGAAAATGTATTTTTACATGTGTAAATATGAATGCAATTGCTTGCAAAACTTTTGCTCAGAATGTTTAATTTCTCCTCATAAAGAGAATCAGGATCTAATTTCACCCCACCCCCCACCACGCTTGGTGACATGCCCATGGAACAAAGGTTGAGAAATTCTGCCCTTGCTGAAGGAAACGCTATTCAGCTACAGATGATGTAAACTGAATTTAAGCCAAAAGGGGGAGGGAAAAAAAAGATTAATTTTCACGTTTGGCTTTGTAGGAAATGGAGAAAGGCTAATCTCCTAGAATAGACGTTCGTGCTCTTGGCGCAATATTTTCTTATCCAACCCTCTGGGTTGAGCCTGGTTGTCAGTGTTTGCCTTCTGTCTCTGAGGAAGACTGGTCTTTGCTTGCAGCATGTCTGTGAGTTCTGCAGGCGAGTGCAGGGGCGTGTCTTCTTCCTGCGGCCAAGCCCAGTTTTTGCTGAAGCCTGGCAGCTCGCCTGAGATGGCAGGTCAGGGACTGACCAAGCTTCAGCCTCTCATCATCGGGCTCTGTGATTTTGGCTATAGATTCCACACGCTTGATTCTTGAAAAATATTGGGATGGAAAAAGAACTTCCCTTTGAACTTGAGCTTGGACTTATGGGAGGTAGCAAGGTAGTAGGTGGAACAGTGACACACCCTCATGGTTTTTTTTGGGGGGGAAAGGAGGGTTGTTTGGCTTTTTCTTCGCTTTTTTAATTTTATTTATTTATTGAATCACCATGAAATACACAGTTACAAAAGTTATTCATGATTGGGTTTCAGTCATACAATGTTCCAGCACCCATCCCTTCACCAGTGTATATTTCCAGCCACCAATGTCCCCAGTTTCCCTACCACCACACCCCATCACACCAGCCTTTGTCTATGGCAGGCACTTATCTCTCTCTCTGTCTCTCTCTCTCTATCTCTCCCACCTCTCTCTCTCCCCACTTCTCTCTCTCCTCTCTCTCTTTTTCCCCTTCTCCCACCTCCCTCTCCCCTCCCTCCTTCCCTCCCTCCCCCCCTCTTTCTCTCCCTCACTTTTCTTTTGTCATTACAGCTTGCAGTACAAGGGCAATAGAAACAAGAGCAAAGGGAGTTGCCCGTGGTTGGAAGTTTGCCTCGAGTGGTGGAGGGAGAAAGCAGTTACAATAGAGAAGGGACCACTGTGACAATGGCAGTTGGGAATGAACAGCTTCATGTTTCAGGCCAAAGTGTCCCGCTCACCCTGTTTGAGCAGAGGTGGCATCCGGTCTCCAGGCTCTTCCCTTCCCACCGTTGGTGGATGCAGGTCACCCTCCGCATGGGACAGTGTCCCTGGCACGAAGGGTGGTAGAATCTTCAGTGGTTTCATACTACACCATTCCCCTTCGAGGAGTATATTCCTTTCTACTTGCCTGTGATGCCAGTCGACTTCAAAGACCTCCTTTCTCTATTTCTGTCTTCTAGATCACCACAGACCTGCGGCAGCGATGCACGGACAATCACACGGGCACGTCCGCCTCCGCACCCATGGCTGCGGGCATCATCGCACTGGCCCTGGAAGCCAAGTAAGCCTTTCTCTCTCTCTCTCTCCTTCACTGGGGACAGTCCCTCATCTCAGGGTCTCTGTCCCACCCCGGCCATCTCATTGGTCCCCAGCACCAAAGCCTAGAATGTGAGCTGCCCACCTTGAGCATGCCAACAGCATAGTTAGGGCTTAGCATTCTCCCACTCTGTTCAGGAAAGAGGCAACATTTAAAAAAAAATGGGGAGGTTTCCATATTTTTTTTATAAAAAAGATCGAAGTGTATAATTACTTTATTATGGAGTTACAGTGTTAAGTCTGCCAGTTGGCTCTGCCGCACTTGCCTTGCTGAGGTTTTTATTCTAGTCTGGGAATGTTTCCGGGAGTCTCAGAGCAGTGAGGTCTGCCCGCCTCTAGGCGCTTTCCCTGCAGAATGCAGCTCCTTGGCAACGGCACCGGTTCAGACTCACTCAGGGGCCCAGACGGTGTCAAGCACTCAAGATAGAAGTCCAGAAACAAGAACAGTCCATTCGTCGTCTCTCTGTTTGGTGGAGTCCAGTTCTATATCTGAAAGATCTCTGGGAGAGCCAGGGCCCCTTAGTTTCTTATTCACCATCTGGAGGGTTCCCCCCTACTTCTAAAGAGCAGTAGGATAGCCCAAGAGAAACTTATAGGAAACCTTTCTTATTCTCAATTTTATCATCTAAAATGCCCGACACGCTGAAGTGTCTTTTTTACTAAATCAGCACCCTAATTTAGTTGCTAACAAGCCTTATCCTGACATGAGGCCCTTTATTGTGGAAATCCATCTATCTCAGGGCAGGAATATTATATATAACCAAGTATACTTGATTATAAGATGCAGGACTTTTTAGAGCATGTGCATTGTGGATATCATAGCTGAAAAAAGTTTTTGATTTTCAAGCACATGTGGTCCAAGGACTTCAGGAGAGGGTTTACAGATGCCTGTCCTGAGGCCCTACCTACAGGGAAGCTGAAGCGATGATGTGTTTGACCAGAAATTGCCTTGTGCCCCTGTCCCAGGAATGCTGGAACAGTCATTACCTGGCCCCTCATTGTGGATGATGTCGAATGGTAGTAGATGGTAGGAAAGGGATTTGTGAATTGAAAGCCTGAAGTATTTCAGTCGGATGAGAGCTTCATCACCCTCACCTAACTGGTCTCCTCTCCGATAGAGCCTGTTTAAGGCAGAAGGGTCTTACATGTACAATGGGCACCTTAAATTTCCAAGAGTTTTACTCAGACTGAGACAAGAAGCAGAGCAAACGCTCTGAATATGGTGCTGTCTTTATCTATTTGGGCTGCCGATAAAAGAAAACTAATCCAGTAAATGGAGTCACTTATGAGCCACAGATTTTTCTCCCCTGGAAGGGGAAGCTGTGAATAAAATACAAGATGAAGGCGTGGAAAGATTTGGGTTCTGGAGGCTGGAACAATAGTACAGTGGGCAAGGTGTTTGCCTTGCACGCGGCCGACCCGGGTTCAATCCCCAGCATCCTATATGGTCCCCTAGGCACCGCCAAAAGAAATTCCTGAATAAAGAGCCAGGAGTAAATCCAGTGTATCACCCAAAAAGCAAAAAAAAATAAAATAGAAAAAGGATTTGGGGTCTGGTGATGACTCACCTCATAAACAGCTTCAAGCAGTAAGAAGAGCAGTCAAGCCGACTGAAGGTACTTCCTTCAGTCTCTTAGAAGCCATACACCCATTTCAGAATCCTCCACCTTCAGAACCTCACCACCACCCAGAGGCCTCATCTGCTGATGTCTAAACACTGAATGTCCGTTTTCAAGCTATGGGTTTGAGGGTCTCAAACATTCAGAACATAGCAGTGACTCTCACCTAAGTGTTAACATTAGGAGTTAATTAAGCTCCCATGAATGTTTGAATATCTTTTTGATAAAGGTTAAATATGAGAGCATTTCAATCATATTTCCTCTTGAAGTATTAAGAGGTTGAATTTTAGCAAGGAACTGGCACATATCCTGTGCAATTCTCACTCATTTTTTTCAGTAGATTGTTCTGATTGTTCTAACAGAAGAAGTCTCAATTAAGTGTGTTTCTAATTTGGTGGCAATAAATTGGACTTCTGAAAACATATTGTCTTCATTCTGCATTCTGGGTACTTTGAAATATTTTCCTATCCACAAAATAGTGAAGGAAGAAAATCAGGAATTCTCTCTCCAGCTCCGCATTTCTCCCCAGAAGGATATAATCTCAGACTTGGCAACCAAATTCTGTAACTGGCAGCAAAGAATCATGATATTTATATTGAGTTACTACTAGAGATTTTACTATGATGCCAATAGTTTCAACCATAATTCCTTTGATTTCTGTAGCACTGTCCTCCTGTTGTTCATCGAGTTGCTCGAGCGGGCCCAGTAACATCTCTTTTGTGAGACTTGTTACTGTGTTTGGCATATCGAATACATCACGGGTGGCTTGCCAGGCTTTGCCGTGCGGGCGAGATACTCTTGGTAGCTTGCTGGGCTCTCTGAGAGGGGTGGAAGAATCGAACCTGGTTAGGCCAGGTCGGTCATGTGCAAGGCAAACGCCCTACCTGCTGTGCTCCAGCCCTATCCCCCAGTTTTTCTCTTATACCTCCAGGTGAGTGGAGGCTGGGTGTGACGTGATGGTGGGTGTGAGTAATAGGGTAAAAAGCCCAGAGAGGGATGAGAGTATGGGGGTGTGGAGGCAAGGGAAGAGGTCTGCAAGGGCTTGGGCAGTATGCTGAGTGGACCCTCTACAGGGAGAGGAGAGAAGCAGAGAGTGGGGCCCTGAGTGAGTAGGGCCTTTGGCCCACAAGGGGCGCTAGGGAGAAGGGGCCCTTGCTCAGAGCAACTCCAGAAATGCTGACTGGGTGCCCTGAGGCTTTTTCTCACTGCACTTCAGCTCTTGGAAGGCACTGAGAAGTCCTATTTTTAAGCCTGTTTCTTACTTTCTTATCTTTTATGTTTGAGCTCAGATGTCAGTTCTTCCGGCAAGTCTGTTCTGTTCGGCATATCCCCCAGGATATATTCCCAGAAGTGGTATTGCTGGATCAAATGGGAGCTCAATTTCTTGTTTTTTGAGGAATGTCGATATTGTTTTCTAACAATCAGGCTTTCTTATGTGAATATTAGGCCTAAGCTGGACCATGCTCAGCTGCAGTAGTTTTAGGAAGCAAATGCTATGTAGGAGGTCTGAGTGGGAGAATGTTGTGATGTCTGTATGAAGAGAGGAGAGCTCATCTGTCAGAGGAAGTTTGGGAAAAAGCAGGCCACTAACAACATTCACTTCCTTAACAAAGTTGTGAAATATCCTTCCTCTAAGATGCCTAACCCTTATTCCATAATAGTTTAAGGACTCTACAGAGATATAACAGAATTATTCACAAAGATATAATTTTTGTACTTTTTTGGTCAGTCTTTGACTTTTTTAACTATAGTTTTTATAGACCCAGCGTGCTTCCACTGCACTACTCAACTACCATGACCACAGTTTTTAAATAAAGTAATTATTGGTGACGGGCTGTTGGATTATTGAACCAAATGGGAAAAATTACCCAATGAAAAAGAAAATGAGAATGAATAATAGCTTGTGATAACAGTACCTAGCATCGAGCAAATACTGTAGTAAGGGCTTTACCTCAAGTACTCTGATTCATCATCATAATAATGGAGGAAATAGCCATCTTATAGCTGAGAAGACTGAAGCAAATGACCTTGGTTCACATAGCTTACCAAAAGGAGAGTCAATACAGGTGTACCATACTTCACTTCTTTGCTCAGCTGCCTTTGGTTTAGAGTCATCTTGTAGTTCCTTCCATGATGACTCTGAAGAGAGGCCCTATTCACTTCTCTGGTATTACATAGCAGCTACTGGACACTACCTCCCTACTTGTTCAATATTTCCATGGAACCTTCTGCACAGTAGCTGAGGCTCCTGGGTGCTATAGCTAACATGCTCACTTGAGCTCTTTATTATTCCCTGCAGTCATCACTCTGCTTCCTTGACATTCTGCTCCCCATAAATTGCCACGCTGAAGCCTGCTATAAGTAGTAGGCACATGGTGGAGGATTCAGATATTCAAATGGCAACTGATGTTTATTTTGTTACTTGCTACATTCCTCCTGTGACTCTCATCAATTTTACCATTGCGTGAGGCCATCATTCTTTTCTCAAAAGATAATTTTGGCAAGATGAAGTAACCATAGAAGTTTCAAAACTTGCTGCTTTTGATGGACTCATATTTTGTTTTGCTTATTTTTTTTGTAGAGGTAGGGCATATCCGGCAGTGCTCAGGGTTTACTATTGGCTCTGCATTCAAGGATCACTCTTGACAGGCTCTGGGGACCATATAGGGTGCCGGTGATCAAGGCAAGTGCCCTACCCACTATATTATTGCTCTGACTCGCATATTTTTTTTTGCCTTTTGGGTCACACCCAGCGCTGCTCAGGGGATACTCCTGTCTCTGCACTCAGGAATTACTTCTAGCAGAGCTTGGGGGACCATATAGGATGCTGGGGATCGAATCCGGGTTGGTAGCATGAAAGGCAAACATCCTACCCACTGTAAAATCGCTTTGGCCCCATATTTTCGTTTTTAATGGCTGCTTTCCTTTCCCTACAAGACTTTGTAATTTGAAGTGCAACTGCAGAAGTATTAGCTCTATTGTTCATTCTCCATGACCCAGGGCTGATCTTTTTCTTCCTATGAGTGCCCACACTTCATGTAGGAAATGAACAGCCCAAGAGCCTTGGCCATAAAGTTATCATGTAGCCTTGAAACCAGTCCCTGTTTGTTTTGCTGTCTGAGACCCTTCTGTGATGATAATTCAGGCCTGATATTTATTTATCTTAGCTTGTTGTTTGACATTCTATGTGTACTGGAAGCTCCAGATTAAGCTGAAGCTGAAGTTACAGACAAGTCTGGGCATTTGAGGAACTCAGAGGCAAGCTCAGAATTGGTGAGGATTTGCATGGTCTTTATCTGTGGAAAGATGACTGGCAGGATGTGAAGGGGTGAGATCAACTGATGGTGTTTGTTCTGGAGACCAGCCTCTGGCTCTGCAACAGTCTCAGGCCAGAGAACAAAAATTCAGACAGAAGTTGAGGGATCAATGTTTCCAGAGTCCTGAGGGCACAAGAAGGGTGACCAAATATGATTAAAGTACAGGAAAGGACCATTCTCTCCTTGGCAGAAAACACTGCATATCCTCGGAGCATACACTACCCAGAATAGCCGTTTCACTTGTATTTGGTGAGGGAAATAAGAAACAACACTTGAGAACTCTAGAAATCTGAAGTCACCTGGTGAATTAGTAGCATTGAGAACCAGGAGACCAGGATAGACTTTTAAGCTGCCCTAAAAGAGTAAATCTAAGTCAGTCTGAATGTCCACGAAGTGTTTATTTTCCAAGGAGAATATATAGAACATTAGGTGATTTTATGGATACACCCTCAGGACTCCTGGTTCAAACTGGATTTGGCTTTGAAGGTTTCCAGAGGGGTGCTAATAGGGCTGTGGGACAGGATTCTTTAGCTGTGATTCATACAAAAGTAATTTTAGAGAAAAGTGGAGGGAACAATGGCATTGAATCTACCCACTGAGAGCTCACAGGCTCCCTTCTGCATTTACTGAAGGAATATCTTCTGAAGACATAGGAACCTGTCCCCCTGGGGGACATGTGGGAACTGTGGCTTCACACGGGATCTTGTAGGCAACTGCACTTGTAGTCAGCAAAACTTTCTTTTAGATTCATGCAGCATTGACCAGCTCTGTTCTGAGCAGAGCTGGTCAATGCTGCCTGAATCTAGTAGATTCAGACATATTGGGGACAGATATGTGTCTTCTGATGCTCCTCTGTTCTTAAAAGGAATAAAAATTTGGGTGAGAAACTTGCGCCCATCATATGTTCTAACCCTAATCTTAAATATCATATTTATGACATTATTTGGAGACATTAAAATGAAATGAAAGTAAAATGAGGTCATCAGCATAGGCCTTAATGTAATATGATGGGTGTCCCTCTAAGACATTCTGTGACAGGGGATTTTGTGACATGCACAGAGAGCAAATGATCAGACCAATGAAGAAGACAGCAACTCATAGCCGAGGAGAATGGTGTCAGGGGGCATCAACCCTGTTGACATCTTGACTCAAACTTCCAGTCCCTAGAACTGTAAGATTTTTAAAGTTCTTGTGTTTGAAATTATTAGCATTCCTCCATGCCCTCTAGGTGTTGTTTTGTTAATTAGTCTAAACAGACTAATAGAAATCCCAACCCCCTTATACTCCCCCCCCCCACACACACACATACTGCTCCATCACAGACCAGGGTAGGGAGGAGAGGAGCAGGGCAGAAATGAAGACACTTCTCTTCAGGAACTCTGCCCTCTGGGTCACATTATATCCTGTGTAAACCCACAGACCCAGGGGCTCACATATCAAGCAGGGTGCCTTTGTCCTTCCACCTTTAGTTGCCCTCTGCCTGGCAGGGAGAACCAGTGACTGCTCAGGTAAGCCCTGATCAAGGACTGGGAGTCTGGCCAAATACCTTTCTAACTCGTCACAGTTAATACTAACCATCATTTATAACTTGATGTTCACGGGCAAATAAGTTTTAAATTCCCAACAACTTAGAGATAGCTTTTTGAATTGCAACTTGTTTAAATCCAAACTGCCATTATTTATAGATTTCTTCTCAACATTCCAACTGTCTATACATTTTATTGACACAACATTATAGTTCAACTTTTTCACTAATGTCGACCAGTCTTCCTATAATTAGTACT
>JAOXYA010000019.1:37399565-37414537 GCA_028565675.1 Sorex palustris | reverse complement strand
CAGCATGCATCTCTCATCCTGGGAGGATCCTCCCAACACCCTTTAGTTGGTGCTCCCCTCTCTATCTGAGCTACCTTCTACCCTAGCATGTGCAGCTGGCCTCCAAGCCATGGAGTGAACCTCCTGGTACTTATCTCAGCTATTCTGAGGTGTTAGTCTCCCATTTTGTTACTTTATATTCCCCAAATGAATGCATTCTTTCTATGTCTGTCCCTCTCTTTCTGACTCATTTCACTTAGCATATACTTTCCATGTAGTACGACCTGTATGTAAATTTCATGACTTCATCTTTTCTAACAGCTGCATAGTACTCCATTGTGTAGATGTACCCAAAGTTTCTTTAACTAGTCATCTGTTCTCAGGCACTCGGGGTTTTTCCAGATTTTGGCTATTGTGAATAGTGCAACAATGAACATAGAAGTGCAAATGTCATTTCAACTGTTCTTTTTGACCTTTAGAATGGTCACAATTATAGTTTCAGGAAATGGTCTCAGTTGTCAGAAAAAAGAGATCATATGAAAAGACTTAGAGCAATGTTCGATATTGTGACTTACAGGCACAAGGTAGTAGACCTTCCTGTGAGTTTTTTTTTCTATCAAATTTTGCCTTTATACGATTATATTTGGCTAAGAATTTACCAAAAAAGTACCATTTGTTTTACAAGACTGCAGAAAAGCTAATTGATGTCTTTTAGGTGTAAAGACAAATCCTGCAGAAAAGCACAGCATTTCAAATGACAGACATTCTCTTTGTAAATAAAGCCTGTTTTATTTGAACTCTATTTAGATACAGAAGTTTTGTACCTTTAGTTTTAACTAAATTAAGCAAGCCAGTGAGTAGTTAGTTTCACCAGCGAGTGAAACCAAGTTGGCTTGCATGATTCCAGACAAAATTTTTCTTCCTCTTGCTTGAGTTCAGGTTTGTATAGGCCATAACTTAATATCCTAGGAATAACACTATACACACACAGTCACATTTCTAATTATTAATTGTATTTTCTGTTATATTACAACTCAATTTTAGTTGTGGAGCTTTTGAATTATTATAGAACACAAAACAAAACAATTGAACTCCTATTAGGGAGTATTAGTGTAATTCCATGAACAATCGGAGACTCCTTTGGACATACGCAGTACCTGGCAAGGAAGATTGGTTTCCGCCTTTAATTCTGGAGTCACTGTTGGCGTGCACTGGCTCCAATCAGAGTAATGACTCTCCCCGTCGTAGCAGACCTTAAGCACTTTCTGCTTCATCTTCATTGTTCTGGCTCACAGTGGATCTCGCTGACTAATTTAACATCTTTATAATCACATTAATTTTCCGGCTACTTGTTTCTAATTTGTCTTACACAATCTCAAGAAACACGTAAGGAGACAGATCTTGTCTTGTATTTCTTTTTTTTTTTTTTAACACTAGTTAATACATTGGATAGTTGGACAATTACTGGCTGGTCATGCTTTTTGCCCAGTGGTCTAATCACATGTTGTTCATCATTGCTTTAGACTGAATCAGTCTTTTAACAGAGATTGCCCTTGTTAGAAAACAGTTTTCATGGATGGGTTTGCTAGAGCTCTTCTTGCCATTCTGTTTTTCTAAGAAGATGTGAGTCTGTTGCTCTCTTTTTAAGCTGCCCCTAAACTGCTTGTGATGTTACATCCACTTGGGGATTAGAGGAGAAAGCTTATTTTTCTTTCTCTATTCAACAAATGCAAGTGACTCTGTCACTCCATTGTTTCTTGTTTGGTTTTGGTTTTTGGTGGGGCTTCTCAAGCAGTGCCCAGGAGGCTAAAGGGCTTCTTCCTGGATTTTCTGCTATCCTCACTTTGGGGGTTGGGGGGGGCTTCCGAGTGCCAGGCACAAGCATTCAGCACTGTGGAGGCATCCACAGCTCTATCCAAAGATGCTTATGGGACCAGGTGATGCCTTGGATTGAACCTAGAATTGGCTACATGCATGGCACATACCTTAATTCCTATCTCCCCAGCTCCCCAAATTGTTTGTTGTTTTTCCAGACCAACAAGTACAGATTCATTTCATACATTCACTCATGTGCAAAATCATCAAGGGAAACTCTTAGAGGGAACACTTTTCTGTTTGTTTATTCTTTAAATTTAGTGCTAGCATTTACATTTAGAAGTCAAAAACGGAAGCACTACACAGACTGTCTCACTTCTCATAAACCTACTTTGGGGCACAGAAAATATATAAATACGTGGAATCTCGGAGGGGGAGGGCAAATCTAATGTAAATACCAGCTAACGGTGATAGTGTTGTTAATGATCTTGTTTTTGTAGCTGAAAGTGTTTAGGTTGGGGCTCCGTTCAGGTTCTCTGACTAGAGAAGAGTCCTCAAAAGACCACAAGCCATGTCAGTGTGTGTTCATGTTGGGCAAAGTTGACAATCTTTTAACAGTAGTATTCAAAAATCATATAACAGTGTGGTTATGCATGAGACATGATAAACAGCATTAAGAATAGCATGATTTTCCTAGTTGGCTGTTTTTCTGCTTCATCTTGATAGAGTATGAAAAGGCTAGGTCTTTGGAGTCGAAAAAGCAAATTCAGACTCAGGAATTTCCTGTAGCAAGCAAAATTCAGCCTGTTGAGATAGACAGTGCAGGTAAAAAAAAACTGTGTGTGACCATGAAGATGAAGATATGACATAGCACACATGACTCCTGAGCCATTTATCAGGGGGGTCACCTGAAAAATCTCCATATGTCCATTTCATCTTTGTGGATCCCACTAAACAGAGATTAATAGTGTTCAGCCTAGTACAGCTGATTGGAACAATGGGGACTGCCATTCCCTGGGTCTAGTTTCTGTATGTAACTCAAAACTTCAGTTGTCTTCTGTGAAATGGGCTTATAATCTTGCCTTTATGACATACTGGAGGATTAGAAAAAAATAATGATATACATACAACATGCAGTGCCTGAAAGTGACCACATGCTCACTAAATGTTGGTTATTAATATGAGGTTTTTTTAATTAAAAGATGCAGAATGGCGAGAGAGAGAGAGAGAGAGAGAGAGAGAGAGAGAGAGAGAGAGACAGAGACAGAGACAGAGAGAGACAGAGAGAGTGAGAGAGTACAGGACTGCAGAGCCCTGGTTCAGTCCTCGGCAGCACATTCTGTCTCCTCCTCCTCCTTGCACAGCCAGGAGACAAGAGTCCATGGATTGGCTGCTTGCAAGGGAATAAGCCCTGAGCACGACTGGGTGTGGCTTAAGAAACAAAAAACATATATCATAAAATGATTCAAAACATCATAACAGGAAAAGAATATGTGTACTAGACTCCCTCCAAATTTGTGGGGTCTTTATGCCATTTTATTTATGTGGGGAGTAGGGCCACATCCAGCAGTGCTCAGTTGCTTACTCCTGGCTCTGTGCTCAGGAATCACTCCTACCAGGCTCAGGGGGTCATATGGGGTGCCAGGGATTGAACCTGGGTCATCAGTGTGCAAGACAAATGCCCCACCTGCTGTACTGTCGCTCCAGTCCCTCTTGTTTGTTTTATTGCTTTGAAAGATCATAAAGAACTAGCAGCCTTTTGCAGGCATTTTCTAAATGTTTCCCTCTTAGCCTGTCTTGCAGGTTAAGGGTACTGGTCAATAATTCAGAGCTCCTTATGATTTCTGAGGCAACCAGACCACTCAGAAACTCAGAAACTCAGGGCAGAGAAACTGCTCTTGTTCTCCAAGTCTGATGGACTTTTGACTTTGCTATGGTTGTTCTCCCAAAGCTTGAATGTGCAGACAGACATTCTGTTCTTGGAGGGAAGAAGAGTATCTCAGTTTTCAAAGTCCACTGGAGTCAGGGTTCCTGGTAATTGGCACAGAGTTGAGATATTTTTGGTGGGGCGTGTCATTTAATATTTTGGGGGTGGGATGGTATCTCCTATATTCCCTTTGTGGACTATGAAGTTCCTGACACAGGGTATTTGGTCCTTGCTTCTCTTTTCTTTTCTCACTGTACATAGTTTACCATGTCTACATCATCCCTGTGAACATGAGTACAAATAGATTATAAAATGTCAAACTTCCCCATATATAAAATTCTTCTCTGGATACTAGCAAATTATCCTATGACTTTCTGGTTCCCTCTATCTCCCATAGGTAACAATACCACAGCTTCAAAGCCCTTGATTTCCCCTATTACCTTTCCTACTTTGTTTTGGTCAAATCTGGGAAATTGGGAAATTAAATCTTATTTTTGAAGTCATGCATTATCAAATGTCAGAGTAAAATTATTGGAATGCATCTTTTCCACATGTAGCTCCAATTTCCTGAAGCTGATTTCTTCTTTCTAATTACAAACACTTCAAGAAGAACTCATTTTTGCAACTCAGCATGAGACACGTTAACTCATGTCTTCAGGCGCAGTTGAATGCAGGAAGCTTTCTGAACCTATCTGAATAAAGTTCCTTAAGTTATGAAATAAGTGTTTCCTGTTCTGGTATTAAAATTAAGCTTTTAGTGCCAAGGAGCACCAAGGAATGGTTTCCCAAGGGTTGAATATTATGCTTGCTATTTCTGAAGCAATCTCACCCAGATCATAGGTAATGTGGAAAGCTTGTTTTTGTTTTGTTTCTTTTTTCCACTAGAGGATAATGTGTAAAACAAAACTTGAACATTTTAATTATTATAAATGTTCTTTTAAAATTACTGAGGTGAAAAAAATATGATCATTAGGATGGTTTAGATATAATTACCAAATCCAAATTATGCTTTTTTTGTAGTTTGATGTTGCTAATAAAAATTTTAAAACCTCTGTGTTTGTTGAGAGGATCGGCCTTACCATATACAATTAGTATGTCTTTTTAGTGGAGGTTCTACTGTAGATGTTATCGCCTCTCACACTGAGAAAGTGAAAGATTGCTATTACATCTTGCCTGAGCTGGAGCTTCTAGAACACTAGCATTTGGCAAGAGCCAACCTTCCTAATTCTGAAATTTTCCTAGGGCAGTAATAGCAATCTTTTATTTATAATCTGTGGGCAAAACAAAGGTATAACCAACTACTTTGTGCATTTCTCTCCCCATCTTCACCTCTCAAGCCACCACATAGTAGGTGAGTCATGACATTCATCAAAATGATGTACTGACCGCCTCCTTATTGGCTGTGAAGCCCCTGGAACCAAGTTGGAGACTTGTTCTTACTGTGATTCCGTTGGTACAATAAAGGGGAAGAGATGTGAAGCATGAACATTCTAAGGAAAATTAAGACCTTGAGATAGGGATTTCAATACATAAGAGGCAGAGAAGGAGGAGTAGAATCTGAGTGTGCAGTCCATTCGCCTTTGGGTGTCATCTTCCATAAACATTCGATGGGATGGGAAAGTGAAATCCAGAGGGTAGCAATGGCAGTTCCATTAGTGAAAATTAGGTACAATGAAGATGCCAGCTTTCTTTGTGCAGAGGAGTTACCAGTATTACCCCTGGGCGTATGAGGAGGCACAGGGTTGCTGCATGCCCCTGTCATTTCTCAAGGAAGGTAGTGAGTCACAGTCCCCTATCCAGCTGTTCTGACCCATCTACGGCATATCCGCTCCTAGAATTAAAGTGGTGGCTGAGAACCAGACAAGTAACTCTACAAGCTCCATGATACTGTGTGTCTCTCAATTAATTGAAAGATCCCCATCCCTACGATTCAAACAGTTGAAAAAGTAGTCTAATTACAATTGCATGCTCCCACTGAATCAGATGCCTTCCTTTATATATATATGCTTTGAGAGAGAACAAGTCTATGAATATGAACTGAATTTCTTTTTCTGTATTGTTTATGATTGTTCATCTCCAGTGAAAGTACTACTGCTTAATATTTCCTTTGTGCTCTTCAGTACTAATAACAACAAGGAGTGGGTATCCTTTAGTTTACTATAATAACTTCTGACTTAAAACTAAGAATATCCCCACTGCTATCTGTGCCTTTGAGCTCAGTTGTGGGTGCTGTACCATATCCCCTTCCTTGGAGAATACAGAAAATGTGAAAATTGGTTTGAGATCAGACTATTTCCCCTATCCCACCCAACATGCAAAATGCTAAACATTTCTGAGTTCTTTGTTAAATTACAAATAAGTTGCCAGGCTAGACAACCAAACAAGGAATGTTCCCAAAGCCTTCAGTTTTCACTTGAGCGTATTATAATTTTTCAGTGATAATACAAGTTTTTACTAAAAAAAAGGACAGCAGGACCAGAATTGGCATTCATTTTGTTTAGGAAGCAACTGGAAATTCTCCCCCTTTTAAAAATAATATTTCACTGAGTAACATCACATTATTTCTTACATGTAAGGTTACCTTTTCTGCCACCCGTAGACGATAGCCACTACTCCATATGGAGGACAAAAGTGGCCAGCACTTGTTTGTCCCCAATCCAAATTGCTGACCCTTTGTTTTTCGTACTTTGCCAGTTTGCTTTCGCTTTTTGAATTTGCTTGTGACTCTGCTTCCCCCATCTTTTTTTTTTTTGGTACAATGATTCTTGCCTTGTCTTTCCCCAGTCCGTTTCTGACCTGGAGAGATGTGCAGCATGTTATTGTCAGGACTTCCCGTGCAGGACATTTGAACGCTAATGACTGGAAAACCAATGCTGCTGGTTTTAAGGGTGAGAATTTCTTTCCTATTCTGTCACAGGCAAAACATTTTTATATCCCCCCCTTTTTAAAGGGAGAGCAGGAAGTATTACCCCTCCAAAGAAACTAGAAATTTTGTGCAAACACATGTAGCCCTTGATCTTTAAGTAAACAGCAAACACTTAAAAAAAATGAGCAGCACATATAAAGCAGATTTCCTTGACTTTCCACATTATAGGTCAGTTTCACAGAAGATTCCAAGTCTAGTTAGCCTATGGGTTCCTAATTTATCCATTGCTTACTGCCATTGATATCTGAGTGGCATTTGTCACTGAATTTTAAACCCCTCCTCCCTCCCACCAAGCAAACAACTTGTCTGTCTGGTTGACTTGAGTCTACTAATAATAATAGCTAGTCCCTGTGTTTAGGAAATCTTTGTTTGTTTTAACACTCCCATGACCAAAGAAACAGGCATAATTTTAATGTACCTTTCTATAAATTAGAAGTTCTTACAAAGCCATATAATATACAGCCTTCATACAATTGTGTACAATATAAACTAAGTCCTAACTCTTTCCCATGGCTAATGAGGGTTATAGTTCCATTAAACTAATTTATTAGCAGTAGTCTTTTGTATGTTGGCACAGGTAGCCCATGTTGTAAGCAAGCAGATCATTATATAGAGTAGGTAACAGATGTCCTGAAGTTTAACGTATTTACTTATTTCAGATTACCATAATTTCAACCAGTTAATTAGTTACAGAAAAATTGCTTTTGGTTCTTATCTACAGACTTAAATTTACTCCCCAAAATATCTGTGTCACCCTATATCCCCTTCAAAATAAAATAGGATTCCACAGTATATTGAGTCTCTGTTTAAAAATTGGAATTCTCAGGGCCAACAAAGTAATAGAGAGGCTAGGGTGATTGCCATACCTGCAACAAACCCCAGTTCTGTCCCTAGCATCACATATGGTCCTTCAGGCACTGCTGGAGTGATCTTGAGCACAGAGTCAGGAGAAATTCCTGAGCACTGCTGGGTATCCACCTACACACACACACACCGCAATAAAAGAATTTGAAATTCTGTTCCTCAAATCAATGGTTAAGAATAATTCTATGCAAGTTGTAGAATCTTTCTGGCTCCTATCTCCCCCAACTTAAACATTTTAAAATTTGAATCCTGTTGTCAATATGTGTTATCTTACATATAATTATAATGTATATTTAGCGAATTATAGCAAGGTATGAAGATTTTCATGCTGAAAATGTGTATATATTTAAAAAATTGCAAATAGCTTATTCTGTTTTTATGATTAGCAAAATCTGTGATTATATGTCCAAGTAGCCAGTACCATATAAAATAATTGTTTGATTAATATGTTCATGGAAGACTTTACTTCATTTTTAGGAGGAAAATAAAATCTGTCTAGTTCAAAGTATCATCTAATCCTTTCCATGTTTGTACACTATATATTGCAGCAGTTTTCAGTGATGTTTAAGTCTAAAAAAATTGCAACTACCTAATTAGAATAAGTTAGTTTTTTTTTTCTGAAGCCCAAATGAAAGCACTTGATCTCTAAATAACAATTATTATTTGGTAATTGCAACAAAAGTATTTGAAATTTCAGTTGTTATAGAAAGTCAGGAGTGTAATTTCCATTAGATATGTTTCATTTTGATTAGTTTTCACATACTCCCAGCTCCTTTTCTCTCTGTGAACTAGGAGCTGGGAATGGGAAGAGAAGGGAAAGGACCAAAGCACAGCTTGGCTGGTTTGGTGCTGCTGTGAACTTCTTATTAGAAGGCTCTCAGACCAAGTACATTGACCTCTATGAAGCTGCGGAATCAACTTCAGCCCAAATAAAAGTCCCAGTTTTACTCATTTCTCTTTTGCAAACTGAAAAAGAGCAAATGGTCCTAATAAAAAACACATCTCTTTTGAAGAGCTCTGTTGGTTTTGGAGCAGGGGGGAAACAGAGGATTTAGTCTCCATGGGCAGATCCAAACGTGAGGGGCTGCACTCCCATCTCTGGCAAGGAGGAAAGAGCGTTTTACTCTTGCACGTGGCAATATTTAGTATGATATTTCACTCTTCTCTTAGATTGCTGCCAAGAGTAACAATTAAAGTTCACTTTTTTTGTAGATGAATTATCCAGAACTGTCTGACTCCCGGTGGAATTGTTGTGCAATTTGGTCAATGGCAAGCCCCATATTTCATCTACACATGATCATAATAAGAATTTTTCTTAAGTTATTTTCTTCCCTACTCCAAACATTACCATACCCTCCCGAGTGTCCTACAAATAAGTGATTCAGGCACTGAGTTAGCAGGAGAAGCAATGTGATTTGCGGAACAATGCAGGTCTCTAGCACTGAATCAGGGTCACTAGAACTGAAGCAGGGTAGGTAGGTTGACTATTTACAAAATAAGGAACAAAATGTAGCTAATGCTTAGAATAATCCTAGTAAGCAGTTGATGCGACAAGAGCTCAGCAAGCGCTCATATTTTGAAATGAGGTCAGCCAGCTTTTTCGGGCTTTGTTTAGTAAGAACACATGGTCAAACATTTCTCTTCAGGAGAAAACGGATGTTGCCTTTTTCTCCAGACAGAAGCATGTAACCAGGTGCCTTCTCTCTTCCCACACAACTGGAACCTTACCTGAAAGAGGTGTATGACCGAAACACCTGTACTTCCAGAGGCTTGCATTTGTGCCGTGATGTTGAGCGATTTAACTAGTCTGCAGAGCAGTTAAAAACAAGACAAAAAAAGCAAGCAACCAGGAGAATCAGTTTGCAAATTAGACCATCACGGTGCTCTTCTGCAAACAAATGTCAGTGTCAGCATCAAAATGTAGTCCTCAGGTAAAGCAGCAGCTCAGAGTAGCAACCAAACTGATGGGGGGTTGGGATGGGGGACACCAGCATCAGCCTTGATTGGCTGTCACTGGGATCGTCAAACAAGTCAATGCCCGCTTGCCAAACACATTTCTCACCGAACCGTGACAAGTCCTTACACCTCTTCAGAATAGCCTTCCGCAGTTCGTGTAAGCAGATAACTGAGCCAGATGTGTTATGAACCAGGTTGGTCTGTGCCTCTTCTCGGGGCTGACTTGATCCAGACTTACCTGCTCATATTAAAAATCTAGAAATTAGAAGCACCTGCTACCTTCCTGCTGACTGGCATGAACAGGTTCTTGTCCAGGCAAGCAGGTGGCTTTTGAAAATTAAAATAATCAACTCACTACTGACTCATGTTTGAGTTTCTCTGAAAGTAGGCTTGTCTCAGAGTTGTAGACAGAGGAGGTGGATACAGACGCCTTTCCCATCCTTTCTCTAGACTCTCACAAATAGGAACACTGTAAATGATTCTGCAGGGAATATCACCAAGTGATTTTCCAAAGATGGAAGCCAGGGCCAGAGAGGGTAGACCGAGACTTAGGCTCTTGCCTTAAGGTTAAGGCCTTACATGTAGATTTGATCGCTGGCACCACATATGGTCCCCCTGAGCACAGAGCCAGGAGCACTACTGGGTATGCCCCCCCCCAATACAAAACAAAACAAAACAAAAAAATGGAAGCCACTCAGCAACATTTTGATGCTAATAGTACCTTCATTTTTAGAAATCTTAATTGAGTTAAGATTATTCTGTTCTGCTGCTTCTTTAATAGTAATTTTTTATAGTATACTTAAAATTCTTGCAGCAAATTCATTTTTGCAAAATAAAAAATGTATGTACATGTGTGTACACACACACACACACACACACACGCATGCACATCCATACATCTGCACAGACACCTATGGAAACTGACTAAACAAAGTTTTAGTTATTTTGTGAACAATACCAGCTAACTTTCAGGCACCTTTTGAGTTTATAACTCCTCCAGAGATTATATCTTTAAAAATAAAGTGGAGAGTGAGACTGTGGGGAGGCAAGAGATAGCTCATCTGACTTTTCTCATTCTTTGCATGTTCCATCGCCAGGTTTGGTCTCTGGCATCCCAGGGTCCTCTGAGTACCACCAGGAGAGACCCTCAAGCATAGTGCCAAACATTTCCCCTGAGCACCACTGGTATAGCCCAAAACCTAATAAAATTAAGTAAAAGAAATAGAATAAGTATCATGTGCTTATGAAAGAATGCACTTGAGATTATACATTAGAATGGAAAAATATATTATGATATGAGACAGATGAAGTGATATGATATTTGCCACTCTGCTACTAAGATCCATCTAAGATACTCTTAGTCAATATCTTATTAGTGACCAATATTTGCAATGCTAGGACATGACTTATGCATTGAATTGGGGTTGGGTTTTCTTTTTTTGTTTGTTTATTTCTTTCTTCCTTGAACAATTCCCTTTTGTCTTGTGAAAAATATCCTTTATAAAAAACAAACAATGTTCCCTGCTTGTTCCTTAAAACGTAGAAATTGACTGTAGAAGTAAGGGCTTTACCATCCAGGGTTTTTTGTTGTTGTTTGGAATTGTTTTTGGAGGGGCAGGGTGGGGGAGCTGTGTCCATAAAATTGCATTTATGTGGTCTCTTCATTTCTTTGTGTACAAATATTTCCTGAGCACCTTCATCAAGCCAGACCAGCTGTCATAAAATACACCCAAAAATTGGGAATGCAACTGTCAGTGACCCAGTGACATACTCTGTTCTGTTCAAGCTATGCTAAGGAAATGGGAATTTGTCCTGTGTCCCTCAGTAAAGCCCAGCCTGCTATGCTTGTAACAGTCTTGTCTGTTTTCATTTGGGGACCACACCCAGTGGTGTTTAGGTGTCACTCCTGGCTCTGTACTCAGAGATGATTCCTGGCGGGTTCAAGGAACCATATGGAGTGCCAAGGATTGAACTTGGGTCGGTCGCATGCAAGGCAAGCACCCTGCCCACTGTAGTGTTGCTCAGTTCGTAACAGTCTTATAATGCTTCTCACATTAGCCCAAATGCAGCCTAACTTCAGTAGTAGAAGACAACAAGGTCGAGAATACATTGTGGCAAGAGCTGGACTTAAGCATCTTGACCAGCTCCTTGTGCACATTGTGTATGTGGCCGTAGAGGACGTTAGTTCTAGAATCCATGGATTGTATCGTTTCGGGGAGAATTCTGCTCTTTATTGTCATCACCTCCATTCTGCTTGAAAGAGAATCTGGCACCCTCTCTTCCCCCACGTGCCTGGATTGTGCCAGCTGAGTCTGTCCCTGCATTCCACCTCCACCCCCGTCCTTATCCCTGGTTTACAGTTATAATGATAATTGAATGCATGCAACATTGGTGCTTTAGGGTTCCCCCCCCCAAAGAATCTGTATTTGGATTATATTACTGTATACAGCTAAACTCTCTTAAATCTAGGAACAGGAATAGTCATCAGATAATAAATTAGGACCTTCTGTCATCTTTACTAGGCGAAAGAATGAAAAAAATGTCATTGACAATCAAAAATGACAGCTAAGTGAGCGGGGTTACCACGCCTTCCATTTCACTGCCCTCCCAGACTATGTAAGTCTCTTTTCTTCTACCAGCATGTTGCTGAAACCTCCCCCCTCCCCACTCCCCACTCACTCCTTCTTTGACCACAACTAAACTACTAGATTTTTTTTTAATTTCTAACTGATTCCCCATCACGGAGGAAATGATTGACAGTCTAACATGACTTTTTGGCCTCCGAGGTCTTAACATTTAATAACCTTTATTACTTTTAATTGCCATCATTTTATTTCCACTGCTAGGGATGGTAATTTTAAGATGTACCAATATATTTTTTAATTCCTACCTGCCTTGCTTTCGGTCTGTAACACATATTTAGAGGAATTATAAGTGCTAAAACCATTAAGCATGCCATGTGTTGGAATGAAACGGAAGGTTTGAAATGTGGGGGACATTTTTAAGTATAAAAAGATGATATCTGATGTGTTGTCATATGAAAGAGTACTTTATTATTTCGATGTGCACATAATATCTCATCTTTGCCACCCAGCATGCGGATGTGATGTTGGTAGTGATGATTATAGCTACATAATGGCCCTTAATTGGTAATCTGCACATCATGTATTTGAAGAAAGGTCAGAGTGAAATGTGATTCATCTGGTCAATGGCAGAAGTAGTATTAGAATCAGATTCTTGATTCTACCCCCTTTGCAGAAATAAGGCATTTAGTTCTCTCAGACTATGTAAGAACAGGAATGATAAATGCTTCTGATTCAATCTAATGAAATTTACTCACCAAAACATCCTCCTGATTCTTTCAAAATTCTAGTCTTTAAACCATTGCACTTTATGAATGCACATTCATTTGATATGTATCCATTTAAAATCTAGCATTCTTGGGGCTGGAGTGATAGTACGGCATGTATGGTGCTTTCCCTGCACACAGCCAACTCAGGTTTATTCATGGTGCCCCATATGGTCCCCAGAGCCCTGCCAGGAATAATCCGTGAACACAAAGCCAGGAGTAAGCCCTGAGAACCATCAGGTGTGGCTCCAAAACCAAAAATAGCAAAATAAAATCTAGCATTCTTTATATACACGTGTGTCTATGAGTTAAACTTTTTATTATTTCTTCATTTTATTCCATTAATCTTTATGAATAAAATGATGGGAAGTATATATCATTTAGAAATTTACCTTTAAGTACCCTTTAGTAGCTCTCTCCTAGTTACCTAAACATCTTTTTGAAAACAGTAATATTAATCCTCCATCTGCAAACCCTACTTGCCAGTTACTGACCCATATATCCAAAATTTTGACTGTCACATCAGTGTTCAGTTCATGCCACAAGAGATGTAGGTTTAAAAGTATTTCTTCCAAAGCAAATTAGCCCAAAGGATATTAGCACCTAACTTTGGCACTTGAGATCCTGAGCTCATTGCTGTCACTGAATGGTGGCCCCCGCACAGCTGGCTGTACCCTGGTGGCCCCCGAATATCCCTGGGAGTGACCCCCCAGACCCCTGAATACTAGTTGAGCAGCGCCTGCCCCCCTCACCAACACACACACACACACACACACACACACACACACACACATACACACACACACCATTAAAAATATAACAATAATCCTATAAATGAAAAGTTTGGTTGGTTTTTTTCATGCTGGTTTTAGACTGATGGTAGACTTAGACTTGCTAAATTTTGGAATCCTTTTGTTTTGTTTTTATCTCTACATACACAAGTTTTACAGTTCATGTGGTTTCACACTTCAAATCTGTCTTCAAATATAATTAAAATATGATTCCATTATGTATATGACTATTATCTGTATAGCAGATATAATTAGTTAATTAAGAGGATTATGTTTGGAGTAGTTTTGTGGTTTTTGCCATGATCTTAAGAACCTTTAATTCTACAGAGTCTGTTATTGATATTTTCTTTGTCCTTTTAGGAAACAAATTAAACTTTTGTCTTTTGTTTTTTTTAAATGTGGGTAACTAATCACCAAACATAATGAAAAAGCTGGCTTGGATGAAAAATGCTTTAAAATCGAAAAATATCAAACATAAAGATTCTTAAACATGTATTTGGATACATCACAGATGTCTACTCCCTGAAGTTGGGATAAAAGAAGAGATCAGTGCTATATATTAAAATGCTGTTTTACTGTTGAAATTAATTAAAGTAGCTTGAATTGGCTAGAGAAAATATACTATGAACTTTATAATAAAATTATCGCTAAATCTTTACTTTTATCTCATACTGGGCCCGCTCGAGCAAATCAACAATCTCATAATTACATATAAATAATTTTATTGTAGGTCTAACACAACTGTCTTTAATTCTGTTTTGCATATTAGTCTTAGTCTTTGATATTAACTTGACTTCAACCAACTGAAATATTGCTTCAGCTTGGGGACTAGTAACAGAACCCTGGAGCTAACAGTAGCTGTCAACATTCTGTTGACTTTCAGGTCCTTTATATATAATATCAAAGCTGTGAGTATAAAATATGGTTTTAAACATATGCAAAAGTTTTTCTACTTTGTGCAATCACCTGATGAAACTAGATTTCACAAATCTAATGCTGCTAGACTTTTTTGTTTTTAAAACTCTTCTTTCAGTATACAAATCTGACATCCATAGTAGTAGCAAACCTTGTAATTTATTAGAATGGCTGATGTTTTCAGCAAAGATAAAATAATGAAGCTGAACCCAGGAATTACGGAGAATGATCAACCAGGGACATTGCACATTTCAACCCAGAAATGTGTTGTGACTAGAAAGTAATGAAATGGATTTGTTTGAATTGTCAATAATTGCTTTTGGAGTCTATTCCAATGAGATACCCAGGAAGGCTTTAAATCAAAACAATCTTATCAACACACACACACACACACACACACACACACACACACACACACACACACACACACACACACACACACACACACAC
>JAOXYA010000019.1:37360034-37372780 GCA_028565675.1 Sorex palustris | reverse complement strand
TGCCAGGCTCTGCCGTGCGGGCGAGATACTCTCGGGAGCTTGCCGGGCTCTCCGAGAGGGGCGGAGGAATCGAACTCTGGTTGGCCTTGTTGGCCGCTTGTAAGGCGAGCGCCCTACCGCTGTGCTATCGCTCCAGCCCTTGTGCAACTTATTTATTTAAAATCATATGAATTTTTAATGAGAACAGCCTGATTATGGAACCAAATATCCCTAAATATGGAGAATAAGGAAAAAAAAGGACTTCAGGGCAGCAAATTTCGTATCACTATTCCTTGACAGTAGTAAGTTTTTTCATCAATCACAAAATAGCTTCATGTGGTATTTATTTTTGTGGTATTTATTTTCTGCCTGTGTATTGTCTCTAGCTCCATACCAAAGCATAGGTAGCAAGAGAGAGAAAAAAACCTTCATCCCAGGTTAGAAATTCTTTAAGCTTGCTCACATTTTTCCAATTTATATGTAGTTTTCTTTTGTTAAGTTGCCTTTTTGGCCTTACGGGTAAATACAATTTTAAATTCCTTATCTGTCCTGAAGTACCTGCTTTGTAATTTGGAACTAGAAACCATTAAGCTTGTGTCAGATGCCATAACGATGTTTCTTGCCAGCTATAATATCTCAGGGGTATTCGATGGCTTTCATGATGTCAGACAAGATAGGAAATCCCCAGCCGGAGAGTAAATCATGACCTTTTTGCTTTTTTAACTTTTCTGTCAACAGCTTAACTTGTTCATTTTTTCTAAATATCTGACATTTTTATCATTAGACATATTTAATTCCTTTTTTCCCAGTTGTCACGGTGACTTTCTTCATTCGAATTCTGAAATATTTTCATAGGCCACAAGGCAGCCATTTGTGGTTTTAAGACCTAACCGTGACTTGGATTTACATTCCTGATACTTAGGTCACTGAGGGTTTCCTCAAGAAAGGCAAGAGTTTATCTCTGGGCTCAGGGCCACGTCAAATATTGTTATTCCATCTTCAGCTCTAATTGCATGGGGGGGGGGGAGTCGTACTTTATACCAAGTTGAAATAAACTTTGAAATGATCGACTCTAGGGGCGAAAGCAATAGTACAGCAGATAGGATATTTTCCTTGTTGGCAACCAGCCCAAGCTTGATCCCCTGCACTGCATATGACCCCTCAAATCCTGTTAGGAGTGCTTCCTGAGCATAGAGCCAGGAGTAAGCCCTGAGCATCACCAGGTGGCCCTACAAACAAAAATGAATAAGTGTAGGATAACACTGGTTTGTCTTTTCTGCCTTGCCACAGGGAGCTTAGGTTTATTGGGTTGCATCCATTCACAGTGCTCCACTGAGGCACTCCCATTCCTCTGTGTTTATCTGTAACTTCTTTCTTTGTGCTCTGCTTCCCCAACGGGTCAGTCACCTTTATCTCCTAATCAGACTCTGTTGACTTGTAAATATTGTTTTTCTCTTCTTTTTAAGTCCTTTGCATAGTTAATTCAGAGCAATGTCCTTTTCTTACAGACACAGGAAAACAGTTAATGCTATGCTTTTATAACTTGAGAATTAATTGACTCCGAATAATATTTACTCCTGGGCATCTGTTTTCTCAACTTAAGCCTCAGTTGCCCTTACTTCCTAGCACCCCAAAATCAGGGTCCCGTCAAGGGACTGGATGGACCCAGGGCAAGCTGTGAGCTACCCTGGCATTGAAATGGGCCAGGCCAGAGCACCATGATACCTAACTGTAAGTTAAGAGCACGTTCATGGACAAATTCTGTCATGAACCAAAAAGTAACAAGTAGATTAGGACCCTGCTAGGGTTAGGAAAGATTAATCTGGCCAGAGCATTGTAGTGTGGGATCTATAGCAAGATGCCCCCAGGAGAGCCACCCTACAAGTTTAATGTATTTCTTACTGTGTCCATACAAAAATAACTAATATTAAGAAGTAGAATTAAGATGAATTTTTAAATGGTTATTGGACTAAGGAAAGGAGAAAAACCCCTAGGTAATACTTGGCCCTTGAGCTGAATCTCCCTTCTGGCTGCAGGTAATAAGGAAAGGCTTTGATATGTTGATTGTGCTACCTAGCTACATGTGGTTGCTACCATAGGTGCTGGGAGGTTGGGATAGGCTAGAGAGAGACCCCAGGCGGCAAGTCCTAGAGGAGTGACCAACAAGGGAGACAGGAGGAGATGGGAATGAGGGGCAGTGTGAGACTGGAATGGGGGCCTTAGTGAGACTGGAACAGGCATGTAGGGAGAATGGAATAAATATCACCTGATCACCAACCAATCTGGCCCTCGGTTCCTCCTTCATCCACCCTTGGCATCAGCCGCCTTGGGTGGGGAAGCCACCTGAGATCACCAAATGCAGGTGATGAGAAAGAGCCACACGATTCTTAGTCATTTGTGAATACACAAGTAACGACCAACCATAAAATAGTTTTTATTCCAAGTGCTTTTCTGTTTTCCTTCGGAAAGGTCTCTGTGACCCCGAGTGCAGCGAGGTGGGCTGTGACGGGCCAGGGCCAGAACACTGCAATGACTGTCTCCACTACTACTACAAGCTGAAGAACAACACCAGGTAAGAGTCCAGGCCATCAAGTCCCCTGCAACCTGGTCCTGGGAACCCCTAGGGAACCAGGCTGTGTCTTCCTGCGGTTCCCCCACCAGAACCTCAACACAGGGAAGCGTCTGCTGTCCCAGCAGCTGCCTCCCTGCAGAAATGGTGAGACCATTACTAGATCAGAAACCCCAGGGTGCTACACGCTGTAAAGCTGCCATTGTCGGGACTGGAGGATAGGACACTGGGTAGTGCTCTCAATCTTGCACACGGCTGGCCTGGATTTGATCCCCTGCATCCCTTATGATCCACCAAGCACAGACAGGATGATTCCTGAGTACAGAACCCTGAGTACTGCCGGGTATGACCCCAAACAAGAACAAAACAAACAAAAACCTTACCAGTGTCTCTTCTCTCATGCAGGTTGTGGAGACTAGCTATCACATGCCTGGTCTTCCTCTGCCCCACTCCCTGCAGTCTTTCCATCCCATAGCCAATTGGTGCCACAAATGCATTTGACCTTCATGGAAGTGTTATTGCAAAGCTCCAGTGCGTGCTTTCCTGCTTTTCCCAATGTGGCTGACTGTGGTTCTGCTTCCTGCTTATTCTCCCTCTCCCGCTCTGAGCATTGAGCTGGGTCTCCTCAAACCCTCTGTCTCCAAGAACCGCACGTGCTGTGCAGATAGGTTTCCATACAGAAGGGCAGTAGAACAATGAATGGCCATCTGAGTCTCCACCTCCCCAGCCATGTGTGTCCCAGCCCTGCCACTGTCTCCTTCCTCACGTAGGTAGACATTCAGGATTGACTTACTTATGAATATGCACTCCAGACCTACACACATCCCAGCTTCTGTTTACATTCATGCAGGAATTCACGTTCCATAAGCAAAACACCCTTGGTTATCTGAACACTTCTTTTTATCTTCTAAGCTTGAGCCAAAAGCCTGACACTTAATTGATACCCAGTAAATATTTGTTGAGTGCATAAATAAAACCCTAACCTTCAATTGTATATAAACCAAGAGGTTATTTTTTTTAAGTTTGTCAGAAGCAACATAAATTTATTTAAATATATTTATACCACCTCTACCACACACATAGGTTACATATGACAAACAAGACACAGTAATATAAATAATTCATTATTAGTAGCCTTTTTACGCAAAATCAGTGGAAGATAGTTTAGACCAACACATAAATTACTTAATAGATTTTTATTGTGTGACTGCATTAACTCCCTCCACAGGAAAAAATTTAACCAACAGAACTTAGTCCCTTAGACATGATGTTCCCCTCATGGTTTAAAAAATCCTTGGCAGCTGCAAACAGTTGTTTAGTCAATACCTCAAAGGGAATGCTAAGAACTATTTCACTGGGTGACTCTGCTCTTCTTTCTTGTCATGTCGCAACACAGGATTTGTGTCTCCAGCTGTCCCCCGGGTCACTACCATGCAGACAAGAAGCGGTGCAGAAAGTGTGCCCCCAACTGTGAGTCTTGCTTTGGAAGTCACAGTGACCAGTGCTTAGCCTGTAAATATGGCTACTTCCTAAATGAAGAAACGAACAGCTGTGTTACCCACTGCCCGGATGGATCCTATCAAGACACCAGTGAGTTAATCTCAAAGATCAAGGTTTACAAAAGGAAATGGAAGGTTTTTATTTGAATGAACTTGAGAATTTCTTCTCTAGGAAGTGTGAACTATGTGTCACATCAAACAGGATCTAATAACACAACAACAACACATACACACCACACCAAAAAAATAAAACCAGAAAAATTGAGATTTTTTTTTTTGGAAAAATGTGTTTTAAGTCACCTCCTCAAGCCCTTCCCTGGACTAAATTTTTTGAGAACACACAGATTTATTTCTTAGCGGTACTCAGAGATATGATTAAGTACAATGAAAGGATATGGAGGGAAAGCAGGCATGAGAACAGTCTGGAGGAACCAAGCACAAGCTTCCAACTAGTTTGCTCTTAATGGTATCACACCAGATGCATTTAATTCTTCCAGTAAAATAAAACTGATCAAGGACCCCATCAAAATCTCAGCTTTATGATTGTCCCAGTATCTGGTCAAAAGGACATCTTTTATAGCCTGTACCAAATCCCAGAGACTTCTAGAAGGAATGCAGGGGTTCCCCGTAGTCATATGGTTGGCACTAATGGTATAAGCACCATAAGCCACGCTTATCAGCTGGGGAAAGAGAACTAAGAACCCTCCTTCAACCCAAATTCTTAGACGCTAGACATAGGCCAACCTCCTACGTAGGCTCTCAGAGGAACCAGACCTATGTGATAGCAAAGGACACTTTTCAAAGTCTAAAGAATATGACATTCAAAGACTTACACATTAATGAGGAACCTATAAAATGACAGACAGTATCAAAAACTCTGAGGTGCTAGAATCACTGAGAAAGTCATGAAGTCCATTTAATGCCGTAGAAGCAGATTGAAAGTTCACTAGTTGGGCCTATTTTCTCAAATGAACGCAAATCATTTTCAGCTTTACCAAATAAAAATCTGAAACTACACATGTAGCCTCCAGGAGTTTGGTGCCTGCAGTTGCATTAGAGAATGGCTTCACACTCACTGCCCTGTAATGGGCAACTGGAAACTTGCTTTGTTTCTGAGTTTATACCAGTTGCCCTTAACATGGGCCTCACATTATGCCAACTAACACATCAAAGCTGTGTTATGCAAGCTTCAAAGATTAAGACTTACATTAAAAAAATGAAAGAAAGAAATCAACCTAAATGGTACAAGCACTTCTCTTACATGCAGCTGATTCTGGTTCCGTCCTTGGCACCTCATATTGTCCCAAACACTGCCAGGAGTGATCTCTTAGAACAGATCCCTGAATTATGGAGGCCCTGAGCTCTGCCCAGGGGTGGCCCCAAAATACTAACAGTAAACTGAGGATTCTGGACACTCCTGTTTCTTAAGTACTGTATCACTGTCATCCCGTTGTTCATTGAATTGCTCGAGTGGGTTCCAGTAATGTCTCCATTCGTCCTAGCCCTGAGATTTTAGCAGCCTCTCCTTACTCCTCTTTCCCAATGCTGCTGTATTGGAGGCTCTTTCAGGGTCAGGGGAATGAGACCCGTTATTGTTACTGGTTTTGGCATACCGAATATGCCACAAGGAGCTTGCCAGGTTCTGCTGTGCAGGTGGGATACTCTCAGTAACTTGCCAGGCTCTCTGAGAGGGATGGAGAATGTATGTAAGAGAATACAAGCAAGTGGTTAAAATCAAACATGTGTGTTGCTTTAGGTACATTAGTGGGCTAGACTCGAGGCCACACACTTCCAGGAGCTTTGTTTTATACTCTCTGGATTTTGGCTTTTGATGGGATTACATGGCGCTGGGGACAATTTGTGGATGTGACTGCCAAGCTACTGGAAAATGGGGGATCTGGGTGGAGGACACCCAGTCCCGATCTGAACAGGCTTGGAGATCTCAGCCCCGGGTCCCGCATACCTGGGTTCCTCTGCCGGCGTGACGCTCGTCCGAGCATGTGAAGAGTGGCCTTGAGCGTGGCTGTGGCTGGGTTCTGGAGGTTTTCCACTTAAGTACAGTTCTCTTTATTCAGATGGAATCTCAGTGGGCAAGGATTTCCTTTTCCTCCAAAATAGCAGACATGAACTAGAAATTAATGGGGAATATGAGAGTGAAAGAGGCATAAAAGAAAACAGATGAACTCAGGGTCAGAGCAATAGGACTGCAGTAGGGCCCTTGCCTTGCATGCAGCAGACCCAGATTTGATCCCAGGCATCCCATATGGTCCCTTTAGCACCATTAGGAGTGATTCCTGAGTACAGAGCCAGGAGTAACCCTTGAGCATCACCAGGTGTAGCCCAAAAACAAAAGAAGAAAAGAAAGAAAAACAGTTAATACTTAGAGAAAAACTTCAAATTTGATTTTTTTTTAATTTTAAGAAAACTGAGTTTTTGGAAAGAAAGTCGGTCTTGAATGTTGTGTGACAGGATGAATATCAAGAATTGGATTTGAGCAGCAATTTCTTGGCTTGCATGAATAGTCTACCCATTCTGTAATCACCTCTTGTTACACTTTTCTCATTCAGCAACTGGCTTATAGCTCAGTGATCATGTATGACCGTGACTGGTAACTTACTGACAACACATTCACAGTGTTTTAGAGCTAATAGTGTTCTCTTGAATGGCTCCATCAATTCCTCAAGACTTGTTCCCTGGAAATATTAAATCTAGGGTTTTGTTTGTTTGTTTGTTTATTACTTAGTTTGGTTGGTCTTTGCTTTTTGGGTCACACTCAGATGCACAGGGGTCACTCCTGGCTCTCCACTCAGTAATTACCCCTGGCAGTGCTCAGGGAACCATATGGGATGCTGGGAATCAAACCCGGGTCGGCCACGTGCAAGGCAAACACCCTACCCCCTGTGCTATTGCTGTAGCCCCTAAATCTAGGTTTTTGAGTAATCTCAGTGACACCATAAGAGGGAGACCATGTGCAATGCTAAAACCTTGAACAAACTAGGTTAGAACTTCATGGGTTCATGTTATGACACAGGTTTCATAGTTGCACAATCAACTATCACAGGTGGAGATTACATAGTTTGCATGTTGAATACATTGGCTATGGAAGACTAAGCTATATGTGGATTTTATACCACACTGGGGTTGTACCTCTAATCCTCCTACTTTGTTCAAGGTACAAATGTATTTCATACCTAAAGGACTCAGAGTTGAGACAAAAGATTCTTAGTAAAATCTTAAAATCACCATTTAAAGAGAGTAGGGAGGAAGAGAAACCAGTTAAAGCTTCATTGGCTCTATTCGTGTTTATTATTCCATTCTGTCTTCTAGAGTAGATATTTGTAAAATAAATTCCTGTCATGTCTGTAACAACTATAAAGTACATTAGTTTGCAGTCCTGGGGCCAGAAAAATAGTACATGGATTATAGTGATTGCCTTACATGCACCTATCCCAAGTTGAATTCTCGGCATCCCAGATGGTCCCCTAGCCCCACCAGGTTTGATCCCTCAGTGCAGAGCTAAGAGCACACTCTGAGTAACTCTGGGTGTGACAAAAAAATTGTGATTACCTTTAATTTAGGTATTCTGCTGTCTGGTGGAATACATCACAGCTGCCTTGAAAGCTGTGAGTCTACTGCGGATGAGCAGGACCATTCCACCCCATTCAGCAGCCTCCAGATTCTTCACATTCACAAAGGAGTGCTGCCTCAGGCAGGTTTTCTGGGATCAGAAGTTTCAGTCCTGCTTGGAAGGAAGAACTGGGACTAGAAAAAGTCAAAATGCACACACAACTAAGAACTCAGTGAGCTGCCATTTTATTGTGTGCAAAATAGATATATGTATAGCACTTCTCATTGCTATAATTCCTAGGCGCTGGATTTGGTTGGTTTGCTACAGGTGATAGCAATGGTGAATGTGGAGCTTTTTTTTTCTTTTGCTCAAGAACATGCAAGTGTTCTATCTTATATATTAGCCATGTTTAAAATATCTCCAGGGGATCAGGGGGGAATGCCCTGCCGCAGCGGCGGGGTGGGACGGGGGGATGGGGGGTGGGAGGGATGCTGGGTCCCGTGGTGGGGGAGGATGGGCACTGGTGGAGGGTTGGGTACTTGATCATTGTATATTTTTTTTAAATAATAAAAAAAAAAAAATATCTCCAGGGGCTGGAGCGCTAGCACAGCGTTTGCTCTGCACGCAGCTGACCCAGATTCGATTCCTAGCATCCCATATGGTCCCCCGAGCACCGCCAGGAGTAACCCCTATGCATCGCTGGGTGTGACCCAAAAAGAAAAAAACAAACAAACAAATAAATAAATAAAATAGCTCCACGTGCATTTATGGATCAGTTGACTTAGTGGTTTGTAACCTGGTAACTTTTTTTTTTTAACAGAGAAAAATCTTTGCCGGAAATGCAGTGAAAACTGCAAGACATGTACTGAATTCCACGACTGCACAGAATGTAGAGACGGGTTAAGGTAAGAGAACAGAGAGTCTCACAACTTAACACTGCGCCAGGAACTTCTTGATACACTAAACTGAAGGAGAAAAACACATGTAAATAAATAACGCTTGTTCCCTCTATCCTTGGTTTGACTCACAAACACTTGATTCCTGTTTGCATTATCCTTCCCTTTTCATATGACAAATTGGAGGTCATCTTGACTAAGGAAGGTTGATGCACAAAATATAATTTCCTTCATAGAGGATGGCTCAGATACAAATAAATAAAATTGCCATTTGAGAGGCTTTCTTCTTGCTTTTTTGACCTGCAGAGTGTCAGTCAAGGATTACTGTGTGGGTAACACCAGTGAATTATATTTAATCCCCTTGATTCATTATTTTGATGTTTGGAGACTGTTCCCTTATCTTTACTTCTATCCATATAGCCAATCATTCTCTTATCTTAAGTACCTCAGGCCTGATTCCATTATGCTGTGAAATACCCTCCTGGAGATGTTTTTCTTCAATGGATGCTTCAGCTCATTGCTGAAGCCAGATAGTTGATACTCAGCAAGAGAGCAGAATGTAGCTCAGATTAACCAGGTAGCCTCATGCAGTCCACGGAAGGTCAGAACCTCATCTGTTGAGCAAGAAACTGGACTCTGGATTTTAAAAATCTAGAATCCTGGGGCTGGAGCAATAGCACAGAGGGTAGGGCATTTGCCTTGCATGCGGCCAACCCAGGTTCAATTCCCAGCATCCCATATGGTCCCCCGAGCACCACCAGAAGTAATTCCTGAGTGCATGAGCCAGGAGTAAACCCTGTGCAATGCCGAGTGTGACCCAAAAGGCAAAAAAAAAAATCTAGGATACTGCTGTACTTTGTCCTTTCCTATTGATTGCATCTTTATCCTACTTTTGATCAAAGGTGACAAATAAGCACTTCAGGCTCATTTAAGATAGTATTCTTCACAATCACAGAGGAAATTGGGGGCTGGAGCAATAGTACAGCAGGTAGAGTACTCGCTTTGCATGCAGCTGACCCGGGTTCAATTCCCTATATCCTATATGGTTCCCTGAGCACTGCCAGAAGTGACTGAGTACAGTGCAAGGAATTACCCCTGAGTATCACAGGGTGTGGCCCAAAAACCAAATAACAATAATAACAGTATAGGAAGTCTTTTCTATGATTTCTTCTCTGTGATTTTATTTCCCCATAAATGCATTCATTGTTAGTTTGCTTAACACTTTCTATCTCAAATATCGATGTAATTAGCCCTGTACATCTATTGGAAGAAGGAGCACTTGGGTATAGGGGAAGAAGATGCAGGCTCTGATCTTCTGTCACTGTTACTATCTGTGTGAGGTTGGCCAAGCCACAGCCCCTCCACATGCTGGACTATGATAAGGATTGATTGCCCTAATATTTGCAAAACATGGTCTCCTTGAGAAGACTCTGGAAGAGTTTTTGTTTTGAAGAGAACATTTTATAAAAGTGAACTGATACTGTCCAATAGAAAAAAAATGATATATATATATATTAGTTTAATTTTTGCAGAGCTGGGCATCAAACCCAGGGCCTTACATGAAATGCATGTACTCTTCTGCTGTCTTCATCTCTAGCTCCTATCTATGCATTTAAAATATGCCACCACTCTGGGAGAAAGGCCAAAAGGATGGAGCACATGCCTTGCATGTTCCAGGACCCAAACTTGACCCCTGCAGTACCTCTGGGGGTGGCCATGGTGGCAAGGCTAAGTATCACCAGGTATTATCCCAGAATATTGAGCACCTTCTATTTTAAAAATAGAAGTGAGAGCACAGCAAGTAGGGTGTTTGCCTTGCACATGGCTGACTTTTTTTTTGAACTTCCATATTTATATAATTTATTGACATGCAAGGGACTCTTAAGACATAGAAATTAGTCAAATTGTTTTAGTCAAATCCCCAAACCACAAAGAAATTATAATAAACCTCATTTATGTTATACTTCTTTTTTTTAATTTTATTGAATCACCATGAGATAGTTACATGCTTTTATGTTTAGGTTACAATCACACAATGATCAAACACCCATCCCTCCACCAGTGCACATTCCCCACCACCAATATCCCTGGTATATGCCCCCTTTCCCACTCTCCCCCTGTCTCCATGGCAGACAATATTCCCCATACTCTCTCTCTACTTTTGGGCATTATGGTTTTCAATATCATGTCCATTCTTAAGCAAAGACTTACAAGACATACTTAAAGGCAAGAAACACGAAAGTTATGGTACTTGTATTAAAATGATCAGATAATAAATTAAAATTAACTGATTAATATGGTAAAGTAATTAAAGGAAAAAGTGGGCAACATGAAAGGACAGATAAGCAATATTAAAGAGGGAGAAACATACAAAATAAATTTTAATTTATTTAGTTTTGGTTTTGGGGTCACACCCAGGGATGCTCACGGGTTAGTCCTGACTCTGCACTAAAGAGTTACTCCTTGTGGTTCTTGGCGACCATAAGAGATACTGTGGGTCCAACCCAAATTGGCCATTTGCAAGGCAAACACACTACGCACTGTACTATTACTCTGGCCCCATTTTTTTTAAATACTAGAGAATTAAAAAAGGAACACTGACCAGGATGTAGAATGTATTTGATGATCTGATGAAAAAAAAGCTTGAGGTAAGAATATCTGAGTTTGAGGATATGATAGTAGGAACTTCCAGAACTGAAAAAAAAAAGATTTTTAAAAAACTCTGTAGAATATTCAAAAACTTTAAATGGGAAACACTTACAAAAAGTGTAATATACACATCATTAGAATTCCAGAAAAAGAAACAGAGAAAGAAACAGAAGCTACATTTAAAGCAATAATGACTGAGAATTTCCCCCAAAGTATTTAACAACAAAACAGAAATCCAGGAAGCTCAGAGAACACCATGCATTAGAGAACTTTATTGCCAACAAGTGTGCTTCATGAGCAACATCAAAAGAAGTTCTTCATAGAGAAGGAATATATAAACAAATATGCATATATAAATATAACTGAAATGAATAAAGGTAAAAGGTAAAGATAAAGACCCCCACATTGTTCGTCAATTTGCTCGAGCGGGCCCAGTAACGTCCCCATTGGAGACTTTGTTGTTACTGTGTTTGGCATATCAAATACGTCACGGGGAGCTTGCCAGGCTCTGCCTTGCGGGCGAGATACTTTCGGTAGCTTGCCAGGCTCTCCGAGAGGGGCGAAGGAATTGAACTCGGGTCGGCCATGTTGGCTGCGTGCAAGGTAAACGCCCTACCAATGTGCTATTGCTCCAGCCCTGAATAAGAAAAATAAGTAGTCTAAAATTAAATTAATGCTGAAATTTTGTCATAGCATAAATCATGGGAGAAAAGCAGACAGCCAAATCTAACCCTCTAGGCTCTACAAGCTAGTAATCTAATTGAAGTTGGTCTGAATTTCAGTTATTTAGCCTAAAGCAATATAAAATATCCCCACACTTTACATTTGCCCCCTTGCTTCTTCACGTCCTTCCTATTTTATGTACTGTCTTCACTTCCTTTTCTACTTTATGCACTGTCTCAGTTTTACCCTCCACCAATTCACACACATGAACAAATATATAAACACATATTTACACAAATCAAGTATTTCACTATTTAGGTATGCCACAGCTTACATTAAATGTCATTTAAAAAATACTTGCATACGCTCTGTTCCTTCTCAAAAACTGTGCTTTTATTAAAGGTCTCTTCCTGACTTTAGCATTGTGCTATCTGTGATGCAATGCATCAAAATTTCTTCTTCTTGTAATAATTATAATATATTTATAACAAAACTAGAGCTTCTTCTAGAAGTAGTAGAAATGTCTTTTAAAGCATTGTGAAATGAATCATATCATTATGAATTTGTTTCAGGCTGAAAAATGTCCAGGAGAGAGAAGTTCAAATAGTCAAACAAAGTTAAGTTCTCATCACCTGAAAATGAAGGTTCGACCATCTCACCAGAGGTCTGTTCCTGAAAAAAATGCTGATGGATCAGTTACTGAAATTTTTCTGCCGCAGTCCCTGAAACCTGCATTGGTGAGTACTGTCCTTTTTATTAACTAATTCTTTTAAAGAATTAATGGGCTGGAGTGATAGCACAGCGGTAGGGCATTTGCCTTGCATGCAGCCAACATGGACGACCCGAGTTTGATTCCTCCGCCCCTCTCAGAGAGCCGGGGAAACTACCAAGAGTATCTCGCCCGCATGGCAGAGCCTGGCAAG
>JAOXYA010000019.1:37281621-37312190 GCA_028565675.1 Sorex palustris | reverse complement strand
GTAACAACAAAATCTCCAATGGAGATGTTACTGGGCCCGCTCGAGCAAATCGATGATCAACGGGAGGGCCTTTACTTACTTACTTACAATAGGGGTAAAGTTTTTTCCCTCAGGGGTTGCTGCTTCTAGGACAGATTCTCTTTCAGCAGGATGACCCACCCAAAGGCGGAATCCCATGGATGTGTTTCTCCTCTCCTTGTCCAACAAACATATAAGCATTCATAATATTAATCACTTTGTATGGATACAGTAAGAGATTCTTATAGAATTGCTCTCCTGGGGTCATCTTGATCTCAGACTACAGTGCTCAGGCCAGATTTGTCTTTCTTATTCCTAGCAGGCTCCTAGTCTCATTACTTTTGGATCACAACAACATTTGTCATAATCAAACTCTTAACTTATAGTTAAGAATTGTGGCACTATGGCCAGGCCCATCTCTGTGCCAGGGTAGCACATAGCTTAGCGCTTGTCCTGGTTCCATCCAGTCCCTTGTCGGGACCCTGCTTTGGGGGGTGCTACGAAGTGAGGGCAACTGAGGCTTAAGTTGAGAAAGCAGATACCCGGGAAAGAATTATATTCGAAGCCAATTAAATCCCATGTTACAAAAGCATTATATTAATTGTCTTCTTGTCTATACAAAAGGACATTGCTTTTAAGTAAACTATTCAAAAGACGTAAGGAGAGGACAAAGGCAATATTAACTTACAATATAAGTTCAGTGTCCTAGAAAGATCTGAGCTTACAAATTAACAGAAACTGATTAGGGGAATAAACTGATTAACTGTTTGGGGAAGAGAGCATAGAGAAGTAGTTACAAATAAACAAAAGAATAGGAGTAACTCAGGAGCACTTTGTGGGTGTGACCCGATAAACCTAAGCACCTTGTGGCAAGGGAGAAAGGACAAAGCAATGTTATTCTGCAGAGGAACTTGCTGTCAATCACTCACAAGATTGACAGACCTGAGCAATCAAAAAATTTCCTGAACACTGGCTCTGGAGCTGGTACATTTTCAGAAGGGTTTCTGGGGAAGGAAACAGACTGACTGAGTCTTGAGACTCCCCCTCACTGACAGTCCCAGGACCCTGGGGGAATGGTCCTCCTGAGCCAATGGGACAGATTTCATCATTGTACTTCATAAGAACAGGACAGTTCCTTTAAGAGGGTTATGAAGTGCAGAGCACAAAGGAATCAATTGCCAGCTTTCAAAGTAGACTTCAAGATTCTCTCACGTTAGCCGACCTGGGGATAATTCATGGGAGACATCCCACTCCCACCCCTGTTTCAGGATCAGAAGGACACAGCTCTTCCCAGACGTGTGTGTGTGTGTGTCCTCAAACATGTGTGTGTGCGTGTGTGTGTATATGCATGTGTGCATGTGTGTATGTGTGAACAAGTTTCAGGCCCTTACTTCAGCAGAGGCTAGAAGTTTCTCAATGTGGCTGGTGATCAGCAAATTGAGGACCTGGTAGCTTAGTCCCAGGATCCTTAAAAGTTAGGGCCAAGACATTATGAGAACTTTTCCTTCACTGCTTGGATAATGATCAGTCACAGCGTACATCTTGTTACTGATGAAAAGTGGTACAATCTGTTCAGATCTCATTTCTGGGCAGGTCATTTCATGAATTTATCCCCAAATGTTGTTTATCTCAAGCCATAACCTTTTTCCTTATGGTAAGCTCTTAGTGATTATTGTTTTTCATTATTGTCATTTTTTTCCCCCAGATGACCCAGGAACATGCACATCTTGCGCCATGGGGTATTACATGTAAGTCTGGCCTTTTTTGCAGTGGGGTTCACTTTTCTGTAGTTTTAGCATGACTGGCTTGATCCTAAACTCAGAAATGAAAGCCAAGAGGCCTTGGAACATGAAGCCAGTCCCTCCGAGCAGGCTATTCACCAACAATTCTTGGATTTAGCAATCAGAGCCCAGCTGTTGTCTTGCCTCAAAAGGAGGCCTCCTCTGTTTTGGTCCTGGAAATCACCCAACTTGACACTGATGTCTAGGAATCTTGCCACGGGTTCCCAAGATTGCTGTTTGTGGACAAATCTTAATAATAGACTCGATCCCACACAAGCTATTTCCAAATGTCTGCATGAAGATCTTAACAGAAGTCAAAAAGAAGAGACCACATTAACTTTCCTTTACTCCAGGATCCTGAGAGATTCCACCTACAAGGTTACATGAAATGGAGAAAAACAGGACCCCCAAGTTCTTGAGTAGAAATCTACAAAATCAAAGGCAAACCATTTCAGTATCACCTCCCCTGCCTAGTCTAGTCTCACCTCTAGAGCACACATTAGCCTATCCTGGAAGGAAAATGCAGAAAATAGGAAAATGAAAAGAAAAAGAAGGTATATTGGGGGCTTCACTCACACTTCACATGTGCAAGGCCTGGGTTTAAACCCTAGTACCCCATACCTCCCCTTCAGCATCACTAGCAGTGATTCCCCTGTTTAAAAAAAATGGTCTGGAACTTGCTTCATAACTCCCCCCGGCATCTTGGCACTGGGAACTAGCATTCTTATCTTCACCTGTCCATGGAGATTGTCAAGAACATGGCATGACAGCTGTTAATTCTCTAGAGAGAAAACCTACTCTCAGAGGGACTCTAAGTTCTCTCAAATAGCCCCACAAGCTAGCAATGGGTCCGGATTTGGATAGCCTCAACTCTGGGGGATTAGCTCTTCCTGTTGCCACAATGCCTTTAGCTATTCCAAAGGCCTCAGTGTGCACTAGTGTGTGGGAAACATCTAGAAAGAGAGAGGGAGATGAGAGGGAAAGAGACACTCAGGCCACTGAAGCACAGGAAAAGGCCTCAGCATGATTGTCACTTAACCTTATAGTTTCATTCAGCTTTTCCAAATTAGCTACTACAAGAAGATTGAGTGAAGGTTTCTCTGAGCTATGACTTAACGTAAAAGCAATAAACACAGTATCCCGTTCCTTCTTCCTAGCCTTCTCCCTGACAAAGGATCTTTAGGGATCCAAAACAAAGAGGTTCAAGGGTAGAACTTGCCCTTGAAGTCCAAAAGTTAAACCCTGTTAAAAAATGAAGTATAGGGGTTGGGATAGTACAGTGGTTAAGACATTCGCCTAGCACACAACTGACCCAGACTCCATTTCTGGCACCAAATGGGACTTCCGGCATTATGAGATGCAGCTATGGAGGGGCCTGACATCCAGAGGCTTGAATAGCTTCACATCTTCTGGCCATTGTATGGAACCACCATCCGGGTTGGCTTGGAATTACCAGTGGAGCCTGTACTGGTTGGTGAACTTCCATCCTGATGAAGTGCAGTTGATGAGATTAAGTGATGATGGTTTCGAAAAAGGTGTCAGCATAGTTTGTGAAATAGATCTGTCTTACTCCGTAGGTTTGAGAGCCACTGTTACCGGGTCTGCCCTGAGAAGACCTACAAGAAAGGACTCGAATGTCAGGCCTGTGACCCCAACTGCAGCAGTTGCGAGGGTAGCGTGTGTTACTGGTGTGAAGATGGCTTCTTCCTCCTGGGTGAGTGACACAGGGCCAGGTCAGAGGGAAGCAGGAGTGCTCCCTCCCTGGCTTGTTCTCAGAGTCCACCTCTCTGATGCAAGCAGGGATTGATTGCTTTGCAAAGAAGCATTAGTCGGGCCTACAGCTGCCGCTCTACCTACCGAGCAGAGTATACCAGCAGAGTATATCTCTCCCGCATCCCCTCCCAATTGCTCCAACCAGACAATGAGAGTGGTAAGGGTGGGGGCTGCTGAAGAGAGATGCTTTGAGTGGAAGTCGCCATCACCAGGGCTGTCCTAAGCCATGACTTCCCCACCATTGGACATTCCCAGGTACTGCAGAAGTTTAAGGCCTTTCGTCTCAGGCTGGCTCCATTTCTAAGTGGTAATCGAAATGGAGAGTGAGGAAAGAAATCACATGTGTTTTCCGGGGGCTGGAGAGATAGCACAATGGGCAGGGCATTTGCCTTGCATACAGCCGACCCAGGTTCGATTCCCAGCATCCCATATGGTCCCCTGAGCACCGCCAGGAGTAACTCCTGAGTGCAGAGCCAGGAGTAAGCCCTGTGCATCGCCGGGTGTGACCCAAAAAAAGAAAAAAAAAAGGATTATTCCTAGAAGGGCTAAGGGACCATAAGTGGTCTGGAGATCAAACCTATGTTGTCTGCCTGCACAGAAAGTCTTACTTGCTGTTCTAGCTCTCTAATGCCTATATTATAAATTATATATATATTACATAATTGAATAAGAATTTGCCATTGTGGGAAAATTGAAAATATAAAAATGCATAAAAGGGCCAGAGCAATAACAATGGGTAGGGCATTTGCCTTGCAGGCGGCCAACCTGGGTTTGATTCCCAGCATGCCATATGATCCTCCAAGCCCACCAGGAGTGATACCTGAGGGCAGAATCAGGAGTAAGCCCTGAGCACTGCCAGGAGTGTCCAAAAACAAAATTTTATAAAAATTGGCCATAATCTCATCTCTCCAGGAGGTGACTAGTAATCTAGAGCTTTTCCCTCAAGTCAATTTTCTAATACCTACTTAACATTAAAGTATATACACTACTTAAGGGCTGGAGAGATAGTCCAGGGGGTGTTATTTATCTTGCATGCAATAGACCGGGTTCAATTCCCAGCACCACATATGGTTCCCTGATCTACTCCAGGAGTGGTGGTCCCTGAGTGCAGATATAGGAGCAAGACTTGAGCTCCAACCCCCCAAATTTTTAAAAAATAAAGTACATATACTAATTTTTAAATTTACTTGTGTATGGTAACAACTGTACTGTACTATTTAAGTTCTTCAAAATTCCATGTAATAATTGTATTATATTCCAGTAATAAACATATCTTAATTTTTCTTAATTTTACAAAAAATTATTATGAAATAAATATCCTTAAATGTGTCAAAGTATCAAAATAATTTCATAGGATAGATTATTTTCTAAAGCAGAAAATTTGTTATTATATCGGCCCCCCAAACTCTGCTGGGTGTGAGCCCCAAAACAAAACCAAAGCTCAGTAAAGGAAGTTTGTGCAAGCTCCTGCACCAGAGGCAGCAGAGGGGCTCCAGTTTGGCGCCTGGCCTCCCTCCTGCCCGCGCGTGGCTCCACTGTCCCTTGGGCCATGGTGCATCTTTTTTGTCCCGTCTCAGATGGTGTTGGGAGTACTGAGAGAATGGCATCAGAGCTTCTCTCCTGATTTGTGCCAGGGCCAGAGTTGGCTTCATGGCACTCAGCGTGGCCAGGACCCCCAAACCATGACAGATGTGGGGTACTGTGAGCATATGGCACTCACCCATCCCCTGCCAGTGCCCACCCCGTACCCTTCGTGATCTCCAGGGCACCAGCTGTGGCTTTCTGGCTTTGTCTCACCTGCCCCAAGCTCCATGCCCAGAGCCCAGGAGAACTGGTGGTAGTTTCCAGTGTTGAGTGTGGCCACTTGTCCTCACATGATGCTCAGGCACCAGTGTCCAGGCATCCATCTGTGTTGGCCGTGTGCCAGCCCCACACCTCTCCCTCGACCCTCCCTTACATCTTCCCAACATCTGTCTGGCATCTCCTGAGGTGGATCTTGGGGTCCCTAGGGGCACGAAGCTGAGGGCCTGTGGGTAGCTGGAGTTCTGCTGGGGGTAGGGTCCTGGTCCTGGGACCCCCCTCACACCTGGTAAACTCAGGAATGAGCAGGATCAATTTCCCAGATTTTTGTTTTTTCCTTCTAAAGATACTCGCCTGGAGTGATAGCACAGTGGTAGGGCTTTTACTTTGCAAGCCGCCGGCCCGGCCAAGCCAGGTTCCATTCCTCCACCCCTCCTGAGAACCCGGCAAGCTCTTGAGAGTATCTCGCCCACACAGCAAAGCCTGGCAAGCTCTCTGATATGCCAAACACAGTAACAAGTCTCACAATGGAGACGTTACTGGGCCCGCTCGAGCAAATCGATGAACAACAGGAGGACAGGGACAGTGACAATACATATCTGTATTGGATCGGTCGAGCTATGAATACACCCATGGAAACTTTCATAGATACAAAGTGCTTAAGTCCATCCATATATACGTGAGGCCCCAGAGGGGTTAGCAGGTGGCTGTGTGGACCCCAGGAGCCCCTGGGACTCCCTGAGGCTGGGACATCTATCCTGAGGGGGCAGCACTGGCTGGGCAACTAACCTGCTCCTGGCTGGTCCAGGTTGCCATGAGGGCGGCAGAGAGGAGGATGGCCACTAAACACAGGCATCGGGTCATGCTCGGAGAGATTTTGCTCTTTTCTTGCAGTAAACGCGTTCCTCTCCCTGTGTTTCTTTTGCTTTGCAGTTTATATATGACGAGGAAATTGTGTGGTAAGTTTGAAAAGTTTGTTTCTTAGTGCTGGTGGTACCCAGCTCGGCTGGGATCATGACTCGTGAGCATCTGTTGTTGTAGCCAGAAGCGTTGGGACCTGTGGAGGCATAAAAGGGAGCTGGTCCTTAGCTAAGATCACACCTTCCTCTGTCCCTGTAACGTGAAGAGGGTGGTTCCCTTCACTGTCCTTCACCTGCCTGATTGCGTCATAGCGCTCAGCTAGCAAGGGGCCGTTGGAGCTTGGTCTGGGTGTAAACGGTCCCCAGAACCTGGTCGGGGGTTGGTGTGAGTCTGGGGCAGATGACAGGTGTCCCAGACTGACCTCGGGAGGTGTCTCAGCTACAGTCGGGTCAGAACAAAGATCCTGCCCTCCCCGGCACAGAAACCAACACCAGCTGCATTAAAACTCTCCCAGCCAGGGGCTGGAGCAATGGCACAGCGGGTAGGGCGTTTGCCTTACACGCAGCCAATATGGCCAACACAGGTTCAATTCCCAGCATCCCATATGGTCCCCCGAGCACTGCCAGGAGTAATTCCTGAGTGCATGAGCCACGAGTAACCCCTGATCATCGCCGGTTGTGACCCAAAACGCAAAAAATAAATAAATAAAAATAAATTTAAAAAAAAACCTCTCACGGCCAGATGCGAAATTTGTCAGATAATCCAGAGCCAAATGTAGGGTCTCCCCCTGAGGACACTGGGTAGGAACTGATTTTCAAGAACCAGGAAGTATAGCCCGAGGAGGTGGTTCCAAGCATCCCGCGGTCCCTGAGCCAGGCCCCAGCAAGGTGTGACCCCCGGTACCCCACAGGGTGTCGCCTTGGTAGTTTCTGAGCCTCTCCAGGATGGCCCTTGGGTGGGAAGATCCACATGAAGCCCCAACCCCCCTGAGAAAGCCGCTCTTCACACTCCTCGCCGTGTGTGCCGAGTGGCACTCCACCCCAGGGTCTGGTTTTCAACTGGACATGAAATTGGGGGGTGCGAGGGTCTCCCCATTCAGAGTCCCTCTGTGGATCTGCTGGTCCCGGCTGCGTTTCATTGGTTTTTGTTTTGGGGCCACACCCCGCAATGCTCAGGGGTTACTCCGCACTCAGGAATCACTCCCAGCAGTGCTCCAGGGACCAGAGGGGATTCAGGGGTGGTACCCGGGTTGGCTGCGTGCACAGCAAGCACCCTCCCCTCCGTGCTGTTGCTCTGGCCCCTGGTCCTGCCTCAGGACTCAGCTGGGAAATACCCCAAGTACCAACAGCCCAGGCAGGCACCTCCTCGGCCAAATGGACAGAACCCCTTGGTGATGGGTCCCTCCCTCCAGAAAGATCCCTGCTCTGTAGCTCCCAGAAGCCACCTGTGGGCACCCACAGTGCCACAGACCCCTGAGTGAGAATCTCAGGTGACCCAAGGGCCTCAGGGTCCATCTGCATCACTCGAGACCCCTTCTCTGCCTGGTTCCCGGGCCAAGGGAAGTCTCTGACCCCCTTTATCCCAGGGCACCGAGGAAGTCCTGTGGAGTGTCCCCATCAGCCTCCGTGTCCCCGAGAGACAGCAGGGGCCGAGAGGGTGGGCCCACTCCCCGCTCTGACGGCTGTTTCCTGTGTCTCTTTGAGGTGGGAAGGCCTGGTGCTCATCGTCCTGTACATCTTCTATATCCTCATCATGAAGTAAGTGAGCTGCTACCCTGCCCAGCCGCGGCTCCCACAGGCAGGCAGAACCCCCAGCCAGCCGCCCCATCTGGGCAGTCTGAGTGGGGGAGGGAGGGGGCTATCACACACAGTTTTGGGGTACGATCCACACCCGGGCTGGGGGCCTCCCACTGTGGGTGGGTGGCTGGCAGGTGAAAGGTGAGAGCTCCCCATTTCCTGCTGCAGTTCTGCGGCCCACGGGGACCCCTCTCTCCCCGTCTGTAGAGCTACACGGATCCTTCTCAGGGAAATGCAGGCAGGGCTCAGGGCTGGGGTGCTGGCTGGGAAACCCCATGGAACGATCGGTGTTCCAGAACATTCCAGCACATTCTGGCACATTCCAGCATGGGTGGACTAGAAAAAAAAACAAAAAAGGCTGAGTGAATGTCCACAAATATCAACTGCACCATGGGGGGCACTCAGGAGCACACGGGCTCTGGCGATGGTGATGGCTGCCAGGGTCAATTGGAGGGTGCGTGATTATCAGAGTGACCAGCCAAGGGCTGGGGAAGTTTGGCAGTTGATGCCCGTGATAGTGGCATGCTGGAGCCATAGCACGGCGGGGAGGGCATTTGCTCTGTATGCAGCCGGCCTGGGTTTGACCTCCGGCACCCCACTGGGCCCCCTGAGCACAGAGCCCTGAGCACCGCTGGGTGTGGCCCCAAACCCAATAGACATGGAAACAAAGGCAGTTACGAGAGATTCCTCCTTGCACAGTCCTCCATCACCGCTGCCCGGGCCCCCAAGAAATCTGGGGGCCCTGAAGCCCCCATGCCACCCTCAGGGGCTCCCTCGAGACTTTTTTGGGGTCCCTGGGTCTGAGTGCTAGGGTCCTGTGGCAGATAGCGGGGGTGGGGGGCTGAGGCCCAGGCAGTTCACTCCTTGGTGGGAGTGGAGGGGCGGGGGGAGACAGGCCTGGAGTCCCCGACTGGGCCATGGGTGGGACACGGGGATGGGAGTGAAGTAGGGAGGTCGGGGCCTGCCTCTAGCCATGGGTGGGATTATGGTGATGGGGGGCCCAGACTAACAGGGGCCCCATTAGGCACAGGGACGCTCCGCTAGTACCCCGCCTCTCCCCCGGCCCCACGGACACCCCTCCCGGGCCTCCTCCAAGCCGTGCCCCCACACGCCAGGTACAACGTGAAGATGCAGGCCTTCTTCACCATCAAGCAGAAGACCGTGGCCAATGGCAACACGGTCAGCAGCGAGCTGGAGGACGGTAATGACCCCTGTTGCTCTGATGACCCTTCGGTGCCATTGCTGGGGCCAGGTAAGGCTGAGCAGACAGGAGTGTCCCCTTCCCGCACATACTCACACCCCCAGACTGCCCCCTCGAAAGGACCTTCCTGCCTGAGCGAGACTCGGCAGGAAGTGTCTCTCCTCTGGGGACGCCAGATGGGTTAGGAGGAAGGAGCCCCAGACCCTTCCTCAGGGGCCTCCCTAGGCCTCCCCACCCCCAGGGATGAGGCCTGGGCCAGGTTGAGCCCCCCGCTGCGTCTCCAGTACCGACACAGTTGTGAGGGTCATGACCCCGAGGACCCCAGGGAAGGCTGCCATGGAGAGACCCCCGTGAGCCCAACCCCATGGCATGCAGGCTGGAGTCCTCAGCGAGTTTGGATCCCCCCGTGCAGGGCCCCTGGGCCCCTGATCCAGGCCCCACCCACTGTATCCACTTCCCTGAACCTTCAGGCCCCACCCGGCCAGTCTCTGGGTGACTGCAGGGCTGGCAGGGAGGGGTTTCAGAAAGCAACTGGTCCCGTGGGGCTCTCTGCCCTCTCCCCTGCGGCTCTGGGCAAGCCCCAGTGATTGCCACTTAAACTCCTTAGTGGGGCTGGAGCCATAGCACAGCAGTAGGGCGTTTGCCTTGCACGCAGCCAGCTTGGCCAAGCCAGGTTCAATTCCTCTTGGAGAGCCCAGCAAGCTACCGAGAGTATCTTGCCCGCACGGCAAAGCCTGGCAAGCTCCCCGTGACATATTGGATATGCCAAACACAGTAACAACAAGTCTCACAATGGAGACGTTACTGGGTCCGCTCGAGCAAATCGATGAACAACAGGAGGACAGTGCTACAGTGCTACAGTGTTGGCTGGTGGAATTTGGGGTCTCAGAGGGACCCCAGGGAGCTCAGCTCTCCTTGGTCCTCTTCCTGATCTCCACCAGGGTGGGGCCTTTCCTGACCCCTAAACTCACTCAGCCGGGCCTGCTCTGCTCGTCTCTCCAGCCAGCCCGGGTCCAGCTCAGAAGGGCTGGGAGGACGCTGGTCGGGGCGTGCTGGTCTGTGGGACCCTGCCATGGACTCTTAACCCTAGACAGAGGGGGCTCCACACTCCCTCTCCCAGGGCCACTCCCTCTCTCAGAGGTCCGGGGGTCTGTATCCCAGACTCCTCCAGACCCACAGGCTGCCAGGGAGGATGTGGGCGGGGAATCCCAGACCTTGGGCAATGCCCACTTGAACGGTGCCACCCACACCCGGGATCCCAGCAGCCGCCCAGTTTGTGGGTTCCTCCAGATCCTGTTTCTCAGCCCTTTCTGCCCCTGCCCTCGGTCTCTGCCTACCATCTGCCGTGCAGCCAGGCCCCAGGAGCGCCCCGTTTAACTCTGGCTAAGTGTGGGCTGCCCGGAGGATCCTGGGACGAGGCAGGGATTAGCAGGGGCAGGTCTCCCTCTGGCCAGGATGGGGTGCAGCCCGGCTTCCACATGGGGTGGCTTCAGGCTCAGGCATGCTTCCCGCTTGCTGCCACCCCCATCACAACACCCGTGGGGCAGGCTGAGGCACCCCGTGAGACGAACATGCTACCCCAGTCTGGGAGACACCTCCCGTTACCTCCTGCTGTGCTCAAGGCTGTTTCCAGGTCAACCCGGCCTGCTTCGGGGGGGGTGGGGGGCTCATTCTCCAGCTTGGTTCTGGATTCCCTAGCAGGGGTTTCCCCCCCTTAAATGTCAGCACATGTTCCACATCCCTTTCCATCCTATTCAAGAGCTCAGGGGGCCAAGCTGAGCCCCGGGACCAAGGCTGAAGACGGACATGGGGGCCTCGCCTCTCTCTGCTGGCGGGTGGGCACCCAATCGCCAAGACCTCCTTGTCCTCCAAGGCCCCGCTCCAGGCTGCCCTGGGACCCAGGAGGGGGTTGGCGGAACCTGAGCTCTGAGTAGTCCTTGAGTTTTCCTGCAGGGAGCTGCCCTGAACCCCGACGGGGCGGCCTCTTGGGCATCTTGGCTGATGACCCCTTGCCCCTGCCTTAGGAACTGTGCCCCAGGCGATGCCTTGATGGGCCAGGGGCCTCTTGCTTCTCCCTAAGAAGCCCCTGTCCTGTGGTAGGGACCCCGCACAGGGCTCCGAGTGTAGGGGAGCCCTGACTTGCTTGCTTTAGGGCACAAGACCTCCCGCCCCTTCGCATGGGACTGAGCCTGGGAATCCGGCCCCCGGGAGAGCGGCGGCCCCTCCCAAGGCCCCCGCCTTGGGGTTCCCTGAGCAGAATCCCCGCTACTAACACCCTCCAATAACTTGCCCCGCGCCCCCCCAAGAATGGCGCCCCCGACCCGGGCCTCCACCGCACGCTAATCGGATCTAGCAGCCCAGCCCGCGGCCTCTGCCTCTTAACCTGTCCTCTTCCGAATTGTAAGTAACCCGCTTGTGTCCGGGCCATAACACGCACCCCAGACGGAGCCATGCGCGTCCCCTCCACTCCTCGTGGGAGGTTGGTGGCCATCTCTGACCAGTGCATGTCCCCTCCCCATCCCCCCAGCTTGTGTCTAACCCCCACGCCTCCTGTCTGCTGAGCCTTGCTTCCTGGGGGTGAGGGCATGGGGGTGGTGGGGGGGGTGCAGTGGTGTTCCTGAGCCCCTAACTCCTGCACGGGTGTGTGCTCCAGACTGACCCCCAGCTATTGCGGCTAAGCATAAGGGGCACCCCCGCAACTGGGGTGCAGTGCAGGGGGATGGGTCTGATTGCCTTAGCAGCCCTCTAGGAGGGGAAGACTGGAGTTCCAGTTCTTAGACCCTCCTGGGGGTGCTGAGAAATATGGACACTGGCCCTGAGCATAACTCAGAAAAGCCAGGCCTGGGGACTTGGAGGGTGAAGCGCCCCCTGAAGGTCAGAACGAGTACGGCGCTTCCCCCCCCCCCCCCCCCCCATCGTAGGCAGGATGCAAGTCCCTTTGTAGGGTCCTACCGGCCTCTTTCTTTTGGGGGCCGGGAACTCTTTCTCTGTCCCCAGCTGCTATGCAGAGAACAGTTAGATGCATATGCCCCATGGGGTAGAGGTGGTTCCCCCAGAGCAGGCATCATGGGGACACGAGAGCCAGAGAAATCTGCTGTCTTCCAGGATTTTCTATCCTGGGCTTCCGGCCAGTTGGTAACGTTTCAGTGTGACCTTTGTGAATAGGGGGGCTGGTAGGTCCCCAGCTGGGCAGCAGGGAGAGCCCCCTGTCCATGTGATGGGGCAAGGGGACCTGCCCGGTGAGGCTGGAGTTAGCCAAGCCCCAGGAGAGGGAGGGCCCCATCTGGTGAAAGTTGGAACTTTCTGCTCCTGAGTGACTCTGGGGGTCCCTGGGAGCTCTGGGTGATGCTCCAAGCTGGCAAGCCCGTCTCCACTAAGGGCAAGGCCTCTGCGGGGCTGTGGGGATGAGTCAGCAAAGCGAGAGGACGCCAGTTGGCCCTGACCCCGCCTCGGGTGCTGTCCCCATCATCAGGACCCCACGCCCAGCGGGGTGTCGTGCTGGATACAGTGAAGGAGGAGCCGCAGTACAACAAGAACCCGGTGGTGATGGTGGATGAGGTGATGAGCTCCAGCCCGCCCAAGCTCAGCTTCCCAGAGGCCGGCCTGCGCATCATGATCACCAACAAGTTCGGGCCCAGGACCCGGCTGCGGATGGCCAGCAGGATGATCATCAACGAGGTGCGAGGGCCTGAAGGGTCCAGCAAGCCTGGGGAGGAGGTGAACGCGGTCCAGACGCAGGCGGGGGGGGGGGGGGGGGGGGGCAGGTTCTCTCAGGCTGGCACCCGGGCAGAGGGGGGTGCAGAAGGCTTCACGGGACTTTACACTCTGGATCCCCATCTCAGCTCCAGTTTTATGCCTAATCTCTTCTTTGAATAAAAGATGAAATTAGTTGGAATGTCATCTATGAGGCCACGCCCTATTCCATCTCCCTGCCCCAAGCCATGCCTCTCTTTCCTTCGCCCCGCCCAAGCCACGCCCTTATTTTCCTTCGCCCCGCCCAAGCCACTCCCATTCCATCTCCCTGCCCCAAGCCATGCCTCATTTCCATCTTCTGGCCTTAAACCACGCCCCATTCCCCCCCACCCTAAGCCACGCCCCATTTCCACCCTATGCCACGCCCCATTCCAGTTCCTTGCCATTAAGCCACGCCCCATCTCCTCCTCCCCGCCCAAGTCACGCCTCCATATATTCGCCCCGCCCCCTCCGATCTTCTGTGTTTGTGTGTACGTGCATTTGTGTGTGCATGCTCGTGGGCACAGCGGCCTCTGCTGAGCGGAGGGAACTTCATGGGAGAACTGGCCGTTGTTTGTAGAGGTCAGGTGGCACTGCTCTGGAAGGTTCTGGATTTGGAACCCTTCTGCTTTGATCACATAAATAATGAGTCCTCTCTGCGGAAAGTTTATTAAGAAGGTGAACATCGCAAACTTGGGATCACTCTGAATCATTTTGGTTGACAAAATGTAAATCGATGAGGAGCCAGAGATTTACATTTCGCAGTGGGTAGGGCACTGACCTTGCATGTGGCTGACCTCGGTTCTATCCTTGGCACCCCAAGTAGTACCCCCAGGTGCTATGAGGAGTGATCACTGAGTGCAGACGCAGAAGTAAGTCCTAAGTACCATCAGGTATGGGCCCCCTGAACCAGAGGGGGGGGAAAAAAAGTGAAAATTTACTTTGGTGAAATTTCATTGCATTTTGGTCATTTTTTGTGGGCAGGATCATCGTGCTCACAGGGCATGTGGGGGGGGACACACCTAGAGGAACTCAGGGTTTACCCCAGTGGTGCTCATGGAAATGTATCGTATCGGGGATCGAACTTGGGGCTCCCAAGTTTAGAGATGTCGCGCTTTAAGCTCTCTCCATCCTCCTCCTCAGCCTCTTCCATTCCAGAACTCCATGGCCACGTTTGCCAAAGCTGAAGCTGGTCCCTGGAAGTGGCACCTGTATATGTAGGGGGGGCGGGGCGGGGACTGAGGCCTGTTGCTCCCCATCAGACAGGAGCGAGAAGGTAAAGAGCATCCCAGGTGTGTGGGGACTTAGAAAGGGGGCTTACACTCTCCCTCATGCCAAGTCCCACCTGCCCTGGCTCACAGGCTGAGAGGAGGGTGCCAAGGAGCCCTCCCTCCCTCCCTTGAGCCCCTGCTCAACCCTCTCCTTGGCTCGCACCTGGCCCCTGACCATGTGAGCTGGTCATGGTCATACCAGTGCGAGTGGCTGGGCACCTGCAGTGTGCACACAAGTGCAAGGTTATCTGTTCTGTGGCTCACCTATACCAGGGCTTAACAGTACCTGGGCTTACTTATTCTGGGGCTTACCTGTTCCGGAGATTACCTGTACCTGGGATTACCTGTACCGGGGTTTACCTGTTCTGGGACTTAGCTGTACCTGGGCTTACCTGTACCACAGCTTGCCTGTTCCGGAGCTTACCTGTACCAGGGCTTACCTGTTCTGTGGCTTACCTATCCTGGGGCTTACCTGTACCAGGGCCTCCCTGTTCCCGGGCTTACCCTCCCAGGCCCACAGTGTGATCGCACCTGCTCATAGTACAGGTAAAGTGTGCCAAGTCACATAACGAACATGAGGGCAGAATGGGGGCCCAACCCAAATGAGTCTAGACTGCAAAAGTGGGGGGCTGCATTGATCCTTGGGGTCCTCTAGTCCAGCTTGTCTGCCTCTTTTTCCTATTGCTTTAGCCCCTCAATCATCTGTAGCACCCTCTGTCTGGCTTGTTCTGACTCCTTCCTCGTTGCAGTTCCCTGCTCTTCCGACAGCAGTGGCCACCCCTAATTTTCTCCTTGCCTCTACACATCCATGGGACCAGCCGTCCTCCTCAGCATGGCCAGTCCTGCCCAAGGCTGACCCTGTGCCTTCTCATTATCACCCATGGAAACCTGAGTGCGGTTTCTCTCCCAGCACGGGAACCTGTCCCCTCCCTCCTTCGCGTTGTGGCCTCTGCCTCTTTGAACACAACCTCGGAGAGCCTTAGATAATCTTTCCAGGAAACGGTTCCGGGCACCCTTCTGAGGCTAGCATTGCGACCCCCTCCATCACAATGACTCCCGGTGCTTTGAAGTCCTGTCCCCTTCTCACAGTTCCACTCTTACCCTGGTAGAGTATTTGTTTTTCACTGTGAGGATGATCTATCATCTAACTGGAGTTGATGGCAAAATATGGTCTCCGGTGAGGCCTGAGCTCCAGGCTTAGATCTGTTTCTTCTTTTGGATGAAACTAAGTGTTATGGATAAATGTATATGGACACTGTCAATTTCTTCCTCATCCCAGACATCATCCCATGCCCAAAACTAACATAAGGCAATTAAATGACCCATTCCTCTTCCTAGAAGAAAAATACTCCATGTTCAGTAGTGTCAGTGTTTGGAAATTCCAGCCACCACAAGGACAGGCACATGGTCACAGAGCATAGATAGGTGCTGGGTACACAGTCACAGAGCAAGGATAGATGCTGGGTGCAGAGTCTCAGAGCATGGATAGGTACTGGGTTCAGAGTCTCAAAGCATGAATAGGTGCTGGGTATATGGTCACAGAGCACAGGTAGGTGCTGGGTACACAGTCTCAGAGCACAGATAGGTGCTGGGTACACAGTCTCAGAGCATGGATAGGTTTTGGGTGCAGAATCTCAGAGCACAGATAGGTGCTGGATATATGGTCACAGAATACAGGTAGGTGCTAGGTGCAGAGTCTCAGAGCACAGATAGGTGCTGGGTGCACAGTACAGAGCACTTCCTTCGAGGCACCGTGACTGATTCTCACTCCGCCATGGCAGCAGCTGGGAGGAATCAAATTCTCCATTGCATGAAGCTCTTTATCACAAGGCCGACCTGAGGTTGATCAGTTCAGGATTTTTCATGAGACCCAGATAAAGATGAGGTGGAAAAAGACAAACTGAGTCTCAGGATGGACGAAGCCTCTTGACTTCCCCAATGTGGCCCCAGCCTCTCTCTGCCCAGAGACACCCGCATGCCTGGCGAGGAGCACCAGCTCCTGGCTGGGTGGGAAGGGACCAGGCTTTCTCAGCTATCGTGAGATGGGGGCGGGAAGGAGGCCAGTGGGCTTCAAGTACATTCCTGCAAGACTGGCAAACCCCAGCTCCCCTTGGGGTCAGAAACCAGCTGTCCTTTGTTAACAGGAAATGCACATTCGAGCCACACTTAAGTAATACCACGTCACACTTAGGTAATACGACCAGAATACTAACATGGTCACCGATATTTGCTCAAGCGGGCCCAGTAACGTCTCCATCGTGAGACTTGTTGTTACTGTGTTTGGCATATCGAATACGTCACGGGGAGCTTGCCAGGCATGAAGCGTGATAATATCAGGTGTTAAGAAGGATGCAGAACCGTTGTGACTGTGTACGTGTAAAATGGTTCAACGTAGCCTCCTCATGTACGACACCTGTACACCTAGATATGCACCCTTGGGAAATGAGTATATTTGTCCACAAGAAATGCGTATGTGTACAAATGTCCATAGCACCTTGCCTCATACTAACAGAGAAATGGGAAGCACCCCAACTGCCTTTCGAAGCACCCCAGAAGATGCAGTACACATTACTCATGTTATGGAATACCACACAGCCCTCCCCCTCACCCAACACACACATACACAAAAGACAAACTACTGCATGAATGAATTGCACAACTGTTTGGTTGAGGAAAATAAGCCAAGCAGAAAAAAAATCCATGAGATTTGAATCCGTTTCTATAAAATTCAAGTTCTGGAAGAACTGATGATTATAAACATTCGAGCAGTGCTTACCTTGTTGACCTCTGGAGCACCTGGTCTGGGATGGACGTGCTGCGGCTGAGGGCTGGGGTTGTTCTGCTTCTTCACATGGACAGCCTCTGAGCTGTGTCCTTAGTGCCCTGTCGTTAAGATGCCTAAAGGAAACAGGCAGTGCCCCCTGCAGGGTGCCAAGGTGGTCTTGGGGTGGGTGATGGATGTTTGCTGGGGGAGCTGGGATGTATACCTCAACATCCGGGGTGTGGCTGGGGTGTCAGGCGAGCACGGAGAGAGGAGCCCCAGGTGTCGGGCGAGCACTGAGAGAGGAGCCCCCATGCCTGTCCGCGGCAGGGGTCAGGGCCTGCCCGCCCATCCTCTGAACATGGGAAGCCGGCTCACAGGCCCGGGGTCCGTCTCGCCCCCACAGCGGCAGAGGCTCATCAACTCGGCCAACAGTGTGGGCAACAAACCGCTCCAAAACGGGAGGCACGAGAACATGGAGAACGGGAACGTGCCGGTGGAGAATGCCGAGGACCCCCCACGGGAACAGGAGCCAGCGCCGCCCGCACCACAGCCGCCACCCGCGGAGCCCGAGCCGGGCGAGGTGGCCTTCCTGTCGCCCTTCTCCATGCCTGGTGAGTCTGGGGTTCAGGGCCTCGGGCTCCCTGCTGGGGGAGGGTGGGGCCCAGGGACCCCCGTGCCTGTGGGATGGTGGGGGAGCGTGACATGGGCAGTGTCAGACACAGGCCTGCACAACGGGGCCAGCGGCCCTGCACGCACACACACGCACACACACACGCACACAGGCACACACATGCACACACACATACACACACACACACGCACACACACATACATGCACACATGCACAGCACACATGCCCGCATGCACACACGCACACACACACACACGCCTACACGCGCACACACACATACATGCACACATGCACACACACATGCCCGCGCTCACACGCGCACACACACATGCATACATGCACGCACATACACATACACGCACACACACATACATGCACACACGCGCACACACGCACAGCATACATGCCCGTGTATGCACGCGCACACACACACACACACACACATACACACACACACCACACCCTGCGACTGTTTCCTGCCTGTGCTCAGACTTTCGGTGTTCCACGCGGCCAGGCTCTCTGGTCCATGCACAGCCCACGGGCTGGGACTTAGAATGGAAGACCACCAGTGACCCTCGGATAGTTCCGTCTCACACCTTTGAGGCCACCTCCCTCCCCTCCCCACATCAGCTCAGACTTGGATGCATCTGCCTGGCTGGCCTCTGGCCTCTAGGATCCAGTGCCCTTGGGGCTGGTGGGTCCTCACTGGCCTTCCCTCGGGCCTTTGCCGTCTCCCGCCCTCTTCTCCAGCCCTGCTAGCCAGCAGCCTCCCAGTTCACCAGGGCTCCCCTGACCCTGGGCCTTTGCACATGCCTCGGTTGTGAGGTTTCTTTCATCTAAAGGCCTTGACTTCTATGGCCCGCCCCTGGGTGGCACCGTCCTGTTGTTTGTCTGAATGGGGGCGTCTCCAAACTGCGGGCACTGTGAGGGCAGCCTTCTTAGCTGCTGTTCATAGCTGTGGTGGTCCAGTCTGTACCCATGACTGAGCTCAGGGGCCCCATAGCCAGGTCCCTCGCCATCTGTCTGCTGCTGTCTTACTCCCCTTTCACACTGGTCTGAGTACAGGAAAGATGCCAGGGCAGGAAGGGTCAGCACTGGCCTTGGTCAGCACAACCCGGGTCTTCAGAATCAGAGGGTGATGGTGATCGGGGAGACCCCGGTTCCCCTCGTGCCACACAGCGTCCAGAGTCCGTGTCTCTCCTGCCTCCCCCCATGACCCGGGGAGCAGACCCCACCAGGAGCACTGTCTTCCTGGGGCATCCCGGCTCATCTCCAGAGCCCGCTGGGTAGGTCTCAGGAACTGGGGTCTGGGAGCCTACCCCTCGGCTTTGGGAGTGTGGGCCCTCAGAGAGGGGCCCTGGGACCCCAGAGGGTTGGTCTTCCTGGGTCCCTGGAGTGGCAGATCTGGGAGGGTGGCGTGTGCACCCAGAGAGCCGCCCCCACCTCCACTCACCCGAGTCCCCCCGTGTTTCTGGGCAGCCCCCGCCGAAACCCCCCTGAACCACCTGCCAGCCCAGAACCTCCCCAAGTCCACGGTGGGCCAGGGTGGGCACTTGGCTATGTCCCCAAAGGAGGTCGGGGTCCTTGGGGCCTGGGGGTCAGATGCCAGCCAGGGTGGGGCATAGCCATCGTCCAGTGGGTGGGTGATGGATCTTGGGGGGGCGCTGCCCAGGGCGTGTCCTGTCCTCCTGCCCCAGGGGTGGGGAAGGGCCTGGCAGAAGCCCCCGTCACGAGGGAGACCCCACGGCTGTCCCCCCGACTCCCGCCAGGAGGCGCTGTTGGTGGCTCGTCTGTCAGCCTGTTCCGTGCATGTCCCTGAAAGCTGGGGTTCACAGGGCGCTCATTGTGTCCTCTGTATCTCTGCCGATGTCCCGCAGTGGACCCTGGAGCCCAGGGACTGGCCACTGGTATCTGGAGAGGGCCAGAGGGGCTCCGAGGGGTGGTGGGGGGCTGAGCACTGTCCGCTCCAGCTAGAGCTCGGGACGGCCCCCTGCCTCCCCCCAGCCCAGGGCTTGGCGCTGGGGGCTGCCCCGGCCTGCAGGAACAGGCCGGGCTTCCTGTGGGAGAGTCCTTTTGTGTTTTCCCGGATGTGGCTCAGGGAAACCCCGGTGCCCCCCGCTGTGTGGGGCAGGGGGGTGGGAAAGGAGCCAGGGCCCAGCACCAGGCGGAATTCAGAGCCTGGGAGGAAGCATTAGGATCCAGCCCTTCTGCCCTGCTCACCACACCCTCCGCACCCCACTCAGTTTCCTGGTGGCTTCACTGGGTGCCAGGGGTGAGAAGGGGAGGGAAGAAGGGCAGGGCAGGTGGGGGAGGGGGAGTTGCGTCCGTGTGGTCCCCGCCATAGGCTGGGACTCAGCTTCGAGTCCAGCAGTCCCGGGTTCAGCCCACCACAGCAGCTTGCCCCCCTCGAACCTCAGTTCCTCTGTGGGCACATGGGGTGCTCTTCCTCCGGGCAGCCCTGAACACTGATATCAGCAGCAGAAGTGAGTGTGTATGGGGCTGGAACCTTGCCGTGCCTCTCTGATGCAGTGTCCCTCCACTTCCCATCTCTTCCCTCTCCGCATTCCAAGTGGCTTCTTGGAAAAAGGTCCCGGGACCAGAATCCTGGAGTTGGCTCTGCACTGCGGAGTGCACGGCTCCCCAGGCTGGGAGGCTGGATTTATGTCCAGTGAGCGCAGAGAGGATGCTTTGGTCCTTGGCCCTTGGTGTTCCAGATGGCCTGGGTTTAGGTTGCTGCCCTCTGGAACTTGTGGGCTTGGGGAACAAATCCCAGCTGAGATCTCCAGCCTCTGCTCGACACCGCTCAGAAGGCAGCACTGCATCCTCTTGCCTGGCCCAGAGGCAGGCAGGCCAGCCCCCATGCCAGGCCCCCAAGGCCGGTGATGAGTCCTGGGGATGTGGGGGGAGAGAGGACGGGAGGGAAGGACTTCAGGGAGCCAGGACAGAGGTTAAGGCACTTGCCTTGCGTGTGGCTGATCCTCATTCGATCCCTGGCTATGGTTGCCTGAGCCCCGCCAGGATTGGCCCTCAACACAGAGCCAAGAGTAAGCTCTGCGCACGACCAGTGTGGCCCCAAACCTGCCTCCAAATGTTGATTCTAAAGTTCATGCACTCAAGAAAGCAGAAAAGGAAAGATTCTCCAGAAGCATTTTCTGTTCATGATATAAAAGACTCTCATCATCCTCTGGCAGATAGTCCAGGGGTGTGTTTTTGGCATGAGATGGTCTCTTATAATGTTTGGCAAGGGTTCCAACATCATTCTTGAAGATCAAGTAGTCTTTCCAAGAAATGGTGCTAGGAATACGAAATAACCCTTTTCCCCCCTTTTATAAAAGGAAGTTAGGGGGCTGGAGCAATAGCACAGCAGGTAGGGTATTTGCCTTGCATACAACGGACCCGGGTTCGATTCCCAGCATCCCATATGGTCCCCCGAGCACCAACAGGAGTAATTCTTGAGTGCAGAGCCAGGAGTGAAAAAAACAAAGGAAGTTATATTTCCAGTGGATAAAAGTTAAGTGTAAGATGGATCTAAGTATAAAACCTTCACAGGTGAAATTCCTAGAAGAAAGCATAGGTGTGAATGTGTACTGCCTTGGATTAGCCCATGATTTCTTAAACGTTAAAAAATAAACATTAGTATCCAAGGAAAACCTAAATTGTGTGCCATCAAAAGTAAGTCTTGTTTTTTTTTTTCTTGTTTTGTGATTCATCAGCCACTGTGAAGAGACAACTCATAGAATAGGAGAAAACATTTGTAAATCATATTTCTGAAAAAAAAAAGACTCTAATGCCAGAATATACACAGAGCCCTTAATATGTTGACACATCCAAATTATAAATTGTGTGACGGGGAATCATTCTAGCACCGTGGTACTCAAAGTATGCTGTTAGGACAAGCACCGGGGACTCAGAAACACGGATTCTTGGGCCTCGCCCAATTCCAGGCCTGCTGGCTTGGGAGGGTCCGCCAAGCTTGTGAGAGGCAAAATCCACAGCCTTTTCCTTCCTGGTCATAGGCAAAGCTGGTGTCCCTCTTTCTTGAGACTCCTTTAGCACAGAGAACTCTTAGGGTCCCCCAAAATGTGGAAGGTTGCCCCCCATGCCGTGGAGTTCTCTGTGATGTCAGTTGTGAGGGATGAGGGCTCCAGCTTAGCTCAGCTCTGATGCTGCCTACCCAGGAGTGACAGCAGAGCCACAAAGGGAACAGCTCGGCACCAAGAGTCCACCTTCTCAACACACGCACATACACATACACACACCCAGCACACACACAGCACACACCCATCACACACACATTACAGACCCACACACATACACACACATACATAACACACACAGCACACACACATCACACACCCAGCACACACATCACACACACAGCACACACATCACACACACAGCACAGACACTTACACACACATCCACATATAGTACACACACATATACCCAGTACACACACACAGCACACACACCTACACATACACACCCAGCATATACACACATACACATACAGCACACACACATACACAGCACACATACACACAGCCAGTACACACATACGTACACACTCCCAGCATACACACATCACACACCCAGCACACACACAAACACATACACACAGCATACACACACAGCACACACACATATATATATACACAGCGCACACACTCAGCACGCACACATACATACACACAGCGCACACAGCGCACACACACATACACAGCACACACACATAGCACACACACACATATATATACACAGCACATATACATACACAGCACATATACATACACACAGCACACACAGCGCACACACACATACACAGCACACACACATATACAAACACATACACCCAGCACACACATACACATACACACACAGAACGCACACACATACACAGAACTCACACACCACAGATAAGACACCAGTCACAACCCCAGGTTGTCTGGTGCTTCTTTGTTTGGTCTTGGTTAGGGGCCACGTCCCATCGTGGCTCAGGGAGGACCATTCCCGGCTGTGCTTAGGAGATGGTAGGCAGCTGTGGGGATGGAGCCAGGTGGGCCGCGTTCATAGCAAGCGCCGTCACATCCTCCAACCTTAGCACAGTCCCAGTTCCTCTGCCCAGCTGGCTCTCCGGCACAGCTTCCAGTCGTCCTCGTCCTCTCGGTGGGTTGCACTCATTTGTCAGAGCAGCTGCAGAGCTCAGGGAACCACACGTGCCCGTTAAGGCGGTCATAGAGGACATCGACCCCTGAGGGTGCTTCCACGGGCCTGGGAGCGTCCTGAGCCTCTGTTTCTCTTGGGGTGGGGGTGGGGCCCTCCTCATTGTGGATGTTTTCCAGGCTGGACGCTGTCCAAGCCCAGCCCCACCCCTGTCCTGTGGAGATTCTGTGCAGACTTTCTCATGGAGTCCCGTTCCTTCATCTGCCTCCATCCTTTCCTCTGCAGAGAAAACCCCATGATTAGAAAATTCAAAACCCCGACTCCCCCCACTTGGTCTTTGCAGTGCCCAGCTGCTATTCTGGAACCATGCAGATGCCCACTCAGAGTTCCCAGGGAGGACCCCAGAAGCTTCCAGTACTCTGATCACCCATGGGGTGACCAGCATTAGGGGAGTGCCTGGTTAGGGAGAGCACGGAAGACAGATAATAGGGCAAGAGATGCTCCTTACCTCCCGAAATGCAAGCTTTGAGCTGTGTCGGGCAGAGGGATTCTGATTTATACCCAACTCTGAGAACCACTGCTCTAGAACATTCTTTAGATCATGGCAATGTGCAATCCCCCCCCCCACCAAGCTCCAGGGTCCATGAATCTGAGTTTGGCAACCCACAGGGACACCCACGTCCCACCGGTTCCCTGCTCCCTCCCCCCGCATGGGGCTGGCGAGTTAACTGTCCAAATTCATTTGTTAGGATTTCTTCTTCAGTGAGTGCATCTGTTCCTAATTTTTCCCTCCAGCGTGATTGGCCATCTGGTTGGTTACAGCTCATTCTAAAGGTTTTCTTACATAATGAAATTGTCATTTTCTGCTTCCAAAGAGAAATCTGAGAGTCCAGGAAAAGAGAAATGGGAGCAATGAGGTTTCTCAGATGAGAATTCGTATTCGGAGACGGAGGGAATCAGGCCGACACATGAACGTCTGCACAGTCTCAAAAGCTGCACGTGCCCAGCTCGGGGTGTCGAGAGAATGTCCTGCCACTTCCCCCGAATCAACAGAGAACCTAGGCTGGGTGAAGCCAAGTTGTCCCCATAATTCAGTGGGAGCCCCTGCCCGATCTAAGCCAGACTCACCTGCCTTCCAGACACAGTCTGAGCCTTGTTTTGTGTCCCCGGTTGACTTCAACCTTGGACACTTGCCCCTGGTTCCCTCAGCCCCCATCCAGACTTATCCATTGGGTCAGCTGATGTTTCTAGCTGAGCTAAGGATCTCATTCAGCTGTGGGAACAGAAAAGCCTGGAATCTTCTTGTACCTTCCCTGCCAGGGGGTGATTCTCCCCTATGAGCAGAGCAGAGGTGGGGACTCTCAGCATTGTCGGGTCACCATCCTCCCTGGGGTCCTCCCTGGGTGGGTTTTAGCTCCCACGTGGCTCACTCCTGGAGTTCCCCTGTGTCCTATTCCAGGCAAGAGCCAGGAAGGTCAGAGGGCAGGTGTCCCCTGTGTGCCTTTCTCTAACCTGCCACTAAGCCTGTCACCTTCCCTCATGCCCACCAAGTCCTTCCTCATTGTCCAGAACTGCCACAACTTGGTCCGCTGCCAAGTCTCAGGCCTGAAGGCCGTTAGCCGGGAACCGCCCTTCCGAGCAGACAGGGTTGTGTTGGGAGGTAGAGCATGTGGGCATGGCTAGTGGGAACTCCCCACACGGTCCCCAGGACTGACTCTGGGAGGCGGGGTGGGAGCAGGGTGCAGCCCACCCACCTCAGGCTTTGTAACAACCCAGGGTGAGCGAGGTGACCTGTTCAAAGCTGAGTTCTCAGCACATCCAGTCCAACGCTGGGAATGGACCTCCACGCCTCCATCTCAGCCCAGGTCTCCATCCTAGCCTTTACTCTATTTCAGACCTCACCTCTGTCTCAGCCATCACCTCCATCCCAACCCTCATCTCCATCCCGGCCCTTATCTCCATCCCAACCCTCATCTTCATCCCTACCCTTATCACCTCCATCCCAGCCCTCATCACCTCCATCCCAAACCTCATTTCCATCCCAACCCTTATCTCTAGTCCAACCCTCATCTCCATCCAAGCCCTCATCACCTCCATCCCAGCTCTCATCTCCATCCCAACCTTCATCTCCATCCCAGCCCTCATCTCCATCCCAACCCTCATCTCCATTCCAACCCTCATCTCCATCCCAACCCTCTTCTCCATCCCAGCCCTTATGTCCATCCCAGCCCTCATCTCCATCCCAGCCCTCATCTCCATCCCAGCCCTAATCTCCATCCCAGTCCTCATCTCCATCCCAACCCTCATCTCCATTCCAACCCTTATCTCCATTCCAACCCTCATCTCCATCTCAACCCTCATCTCCATCCCAACCCTTATCTCCATCCCAACCCTTATCTCCATCCCGACCCTCATCACCTCCATCCCAGCCCTCATCTCCATCCCAACCCTTAGCTCCATTCCAACCCTCATCTCCATCCCAACCCTCATCTCCATCCTGGCCCTCATCACCTCTATCCCAGCCCTCATTTCCATCCCTATACTCACCTCTGTCCCAGCCCTCACCTTTGTCCCAACCATCACCTCCGTTCCAGCCCTCACCTCTGTCCTGATCCTCATCCCCTCCACCTCAGTCTTCCCATAGAGTAGGCAGGGGGCATTGACATTCTGAACCCCAAGGGCTGGTGTGGACTCAGGGTGGTGGTGTGAGATTTGGCTTTCTGAAGGGGCTTACAGTGCTGCTACAAGCACAGGTGTCTGATACGAGCCAGTTTTGAGGCCTAGAGATTTGCTCAGATACAGATTTGCTCTAACTAGCCAATGGGCAAATGCCCGGGCCTTACTCACCCCAACACTGCTCTCATGCTCCAGGAACCAGCATTTGCCAAAAACGGGGGAGCAGATAATAATCACCCCACCGTGCCCAGAAATAATCCACACGCCTATACCCAGCCGGCTTCTCCTGCCTCATTGTTTCCCATGGAAATCACGGGAAAGGCTTCTCCTACCTGTCCCTAAAATCTGTAGCGATCAAGGCTGCTTCCCCCCCAACATTCATTTCTGTGTAGTTTGTGTCTCCCCATAACCGGTGAAAACAAGTGCTGGGCTCAGTTGAAACACAGTAGCCACGGGTTTGACCTGTGATGAGGAGCTGAGCATGGCCTTAGAATCCAAGAATGTTGCAGTTGAATCTTTTGGATCTTGGTGGGGTTTAGGAGGCTGGATGCTAAGGAGCACCCTGGCGAGGTGGGGGTCTGCTAGCCTGATGGGGGGAGTCTAGTGCTAGCCTTTCCCTTGCAAGTAAAGGGGGGCAGATCTTCTCAGGAGGCCATGCCTCGTGGGGGGTTGGCGGCTGAGCAGCAGTGACTGGAAACTTCTCCTGGTGCCCTGGAAAGGGCCCCCCATGGCAGAACCACATCTCTTGCCCAGCTCCACTGCTCGCTGGGGACCTCCAGAGCCAGTAACTAGGGCAGGAAAGGAGCTAGTGCTTCACAGAATCACCTCGAACCAGAAAATGTGATGAGACCAGTCCCTGCCTGGCCAGTGCCTCCTCCCTCAGACCTGCTTTTTCTGCCTCTTCCCCTTCACGATGCCGGCCACGTGCCTGATGGAATGGGCCTCAGTTTCAACATATCAGGAGCAGACTCTGATGGACTTTGCTAGTGGGATTCCCTCACCCTCCCATTCACAAATCACATACAAGAGTCCAACTGTGGTTGGAAGGAAATAGCCCCCAACTTGGGGTGTGCTGCCAATGGGGGTCGCCAGGATCCTGCTGAATCCTAACTCCCATGCCCAGCCAGCCGACACAGATGGGGATGGTACTGGGAGAGAGGGGTCCCGTGCCTCCTTGCCTTGGGCCGGGCCTGACTGGACACTCTGCAGTTCTCTGGTTCCGGGTCCAGGAATGGTTCATTGGCTGCGTTCAGTTCCCTTGTGAGAAGCTTAGGAAAGATCTACCGTGTTCACTCGCAAACCAAGGAGCAGAGGAGTCTTCTCGGGGAACGGATGTTTCTGGGCCACACCCATGCACCCGGTGGGTTGTGCTTTCACTTTCATTTGAGAGGGTCTTTTCCTGATCTTGTCCCCATGTCCTGGAGGAACTGGGAGGCCTGTCCTTCATTCCACATGTGGGAGGCGCTCTCGGGTACAGCATGGAGGAATATCAGAACACCAGTTTCAGACACTCCTATGCCCATCTTCCCAGGCAGCATCCAGGGCTCCAGGCTGCAGCTGTCCCCGGAAGTCCGAATAGCCCCCCCCAAGACTGTGGATTGCCATGGCTGAGTCTGTTCTTGGGGCATTGCCAAATGCCACCTCATTCCCAAGCCCTTGATTCTCGGTCACACCCCATCTTAAGGCATAGGAACGAGGCTCCAGGGGCCCTTCCTGTCCAGCAGCCGACAGCTGATGGACCACAGTGGACCTTCTGCCCACTGCATCTCATCCCCTGGAGTAGCCAGGGAACAAAAACACCACGACGGGTAGGAAAGAGACCAACGCGCCCTTCCTGCTGGGGGTCCCATCCAGGCGGCAGCAGGAGCTCCCATCAGCCCCGTCCTACCCATCGGGGAGGTGGTCATGGCAAGGTTGTGGCAGGAATGCCCAATGGGTGGTGTCCACAGTCCATAAACACACTTCAAATTCAGAGTAACTTCAGAGGTGAGCTACCAGCAGGAGGGGTGATGAGGACTTTCCAGCCGAGTGAGAAGAGCCCAGAGAGAAGAGAGGTGACGGATGGACGGGGGTGCGGGGTACAGGGGTGCACTGCAGCACCTCCCCATGCTCATAGGACCCGCCGTGAACATTCTATCCACCCGAACATTCTACATTCACGTTTGCACACGCGTGCACACACATGCACACTCATGTGGGTATGGGGGCTACCCCTGGGCACAATCGGTGCAGGGGTCGGGGAGAGGCGAGGGGAAGCTGTGCCGGTGATCGAACTCAGGGCCTCGTGCAGGAAGAGCACGCTGAGCTCCAGTCCGTGAGTCACATCCCTGTCCCCTTTCTAGTTCTTCGTCAGCGTTGCTGGTCGCCATCTGGCCTGGGCATTGCATGGCGTGGAATCCCATCAAGTGGCCGTTGGTATTTCCTTCCTCTTGCACCCACAGAATTGAGTCCATTGTCCACTAAGAGGTCTCTTCCAGCCCTGGGTGAATTCTACAGAACTGCGGATGGTTCTGCTGGAGTATCTGGGCCCTCGAAGGGGCCAGTCGGGTGGGGCCAGATCAGTCTGAATGTTCTAAACCAGAAGCTAAGCACAGATCGGATGAGAGTATAAGCCTCTTTTCAAATCCATGCAATTAGGCGTTGATGGGGGGGGGGGGTGAGGGGAGACTTCTGTTCTGATATGCGCCACTTGACATTCCTGGACATTTAAAAAAAAAAAGATATGTTTTTATTTCATGTAGAAAAAAAGCAGCAGTTGTATTGATCCAATTCCAGAATGAAAATTGATTAGATAACACAGTTGCAATATTAAAATCAGTAGATGTAGAAAATAAATTTATGTGGCTGGAGCAATAGCACAGCGGGTAGGGCATGCTGACCCAGCTGACCCAGGTTCGATTCCTCCGTCCCTCTCAGAGAGCCCGGCAAGCTACCGAGAGTATCCCACCCACACGGCAGAGCCTTGGCAAGCTCCCCATGGCATATTCAATGTGCCAAAAACAGTAACAACAAGTCTCACAATGGAGGCATTACTGGTGCCCGCTCGAGCAAATAGATAAACAATGGGAGGACAGTGCTACAGTGCTATGGTTATATCTGATCGCAGGATTGGTAAGTCCTTGTCTAAGAATTTATTAAGCTTTTCGTTGCTTCAGGAGGTGTCCTGCAGAGATTATTCAGAAATTGGTGTCTCTGCAGAGAATATTTGTGAGGCCGTGGAGTTGAGATTCCTGGGCATTTTAATGTGAGGCCTCGGTTTCAGTGAGTGAGCCCTCCCATGGGTATGGCTTAAGCTAGTTCTGCAGACGCCCTGAGCCTTTGCACTGGGCGAGCTGGGATTTGCACAGAGCAGAAGAGAGCCAGGAATTACGGACATGTGGGAGGGAAACCTTTCCGCCCTTGTCCAAGGACTCTGGCACGCACCGTGCATGTGGGGAAATTTCTAGGAAGACAGATGTTCTCTAGTTTCAGCATCTAGGGCAAACCCATGGATAGATGAACTGATTTTTGAGCTAATCCTGTTCTTTTGGCTCATTATTACAAGCAAGCTGTTTCGTTTCATTTTTTTTTCTTAGTAAAGGCACTTTTAATGACTTACAAAGATTTAAGTCTCGGCCTGCTGCCTGCGTGCAGTTGCCAGCTGCTTTGTAATTTTTTTCTTTTTTTTTTTAATTGAGATGTAATCCATAAACTGGCAAGGTCACCCTTATCAGTGATGTGCAATTGGGTGGTTTTTTTCCACTGATTGACTCTGGAAGTTTCCACCCCTGTGTAATTCCAGAGACATTTCATAACCTGCCCCCTCCCCCAAGAAACCCCAGACTCCTCTAAGCCGAGAACCTCACACTTCTCTCTCTCACCCTCTACAATTACTAATCTACCGTCTGCTTCTCTGGGTTTGCCTGGTCTAGGCATTTCGTGAAGTGGAATCCCAGAATGTGGCAGTTGGTATTTCAAAATTCCTTTCACACGATGTTTCCTGCGTCCGTTCTCCCTCCCCCCACCCCATGTTATAGTCCATCCGCACTCCACCCCTTTTATGCATGAATAACATTCCATTGTATTTGCAAGCTGGGTTTGCTTTATTCCTCAGCTCTTGTTTCATGAATAGCTGAGTGGTTTCCAGTTGGGGCGTCTTATGCATTCTGAGTAACATAACTTCGACTCGTCCTCGTTTTCCTGTGGGCTCGCTGCAGAACTGGCGATTTTACATTCTCAACAGCAGCTCGGAATGTTCCCATTTCCCCATATCTTCACCAGTCCTTGTTATTGTCAGACTTTTTCATTTTGTTCTGACTTCCGGCTGTGAAGTTGTCTTGATTTGCATCTTGGTCATGAGCAAAGAGGCTATTTATCTTTTCATATCCTTATGGGCTCTTTGTTCTTCTTCTTTGAAGAACTGTCTACTCAGATCCTGTTGTCCATTTTAAAAAAAAGATATATATTTTTTTAGTGGTTGTGTTGGCAGAATTATATATTTTGGACACTAGAGTTTTGTCACTGTCACTGTCACTCCCATTCTTCATCGATTTGCTCAAGCGGGCCCAGTAATGTCTCCTTGTGATGCTTGTTACTTTGTTTGGCATATTGAATACATCATGGGTAGCTTGCCAGGCTTTGCCGTGCGGGCGAGATATTCTCGGTAGCTTGTCGGGCTCTCCAAGGGGGCAGAGAAATTGAACCAGGGTTGGCCAGGTCAGCCGAGTGCAAGGCAAACACCCTACCTGCTGTGTATGATCCAAAATATTTTCTCCAGTGACTTGCCTCCAACTTCCTTGATGGGGTCCTCTGAAGCATAATTTTCTTAGATTTTGACAAAGCCCAGCTTATCTGTCCTCTGCTACTTATGTGCTTATGTTTTTGTGTCTGAGATCTCCAAGCCTGCTCGGATCGGGGCTGAGCATCCGCCACCCAGATCCTCCAAATTCCAGTAGGCGGGGTCACACCCACCACCTGGCCCCCTGGTGCCGTGTAATCCCATTAACGGCCAAGACTCAGAGACTATAACCCCCACCCCCACCCCCCGCTCCCGGAAGCGACATCTTATTATCTCATTCCTACTTTGGACAAACTGGCAGGCTACCGAATGTAACCTGCCCACA
>JAOXYA010000019.1:37260762-37274975 GCA_028565675.1 Sorex palustris | reverse complement strand
AGACATAAGGAGAGGAGAAAGGCAATATTAACTTACAGTACAAGTTCAGTGTCCTAGAAGGATGAGACCTTACAAATAAACAGATTCTGATTAGGGGAAAAGCTGATTAACTGGTTGAGGAAGAGAGCATAGAAGTGGTTACAGACAAACAAAGGAATGGGAGTGACTCGGGAGCACTGTGATGGGTGCAACCTGATAAACCTAAGCTCCTTGTCCTCCAACAAACTGTGAAAGTCAATTTAGTATGGGTGAGACAAAACTTGTCTTTGACCAGATGCAGCTGAACTGATCTGTCAGTCTGTAACCTGAGCTATTCTAGAGTCCTATTTTCCTATGACTTGCAGATGCCAGGAGGAAAGGCCCAGTTCTGGGTCCATCCAAACATACACAGCTGGCTCTATTTTCATCCTGCACTTACCATATTTCTACTGTTCCCCACGTGTTTGCCTTTTTCTGGGGTCAAGATAAAATTCCTATTGGAAACTCCAGGAGATTTTTGTTTCTTTTTGTTCGGGGCCTATACCAGGAGGATTTACTCTGGCTCTGCGTTTAGGGATCACTCCTAGTGGGCTCAAGGGACCATGTGGGATGCTGGGGATCAAACCCAAGCGTGGAGTTAGGTCCAAAGCAAGCTCCCTACACACTGAACTATCTCGCCGGTCCTACTTCAGGCTATTTTTTAATCCCAATGTACTCAAAAGCCACCTGGTTGATTTTCACAGGAAGAGGAATTCAACTGTGAAAAATGTCACGAGAGCTGCATAGAATGCAAGGGGCCCGGTGCCAACAATTGTACCGTGTGCCCCGCCAACCTGCGACTGCACCTGGATGAGAACCGCTGCCTGCACTGCTGCAATACTTCTGACTCCACAGATACCCAGGAGTGCTGTGACTGCCAGGAAAGCATGGGTGAGTCCTGGGAGAGCAGCCTGTCAAGCAAGGCCTGTCCTTGGAGAGCTGAGCAAGCTAGTGGGGATAGGAGGATGGGAGGCTCCAGAGTGAGCGTGGCTACCATCTTAGTGCCTGCAGAGTGCCTGTGGCACGCCATTTTCCTTTGGACTCTCTCATTTCCCAGGGAGACATTGTTAATCTTATTTACAGATGAGTGACTAAGGCTCAAAGGGTTTGGTTAGCATGGCCCAGGGCTCATCGACCTTAAGAAGCTGTACCAGAATCAAAAGGAGTCTTTTGGACAGCAGATGTCATAGTCCTTCCTCTGCTGTTGACACAGCTTCTAAGATGAGAGCTCAAGTATAAAGGATGAGGAGGGAATCAACTATCAAGGCAAAAGATGCTGAAATTGTCTTGAATCTGCTAAAGAACCATCCTTTTAAAGTCAACACAAATATAGCTCTCTTATTAGGGGCTTAGGCATTTTAGAAATTAATTTTCAGTGAAAACTAAGAGACAGCAACACTCTTTTGCCAAGTTCCAGGTTCCCAGAAATTTCTCATTTCCAACTCTAACCCTATTAGTACTTGGACTTCTTTGGTCATACACTTAGGAAGATTATAAATGGAGTTATTACTTCTAAAAAGGAAAATGTACGTGTGTGTCTGTGCATGTGTATGCAGACACACACGTGTGTGTGTGTGTGTTCTAATCCAGAAGCCAATTATTTCCTTGAAGTTCAGATGTATCACCACCAAAGAGAAACATATTTATGGTAGCCTGTCTATTTATGGATCAAGAAAACATTGAACCCATCACTGTGACTAGCCATTTCTTTTCAGTCCTAAATCAACCTTGTCAGTTAAATTTTAAGCATCCTCTTTCCTGAAGCTAATTACTGTCTTCCAGTTTTCCAAGGCCAAGAACAGCTGGTTTCCCTAGAACCTCATACACATCCACTTTTGGATCAGAGAAAGAGCCCAATGGTCCTAGCACTTGCTTTCCTTGTAGGAGGCCCAGTTTTCCCAAAATTGCAGGATCCTCTAAGTACCACCGAAACAAACCCTGAGTAGAGTCAGAAGTAAAATGGCCCATCCTGCTGAATGTGCCTGCTACCCTGAAAATAAAAGCATACACCTGCACCTTCAGGTCTGGTTAAATAATATCCTTGTGACTTCAGTTCAATACAATAACCATTCTTATATCAAGGACTTTAGGTAAAATTAGAAGTATATGCATTTGGGGACACAGTTTCTGCAAGCCTATTCCTATGAAGAACTGTTAAATCAGCTGTTCAATATGGACAAAAATCCCATGAGAATGAAATTCTCATATGTAAGATAGAAAATAAAAGGTTATAATTAAATTATTACCAAAAAAAGTGAAAAAAACCCAGTAAAATTATACAAGCAAAGAGTGAAAAAAACATAATGGTGATAAATTAATCCTTCCTTCTGTGACAGTTTTGGTTACTTAAGCATCAAAACAAAGGTTGGTGCATAATACAAATGCCTACAATGAGAGATAAAAAGAGAAAGAGAGAAAGAGAGAGAGAGAAGAGAGGTGCCTTCCATAGAGGCAGACTGGGATTGGGGGTGGCTTGAAGGGGTGGGAGGGAAACTGGGAACACTGGTACTGGGAAATTACACTGATAGAGGGATGAGGCTGTTGTAACATTGTATGACTGAAATACAATCATGAACAATTTTATAATGCTCTATCTCAATTAAAAAATACAAAAATATATTTCTGGAGGGAGATCCCTAAAATTCATTGTTGGATGTAGAAATTATTTCTGTTATTCATTAAATATGATTTAATTGAAGGAAAAAATTGTTGAATAATAGGGGGAAGAGCTTTCAACATCCAAAATCTTAATTATTATTGAAGAAATTCCTTATTACTCAACCCACCTGTCAGTATTTAATAATGGTGCATCCCTTCCTGCCAGATTAGGGTCACAGAACACCAAGGTCTAAGAAAACAGTTGTCAAAGCATTTTGCCCGAATGTCTCCAAGACAATACTGTGGAGTTTGAGTTTTAATAATTTCACAAACAAGCTCTTGCTTCTGACACTGTGATGATTTACTTCCTCTCCACAAGTCTCAGTTTCCTCAATGGTCAAGCCACAGGCTAAGTAAATTCTAAGCCTATACACAATGATGAATCAGTGGCTTTCTAGATAATCTGCTCCTGCCCTTGAATGTGGGATAATCATGCTGAACCAGGTTCAGAGATAAGTAGGGAGAGGACCCAGTCTTAAACGCTGTGAGTGTTACAAATAAGTGGAGCACGGCCCAAGAGGATACTTATCTCCTGAGAGAGATAGGATAACTGGTTAGAAAGGATGAACCGTAGTAATAATAGTTATTCTATTATTATTGTAAGAAACCTGAGATTTCTGCGTGGGGTAAGTAATAACAACAACATCATCATCATCATTACATAATACATCACATAAAGCTAATAGTTGAGAAATGAACCATTAGGCAACTGAGTCGCAAGTTACACCAATGAGAGAAAGGGGTCCTTTGGATCTCAAACTCACTTTCATCCTAGAAGCGTTTGTTGGTGTCCTCACACGAACAGAACCTAGTGGTACACACAGTGCAAGTCTGAAGAGAAGCTGCTCTTGAATTTTAGAAGTTGGGCTCTGAATGTTTGGATTTTAGGTTATTGCAAAGATTTTTAACCTCTGAAATGAGTTTTCCCTATTCCATTCCCCTCTCCCCTGCCCTCTGGGGCTGTGTTCCAACAGATGAGTGCATCCTTCGTGAAAGTGAGCTTGGGCAGAAGGCTGAGCATTTCAAGACGGCCCTGTTCATCACCTCCTCCGTCATGATGGTGCTTCTCCTCCCAGCGGCTGTGCTGGTCTGGAGGAGGTCCCGGGCTCGGGCCCAGGCAGCAGAGAAAGCTGGCTATGCAAAGTTGTCCGAGCCTACCAGATCTTACTCTTCCTCCACGAGCGCCCATCTGCAGAGCACGCACTTCGAAGAGGACCAGGTGATAGAGTACAGGGACCGAGACTACGATGAGGATGAGGATGATGATATTGTCTATATGGGCCAAGATGGCACCGTCTACAGGAAATTTAGGTTTGGATTGCTGGATGAGGGGGAAGAAGATGAGCTGGAATATGATGATGAGAGCTACTCCTACGGGTAAACAGAGCCCACCCACACCCAGTCTTACTCACTGGAAGTGTGAACATTACATTACATGCTAGAGGTAGCCTCCTACATCCCACTTATGTGAGAGTATTTGCATTTGTCTTTTTAATGTTGAATTCAACTATACTGTGTAAGAATGCTGAAATATTGTCTTCTTTAACTAAGTTCAATGAACCCTAATCATTTGACCATAGTTGAGAAACAAGGCTAAAATTAACAGGGATTGTCCTTAAAATAATATGGCAAAAACATGGGAAAAAGATACTGGTGAGATTCCCATCAACTTTTATATGTGATTAAAAAAAAAAGAAAAGAAAACTTAATAAATAAATAAATAAATAGAAAGAAAGAAGCTTATAGAGATTCTATTTCTCATCAGTAATAGCACACTTGTTTTGTACATATTCTTCCTAGGTTTCATCCCCAGAACCACAAAAAAACTACATATCAAAAATAGATAGCACTGTAGCACTGTCCTCCTGTTGTTCATCAATTTTTCTCAAGTGGGCACCAGTAACGGCTCACAACAAATCGTGAGACTTGTTGTTACTGTTTTTGGCATATTGAATATGTCACAGGTAGCTTGCCAGGCTTTGCCATGCAGGCGTGATAGTCTCGGTAGCTTGCCAGGCTCTCCGAGAGGGGCAGAGGAACTGAACCCGGGTCGACCGCGTGCAAGGCAAACACCTTACCCGCTTTGCTATCACTCCGGCCCATCAAAAATAGATAAGAGTAAAATTTTATTGAACACCTTCTATGCACTGGTACAGAACTAAAGAGTTCCTTTAAATAAGCACTGCTTGTTCCTGTAACTTTATGAAGTTAGTACCATTGTTATTCTATTATTATTGTAAGAAACCTGAGATTTCTGTGTGGGGTAAGTAATAACAACATCATCATCACATAAACACATCACATAAAGCTAATAGTTGAGAAATTAATGACTCTACAGCACATCCTCTTGGTAACTCTACAATACTCACATAATGAAAAAAGACACACATCCTAAAATTGAAAAAGTCATGTTACTATTTTATTCTGTGATATGGCAACTGTATCACCTCTACTAAATTTGTGAATCTTTCTAACATAATATATTGTGGCAATGTCTGTGTAGAGTCTTCAGCTTATGAAGATCTCAGTGTTTTTTAATAGGGAAAAACTCTTTTTTTTCTTTTTAAGCCAACAACTTTTACTTTCATCCGTACTTCATAGAACAGGAACAGGGGCCTACAGACTGAGGTCCCGCAGGGATGGGCCGGGTCTGCACGTGGCTCTATTTAAACCTGGGAGGATGACCCAGCTCAGCCTCCCCAAATTCAGGCACTTGTTCGATGTCCCTTTGAAGGCGCATCCCTGGCTGCACTGGTCCAGTCCGGACGGCAGCAAGAGCAGCACCTTTTCTTGGCAGAGGTGCATTTCCAGTCTTTGCATTTGCAGTGGCTGAAGCATGTGCAGACGCTGTCAGTGCTGCAGGGACGCTTGGGTCCATTTAGCAGTGTGGTGGGCAGCAAGACTGTCTGGTTGGTCTCAGAGAAGGTCTGATATAGAGCAAAGCTCTTAAAATAAGATTCCAAGGGCTTCTCTTCAAACCTGTGCACTTCCTTGAACACACATTGAGCCTGCTTGTCTCTATGTGTCTTTGCTTGCTTTTTTCCACTCTGGAGATGCCCATATTCTCTCTTGAACATGTACTTCCCCACATCTTTCTAAGCAAGTTTTGTTCTAGAAGAAACTGTCTTGCTTACAAATAATAATAATAGTAATAATAATAGATAACTTTTTGGAAAGTGCCAGATAATAAAGTCATTAGACTTGGCACAATTGTTCACTTAGGCCACAGTAGCATACATAAAGTCATAAAGTCATAAAGTAGTACATAAAGTCAACTCAAATTATTTAGCTGTTTTCCAATATTTATGGACACTATAATTTTATGGTGTCTTATTGTCCTGTATGTGTCCTATATGGTGTCTTACTTGGTCTAAAATTTCATGATATCCTATATGGTCTCTATTTATAAACACTAAAATTTTAATTGAGATAATTTTATAATATTACTTTTAATTTGGTATTTGCTTTTTATTAAAAAAAATGTAAAAACTATTCTTAGTTAAGGACAGTAAATAAAAGTGGATGGAGGGATGGGCTGGGAAGGTAGCTGGAGAGATAGTACAGCAAGGAGGGCATTTGCCTTGCATGTGGCCAACCTGAGTTCAATTCTCAGCACCCCAGCACCCCACATGGTCCCCTGAACCCCTCTAGGGGTGACCCCCTGAGCTTAGAGCCAGAGGAATAAACTCTGAGCAGTGTCAGGTATAGAAACAAAAGCAGGTGAGCAGTGTCAGGTACAGAAAAAAAACCAGGGTAAGGGCTAGATCTAGTCAATAGTTTGTGATTAGCCAATCTCATCTTCAAAAAAATCCTTTAAACACATATGATATGCTTCCCCAAATATTTGATCCTATAAAATTATCTCTTTAGAGCATCCAACCAGCCTGCAACGTGCATCCTCTCTCTCCTTACTGTTTTCTAAATAAAACTATTTTACTTGAAAATATAAAATAATCTCTTCAAAATCAATGTGAGATCTTGAAAGTTCCCTTTTCAATTATTAAAAGGAAACAAGAAGACATGTGAATGTATCATATCACAGGGAAGTTTTATTAATTTCTTGTTGTGTAATTAGAGTGTATCCTGAGGAAATAAAGAATCTGGCTTTACTGTTGTTGCCTACTGTAAGTTTCCAAATAAAAAAAGGTGTGTGGGCACACGCGTGAGACTGAGTGTTCAGTGGTGAAAACCATCTCCCCAGGCCCATCCACAGTGGCAGATAACAGGCAAAGGATTGGGGTAACAGAGAATCAGAAACCGGGCCCCAGACTCGTGGCAAGTTGGTTTATTTCTCTCTCCTCCCTGGCATGGGCTGGAGCGATAGCACAGCGGTAGGGCATTTGCCTTATAAGTGGCCAACATGGCCGATCCGAGTTCGATTCCTCTGCCTCTCTCCGAGAGCCCGGCAAGCTACCGAAAGTATCTCGCCCGCATGGCAGAGCCTGGCAAACTACTCGTGACATATTCGATATGCCAAACACAGTAACAAGTCTCATGATGGAGACGTTACTGGGCTTGCTCTAGCAAATTGATGAACAATGGGAGGACTGTGACCGTGACCCTGGCATAGCCCGGATCTCTCCCTTTACAGCACAGCTGTAGTCGTATTTTTGGTCATAATTCCAGTCATCGGAGTTCTATCATCCTAGTCTCCTCGTAGACCTCAAAGTCCTCTCCCTTGTTATGTCTTCTTCATCTCAACGTAGTCTCATAGTCCTCTACTTCCAGTCATCGTCATCATCTGGTTCACCTTCTAGTCCCAAAGTCTCCAAAGTCTCAGTTCTCCTCCTCATCTTCAAGGTCTCGTCATGACCTTCTCATCCTCAATATCTAGTCCTCAGCGTCTAGTCTTCAGCATCTACAACATCTCAATGTCTGCATCTCGTCCCAACTTTCTCGTTCCCAACATGTGGTCCCCAATGTCTTCAGCATCTCTTTCCCTCTTACCCCTTATAGCATAATTATATAGAAACCATGAAGGATGAGGGTACACATAGGTGGGGTTGAACATTATCATAACAACAAAGAGATGTAAAGCCACTCCTTCAGGAGATTAACTCAAGGATGAAATCTCATTTGAGGAGATTATTCCAGATTACTAGGAGACCCACTCAAGGGTGGGATTCCATCCAGGGTGTACTGCTTTCTCCTTTCCTCAGATAGTAATCCATTTAAACAATCATAGTAAAATTTACTTCTTATGATATTTCTAGCAATGTCATTTTGTATGAACACAATAAAGAGATATACTAAGCTTAAATGTTAGTTCCTCCTGAGGACATTTCACTATATATTCCAGATCATAGTTCTCAAGCTAGGTTATTCCTTCCTAATCTCTGCAGGGTCCTTATTCAGTTCCTTGTCTTTGGGTCATGAGAGTTTAAAACATTTGTCCATGACCATGTTTTAAACTTATAGTTAATTATTATGGCAGTTGGCCTGGCCCATTTTGATGCCAGGGTAGCTCACAGCTTTACCTGGGTCCATCCAGTCCATTGTTGGGACCCTACTCTTAGAGTGCTAGGAACTAAGGGAAACTGAGGCTTAAGTCAAGTTAACACAGATGCCCAAGAGTAAATACTATTTTGGAGTCAATTAACTCCCATGTTACATAGCATAGCATCAACTGTCTTCTTGTGTCTATACAAAAAGGACATTGCTAAATGAATCATGCAAATGACATAAAGGAAAAAGGAAAGAAATATAGGATTATTGGTGCTTGATGGAATTGGGTGTGCCTCAGTTGCACTGGTGTGGCTCAATAAGCCTTAAGCTCCCTGCACAAGGAGCAAGGACAACCCAGTGTTATTCAACAGCTTACCTTCTCTCAAAAACTAAATTTCACTTTTTTTCCTGATAGGGAGTGGGGCACACCTGGCAGTTCTCAGGGCTTACTCCAGGTTCTGCACTCAGGAATCACCCCTGGCAGTGCTCAGGGTACCAGATGGAGTGCCAGGGGTTGAACTTGGGTTGGCTGTGTACAAGCCAAAGATACTATCCACTATACTATCACTCTACCTCTCTGAATTTGACATTCCTCTGTGTTGTCAGGAATTTTTTTCCCTAGAAACTATCACTATCACCCAGTTTTTCTTCAATTCGCTTGAGTGGGCCCAGTAACATCTCCATTCGTCCCTGTCACATGCAAGTGTAGCCCGATGACATATTGGGGGATCCTTAAGGATTAGGGGAATGAGGACCATTCATTGTTACTGTTTTTGACATATCGAGTATGCCACGGGTAGCTTGTCAGGCTCTGCCGTGCGGGCGGGATACTCTCGGTAGCTTGTTGGGCTCTCCAAGATGGATGAAGGCTTTTGGGGCAGCCTCTAATTACCTTTACAGGTGTTCTTAGTCAGGCATATAGGCGGGTATGATACTCTCAGTAGCCTGCCGGGTTCTCTGAGAGTGAGAACTAGAGAATAAGCTTCCGGGAGCTTGGTTTTATAGTCTCTGGATGGCCGTTGATGGGATTACACGGCAGTTGGTGGGTGTAACTGTCTAGCTACTGGAAGGTGGGGGAGCTGGGTGGAGGAGGCCCAGTCCCAAACCGAGCAGGCTTGGAGATCTCAGCCCCGGGTCCCATACCTGGGTTCCTCTGCCGGTTCCTCATCTAAGTGGGTGGAGAGTGGTCTCAGCATGGCTTTGGCTGGGTCCCGGAGGTCTTCAGTTGTCGGGACTCTGCTCAGGGCAGAGAGGGAAACTCAGCATGCCCTCCTCCAGTTTGATTAATTAATCGAAGTTTTAGGCAATTGTATGCTTCTGTCTGTTCTTTATATAGATTGGAGTTGGAAGCTGTTAGCAAACAACTAGCTGCTATACTACAGTGCTTTTGTTTGAGCAGATATCATTTAAGGGAAGAGAAGGAAAGGAAAAGAGCAGAGAAGCTTCCAGATTATGGGAGGGCTTTTAGAAGAATAATTCCCTATAATACTTTTTTTTATTTTTTAATTTTTACCCTATAATACATTTTTGATTGAATCTGTCTGATATCCCAGGTATTGAAAATAGCTAGAAGGTTCTAACCAAATTACCTGGTATTTGAAGGAAGTTTCTTCTTTTATCTAGTTTTGGGTTTTGGGCTACACCTGTCAGTGCTCAGGGGACCATGTAGTAGTGGAGTTCAAACCCAGGCATACAGCCCTGCCCTGCTGTCTTCTCTCCCTGGCCCCAGTTTCTCCTTTCTTGAATGATTCCTATTCCAGATGGGCTGTGGTACTACTCTAAGTAGAAGTGCAGCTTGAACTGAGTCTGTTGGTTGATTTGCAAATTCTTACTATCCTGATATTTCATTCATTTGCAATGATGTAGTATATAATTTAGTTCCTTGCATTAATACAGGTAGACAGTTGACTATAATTTTCAGATCCGAAATTCCCTTTTTGAGCAACTTTAATTTTTATGTTTGAGCGTTTATGTTTTCCTAGCTTTAGTAGAAAGGAGTCCCACGGTGAAGGAGAATAGACTCTCCGGTGTCTTGAACTTCTCATTCGTGGAGTTGCAGGAAGTGTGCTAGTGAAGCTTCAGATTGCTGCCTGGTTAGTGTCCGGCATACACTCAGATGTTTGTGGTGTGGCGGAAGAGTCTATTTGAAGGATTCTGGAGCATCTCTTGGCATGAGGTAGCCTATAGACCAGTTGGAAGAGCACTGACTCCAAGCATGGCTTTTATTTTCTGTTTTGTTTTATTTTTAACTGAGGCTGCTAGGAAACTCAGAGCTAGAGTCTTGTTTCCTAGCATAATCGTCATTTCCCCACCCTCATTCCCTCCCCCACATTTTTTTTTTAAGATTTGGCTTCCATTCAGATTTGTTGCTTAAGTTTTGAGTTTCCCAAACTTATATAACTGATTCCCCCTCTTCAGAAAAAAAAAAATTGGGCCTGGTCAATAATACAGTGGATAGGGCATTTGCCTTGCATATGGCTGACCCGGGTTCAATCCCTGGCATCCCATATGGTATCCCAAGCGCTGCAAAGAGTAATTCCTGAGTGCAGAGCCAGGAGTAACCCCATGTAGATTGCTGGGTGTGACCCCTCACCCCAAAAAGAAATCACTCAGTTCTTGTGGAAATCTACTTTCTATAAGTGAACAGAAAGTGCCCCCTAATTGCACAGAGGCTACAACCATACCCGCTGTTGTTCCAATTTCCCCCTCCCCCCGTGGGCAGTGGAAGCACTGCAGCTTTATACATATTTGGATGCCGAGAGTACCATGATGTGCACTGAGACCTGCGCTCCCCTTGGCGCTTATGGTCCAGGTGAGTGTGTCATCATCTAAGATGCCACAGAAAGATTTGGAGCTAAGAATATGAACCGTGGAAATGGACTCAGAGGGTCATCGTATTTTCTTATTCCTTTTCTCTCTCCCTTTTACAAATCTTTCTCTGTCTACTTTCGTTTCTATGTCTTTGCCTTGTTTTCTTCATTTTCCTTTAATGAAAACTGCCCCTTTACCCTCTAATTAAAACTTTTATACATTGTCGTTGAAAACTGTTTTAGTATTTCAAAACCAGCTCGTTATGTGTATTCACTTATAAACTCTGAAAACAAAAATTGGATTTTTGAAACCTATTTTTTATTTACTATATATCTTTTGATATATAATAGATTTTCTTAGTACTGCAAAGTATTGCATTGCGTGCACAGATTTCTGTTACCAAAATACTACCTTGAATATTCTTGAACTTAGATCTTTTCACATCTGTGCCAATTTATTGGTAGAGGAAATTCTAAGAAAATTGCTGGACTGGGAGTATATATATTTTAAGTTTTGGCAGGCATTGCTGTTTTTTTCACCAAGTTCATACTTCTAATTGCAATGTAAGAAAGTATTTTTATACTCTTGCCAACACTGTCTTTGTAATTCTAATATGATTATTTTTAAAATGTCATAGTGGGCTTGAGTGGGTAGTGCAGTGGATCGGGCACTTGCCTTGTGTCTGGCCAACCTGGGTTAAATCCTTGACACCCCATATGGTCCCCCAAGCACTGTCAGTAATGATCTCTGGGCACAGAGCCAGGAGTAAACCTTGAGCAGGTGTGACTCCCTTAAACAAAGAAAAAAGTCATTGTGGGGTTTTCATTTATTTATTCCTCCTCCCTCCCAAATTCAGAGTTTGAGCATTTTTTTATTTGTCTTGGGGCTACACCCAGTGGGTGCTTAGGGCTTACCCCCTGGTTCTGCACTCAGGGATCACTTCTCATGGTGCTAGGGGAGCATATAGGGTGTTGGGAATTGAACCCAGGCTGGCACCAGGTCTAGCAAGCTTCATGCCCACTGTTCTATGCTCCCACCTCCTAATTGAGCATTTTAAGGGAGTTTGTTGGCCCTTTATATTTATGTTCTTTAGTGATTGCTCATTCCTGTCTTTTGTGCACGGACTCCATTCCTTCAGCAGTTCTTTGTTGAGTACCTGGAGTGTGCTGGCACTGTGCTGGAAATTGGCCTCTTTCAATTGATACATCTTGAGAGTCAAGTGCTCCTTTATTTACTCAACAGATATTTATGGCCAATCTACCCTGTGCTAAGTACTTACAAATTTACACCTGGGGATATATCGGTGAGAAGACTTACATGCACACACAAATGCAAGTATACATACATCCACGGTTGCATACACACGTGACCTTTCTTGGTATTTTGGTAGGTGTGAATATGGTATTGGAGGATAGAAATGTTACAAACATTTTCTGCCAGTTTGTCTTTCCTTTCTTTATTTTATATATGGTACTTTGAGAAATAGTTCTGAATTTTTGTGTCTTTAAATTTGTAAGTCTTATGTTTGGGGGGCTTTTAGATTTTATATGCTGTTAAAAAAAGGCCATTTATGTATTTTGTGATTTCGCGTCTATTATTCATGAGAGTAAAGATACAGATTCCTTTTTTATTTAAAATTTACTTAATGAAATATTCAACTCTCACCATTAGTTTTATGTATTCTGTTCCCTCCTTTCTCCACGCCCTCTTCTTTTGGAAGTTCATTATCAATTGTGTCCTAAGTAGGAAATTTTTCCTTATTGATACTTTGTTTTCCAACTTGGAGATAGGTTTCATTAAGTTGATCTTTTTTTGCTTTTAGAATTTTCCAGATTACTTCTGCTTGTTTATTATCCTAAGTAGTCATTTTATCATGTTATTTTAAAAACGTTAAAGTTTTGACTAGGAATACTACATTCAGCTTATGGATTTTTGTTGTTACTGTGTCTGGATTTTTATAGAAAATTAATATATTCATAAAACTAAGAGAGTAAGATTTACTTTAAAAATGCCTATTTCCTTTACATCTCTTTTTGTATGCTTTTGCATATAAGGCTATACCCAGTTAGGTATATTGAGTTAGGTGCTTGGGGCTTACTCCTAACTCTGTGCTCAGGGATCACTTCTGGTAGTACTTGGGGGTGCATATGTGGTGCTGGGGATCCAACTTGGGTCATCTGCATGTAAGACAAGCACTTTGCCCACTGTACTATCCTCCTGGCCTTTCTTTCATGTCTCTCATAGGACTAAAGACTTAAAAATTCCCTTTTTTTGGTTGCTGCTGTGATGTGTTCATACACCCTTGGTGCCATGCTCATCGGTCACTGTGCATGTGGCGTGGTGCTCGCACACACACTTGCTGGGGTTTTCCCACTTGGTTGGATCTTGGAATCCCAAAGGACAGTGGCACGGGAATGGTGCTAGGTGCAGGGTATGGAACTGACCACAGCTGTGTCTTTAGGCCTTTGCCCCTAAGCTGTCCTGGGGAGCAGGGGAGGTCAGACTGTGGGGGTGGGCACAGGGCAAGGGAAGCTTTTGGTTTGAGGGTAATTTAAAAAAAATAGTCGAGGAAATAGCTCAATATCTTAAATGTATTTTTCTTGTTTCTTTCCTCAGTAAGTATTCTGTTTCTAGTAAAGATCAGCTATTATATTGGGACTGGAAAGTGAGTGGTCAGAATCGACATAGTGCCTATTCTCACGGAACTTAGAGCCCACTTGGAGGGAGACAGACTTAATCTTAGGATCAGAAGAGGTGGGTGGTATTATTGCATGATGTAGCGGAAGTACACTGGACCACAGGAGTGTGCAAATAAGATGGTTTTCTTAGAGGTTTGTATAGTCTGTTTTGTTTTCTTTGGGGGATCACAGCTACTGGTGGTCAGAGCTTACTCCTGGCTCCATGCCCAGTGATCACTCCTTGTGGGATTTGGGGGACAATGTTTGGTACCGGGGATCAAATCTGTGTCAGCCAATAGCTAGGCAAGAGCCTTACCTCTATACTACCTCTCCAGTTGTCAATTTAGTATAATCTTGCTGGAGAAAGTAACCATCAAAGAGAATGAATTATGTTCATTCACAGTGAAACTGAGGCACAGAGGGTGGAGGTGACAGTGTTACTTCAGAGAGAGAAAGAGAAATGGGCATGAAGTTCCTCTTATTCTTTTTTTTTTTTTTGCTTTTTTTTTGTGTCACACCTGGCGAAGCACAGGGGTTACTCCTGGCTCTGCACTCAGGAATTACTCCTGGCGGTAGCTCAGGGGACCATATGGGATGCTGGGA
>JAOXYA010000019.1:37215971-37228702 GCA_028565675.1 Sorex palustris | reverse complement strand
GACCGAAATCCAAGCACAAAAATTTGTAAATCTACAACTTTACCTCATGGTGTTTAACTAATAAAAAAATAAAAAAAAAAAAAAAGAAAGTGTGTTTTCAGCAATATCTTGTGGCTATAAACATCTAGGGAATAAATCTGAAATGTCCCTGACCACTGTACCTTCCTCTTCTCAGTGAATGGACATGTCACAACTTCCTGGAACTCACCAGAGAAGAAAAAAGCTATAACCAGTGAATATGCAGAGCAAGAAATCAGCCAAGAAGACAGGAAATGGCTTTGAGAATGATAATTTGGGAACTATCTGGCATTTTTTCAGGACCTGTCCTCCTGTTTCCTAAGCTTGGATGCTACAGTTTTGTGCTTGGCTTCCAGTTTTGCGTGTGTCTGGCATTGCTTTTGCAGCTTTGGAACTGGGCTTACCATAAACAGGGACAACTGTCCTTACCGCACAGCTTTTCCTCCATTCTGTTCTATTGTCTAGGAAATCCTCTTCCTAGAGGTCAGTACATGGGACTCTCATTAGGGGTACATGCCCTCGCCTATGCCTGATTCTGTTTCAATTCCCAGCACCACATGGTGCCATGAGCATGGTTCAATGCAGCCTCAGAGACCCCCAACAAGGTTGGAGTGGCTCAGGGAAACCTAGCACTGCGAGGCCTAGATAGCATCATCTTGTCCTGTAGGCTGAGAAATGCTTGGGACACTTCTCAACAAGATAAACAAATAAAATCTTGCAAAGTAGTAGTAGTAGTAGTAGTAGTAGTAGTAGTAGTAGTAGTAGCTCTCAAGGATCCCACATATCTTCTTATCTGCAGAGCCCTCACAGAGAGGTGATCTGTTTTTCTCCATTGTAATCCCTGTTTCTCTTCTTTAAATGTTATTCTCATTTAATGACTGAAATTTTAGTCTTTATCACAGGTATTGACTTAGTTACTCTTCCAGACTAAGCCTATTTATTGAACACAGTATTCTGCATATTGCATCAAAAAAGAATGTGGATCAGAATACTTAAATCATCTTAAGAGTTTAAAGTCCACAGCTAACCTCTTTCACCTAGCTCACCAATGCCAATGTTTTCCTTTCCTTTCTTTGTCTCTTTCTCTCTCTGTCTTCCTCTCTCTTTAAATTGTACTTGACGTACTTAGGTTAAAATAATGTTTTTCCTCACAGCATACAAAGTTATTGCCCATCCGCACTGTCTGTGTGTCACTTCCAATCTGCTCCTTCCTGCCTCCACCCCCAATCCCGCTTGGTAACTTCAGTTCTGAATTCCAAGTCCAGAGGTATGTTGTCATTAGATATTGTTCCTTCCTTGCTTTGTCTCTTTTTCTATCTTTGGTCCAGGGATCACTTCTGAGTTCAGAACCAGGAGTAAGTGGAACTTGGAGGCCATATGGTTTGTCAGGGATAGAACCCAGGTTGATCACGTGCAACGCAAGCACATCTTTCTAGCCCCTTTTCCTTTGTTTCTATATGTACCACGTATGAGTGGCATCATTTGCTATATGTCTTTCTCCTTCTGACTTACTTCACTTGATGTGAGCCTCTCTAGTTCCATCCAAGTTGTAGCAAAAACAAGGATTTCATCCTTTGTCAGGCTGGAGCAATAGCACAGCGGTAGGGCGTTTGCCTTGCAAGTGGCCAACATGGCCGACCTGAGTTTGATTCCTCTGCCCCTCTCAGAGAGCCCAGAGAGCTACTGAGAGTATCTCACCCACACGGCAAAGCCTGGCAAGCTACCTGGGATGTATCTGATATGCCAAACACAGTAACAATTGTCACATTACTGGGCCTGCTCGAGCAAATCGATGAACAATGGGAGGACAGTGACAGTGAAAGTGACATCTTTTGTCACTGCTGAATAGTATTCAGTTGAGAATATACACATATGGAGGGGTGGAATTTTTGTTTTGGGTGATAAACACACAATTTCTTTATCCCCCACTCATCTGTTATTGGACACTTGGGTTGTTTCTATATCTCAACTTTTTATTTTATTCTTTTTTGGGGGGGAGTCACAGCTGGTGGTGCTCAGGGTTTACTCTGTGCTCAGGGATCAATTTTGGTTGGACTCAGGGGCCCATATGTGATACCTAGGATCAAGCTATGGTCATCTCTGTAAAAAACAAGCACATTGCCTGCTGTACTATCACTCTGGTCTCCATATATTGACTATTTTAAGTAGTGCTACAATGAACAAGGGTGTGCATATATCTTTTTGAGTTAATGTTATTATATTCTTGGGACAGATGACAAGGAATGCAATTACTGGGCCATCTGGTAGTTCTATTTTTCATTTTTGAGAGTATCATGCTTTTTCCCAAGTGGTTGCATCAGATGATACTCCTGAGGTGAATGGGATTCCCTTTTCACTGCACCAATACTCATTATTTCTGATTTTTGAGAAATAGATCATTCTCATATGTGTGAGATGGCATCTTATTTTAGTTTTGATTTCTATGCCCCTGATAATAAATGATATAGAAAATTTTGAATAATGCTGATAGATTTTTTGTTTGTTTTGCTTTCGGGGGCCGCACTTTTGGCAATGCCCAGCAGTAACTTGGATCTATACTCTGGAATTACTCCTGACATTGCTCGGAGGACCATATGAAATGCCAGAGATCGGATCTGTTTCAGCTGCATGCAAGGCAAGTGCCCTACCTACTGTACTGTCTCTCCAAACCCTATTGCATGGTTTTTGATGTCTAGGTTTTTCTCATCACTTTTTGTTTGCCATGGGGCCATGCCCTACTCAGCCCCAGGACTACTCTAACACATTGCTCATAGGTGCTCCTGGGGTTGTTCATAGCACTATGCAGAGCAGGGGATTGAATTATACCCTTGAGCTATTGCCCTGAATGTCTTCATACAATTCACTAAGTTGACTCCTAGTTATGTGATATTTTTGGACACTATTTTAAATGAGGCGGATTCCTTGGTCTTCCTCTTCTATTTTGTTGTCTGCAGCTGATTTTTGTGCGTTAAATTTTGTAGCCTGCTACTCTGCTGCATTGCTTAATTATTTCTAAAATTTTAAGGTGGAGTTTTTAAGATCTTTTGTGCATACTATCATGCCACTTGCAAGCAGTGATCATTTTAACTTTTTTTTCCAGTTTGATTTATTTTTCTTGTCTAATTGGTGTGGTTAGGATTTCTAATACTATATTGAATAGTAATGGAGAAAACGAGCATCCTTTTCTTGTGCATGCTCTTAGAGGGAAGATAAGGGCAGGAGAGAGAGGTCAGTGGATAAGTGCTTGCCTTGCATACAGCCTACCTGAATTCGATCCCTGGCACCCTATAGGGTCCTCAGGCCCTGCCAGGAGTGATGTCTGAGTGCAGAACCAAAAATAAACCCTGAACACAGCTGGGTGTGACCCCAAAACCAAGAAAAACCAAAACCACAACAATAATAAGGACAACAAGAATAAACCAAGGTCAAGGGAGGGTATTATTCTAGCACTGAGAAAAGCAGAAGGGCAGGGCTGATAAGCTCAGAGAACATCCCAGGCCCTTCATGCTCCTCATCTTAGATTTCCTCTCCACGTTGGGATTATGTGTCTGATAAGTAAGGGTTTAGGAAAGAGGATGGAGAAAGGGAAGTGTAGAAAAGTGTGTTCTAAGAAGAGGGAAGTCACATCAACAGTTTTCATCATCCCTCCCACTCAGCCCTGAAATAAATCCAAATAAGATACCATGCTTTGTTCTTTTCTCCATCTTTTCTCCCAAACAAAGCAGCCCAATATACAAATATAGATAAAGAGGCTGAAAAAGAGTGGGTAAGCCCGGAGATGTAGCAGCTAAGGCAGTGAGTGGCCCTCCAGCTTGTTAATTGATCTACCACTATTTGCTATGGGAGGAAGCTTTACTAAAAGAACTATGGCCAACTAAGGGTGAACTGTTTTTTTTTTTTTTTTGCAGAATTTTTATGATGCAATTCCAGCAACTGTCTCCACCCCAGAGAGGCAGAACAAGTGACACCTTCAGAAAAAGCTGACTTCAAAGGCTCCCTTACAGCCACTTTGGTTGTTGTGAACCTTTCAGTGTGAGCTTTTTCTCTGGAGTTCTGAGCATAAATTTGGATGGTATTTAGACAGTCAGAGGGCTGTGGTTACCGCAGAGATACTGCACTGTAATTTTCCAACTTTCCTTTGGAGCTCCAGGAAAAAGAGATCCAAAGGGGACAAGCTAAACACAGCAGATGCATTTAAATCTGATTTCTGCCCTTCCCTCTGGATTCCTGGAAAAAAGAACAGAGCTAAATTCTCCACAACTCAGATGCAACTCAGAGCCCTTAATTAGATGCCCCTGTTCTCCCTGAAAGTATGTTGGCAAGCATAGTTTATTCCCTGAAATGGACTTAGTTTCAGGTTAACTAGGCAACTAATTTTACCCTTTCTGGTGTTTTAATAGGTCTGAGGTCTCAGATCCATTACAACATTGACACTGCATCTCTGTGGCTGTAAAAAACACTGCAAAGCTCTAGGCCATTTGGCTCAGTTAGACAATTAATCTATGGTGTTTCTAATCTCTGAAAGTACTTCAGTTTATTCTGAGACTAAAATTCAGTGTGCATGAAGCTTTTTATATAGAACTCTCACATTGTATGAGCTCAATTTGTGTCTCTATTATTTATTTAAATTTCTAATGGGATGAGATTTGATGGGTTTAATTACCCTTGATAATATAAATATCTCTTAGAATTTTCAGAATGAGATCATTTCCATCCCCATCAACTAAAATATAAAATTCAAATGAAAGTCCTAATTTCCACTAATTTTATAATTTTATAATTGTATAACGCAAAAGGCAGAGTTGTGCTTTTTCTGTGCAAATATTCTTCTCTCCGGCTCTAACACTCATTCTCTCCTCTGTTTTGGATTGAAAACATAGACTGCCAAGTAAAGAATAGGTTTGTCCTTAACTGAACAGTGATCATGAGACAGCGTTATGCTGGAACATCCCTCTTCAAGTTCCAAATGTTGCACTGAGAGCTGAACATCTGAACAAGGCTTACCCAATCCTTAACACATTTTTTATATCCCAAATCTACAATAGTACAAGTAACCACAAAACTATTATTGATCATGCATTCTTACTCCTTTTCCATTGAAGACATTTCTGGATCATTGTAAAGGCAGCTAGTTCTGAGTGCAAAGATTGAAAACAAAAATGGAAGCAGTAAACATTCCTTTCACTGCAAGTACAACTCCATAAGCACAATAAACTTGACCACTGAAAGATATTTAAGGCGGTTCTATTGCTAAGAAAAACACATCTATACCCGAACAGATGAAGAGATTAAGTATTACCATCAGTGTTGAAAGATAGTTACCACCCAAGATAGTTACTACCCAAAATGAAAGAATGAAAACTTCAAATACCTCCAGTGGTTTATTTTGTTCCTTTCATTTTTCTATCTTATTCAGAGACTAATATTGTGATTTTTATTTGTAACCTGAATAATATGATACATTAAGCTTCAAGGACAATACCACTAAGCAGTCTAATTTTATTTACATATGAACACAGTTAAGTTTCAGTTTTCACAAGAATGACAAGTTTTCTTAGACACTGAAAGGGAAAGTACCAGTGTCAAGCTACCTTCTTATTGTTACAGAAAAGCAATAGGACATTTACTAGCATAAAGCTGAAATTTGGTGTCCTAACATTAACTTAAACTGTATATGACTCCAGAAAAAAATAATAATAGAAAAAATAACATAACAATTTTATTATGGTCTACAAATGTTTGTGGTTTAGTGTAATATTATGTTCTATATTGATAGGATTCCTCTATTAGTTTTGATGTTCTCTACTGGTAAGATTCCTCTATTAACAAACTTCAAGTATTCTTTATACTGATTTCTGATTAAGATTTATCAAACTAAAATTTTTAATGCCCATCACCCTTGATAAATATTTGACTATTGGTAAGCCAATATTATTTAAAAAAATTCTATGAGACTTTTTAATGACTTTTTTTCACTTTTTAATTTTGTTTGTTTGGGGGGCCACATCAAGCTATGCCCCTAGCTTTTGCTCAGAAATCACTTCTGACAGGATCAGGGAGCCCCTATGGAGTGTTGGAGATGGAACTTGGGTCAGCTGTGTGCAAGGCAAACACCTTACTTGCTTGTACTCTCTCTCTCTCTCTCTCTCTCTCTCTCTCTCTTTAAAAAAAATTTACTGAATCACCGTGATATAGTTACAAGCTTTCATGTTTGAGTTACAATCACACAATGATCAAACATCCATCCCTCCACAAGTGCACATTCCCCACCACCAATCTCTGGAGCCCACTAAGAGCCTTTTTTAAATACGGGGCTTCACTTTGTAAAGTGAATAACTTTACAAGCTAATGCATTTGTCCGTTAGCAATTAAGATGTTTGGTTCTTAACCTTTATCAGGGTATTTGTTCAAAATGGCAGAATGTATCTTCCTGGGAAAGACCATGAATAAAGCTTTTGCTTGCCTCTTCCTAACCCTCCCTCTGGTGCATGCATGCACTCTCTCTCTCTCTCTCTCTCTCTCTCTCTCTCTCTCTCTCTGTCTGTCTGTCTTTGTCTCTCTGCCTCTGTCTTTGATATCTAGCCATCCTAATAAACAAGGACAGTCAGGTGAATGCAGACAGGGTGCTAGAAAAACAAAGGAGTCGAAATAAAATTAAGAAAGGCAGTTTTCCAAAAGTCCTTCTTTTGTTTTATAACTTTATGTAATTCTTCTTCCAAAAAAACAGCAAATTACATTTCACTTAATACTGTAAGTCCCTGGGTCTGGAGCGATAGCACAGTGGGTAGGGCATTTGCCTTGCATGTGGCCGATCCAGGTTCGATTCCCAGCATCCCATATGGTCCCCAAGCACCGCCAGGAGTCATTCCTGAGTGCAGAGCCAGGAGTAATCCCTGTGTACCGCCGGGTGTGACCACCCCTGCAAAAAAAATACTTTAAGTCCCAGAGCCACAGACAGATTCTTCACTACTTACAAATCAGAATAGGTTTTCTACTGGGGTATGGTGCCACCAGCAGGTCAGTCTGTACCTGTGAGGCAAGTGCATCAGCAGCCTGATGGTGCCTTCAGACTTCTAGATACCCCAAAATTGCTACTGTGCCTTTGGCCAGATACCAACAACTTGGGGCCAACTTTACCAAGAAAGTAAATGGGCAAAATTTAGTTATGTGGAAGACACACCCACAAACCACCTCCGGCTCAGTTATATAATTGGAGGCAAGGCCTCTCTGGTTCCTGATCAAACTGCTTAACGACCATGATCCTGGAGACTTAGCAACAAATCTCGGAACCCAGTGCCTTTTGGCCAAAATGCGTCTAGTCCCCTCAGTAGGTTACTGGTGCTGGGCCACTCCAGGGGGGAATAGTTTTTGTGCCTGGGTCTGTTCCCCCTGGTGGCTTAGGGGCCGTTATTCTCCAGAGGCCATTGGACAGTAAGGATTGGGCCTGTAGTGATAAGACACATGGTGCCTCATGGGATGGGGGTGGAGCCAGCCCTTTCCTCCCCACCCCAACGAGACCGCAAGTCGCCGCCCATGGATGACCTCTCTGGTTCTTTATCAAGCTGCTTAACAGCCATGATCCAAGATACTCAGAAACAAATCTTGGAACTCAGAGGCTTTTTGGCTGAAATTCATCCGGTCCCTGCAGTAGGTTACTGGTGCCGGGCCACCCCAAGGGGGAAAGGGTGCTGTCTTTCCGCCTGCTCCCCCTTGGAGGCTCGTTGGTCACCATCCTCAAGAGACCATTAGACAGTCAGGTTTGGGCCAGCAGTGACGAGACACATGGGGCCTCACGGGATGGGGGTGGAGCTGGCCCTTTCCTCCCTGCCCCAAGGAGACCCTGGGTCGCCACCCACGAATGGCCTCTCTGGCTCCTGATCAAGCTGTTTAATGGCCATGATCCCAGAGATTCAGGAACAAATCTCGGAACCCAGCAGGTTTTGGCAGAAATCCCTCCAGATTTAATTGTTTAAATTTTGGAATTCCAAAATCGTGTGGCCACTACTGCAGCCGCATGACATCATATATTATTCATAACCAGCAATAGAAAACAAATTGTCTGTGGTTGCATTTTTGGCAGATCTGAGTGCTGGGGTAAAATCCCAAATAATAATGGTAGGTCTGGTGTAGAAATATTAAATGTAATTAAAGTAGAGAGAGAGTAATGTGCAAATCATCTGCCCCACAGGTAGGGGGAGAGTGTGGGACAGGGGTATACTTGGGTTTTTGGTGGTGGAAAATGGTCACTGGTGAAGAGACGGGTGTTTCATCATTGTATGAATGAGATTTAAACCCGAAAGCTTTGTAACTGCTCTCATGGTGATTCAATAAATAAATTTATAAAAAAAGAAAGAAAAAAAAAGTAAAGGTGGAGCTCATGCCCAATTTAATCAGCCTAATCAATGACTGAATAAATAGCAGTACTCCAATTAAAAAAAAAGAATAGGTTTTCTATACACTTTATCTGTTGAAAGTATTTTCTTTCCAACATAGACCTAAAGCATGCTAAAATCACCTTCAGGAAGTCAATTAGTAGTAGTGGGACAGGGGGAGAAGGTGGATACCTAAAATAAAATAACTGGAAATAAAGAAAATAAAAATCAGATAGGTTTTGTACCCTAAAAGGTGTATATTTGCCTTCAGTTGGGACTAGGGCAAAGATTTCTAACAAAGGTCACATGACATCAGGGAGCATCAGTTAAAAGAGAACCAGAACATCTTCATTCATTGGCTTTGAGAATCTAACCAGAAATCTATCTGTAGAGATCATGTTGTCTAAACTGAAAAGGCATAATTTAAAGTCTGTTAAATTTATGGAGTTCATTCTGAGGCTGCTGCAAGATAGGTGATAAGATAGAGCTGGTATGGCAAAAAGGCAGGCTACATGGGCATTTCAATCATCTGAGTAATTTTACACGAGGGCAAAATTCTTCCTTGACAGTTTCAAATTTAACATCTACATGCATGTAACGTCAGTACTGAACACTGCCAGGACTAATCCCTGGGCACTGATCCAAGAATAAGCTCTGAGCACAGCAGGTGTGGCCCCCCAAAAAATCAAAACAAAACAAATAAAAAGTGAAAAAAAGGAAAAGAAAATTAGTGGATGCCCTTTGAAAGTAGTGCTGAATTAACTTTCTATTATAGGGCTATTTTACAGCTGAGTAGGGACAGATTTGTAGATTCTTGTCAGAGATGTAAATAATTTTTGTCCAGTAGAAAAATTACCAGTAAGGCTATCATTTACTACTCTAATATTAATCCGTTTTCTAGTTAAATTAACTGTCCTATTCCAAAATTTCTTTTAAATTGCCTACAAATAATTAGCTTCCCAAATGTTCTTAGATTTTTTAAAAACAACCTACTGGTTCCCTCATAAAATAATTATTTGAACAGAAACATTAATATATGTTCATCCCATAATTTTGCCATTGGGAGATTGCAAATAGTGAGCAGTAAAGTTTTTTTTTATATTTGTCCAAATAATTCAGAAACCGTCATATCATTATTTTCAAACCATTAAACAAGGCATTTTTTATCTTGAAATTGTTTCCCCCAAACTTTCCAAATCCCAAATTTCAACCTACTTATCATTTCTCCCCTTTGAAAAGCATTAAGAGGTTTCTCTCCTCATGTGTCTAGTGATTAGCTAGTTGTTATATGTGGATGTACTGTGCTGTATTCTGCTAAAACTGCATGTATATTACAGATACTAATCAAAGAGCAATTCCTTGAGATAGCCAAGATCCTAGGGGTAACAGATTATGGTACTATCGAACTAGACATCACTAGGCAAACGGAAATTTTAAAGTGCAGCACTGTCATCAAAATGCAAGAATAAAATACCAGACATGCAGGTTTTCCAATTCATTCCTGATAGGCAAGCTACCATCACACACCAGCTGCTGAAAGAAAACCAGGTCTTACTTATTAGCTGCTTCTGATGCTTCCCTCAGTTCTTCATCCAGTCTGCACGAGCAAAAATTATTGGTGTAGAAAAGAAACAAACAAAAGAAAGAAACAAACAAACAAACAACAAAAAAGAAGCAAGCAGAGCGTGAGAGAATCATCCAGCAAAGCAGAGCCAAACATAAGTGGGTCTATGTTCTCAAAACCGTCCTCTGGAGAACCGAGGCTCACTCTTCACTTAACATGGCACCAAGAGCTCCCATTCAGTTTTTAGGTACGTCAACTTGGAAAATTCCTTCGTAAAGATAGATATCAAGGCAGCAAGGAAGGAGGAAACGTGCTGGCTGGATAAAGCTAAAACCTCTACCTCCCGTTGGACACAGTTAAAGTTAGCTCGCAGCCTGGGCCAAGTCAGGGTTAAATCTAGTTGCCAAGGGTCCAGTTGCAAAGTAGGCTGACCTCAACAGCTTTACACACAGGACAAAAACTGGACTGGTATGTGAAAAGGGACCAACAGCATGTTGAGGTGACCCACAAGGGAAAGAGTGGGGTACACAAACAGGGGGTTGATCTGAAGTGCAGCTCAGGAGATTTTTACCTCACGTGTCTCTTAAAAGATTTCTCTTCATCGTACCTTACGAGATAAGAAATGAATGAGGAGAGGAAAATGAAAAACATGGGGGAAAATGACAGGTAAATGTTCACGGATTGGTTAAAACATGAATGAGAAAGACTATTCAAGTCATTAGTCAATTAAATTCTCTTCCTCTCCTCTACTTCTCCTCCTCTCTCCCCTCCCTTCTTCTCTCCCCTGCCCTCCTCTCCACCTCCTCATCTCCTGTCCCCTCCCTCCTTCACCTCTTCCCAGCCTTCCCCTCTCCCTTCCTCTTCTCTCTTCTCCTCTCACCTTTCTCCCTCCCTCCCTCTCTCCTTCCTTCCTTTCTCCTTCTTTCTTTCTTTCTTTCTTTCTTTCTTTCTTTCTTTCTTTCTTTCTCTCTTTTTTTCTTGGGACTGAACCTAGAGCCTCACACATGCAAGGCAATTAAGTGCTGCACCACTGAAATTCAAGCCCAGAAATCTTAACTTCATGAAATAAAAATCAATGGTTCTGAATGTATCATCTACAGCTAAACCTGATTGTTTACGGATTGTGTGCTTACAAACTCACTTTGCTTATTTAACTTTATCCACAATCCCCAAATCAATACCTCCAGCACTTTCATGGCCAGTGAAGGTTATTCAGAATGACAACAGATCTGAGTCAGTGGCACACATGCCCAGAGGAGGCTTGCCAGTACATTTCAGCTCTTACATTGAAAACAAGTGTCCTCTTGCCTCTTCTTGGTGACCTGCTCTTTTAATTTTGTGCTTTAGCTGGTAATTTCACTGTTTCAAATGGTTCCACAATGCTAAAGTCATATCCCATGTTCCCAGAAGGGAGAGAGAGAGAAGGGAGTGCTTACAGAGAACATATGTGGGTAGATAAACTTTCAATAGGAACAAATTACAGTGCTTCCAGCCATGAGTTTAATGCCAACAAATCAAATAAGTATGAAATAAAGTGTTTGTAAATAGGATCACACAAAAAGTCCCATTATATGTTCATCAGTTGATAAAATGTTTCATCCCTATCTTTTACCTAGGAACGATTGTTTAGCATTTGTTATTCAGACTATAATAAATACGTTACAAATAACAAGAACCAATTGTAATCCATGGTTTAAAGATGATTGCCAAATAGGGAAATTTTTCCTTAATTTAAACTGGAGGGTGGGAGGATCTTGTTTTCTGCTCAGGGCCAGCTGACTATTTTTAACATCATTCATGAACCATATGCAGCGAGCAGATAGGATAGGGCAGATGACGAGAAGCATACTCATCTACCCCAATAATGATCAACACCAGCCTCCACAATTTTTTAGGAAGAGAGAAATGAAAACGGGCCTGCAAGGCGGATGCTCTCCACCCCTCACCTCTGCTGATGTCTCTGTCCCAGCAGAATAAGGGTTTGGGGATTGGCTAATATGAGGTCGAATGTCGCTGGTTGGAAGAAGCTGTGGTTTGTAACAGTTTGAAAACATTTAACATGAAGATGAGGCAATGAGGGCCAGTAATAGAAATGAGAGGACATCAGGGACATGGACTGTAAATGACCGGAAGAAAAACGAGTACATGAAAAGAACACGCCTGGTGGCACGCTTCTCCCTTTAGAGGTGACGCTTTCCCGGTGGAATCCATTCTCTGGAAGGAACCAGGGAACACTGTATATGAACGAATGAAGAGGGCCCTGGACGTGGTTCATTTCTCACTCAGCTCAACAGGCACGAGACTGTGACAGGCAACACCCCAAATTATGAGCTCTGTGACAGGAGGGTTCCTGGAGGCTTCGTACTCATTCCTCATCTGACCTACACCGAAGCCGGCACTCGGTGTTTTATCAAGCTGTCCGAAGTCTCAGACATTCGGGTTCAGTGAATAGAGTAAGAGCTCATGAAGGTTTCCAAAGCCTCTTCATTCTCTTCATTCTATATTGCCTTCAACAGCTACATCCAACTAAGCAAGCTACATAGAGCTACATACAACTAGGGCCGCAGATCTCTTAGCATATTCACCTGGAAAGTGCCTAATGTTCATTTCCTTGAAGACATTTGAAGGGAGATGAAAGAAACCCAAATAGAGATGTTCTGGTCATATTTTGTGAAGGGAGACAGCATGATAGATAGGATGTCCTTCCCTTCCCTTCCCTTCCCTTCCCTTCCCTTCCCTTCCCTTCCCTTCCCTTCCCTTCCCTTCCCTTCCCTTCC
>JAOXYA010000019.1:37177254-37188353 GCA_028565675.1 Sorex palustris | reverse complement strand
GATATTTACATGACTGAGACCTAAACCTAAAAGTTCTGTAACTTTTCCCACAGTGATTCAATAAATAAAATAAAAAACAATAAAGATATTGAGTTGGTGGGGTATTTAGTAGGGCAAGTTTAAAACCGGATGGTAAAGGGAAGTTCTTACCTGAAATTACAGCACTATTATGACCACGATTATGATTGCCCAACAGCTGTTTTTACAGATAGCATGCATTGCAATAAATAAAAGCAATGACTCATCATCTAGGTGTTCATATTTATGACCCCTCGACATTATACCACTTTTTAATAAAATATTGTTTTCAGATAAAAAATTAGTTGAATTTTTAGCTTACTCATTTGGTTTTGGTTTTCTTGATCTGGGCTCAAGAAACTCCGTCTCCTCCTCCATTTCCATTTCAGGGATGGTGTTTTTCGGAGAAGGCTGTGGGGAAAGCATTTCCCATTCATTGTCATGAGTGACTGTCTGCAACAGAACGGCTTCTGAACCAGCCTGGTTTTGGCTCTTGCTCATCTCTGATTGGTTGCCTAGACCAAAGGCTTCCTCTACCGCTAAAGAATCCATAGGCTTCATTTCTTCTGGAACCTGCATTTGGGAACTGTCGTCCAAGGTAACAGTAAAGGCTGGCTGCACAGTCTTGTCATCTTCTTGAGGCCATGAGTCATTAGTTTCTGATGATAGTTTAGCAGCCTTACCATGGCTCAAGACCATCCAACTTGGATCTTGCCCTGGGCTTTCCAGAGGTGATCTCTTATCATCTGTTAAAGCTAGTCTCTCCACAGGGTGAGGGCTCGTCTCATTGATGGAGTCTGACTGGCATGTACCAGGAGAGCTTGCTAACGGAGTGCCTGGCAGTTCCATATCTTGGGCATCTCTATGAAATTCTTCCAAATCAGGCATGCTGTCTCTTGCTTCACTGGCATCTGTCTTCGGGGATAAATTCCCATCATGGTTTACCAGTATATAATCCATGTGTAGCACATGATGATCATTCTTCTCTAAGCATTTTTCTTCTTCGTCTTCGAATTTGGTCTCTTTGGGTTCTTCATCAGGAATGATGTTCTCATCTCCCAACTGTAAAATCCTCTTGCTGGCACCTAGAGGTGAAAGATAAAGGTGAGAAGGGCAGAGCACATGATTTTGTGAACACCGTATGTGTTGGGGTTTGTGATTATTAAAAATGTTATGCCTGAAAGAGGTGATTTAAGGAATCTTTATTTGGCAGAGCTATGCCCACTTGCTCTTACATTCTCAGGCATCATATCTGCCATGAATACCATGGCAACAAAACAGGATTTGTTTTAGATGCACATCACAAATTTAATTGGTGCCTCCCCACTCACATTTGTAGGAAGTGTGTTCACAAATGCGAAGTGAACAAACAGCAAGAGTGGGAAGTTACTTACCATCTCCTGGTCCTATGTCTCCACCTACTGGTACTGCTGTATTCTCTGTTTCTACCTCCCAGTCGATATTTGATGGGGACAAGACCGAGTTGTCAGTTCCTTCAGGTAAAGGATGTGACTCAGGGTCTTCATGAATGTGCAGTACCACCAACTGGTGGCCAGGCTGGCTGTCCCCGGTGTCAGGGTGGTCTCCTTTGCTGCTTGGATCTGGAGGGGAAGAGAGCACCATCTCTGGGGCTTCACTTCCCAGGGACTCATCCTCTGATGCTGCGGCAGCTGCTGTGGATTCTGTGAGATAAGACAGATCGAAGGGAGGTGTGTACGGTGTATAAGGCGCCAGTGACTGCTTCAGCGAGTCTTCCTCTAAGGGAGCATCTCCACCATAAACAAAGTGTTCAGGCTCTTTCGCTAAATCTTCATCCAAGGTTTGGCCCATGACGTCATATTCAAAATCACCCCATGATGCCTCAGATGAGCAGATATCTTGCTTCCCGGCATCCCCGTCAGCTGACATTTCAGAGTTGCCTTCTGATAAGGTTAATTTACTCATGTCATCGATGGTTCCCGTGGACGTGTTGAGAGCCGAGGCTTTGCTGAAACTGTGGTCAAAAGCAGTGTCACTAACATCCAGACAAGCGTCTGAGGCTGGCGAAGCCCCACGAACCACGGCAAGAGCCTCGCTAGCCAGCGATTGCTCACACTCCAATAAGGCCCCTGTATTTTCCTGGCCTTCCACAGAAAAGTCCTCGGCTGTCCAAGAGCTACTGATTTTTATTACTGGTTCTGGGTGACTTACAAAAATGCTGTCCCCCACCTTTTCCATTGTTGGGACTGTTGCATCAACAGCTTCCAAAGTTTGTGATCTCTCAGTGTCGGCTTTTTCTCCAGATGTTGTTACCCCAGTATTGTTTTCATCACGTATTTCAGAAGATTCAGGACAACTTGCTAGAGATGTAGGCTGAGATGCATCATCGGCACCTGCTGGCTCAGTAACTGGAGGCAAGGAGACTGTGTTTTCAGGACACAGTTCTGAGTTTGATGGAACATATTCCTCCTCAGGCTCCTGATCAAGTTCTTGGTCTGTCTTTGGCTTGGTGACATAGAGCTCGCTGGGTTCCCCTTCAACCCCCATTGCATCCTGGGCCTGCTTGCTATCAGACTCATTATATATATCAGGGCTGCTGGAAGCCTGGGAAGGGCAGTGTGTCAGGATATCGGGATTCTCACCCTCTGCTTTCAGACTGAAGGGCTGCTTGACATCCATCCACACATCAGGTGATGCTGAGGTCAGCTGTCCACTCTCTTGGAAACTGCCATGTAGAATATCAGGAGTAAAGGTGCCTTGGGGCTTCTCACCGGGAGAAGAGCCTTCCTGTTCAGAGCCAGACATTTCCATTAACTGGGTGGAAGACTGTACAGCAGGAAAATATTCTAAGGCAAGGTTTGACTTAGTCTTCCAATTGAGGTAAGAGTTTTCTTGTTCCCACCAATCGGTTTCTTGATGTTTGGTGGCCGGAGCATTGGATATAATGGATGTATTTTCATCTGCGTGAGCAAATGTTGGGTCAGGCTGATCCCAGGAAGACTGCACTGGATTCTGACACTGCTCCTGGGTAGGTATTTCAGACTTGAGCTCATCACCAGAGAAGGACGCAGAACCTTGCTCTCTTGAATTGTTTTCTTTAACTTGGTCGAATGCCACAAGTTCGTTAAGCTGATCAGTTTCTGGATCTGATTGCTTTGGTTGAATGTTCCAAAACTGCTCATGGGAGTTATTCCCACTACTATCCAGAAAGGGTGACTCTTGCTTATCACTGAAAGGACTAGCACAGTGCGCTGCCATAGACTCAGCATCACCCTGAATGGGGACACCCCAGGGACCCACGTTTTGGTACTCAGAAGCTTTACTCTCTATAACATCACTTGAGTTAGACAGATCCCTTTCAAATGCACTTGCAACTGGCCGGCCTTCCTGTGGGGAAGTATTCCACCACTCAGTGCTCTCTGTCGAGAAGCCAAGCATTTCCATCTTAGAACAGTTTTCATTCCTGGGTTCCATCTCAGGAGCTGTTTGCCATACGGTATCTGCCATCTTTCCTGTCTCTGGAGAGGGCACCTTATCCTTACCCACTGTTGGCACATGCATTTCAGCGTCCTTGAGTGGGGAAAAATCCCAGTGCTCAAGGCTGCTTTGCTGACTGTCACAGAGTGCATTTAATTTGTTCTCATTTCCAGCTGGTTCTGAACTATCCTCAGACTTGGAATCAGAAGTGATCAAGAACTTTCTGGATTCACTCAATGATCTCCAAGCTCCAGAATCGTGTGGACTAAACTGGCTAAGGGTCTCTTTCTCCAATGACTCTTCATCATCTCTATTATCATCATCAGACTCTGAACTTGGGGAAATGGCCTTGGTATTCTCTGACTGCACAGTTCCAGAATTCTCATTTTGTTCATTTTGCTCCTGATCATGAAACACTAAATTTCTTTCTTGAAATGTGCCTGGGGGTTCAGAACATTTGCCTGTTTCAGGGCTGGAGAGAGAGGAAATGGCATCCCCATCTACTGGGTCATTCCAAACTTCTAAAAATTCAGAAGTTTTCTGATCGACATTCTGTTGAAATCTTTCCATTCTGTCGTTCTCCAGGTTCTTTATTCCAGTAATTACTTCCACTTGGCCATCAATTGCATTTATTTCATTATGATCCCAATTGCCTTGATTTTCCTTCTGATGCTCAGCACTGAGTTCATGTTCCCAGGAGGGTTGTGTAGCTGGAGAATCATTTAAGCATGGACTTGACGCATTTGAATGTGTACACTCACTAGAAATACTGTATCTGTCATTATTTACAGTTGAACTGGCTCCTGGAATATTGGTCTCAGTACACAGAACTTCAGGATTCTTAATGGTCTCGGAACTTGTGCCAGTGGTCTGCTGCCCTTCCCTGTCTGTAGAGACATCCCAAACTGGGGGGCTTGGGGGACACTGCTGTGGTGACACAGGGCTCCCTGTCTCTGGTTCCATCATATTGCATGTTTCAGTTTTCTCAAGAGCCATTTCCAGTGAGTCGGTGCTTATTGTTAAATCCCATGTTCCTGAAATTTCAGTGGGATTTCTGGGACTGGCGAGGCGCTCTTCTTCGCAGGTCTCTTGTATCTGCAGGTGGTTTGGGGACTGACCTGTTTGCTCATCACACAGGTCCGAATTGAAAGATTCTTTCTCAGGCTCTAAGACTTGCTGGGGTTCTTCTGACTGAGGACTGGTTGGAACTGAAAGGGAGCGGATTCTTTCTGACTCATCGTTGGTTCCTTGATATTCAGATGAGTCTGGAGAAAAGTGTTCTTGGCCATGTGGTTCAATTCCAGAAATCATGAGGTCGCTAGCCATAACCTCCTTCTCACCAAAGCACTCCCTTTCAGAAGTCCCTTGCATTTCCTTTTGAACTTCACTTTGTACATTGCTCAGATCATTCCATGGATCTGAGGGTGCAAAGTGACCTGGATTGGCCATCGTGGTCATAACAGATGTAGAATCTTGTGGCAAGGCCCTACTGCACGTTCCCTGTGTGTTGGGACCAGATGTAAATGCCCCTAATCCACTGACCTCAGAGGTTTCTGGCACTTCTGACAGACTGTCACCCTCAACTTCTGATGTGTGCGGACTGTCAAGAGGTGGATTGCTTTGCTCTGAGTCTGCAATATACAACGGCCCTGAGAATATTGATGATGACATATTCTCTCTCATGACAGAATCCCAGATGCTGTTTGCAATGAGCTGCCCACTCTTCTCATGGGGCAGGGGACAGCCAGCAGGAGCAGAATCTCTTCCATGCTTAGAAGGGGCAGGGCCTTCCCAATCCACTTGGTCTGACTCCTGGTATTCCACACCCCAGGGTTCTAGCTGTTTCACTGAAAATCTGGTTTCTGGCTCGACACTTTCAGCTATGTATCCTTGGGTCTGACCTTCTCCTGGCACCAGCACGCCGCCACTACTATCATCCCAGTCCAGATCATTATCCATATCAGAGATGGTGGCCGTGGACTGGGTGTCCTCCAGGACCATTCCATTCCAGGACTCCAGGGAGTCAGGAGCTGCGTGTCGGGAGTTGGTGCTGCTCTGCAGAAGTGCGAGCTGGCGGTTGGTCTCACTGCCAAGCCGCATGAGGCCCGGGTCATCATAACTCGACTGATGGCTTTGCTCCAGCATCTTTTCAGAGGAGCAGTCTTTGTCAGCTGTGGACTCTGTCTCAAGTAAACCCTCACCCAGAGTACAACCAGCATTCACGTCAGGACTGGTCTCTGTGGGAGGTGAAGCCCACATCTCTAAGGCCCCGGGATCTGAGCTAATTCGAGGTCTGGGCGGCTGCTGAGGAGATTGAGGGGTGTCTTCAGCCGTCTCTACAGGAGTCTCCACAGTACTTGCTGCCACACCTCCCACTTTACCAAATGATTTATTTTCTGCTTCTTTGTCTTCTCCAGCAAATGTCGGTGATGTATAAGAGTCAGAGGTGGAGTAGTTGGTATCCAAGGGGGAAGGCACTGAATCTTCCCCAAGGTTGGATGCACTGTAGTCAGAACATTTGTATGCTAAAAAGGAATCTTCCCAAGGAGCTAGGACGTCTGACTCTCCTTTCTTGGTATTCTCCTCAAAAAAGTTCCAGGAATCCACCGTTTCATATGCATTCCCCCTCATTTTTTTATCTATTGTGCTCTTCTGCTCTGGCTCTATCGACTTAGAACTAGTCCAGCCATGATTCCGATTAGACCTGGGACTTCCAGATCCTACAACGTTATTTCTGGAGTCGTGGTTATTCTCATCCCAGATGTCTGGAGTTGCTCCACTACTTGTTTCACTGGGTGAATTATCCCCTACGTCTTCTGAAGGAAAAGAAAACCCACTTTTGGTCAAGGCCCACTCATTCAGGTCCCTCACAGAAGGTGCCTCATTATTTGTTGGGTGCAGATTCCAGGTATTTTTCAAAGCATCAGTGTCTTCGTCCTTACTAAGTGCACTCCAGGTTGGGAAGGATGCTGTAGCAGCTGGTTGGTCATGGTCTGGGAGCTTTCCCCAGGGCTCCGGCATAGCTGTGGGAGAGCCATTGGAACACCACAGAGCTGCAAAGTCTTCTATCAAGTGGTTTGTTGCCTGCGATGCATTCTGCAAATGCGATTTCTCAGTTGGCAGGTTCTGACGCTGGTAAATGGCTTCGTTTTGGTCCTGTACTGCATTGCTGTCCAATCCAGGCTGACCCAAGTCGGAGTCCTGTTGAGTTGACTTTGGGAATTCAAGACTCTTTGGTTCAAATATAGACTCAGAGGCTCTCCTCTCCAGTGGATTTGGCTTATGATCTCTCCATGATTCGGGATTCTGGAAGACAGACTCCTGTTGGCTGGAACTCCATGCATCTGCAATGTTTCTAGAATCAATTTCCAAACCACCCCACCAACTGCTGCATCGTGCACGTGTCTGCGGTGGCCCTGTGTGAGCTGTCGTGTTATTTGCTTTGGGAGTCAGATCATTTGCAAATAGTACAGCCGGCTCTTCACTGGTTGGTGAACTCTCTACAAAGCTGTTCATGGGCGTTGGCGGAATCCTCTTCCCACTGTTTCCCAGTCTTTCCGGTGAAGAAGATTCATCTTCCATAAAGCCCATCAGGTTCAAATTTCTTTCAGAATTATTCCCGAGGCTTTCATCTCTCTCGACAAAGTCCTCATCAAATTCCTCGGGGCTATCTTTGCCATCCCCTGACAAAAGCGAGCTGGATGAATAATTGGATGTGTTGATCCCTACCCCACTGAGTCCTTTCGGTCCATGGAGGAGCTGTCCCTCTGAAGAATCACTGTTAGGGAAGAAGTCATCTGCTGGGGAGTAGTCTGCAGAATGGGAAGATGGTTGAGACTGCCCAGAGACCATGGGCGCTGGGTCATAGTTGAAGAGGTCAAAGTGTTCAATGTGTTCTCCAGACCTGGCATGCTCCTCTGCGACTACCCCCTCGGGAATTGGACTATAGGAGTCAAACCCCGGGAAGAGGTTGTGATGAGGGCCAGCACCTTCTCCCACTGGACTGTCATCACTGAGGAATACTGAGCTCTCTTTAGATGAACGGCTACTCCTAATGGTGGCAAGTCCACTATCTGGACTAACAAGGTCGATGTTGACATCCACCTGGGCCTGGTTTGAATCATTGAGATCTGGTGGGTTTTCTATAAAATTTACAGAGCAAGGCTGAGGCTCTATGTCAGAACCGTACAGCTCCATGATACCAGAAGAGCCCTGGGAGAGTGGAGCACTGCCTGCCACAGCTTCTGTTGAGGACGTCCGGCTGTTGGAAACCATCTCTGGACACCTCCTATTGATGACTTCCTTGACAAGGAGAACCACTTGGTCACAAGTCACTGAAGGATTCTCCTGATGGTATACCAGGATCTCATCACAGCCACATTCAAAGGGTTCCAGCTCCAGGCACGGATTCTGGCACTCCTCCAGTTCACAACAAATCTGTTGGGGTAGAGAGCACAGACATTTTTGTAAGTTATGGTGCTTTGCCATTTCTTTTCTTTTCTTTTTTGGCAGGAGGAGGGGGGTTGGTTTGGGCTACATCAGGAGGTGCTGAGACTTACTCCTGGCTCTGTACTCGGGAATCACTCCTGGAGGTCCAGGAACTGTATGGGGTCTCAGGAATCAAACCTGTGTCGGCATATGCAAGGTAAATGCCCTACTATCTATTATCTCTTCAGCCTTAACAATTTGTCTTTCCTGGTTTTTCTTAGCATGATGCTATCTATGTTCATTCATCTATTTTAAATATTACCACTTGCATGTTAATTAACTAATTAACTAATTAATTTGGTTTGGGAGAAGCCACATCCTGTGATTCTTCAGGAGCTACTTCTGGTTCCATGTTCAGGGATCATTCTTGGTGGTGCTTAGGGGACCAGGAAGTACTGGGATCAAACTTGGCTTTGAATGCAAGGTCTATGATCCAGCTCACTGGGCTGTACCTCTAGCATTCATCTAAAAGAACTTAAGCAACAGAAACTTTTACAATGAAAACATGGGATATTCTACATCATGTGCCAACTGCTCTTTCTCTAATCCATTCAACTTATTATACATTTAACTCAAAAAATTAAGCCATATTTTCTGGCTTCTGAACGTGAAGGTAGAGAGATCTGAAACCATTTGAAATCCATTTGTGGTGTTTTAAGACATCATTTTCCAATAGGAATGAAACATACATTTGTAAAAATCAGAAACAATGCTAGTTTCTGAAAGAAGGAGCAAAAAAGTTTTTTAGGATGAGACAAATCAGAACTTTTGAGGGATTAAGAGAAAAAAAACTTGTTAAGAAGCATGCATACAGGATGTACTTTAAGTTCCCACAATTTCATAAAGCAGAGGAGGAAGTAGAAAGGAAAAATCAGTATCTGGGCAGAGCTTTTCAGGGGCATTTGGATCCTGGCAGCTTCTTCCCACTTAGTGAATTTCAAGAAGTGTTATGGATATTTTGCACACTAAGCCTTTGAACTAGGATGGTAACAAAATCAAAGAGTACAGAGCTTTCAGAGATATTAATAATTATAAAGAACATCAATGAAGCACTTTCATATGGCAGTCACATTTATGTATACCTTATCCCCTTTAATAGTTCTATAGGATAAGGATTATTTTGTCTATTTTTTATCTTTGTTGTTTGTTTGGGGTCATACCCCATGATGCTGGGTGGGGGTGGGGCTGTCCCTGGAAGTGCTAGAGGAACTATGTGGTTTTGGGGACTGAATGCAAGGTTCCATTATACTGTACTCTATCCCTTTGAGCCAGCCCTCTGACCCGGGACAGAGATTTAAATACATACACATATATAATTAGCAGCTATTTGATATGATTTAAATACACACATATATACATTAGAAGCTACATATACAAGTAGCTGCTAATACAACCTTATGAAAAGGAAGGAGAAAGGGGATTTTTTAGCATCCATCAGAATCATAAATTCATATTCCCTTTGTTATACAATTCTATTCTAGAGTGTTAGTCAGGCACTTCTTAAAACTGTTTCACTCAACAATGGACCACATATATATGAGTGGTCCCAACAGGCCACAGCACACAGAGTAGGTGTGTGGTCGCTGGGACCGTCTGAATTTGTACAATGACATGCTTTGATTGATGTTCAAACAATGATGAAGTCTCCTGACAACACATTTCTCAGAATTTATCAGAAGAGAGAATCCTGATCCCCAATTTGTCACCGAGGAAAGAGAGACACGGGGAAGTTAAATAATGTGACAATGATACTCAGTTTATAAGCGAAAGGGTCACAATCTGTGAGGTCAGGCTGCTGAACTGCAGTTAAACTGCCCAGCTAAGTCTTCACCAATTGCAGCCACAAGAACTGAAGAAGTTTCTGCAGATCAGAGCTACCTTCGTTAAGCTGCCAGGACTCAGAGGCCAGGAAGAGAAGCAGGTGGATTCATGGCAGGTCTTCTAATCCCTTTCTCCACTCTTCAACTTGTGCCTATTTTAATGAGCTTTTTCTTGTCTGGGGGACCGTAGCCAGCTGTGCTATGCTTTACTCATGTGCTCATGGGTCACCCTGGCAGGCTCAGGAGGCCATATGTGATGTTGGGGATCAAATCCAGGTGAGGTAAAGTGCGTGCAAGGAAAGGGCCCTGCCTGTTGTACTATCTCTCTAGCCCACTTTTGTCTATTTAATTTAACCCATTTAAAAGCCATTTTGCTGTTAAAATCCACTTGAAAACCATCAAACTGGAGGTTTGGAAAAACTTAAGTTCTAATCCTCCAAAAACAGAGATTCAGGATAAATTCAGTGATGAAATCCAATGCAGAGCAAACCTCAGAGAAAATCAGACTGGTGTTGCAAAGCCCAGATCAGATGAGAAGGTATAAAGACTTCACATCAAGTGCATGGGGCCAGGGACTACAGAAAGTGCAGAGGTCCCTGAAAGTATCTGTGAATTTATGTGGCCAGAGCCAAGATGGATCTGAAGGACAGAAAATGAGAATAGGGGCTGAGGAGGAATGCAAACGTCTTCAGCTCAAGTGTGACATGTGTGAGACCCAGAGCTAGATTCCCCATATCACATGCCACCCTACGCCTAGTATTGACAGGTATAGCCCCGGCGGGTCCTGAGCTCTGCTGGGTGGGCTTGGTGGCTCCAACAGCACCGGAAGAAGCCTGCTGTTGCCCCCGGTGGGGACACGAAATCCCAGTGTAATGGCAGTGGTGGTGCCTGGATCCCTTGTGTGTATGGAAGGTCTCCTACCTACACCCCCAATGCCAACTCCCACACATGGAAAAAAATAAATTCATAGAAAAAAATCAATCAAGATGTTTTTTAGCTACTTGGGGTACAGTGATCATTAGCAAGGAAAGATTAATGATGAAACCTACCTATATATCACATTCTTGTTACAAAACCTAATTGTTCCCATGTTGATTATTGAACAACCTGGTTTCACATACCAGTGATCTATATTGTTAGTACTATCTACTCCTTATCATGCTGAAGGTAAAATAATCTTTGTCTGTTACTACTAGGTAAAGGTAAAGGCCCTCCCGTTGATCATCGATTTGCTCGATTTGCGGGCCCAGTAACGTCTCCATTGGAGACTTTGTTGTTACTGTGTCTGGCATATCGAATACTCTCAGTAGCTTGCCG
>JAOXYA010000019.1:37011845-37013223 GCA_028565675.1 Sorex palustris | reverse complement strand
GGAATCGAACTCGCGTCGGCCATGTTGGCTGCGTGCAAGGCAAACGCCCTACCGCTGTGCTATCGCAGCCGGCCCATAAATACATATATATAACCATATATCCAGATCATCTAAAGGTCATGACTTGCATGCCTTGGGTTCAGTCCCCAGGGCAGAGGGGAAAAATGTCTACACAGGTCAAGATTTCAATAGATGCATTTTTAACTTTTCCAAAGTAGTGATCCCCAATCAAATAACACCAGTGACTAATCCCATGAAAGACTTGAACAAGCAACAGGTTAACACACACTCAACGTTCATTGAGTATATGAATTCTGTTATTACTTATTCCATTTTGTGCAGAATAAATTTAGATTTCCTAGTCCCAGGGCTAAAATGGTTAGGTGCCATGCCCAAGGTTTTCAGTTCAAAAGAGTAAGTGCCTGACATTGAACCTCATTATTCTATGCCCTCTCTGAAAGAAACCACTCAAATATGGTAGGCTTTTCCTGCACAGAGACATAGGCGGAGGACAATTAAAATCTACATCCACACTCAATTGAGAATTAGGAAGCCTGTACATTCTGAAGGTTCGTCCAGATTTTATTTTTTCTCATCTGAAAGATGAGGTGAATATGAGCCAGTGGAAAGATGACTTTTTCTTTAAAAGAGATGAACATAATTTTGTTTATAAATTCTTACATATCCTTACTAAGGGAAAGGGCCAACAAATGTTGCTAAAATGTGTTCTTGTGAATACAATAAAACCAATCTGTGATTGTCCATTCAGAGATGGAGAATTAAGTTTAAAAAAAACCTAAAACGGTAAAAAAAAATCTATCTACATTTGAAGATCCAGGAATGTAAGGTGAAAAGCAAACACTATGAAGTGTTATTTATTTACTTATTTGGAAAAGACAATTTAATGGAACCAAAATTAATCACAGTATAATGCTGGTCACTATCATTCCTTAGAACTGTGGATAATTCTAAGGGCACTATTTTTTTTTCTTGTTTTGTTTTGTTTTGTTTGGGGCTGGAGCGATAGATAGCAAAGCGGGTAGGGTGTTTGTCTTGCGTGCAGCCGAACTGTCCAACCCAGGTTCGATTCCTCTGCCCCCTAGGAGAGCCTGGCAAGCTATCGAGAGTATCTTACCAAAGCCTGGCAAGCTACCTGTGACGTATTCAATATGCCAAACACAGTAACAAGTGTCACAATGGAGATGTTACTGGGCTCACTCAGTGGGCCAAATAGATAAACAACAAGAGGACAGTGACAGTGACAGTTTTGTTTTGGGGCTTCACCCAGCTGTGCTCAGGGCTTACTCCTGGCTCTGCTCAGGGACCATTCTTGGCGGTGCTTGGGATATTATATGTGATGCTATGGCATGTGCAAGGC